>CM066734.1:65109000-66309000 GCA_033961575.1 Aselliscus stoliczkanus | reverse complement strand
CAAAGTGAAGAGGTGAAAAGAAATCAGACGACATTCTAAGAAACAATTCATCATTTGCAGTGGCATCTAACCAGATATTAATTGTCCTGTGAAAAAGAACAAAGCTGTTCCTAAATCAAAATATTGAGTCTCATGCTGGGTTATAATGTTATGCATTATTTATCTAAGTGGTGTCTAGAAAGGAAATAATTGTTTGCAGGATTCCACCATCGCATACAGCCTCCCCGTTCTGACTCATTCCTCTGACTCATCAGACCCATACTGTTCCCTGTGGATAAATTAGGCAGAGTGGCAGGATATTGACCATTAAAACAATTTTATGGGGTTAACTTTCCAATTAGAGCTAGATGAAATTTCTGATTTTTAATGAGTCTCTCACAATCTAACCAATGAACCACCCTGCCTTAATGAATTCACCACAAATACTGGGGGTGCCAAAAAAATGTATAATATACACACAACTTGTATTCATCTTTTGTTATCAGTATACATTATTAGAAATTTATACTGTTTTTTCCTTTCTTAAAATGTATATACATATTTTTGACACCCTCTGTACATTTGAAAATTCAACATAATAATTTGTAACACTGAATAATGAAGACATGATAGAAACTTTTGGTTTAATATTATGATTTTAAGTTTGAAAGTATTTTTAAATGCTATTGTTTCTGCAGAAGCACACAAAAGCTAAGTAGGTTTTAGCACCATATGCAATACATAAATAAAAAGTCTGTGATGGACTTGTTATCAGTGTTTTTCTGGAGCTAGTGAGAAGATAGTATGTCCCTCAATGGAAGATAAATATTTTCTTATTTTTTTTAATGCTTTTTAGTTAGTACTACGCTTGTAATTGCTTATTATACCAGTGTGCTTTCCACATTAAGATAGAGGCTAGTATTATACATGTTTGCAAAGATGTGATTTGTTTATAAGGATTACAAGGTCTTAGTTTGAAAAATGTAAGACTTTATTATATGGTATCACAAGTATGTGCTATGCACAGAAGAACTCATATGGAATGGCATTCTTTATTTTAAAACAAAATTTAAAGTATAATGAAGAGAAAAGTAAAAAAGGATGTCAATTATCCATCCATCTTTAAGCTGTATTATCCAAAATGATCCTAATAATACTGCAAATGATTACGTTTCACCCTTAAGAAAAATGCATTCTGCTATCATCTTACCCCGTAACCTTTCCTGTTGAAATAAACTAAGTTAAGCTAAACCTGTATCCAGAAGGAGGAAAGCTCACAAATTTAACTACTTTTTCATTTTAAAGCAAATTGTGTTGCTAATATTTTAACATATCTCCTTCCTATTCTCAGTTTGCATAAAGGGAAAATAAAATTTTAGGTCATTTATTTATTATATTTATTCTGCATGTATTTACTGTGTCACCTGATTATTCTAATACATGTGATATATCAGATAAAACAGACAAAAATCTCTGCCTGAAGGAGCTTACATTTTTTTGCTGGAGAGTCTAGACATGGTAAATTTTTACCCATCACCAGAAATCATTAGGTGAACAAAAGGGCACTTGGTAGTCGTACCTGTCAGTGTTGGTGGAAATCATTAGAATTTATGCTCATACATGCTCATAACACTTGCATGCACAGATGTGCATATGTAAAGATATATGTTTGTGTACATTTATTATTTTATATATGAATGTCTATATGCTTATTTATTTCCAGATTACTGCAGTCTTTTAATCATTATATGAGCTTTGAAAGGAATACATATGGTCTATTGATAAAAAGCACTATGCCAAGTAAAAAGTATTATCAAGATATTGATACCCTATTAGATATGTTTCTCTTGTTAGGTAATATTTACTTAAGAGATACAATATATTTAGTAAAAGATTATGTGATAATATCAATACCATCCCTGCTCCTGGGATCTGATAAAATGTGATGCAATCTTACTGACTGACTTATGTACTCAAATCATGTTTTCTCATCAATTGTTTTAAGCTCCATGCCTACTAGAGCCAATATTATAAAGCACTATTTATGTTTTCCTAGAGAATTGTAAGTCTAAAATTAGAAAATATAAGATACTAAAACAGAATCATTTTATAGAATTATAAGTACAATTATTATATGCTGAGGATAATTAAGCCCTGGGCACATGTTATTAGTTATTCTTGGTTGCAAAAGCCATTCGTAATTTTTCCTTGCAAAGCTCATATAATTTCTCTTTATATCCCAAAATAAAAGCTTCATGCAATTAGATGAGCACTGAAATCCTCAGCAGAAACCTATTTTCAGGTAGAGAAATTTGCCACTATCTGACCTTCCACGTGTTTATTGTATCAGGTACCTGGAAGGATGTACAGACTACTTATGGAAAATCTACTACATAGGTAAAATTGACTGGTAACCTAGGTTATAGGATTAACGGTAACGTTGAGTCCAGTTACAAGTCATGGAATGGTGTGTGGATGGATGATGGGTGGAATTCTGAGGTGGAAGGGTGTAGGTTTTAATGAGAAGACTTGTTTCATAATAGCAAGAGCATAGATTTTATGAGAGACCATACTAATTTTTTTGTGTGTGTGTAACAATTTTTTTTTATTTTTTATTTTTTATTTTTATTTTATTTATATATACTTTTAATTAGCTTCAGGTGTACAACAAAGTGCAATAGTTATACTTTTTACCCCTAATTTCTAATTCCAACTTTACAATTTACTATCTCTGTGACCCAAGCAAGTCTAATCCCTCTGAGACCTGTTTCCTTGTTAATGAAATGTGGATAATAATCCCAGCCTTGCAGAGCTGTTGTGAGGTCTCATTACGAATCTACTACAGCGTTGTTTAATCACTGCCATGGCTATTATTTCACATGTAATCAAGTTTTACTGGAAACTATAATCTTCCTTCTCTAAAGGGAACAGGGAAGGTACAGGAGGGGCAAGGAGGAATTTCCGAGGTTAATGTTGGATGAGCCAGTTGTCAGGGAAGCTAAAGGACTATGGTATTTGCTTTATTCGACAATGTTTTTAGGATTTGTGCCATGAGGTGCTCACTCTTAGGAAACAGAAGAACTTGGATTTGAACTCAGATCTATTCCAATCATTTATCATAATAATAATTCTTTTGACCTAATTAACCTAGAAAATGTCAGAGGCAGCCTGAATTCGAAAACCAAGTTCTTGATTTCTAAACTCACTAATAAATTCTGAGATAACTCTATATTAGTTTTCTATTGCCGTATAACAAATTGCCACAAGCATGGTGGCTTAAAACAATATATATTTAATATCTCCTAGTTACCGTGGGTTAAGAGCCTTGGTGTCATTTAGCTGCAGTCCTCACGATGCTGCAATCAAGGAGTCAGTTGGGGCTGTAGTCTCATCTGCAGCTCAGTTCCTCTTCCAAGTTACCATGGTTGTCGGCAGAAATCAGTTCCTTGCAGTTGTAGGACTGAGGTCGTCAGATCCCAGAGGCTACCCCTTCCATAGGAAATTGGCATCATGGTTGCTTCCTTCTGCCTGGCGGCCAGCAGGAGATGTTCTGACCTTCTTTAAAGGTCTCACCTGATTAGCTGAAGCTCATCAGGGATAATCTCCCTGTGATCAACTCAAAGCCAACTGATTAGAAACCTTAATTATATCTGCAAAATCCCTTCAGCTTTGCTGTAGAACTAGAATTGCCAGATAAAATACAGGACACCCAGTTAAAGTTGAATTTTTGATAACTAACCAAGTCTGTTTTTTTGTTTGTTTGTTTGTTTTGCATCCTGTACTTCTAAAATTCAAGTTACCAAACGTTCATAATAAACATGCTGCTCACCTTCTGGATAACCTCTAATCCTTCCATGTTTCCCATCCATGGGATAAAAACTGTAAGTTAGGACCAAATCTAGGTGTTTTCTTTAGTTCTCTCTCCCTCTCTTTCTTCCTCTCCCTCTTCTTCTCTCTTTCTTTCCTCATTTAACCAGGGCCTACTTAACTAGTTGTCATTGGCTCTGCTTGCTGCTGGTTTTTATTCATTCCACTAATTGCTACTTTATTTCCTATCCCTGACCAGAAGGCATGTGAGATGTGATTCCTATTTCAGTTCGTTGGCCACATCTTGCTTTCCCTTGCCTCCCTATACATATCCGACAGCCTGATTAGCTATGCTGATATGAACAGTCCTCCAAACCTTGAGCCCCTTGTTTCTTTGATTTTTCTCTGGTGCCCTTCTTGGCTCTTCAGTGCCCCAATCTCCATCATCCGCTATGGATAAAGTCACTTAACTCTACATGTGGTTTCAGTGACTTTGTGACCCCTCCTAGTCTAGCCTATGTATTGCTCTCAATGACAACATTTGTCTTTCTCAGATAGCCTATGGACCACAGGAGTCTAACCTAACCATTTTTATTTCACCTATTACCTTCTCTTGAGAACAATTGAGCCCCAATGACCTTGACTTCCCAATTTTCAGCTTAAAACTAGTTCTCATTTTTTACCTATGATTCCTCTTTCCTTTCTGTAAGAAAGATTGTCTGTCCTCATCTCCAAGGCTAATCCTCTGCCTGAACTCTCATTACTCAAATATGGTTTGAGGATTAGAAGATATGCTTTTCAAACACTGCCTTTCAAATATTTGGCCCAAATCTAAAATTCTACTGGTGGAGCTTAATTGATCTTAACTTCAGGTTTTGGTCTAAAACATCATATATTTGTCTGCGAGAAGTTCTTCATGACTTGTGCTTCCACAATGTTCCCTTTTAAACCTCCTATTGGGCAATTGCCACTTTGTCATGTCCAGGTTATCCTGTGTCTTTGATATAATCTCCATTCCTGGTCTGTAATCAATTCCAACACAAGGGCATGGTCTTATTTATGTTTTTATCCTCAGTATACAATACTTCATACATACTCGGATTTAATGAATGATTGTGGAAGAAATGCCAAGTTGTCTTATAAACTTATATTAAAATGCATTACTCCAGGGCCGGCCGAGTGGCGCGGTTGGTTAAGCGCTGGCTTGGGAGGCCAGCGGCCCTGGTTCGGTCCCACATGTGAGGGCCAGTGACACTGCCCTCAAAAAAAAAACCAAAATAAAATAAAATAAAATGCATTACTCCTTACATGTTTATGTGTTCGATTCAGTGTATTGGTGGTTGTGTCCAAATGACTATGTGTGTTGTTCATTATGAGTTCAGAGATCAAAAGAGATCCTGGCTGTGGAACATCTGTGCATGATAATAATAGATTATTAATTAATTTTAAATAATTAATTACTTAATAACAATAACAATAATTAGCAACATTTGGTAACTTTTCCTGATCCAGACAGTGCTCTAAGTGAGAAGCTGGCAAACTACAGCACAGGTACCAAATCCAGCTATTTTCACACATCTTATGAGCCAAACATGATTTTCAAGTTGCTGGGGGAAAAAAAATCACATGAAAATAATATTTTTGACAACTATTTAACTTTTAGTTTTCATAAATAGTTTTACTTTCATCAGTAAAATATTTGTGATTTTTTTTCTCTTGTGTTCTATAAGTGTTCATACAAAATTTTCAAGTTTGCCTCATGGCCCACAGACTCTACAATATTTATTATCTAACTCTTTGGAAAAAAAAAGTTTGCTGACTTCTGCTCTAAATGCTTGACATTCTGAAAGAGATAAAGTCAGTGGCTCACACTGGTACAGTTAGAGTGTAGCTGGCATGGAATTTTAACTCAGGTTGAGTGATTCAAAATTCTTTGTTTAACTTTAGTACCATAAGTGACAGGTTTTATTGACCTCATATATGACAAGGCATAATCTATTGAGAAGACATTGCCTCTGATCTCCCCACGTATCTGCACAGACTTTCTTCAAAGCAGTGGATACCATTTCCTGGTGGCCTTTGCCTTTTAACTGGATGCCAGCTCTGCTACTCCACCCTCGTCAACCGCTGCATGGCGCAGAGGTGGCTGGAAGGGAAAGTGCTTAGCTGGGGGATTGGCACAGCAGTTGGTGCAGCTTTCGATCCTTAATGGTGTGGTTTCACACCAGTGTGTCTCAGCTCTTCTTGTCAGCTAGAAAGTTCTGCAGCTGTCTCTGTCTGTATTCTCACAGATTCCTGGGGAGGTTGATTGGTGTGACACCAAGACACAGTTTTTATGCACTCCCTGAAACGATGTTACTGTTTAGCTAAAGGCAGGCAAGGTGTTCTTACTCTCCTTGGGTTCCAGGAACTCTGCTATATTTTTGGCACCATCTCAGAGTTTGGGATTGATCATGACCCCTCTCTCTTTGTGTTTAGTTATAGACAGGGGAGCTTATGGAGAGCTAGATTTAAAGATCCCTACTCTCTCTCACAGAGCTTCAAATATAGTATACCCAAATATGTCACAGTACGACATCATAAGAATTACTCAAAATATAAATGCTGACTGAATATATGTGATAGCCCAGGTCTTGTGATAGTGATGGTTTGTAAATTAAGTAATTCTATAGATGATTTTTCATGAGTGAACACATGAATTAAAGAAAATATTCAACTATGAGAAAATCAATTTTATTACTAAAGATTTCTAATTTTCAGTTACCACTCTAATTTTTCACACATATTGATTCACCTTTTGGAATTCCCAAAGAAAGTAGATTTGAAGCTTTATGTGTAAACAACATGTACTTTCAAATAGTTATTGATTGACATAACAAATAAGTTTATATGTAACAGGAACACCATGATTCATATCATGTTTCCACAAATGTTACTATAGTATAATGTTTGTCAAGACTGAATATTTGGATTTCAATCCTAAGTATTTTAAATCCTAATTATTTAAAAATCAATTATTTTAAACATGTTTATTGAATTTATTGGGGTGACATTGGTGAGTAATATCATATAGGTTTCAAGTGTACATTTCTACAATGCATCATCTTATATTGCATTCTGTGTTCACTATCCAGAGTCAGTTCTCCTTCCATCACCATGTATTTGAAGCCTTGTAGCCTCTTTTATCACTTCCCCTCCACACTTACCCTCTATTACTTCTTCTTCCCAGGGAGAGGTGATTCAGGTGGAATGTTGTTTAAGTGTGATGTTCTTTAAGACAAGCTTCCTGCTAAGAGTCAAAAGCGTCCCCTCTTCCCACAGCTGTTTCTAATGGTTCAGGATGATGGCAGACTGTCTTCCCCAAGAGTGCCTCACAAAACTAATGGATTACGTGCAATGTCTATATGATGGTATATTTCTCCAGTACAATCTTTTTTCTACAGATTTCCATTTAGTTACAGGTTTATAAATTAAAATGTCTATTTGAAATGTTGTTAGAATATTTAATAGTTTTTAAAGGAACTCATCTCTTTCATTTACTTGGCAACTTGAGCTCTTGAAATTTAGTTATGTCATGGGTGCATTTTTCTAGATGTAGAGATCTTTGCTTCTTTTCTTTACGGATTTCCTTATCCGGTTCTTTCCACTGTTAATAGTGCTGTTTTTGCTCCCTCTCCCCGTCTTTCCTCAGGCCTGTCTTTAAACTCCTCAAAAACTATCATGGCTCAATTTCTGGCTGTCATAATTTTGAAGAACAAGACCTCATTCCTATTTTAATTATTAAATCACCAAATAGGTTAAGCTTTTTAAAACTAGTGTTGACAGTTAGATTTTGGAATTATTAACATTTGTGTACTTCACATGTGCCTCTTACTGTATAATGCATATTTCATTAAATATTTGTTTTTATTCTTTTATTGTGAAATAAACATTTTAAAAAAACAATTAGTTTCAGGTGTACAACACAGTGCAATAGTTATACTTTTTACCCCTCAAAGCGACAAGCCCCTTCCCCCAATTCACCATCCCACTCTTCCCCCATATCTTATATATCTATTACAATTCCCTTGACTCCCTTCCATAGTATACTCCACATTCCATGACTACCTATATATTCAATTACAGTTGGTATACAATATTATACAACATCAGCTTCAGGTGTACAGTGCAGTGGTCAAGCCTCTACTCCATCCATGAAATGGTCTCCCTAACAAGACATGTGACCATCTGACATCCCACAAAATATTTACAACATTATTATATTCCCCGAACTGTCTTTCATATCCCTGTGGCAATATTGTAGTTACCTATTTATGCTGTCTAATCCCTTCCTCTTCTCCCTCATCCCCAACCCCCTCCCAACTAGCAACCATCAGTTTTTCCTCTATATCTATGAGACTGTTTCTGTTTACTTTGCTAGTTCATTTAGTTTTTCAGATTCCACATATAAGTGAGATCATATGGTATTTGTCTTTCTCCAACTGACTTATTTCACTTAACATAATAGTCTCTAGGTCCATCCATATCGTTGCAAATGGTATGATTTCATTCTACTTTATAGGGGAGTACTACTCCATTGTATAAACGTACCACAGTTTCTTTTTTTTTGAGGGCAGTGTTACCAGCCCTCACATGTGGGACCCGAACCAGGGCCGCCGGCTCCCCAAGCCAGCGCCCAACCACCACGCCACTCGGCCGGCCCTGTACCACAGTTTTTAATCCAATTGTGTAATGATGGGCATTTTGGTTGTTTCCAAGTCTTGCCTATTGTAAATAGCGCTGCAATAAACATAGGGGTGCATATATTTTTTTGAATTAGCGTCTTGGATTCTTCTGTGTAGATACTGAAGAGTGGAATCGCTGGGTCATACTATAGTTCCATTTCCAGTTTTTTGAGATACCGCCATTCTGATTTCCATAATGGCTGCACCAATTTGCAGTCCCACCAACAGTGCTCCCGGGTTCCCTTTCCTCCACAACCTCGCCAGCCCTTGTTGTTTGTTTATTTATTGATGATAACCATTCTGACTGGAGTGAGGTGGTTGGTATCTCACTGTGGTTTTTATTTGCATTTCTCTAATGATTAGTGAGGTTGAACATTTTTTCATATGCCTGTTGGCCATCTGTATGTCCTCTTTAGAGAAATGCCTCTTCATATCCTCTGCCCATTTTTTAGGTGTTGAGTTGAATGAGTGTTTTATAAATTTTGGATAGTAACCCCTTGTTAGATACATCGTTGGAACTTTTGTTGGAAGGGAGGTATTATTATTAACCCCATTTTACATATAATGGAACTAAGTAGAGCTTGGGTTAAAGCAATTTCTATATAACCCCTAAAATCTCTGTTTTTGACAATTACACTCTACTGATCAGATAACCCCCTGGTGATATATCATAAAACTATTTCAAATTCCCATAATTTTTTTTTCCATCAAGGGAAGTTAGGTACTCTCTCACGGGCTCACCTAGGTTGGATTTCAAATTCTTCTTACCATTGTTGTTTTGTTATTTTGAAAGAGAATGAAGAAATAAAGTAAGAACTGAAGAGATTTGCTTTGTCTCTCCCTTTTATTTCCATGTGATTCCTGTGGTTGCCTATGCTTTCAAGGAGTAAGACTATCCCATATATATGTTTGCTTATGAAGAACTTAGATGAAATGAAGAACTTAGAGACTCATTGTTTTCCTGACACTGATGTCTCCTTCCACTCTTTTGTTTCTGACACTATTATTGCTTTTGTATAATTTTTGTTTTTCAGCACTTCCACTAATAAAATATCATGCAGACTCATTTTTTAGGTTTGCTATACAAGTCTTAAAGTTTAAACGCCTATGAATCAACTCATATCTTGAGGATGGTGTGGCTTGATGAACAAAGTTCTTTATTTTTTAACTACTTTATTGATGTATGGTTGACAAGAAGGTCTACATATTTTATATATACAACTAATGAGCCTCGTAATAAGTATGCATCTGTGATACCATCACCACAATCTATGTCATAATCATATCCATTCCTTCAAAAGTTTCCCCCCATCCTCTTTATTTTTTTGTAATAAGAACCCTTACCATAATAACTATCCTCTTAAAAAATTAAGTGTACAATGCAAATCTGAACAGAGTTTTGACTGAGAATCATGAAAGCTGGATGCTGGTTCTCTTAACAGCATCAACATTAAGCACTTACTTTTGTTGAGTACTCACCATCTGCTACACTCTGTTTTAATCTCTTTGTGTATATTTCATTACTCAATACTCTAGAAAATCCAACAAGGAAGACAATATTATTATTATCAAGTTACACATTAGAAAACTGAGACCCAGAGAGGGAAAGTGACTTGCTCAAATTTACACAGGTAACAAATGATAAACAAATCTCTACAAGCTTGGCCAGTTCATTTTATATCTATGTACCTAGTCCTTCATTGGTAAAATTGATGAGTTGAAATAATTTCTCAGGTCCCTTGTATTTCTACAATTCACTGATGTCTTCTCCTAGCAGCCATATTTTAACACAAGGAAAGTCACCTGTTTCTATTCATTTACAAATTAATTTTCTTCCTCTGACTTTTTCTCTTCTGAGGCTATTTAGGACTAACTGTGTAATTTTATCCTTGTAGTTTAAGAATTTTATAAACAGAATGTTGAAGACAGTGAGTCTTTAAGTAAAATTAACATTTTAATATTCTTTCTGCAACTCCCTGCACCAAGTATAGCAGCTGGTCCATAGTAGGTGCTCATGAAATGTCAAACTTGAAATATATATATATATAATTTATGTTTATATGCATATTATTTATTTATATCTGGTTTTGCTCACTAGATTATAAATTCACTGAGGACTTCATGCTGACATTTGAGCTGGGAATAGGGCAACAATTAGATCTAATTTGGCAAAAGTTAATTTTGAACTACCAAACTGCGGACCATTTTTCATCTTGAGTATAAGCTCCAAAAAGGAACACCATGCAGTGGTTTCTCTGTATTTCAGCATTTTGTGTACCCAGAGCATTTTGGAGTCTTGTTGTCTTTATTTATTTTTGCAATTGGAGACATTAATCTCTCCTAAGCACATGACCAGATAACTTTGCACATTCTCAATATTTTACAATCTGTCACAAGGTTTCTGGGGGTGCAGAGAATGAACATGAGATGGAAGTGAAGAGTTTAAAATGCTACCATGATATTCTTTATGTTCCACCAATAATTAAAGATAAACTATTTCAAATCCCAATTTTACAGATAATACTGAGTATTAACATGAATCAAGAGTTCATTTTCCTTAGAAAAAGAGTTATGCTTTCACATAAATTATTAATATTCTGTGGTGTTGTCATGCATAATTTCATCTTTTTATTTTTTACTTGCAGTATTGTCAGTCACTCACTGCCAATAAGAGTTCTTAATTTTAAAGTTGTGCTTGTTTGGCACTTTTTTTTCTTCCTGCTGTTTAGTTTTTATGAACTGAAAAGTTTTAAAATAAAATTCGTATTTGATTTTATTGAACCCTCATTGCTCATAAAGCCTGTTCATCTTTTTCGTATTTGCACAGATTATTTGATAAATAAGCACAAAACTTAAGAGGAAAATGGATTCTGAGATGGATATGTACATGCAGGAAATATATTGGGAAGGTGCTTGGGAACTCTATCTGCAGATTAACATGGAAAGAAGATTGGGCAAGCGGGAGAGTAGAACTCAGTGATGTTACAAACAGAGACCCCAGGGCCGGCCGAGTGGCGCGGTGGTTAAGCGCTGGCTTGGGAAGCCAGTGGCCCCGGTTTGGTCCCACACGTGAGGGCCAGTGACACTGCCCTAAAACAAAACAAAACAAAACAAAACAAAACAAAACAAAACAAAACAAAACAAAGAAACAAACAGAGGCCTCAGCTAATTTCACTGGATGCCTTGGAGCTAAGATCACCACTTGGCATTGACATCAATGAGATATTGATATCGATTCAGGATCTTCAAATCCTGTGTCCAATGCATCTTTCAAATGTCTTGGTATTATTCTGCTTCTCCAAATGTACAGTTTCCAATATAAATTCCTTTTAAGAAAGGACTAGCAAAACTATTACAATATTCTCTTGCTATGTGGTTGCAGCGTCCTTTTTCCCTGGGCCCTGGAGAGTTCAGTGTTAGCTTATTAGGTCCAAACTCTCGCTCAGGTCTCAAATCAAGGGGAAAGGATTAGAACATTCTTTGTGGGGCTACTTCTCCCTCCCTCCTAATCTTCCCTCCTTGACTGCTTCTGATTGTATCAATGGAGCAGTATCATTAATGTTTCCAATATCTATTTTACTCTAATGAAAACCTTGCTTTATGAACTATTGCCGTAATTCTCAGTAGGTCAGGCCTCCTTGATAACCTTTACCATCTTGCTACTCACTTTGATAACTGAACTTAATTGAATTAAGACTCAGGCTGTACTTGGAGGAGTTCCCAACCTCAGGAATATCAGGAATTCCATAAAAGTGCATTTCCCAGAGAAGTGAAGTCTACTCTGTAGGCTGTAATTAACATGAGCAAAAGAAAATCATTTTAACGAGCTCGATTTCTAAAAGGCATTACTTCTCAGTGAGTACATCCTGCACATAACTTACTCGTGTATGACTGACGCAGTCACCATTACCCACACCACTGAATGCACATGGTTGTAATGCACTGTTTGAGGGCTTAAGCGGTATAGAAGTTGATTATACCCTTCCAGAAACAACTCCAGTCCATTGGATCTTTAGTTCTTTTGTCTTTTCTTTTCTTTTCTCTTCTCTTCTCTTCTCTTCTTTTCTGAAGCTGTCTATCCATTCAGTCTTCTTTTATTCTACACAGTAGGAAATAAATTCAAAGAAATGAGGTAAACTACTAAAATCAATTGACTCTGCTAGAGTTAATGCTAGTCTCTTTTTGTTACACAAATCTAGTTAGTATTTCATTTATCGCTACTGGACTTGTGCAGAGAATCTCTTCACTTTGGTAAGGATGCAGGTCAGTGGAATGTTGGAGGGTTTTGTTGGTCTGGTTTTATTGTTAAGGGTCACAAAGATTAATAAGCCTTTAAAGGCAGTCTAGTCGAGGGTCTCCTAATCCAAATTAGTTTTAGTAAAGTCAAATTTCCAGAAAAGGTAATTCTTAGTTATTGGCTGAAGCTATTCACAGCCAGGAGGTGGCAGTGGGGGCCATAATTATTGTCATTTAAGCTAACAAAACATAGGCTACTCCCTCAAATCTATTTTACCGAGCTGGATTCTTTCAGGCCTCAGAGCAGGGTATGTTCCAATGGGAACAGCACTGCTTTCTCTGGACAGATGAAAAGAACAGATTAGAATATAAAATACTGAACCTTTGGGACCCAGTCTTCCAGCCTCCCCGTTGCTTCATTTATTGACTTGAAATAATGACCCTTCCCAGGCTAGGGCTCTTGAAGGAATCTGTGTACTATCTGACCATTTATTCTAGTCAGTGCACACTAACACATATTATCTTGTGAATGATAAATAATTCATATGACACCACATATTATTCCGAGTTTTTCTATGAGAGATTGACACCACTTCACTCACTGAAATCTTAATAATTGTTACTCTTCATACACTTCCATCATCATACTGAGGCTGAACCTTTCTGAAAAGTTTACTTTTCCCTCACATTTAGATACATAGTCACAGTAAGTATGTTTTTTATTATTATTTGTTTCAGTTGTACAAAACAACATAATGGTTAGACATTTACACCCCTCACAAAGTGTTAACCACCCCCAAATCTACTACCCCTCTGACATCATACATAGCTATTATAGTACCATTGAATAAGTCTTTTAAGAAGTAATCTGTTGATGAATTTCTTGCTTAATACATTTATCATGGACAATTTGTAAAAATGGCACAAGTATCTGGAAGACAGCGGTGAGAAGTGACACTGCCTTTAACTTAGGGTTTTCTTATAGTAAAGTGGTTTTAGGAAAGCAGAGAGGAAAATGATTCTATCACTAGGATGAGGGCCTGAGCTTATAGGGTGACATGATCCATTTTGGAGGGAGTAGACTAATTGAATACTTGTAGAAATAGGAGCCAAAAGAATTTAATGACATAGATTGCACTGCACTCTTTAAATATGTGATAATCCTATTAAATATAATAGATCACGCTAAGATGACACTGAAGAGAACTTACTTTTGAGCTACCAAATTAAAACAGATGCAGTGACAATCTCCAAAACTTTACACACACACACACACACACCACAAATACACATGGAGTAATTAGACTCCATTAAAACACATCTTGTTTTTTTCCCCACAATTAATGTCTAGTGCAACCCATTCTTCAACATTATAGAGGGAAATTTTCATTTTGGCTTTCTAGATGTAGTGGTATAATTACTCACTAACTAATTTGATGAAATAAATCTCTTTCAGATTTCAAATTAACAAGCTCTTCGAACTTCTCACATTTTAGGGTGCATTTAGTTTGGAGATTTGCAGTTGGGGAGAAGACATTATTGGGTATTTTATCTTTTTATTCACTTCTGCCATCGATATATTAACACTAGCAAATTATGACTCAGTGGGAGCCACAAGTATTTATCCAGTGCCAACTCTGAGTCTGATACTGTGGATTCAGCAGTGAACAGAACAGATTACTATTCTTCCCATTATGGAGCTTACATTTCAGTAGAACCTCTTATTTGTATTGTCCTTTTAACATTTAAAGAGCTTTCCCTCTTTCTTTCCATCTATTATAATTCCCATAAAGGATGGTTGAGGAAGGCATTATTAGTAAATTTTTTACAGATAAAGAGAACAAAATTCCCCGAAATATAGGTGGTAGAAAACACAGTATTGCTCACTGATCCTAAATAATTTTTAAATAATAAACTAATATTGCATAATGCAAACTTTTTCTTTCTGCCTTAAAATCTTAGTATGTATTGCTTGTATTTACATGTTAAAATAGAACATGATACTTGCAAGCAGGTATCTATTGAATAATTCTTCTACTTTGTATAATCTGAGTGTGGGCTATAGAGTTCAGAGATGACTAAACTGAAAATAAATAAATGATGAGCTACTATCCTTAGACATATTGGTTTATCGGAAAAGTCATGACTCATTTTTGCAACAAAAAACATAGAAAAAATATGTCATGACTTTTCTGACAACCCAATAAGATAGTGAATCTTGCCCATTAATGATCAGGATTTATTCTAATCAACACAATTAAGTGGCTCTGTCTAGTCTCCTCCATCTTCATATGTGTCCATCTGAGTGTAGCAGATCGTGGTGGACTGAATATCAGTAGGCTCCGAAACATGAGAGTCCAAAGATTAGTTTTCCCTTGCCCCCAGGGACTTAACTAAATAGAAAAGGTTCTGTAACTATTAATTGCAACAACACAATTTTTAATTGTTAAGTAATGGAAATTTTATAAGAGCAGAGACTATCAGTCTGTGATTACATTCTTAGTGCCTAAAATAGTGCCTGGAACAAAAATAATTGTTTGGTAATTATTTATTAAATAACTAATAGATGTAGCAAAGGCTGTAATAGAGGTATGCACAAAATTTATTCAGTTGGTCTCAGGATGGTTTTGAAGCTCAACCAATAGGGGAAGCACTTTGATCTGAGGCAGTAACAATCATGAGTTCACCATGTATATGTATGAGAACAGGGAGAGAAAATAGAATTTGCAAAAAAGGTAGATATGAAACAGTATTCCATGGTGTGTCCATATGGCAAGTGTAAAGTTCTTGTGTAGGTCAATGGATAGAAATAAATTCTGTTTTGTTTTGTTTTTAATTTTTAAGGCATACATGTTATACAACATTTATCTCCTACTTTCTTTCTGAAATACATCCTTTAGAAATCTCATTAGCAAGGTCTGTTGATAGTAAATTCTCTGTTTTTATGGTATTCCTTAAAAGCACCTTTGTTTCAGCTGAGTTTCGAATGATCATTTGGCTATATAAAAATTCCAAAATAACTGTTATTTTTCTCTAATTATTTGGACAATATTATTCTCTTAACTTTTGTCTTTCATTGTTATTATTCAGAAATCATTGTCAGGCTAAATTTTATTCCTTTTTAGTTAATACATCATTTCTCTCTGAAAATCTCAAATATATTTTCCAGGTTTGTAATATTATCATTAGCTGGGTTCCTAATATATGGATGATGATGGTTCTATTTCAGACCTTCTCCTTCATTTACTTTTATTTTGTTTTTTTCTTTATATATTCATTTATGATTCCTTCTGGAAAGATGTTTAGTTCGCTAATTTGTTTTTTGACTTGATTTGACTATTTTCACACATATTGAATTCTTTTTTTCAGTGATATTTTAACACATGTAATAGCCCTGTCTGTTCTTTTTAAAACTGTTTATTCTTTCTTTATGTCTAAAAGCCTCTTTTATCTCTTTAAAATTATTAATTGTGTTCGCTTTAATTTCTTGATTTTTCTGTTCCATTAATTTTGCTTCCTCTAATATAGGTTTATTCAATTTCTTTTTAGGAACTGAGCTCCTCTGATAACTGTAATTTTCCTGCAGGGTAATTTTCTTGTGAGGATACTGGCTAAAGCTCAGTCTTGCTCTTCCTTTGAATTCTCACAATATTGTCTTTCCTTCATTCTAGTCTTCAAGTGAGGTCATCGAACCATGCTGGGATTTTTGCCAATAAATGGTATATGAGGGTTTTCACTGAGTCCACATTCTTCACTTCAATACATGAATCATTTTGAATTTGATCTGTGTTAACTGAGCATATAGATTAGTCTCCAAAATCAAAAGGTACTCTCTAGAAATATCAGGTACTATTGGAGACTAGTTTAGTTTATGAGTGTATAACTTATTGTTTGAAATGCTTCTTTATAAACTAGCCAGTTGGAACAATTGTACTTTTGTAGGACCTTACATTGCTCTCCAGATTACCCAAAGATGGAAATATACATAAAAACTATTATAACAAAAACTTGAATGTATTAAAGAAAAATAATATTAGATGGCACATCCCAGTTGTAAAACATTAATTCTACAGGCTTTGAAAACTCATTGTCTGGTTTCAAACCTTGGCATCACCTCTCATTAACTATGAGGCAATAGGCAAATTAGTTAACTTCTCTGAGCCTCAATTTTCCCACAAGTAAAATAGAGATAGAGTTTTATAATTATAAAGCAATACAATACATAAGAAGTTCTCAAACAGAGCCTAACTTCTAGTAAATGCTCAATTAATGTAAGTTGTTAGTGGTATGGCCACACATAAGGCTTTCAACAGTGTTTTGTTCGTTTGTTTTCTGTTTCCTCGAATTGATTTTAATTGATGAGCATATAAAAGAACTTTTAGAGAGTTTGGAAATTATATAAACATAGAGCTTTAGGGCTTAAAAGAAATACACGTTTTATTACATCTTATCAAATATTTTGTATATGTAGAAACTGAAGCACAGTAAAGTGACATATTTTGTCCAAGATTTCATAGTTAACACAAGATCTTACACTAGAACCTGTGTCTTTCCATCAGTTCTTCATTTGGTGCACTTTCTAATATCTAAGATGCTTACCATAAGCGTTTGATAGAGGAATGTGAAAATATTTGTAAGAATGAAATGTGGATATTTTCAAAATATAACTGTGGCAAGATATTGAGAACTGAACCAGTAAGTTCTTTTTTTTCCGTCTTCACCCATCATTCAGGCTTTGACCTAAATATGACTTTTTTAAATGTTCTGCATTCATCAGAATGGGCCAAAATGTACATAAAATAGAACTAGTTAAAAATTAAATTACAACTTTTTGTATACCAGTTCCTATGCCTATGAAAAAACAAGAAATAGTACTTATAAGATACAGAGTATGATTAAGGAAAGAGATTTATTTCATAAGAAAAAAAATTGTAAATAAGATGAAGTTTCAAAATGCCTGAGGCTTAGAAGCTAAATTAAAATTTTAGGAGTGATTGGAATATAAAGGAAAAAAGAATGGATTGATCAGTGGATTCATACATAAGTCGTAGGACTTCATTTAAGATGCATTAACGAATGTGGAGGTTAATGTAGTTTAAGTTTTGAGGTGCAATCTCTCCCGGCTCTCTGAGAATTCGACAGCTTCTTCTCATGTTTCACTCAGAAACTTCCCCCGGTTTTCCCCAGCTTTGGAGTTCTGCCTTATTCCTGATGGTGCTCTTCCTGTCATGGAAAAAAATAGGACATGTTAGATGTCAGGTCTGCCAGTCTAGCACTTCTCCCATCTCTAACATGATAGGACTCACTAAAGTGGAAACGTATTAGAAAAATAAATCCTTTTATATTGGATGGTGTTTAGGTAGTTGGCGCAGAAAAGAGGATGCATGTGTTTCCCAAATGCTATTATTTTCTCAAGGATGAAAATGAAACGGATGTTTTCCCACCACCACTTACTGCTGCTTTGATAATATTCTCTGAAGCACCAGATGGTGAAATACAAAGTTACTCTTCCGCAGCTCTTTTGGTTGAACAGTTATTTATGAGCCAGTGAGGTCCATTTATCCACCTTTATTACAGCTTTTCATCTGTACACACAGTAAATCCCAACAACATGATCCTGGTATGTCGTCAAAATTTACACAACTGATGAGCTGAAGTGTATGGGGGTATTTATTGGACTTACTGCTTGCCTAGAAGTTTATTATTTTCTCCAAAGAGGAGAACAGTTTAGAATACAATTACAAGAATAATCATCTATGTCATAATAATTGCACTTGCATAAACAGCAAGGGATACCTGCTGAAGGAAATAAAAATATGAGTCAGTTTTTTGGTTGCTTCCTCTTACCTTCTTTTGATATATTATTACAGTGATATTACCTGTAATGTGTTGATTTATACTTATATGTCTGTTTATGACAGTCAATAATAATAATATTAATAATGGTAATAATAACTAGTGTACATGTGTTGATTGACAAGTCATTCCCTGGAGACTTTTGCTCTTCCTGGTTGCTCATCATCTCATTCTTACATCACCCTGCTCTTTGCCAACCTTTGAGCAGCAGCTGTGCAAAGAACTATTCTTCAACCTTGAATTGCTCTGAAACTCTTAGTAACCCAGCAAGCCCTGAGGCAACCAGTACGCATTTGTATCTTTGTTGGACACACAGACTCATAGAGACTTTTGTTTTCAGTTTCAAAATGGAAGCCACAATGAAAATGTGAAGCTGAAATGCTTATTCTAAATTTCTCCCCTTTTTTTGCCCCACACTCATTTAAAGCTAAGCCTAATTTGAGGCATGAGACATATGCAAAAAATTTATGCAATTGCGTTTCCTTTTTCATAGGTTATAATGATGACTTCTCTTGGCCTCATGCTTTAGAACAGTGCTTCTCCAACATGAATATGTATATGAATGACAGATCACTTTAAAATGCAGATTATGTTTCCAGTCTCTAGTGGGGTTGGAGGTTCTGCAATTATAACTAAGATCAGATATTGCCTGTCTTGAACCACTCATGAGTAGCAAGGTTTTAGAATTTACAATGCATTGTCACATTATTCAACTCAGTGTGCATGTGCAAAATTTTGTGATGGAGAAATCTGCAACTTTTATGATTTGCCTGAAGTTATACATGGATAAAAATTTGGATCGGGCCTCCAATCCAGACTTGCTGACACTGTGCTAAAAATTCTTCCCACCACATGCAAATACTGCTGTAGGTTATTGGTTCTCAGTTCCTACCAGTTATCAGATCCACCTGCGACATGCTGATTTACTTTGTCTGGGGTGGATCAGGGCATAAGTATTTTTTAAAAGGACTGGTAGATTGTTCTAATTTTCAACCAAATTAAGAACCACCGTGAAAGATGAAAGGTGGAGATAAAATATATATTTTTCTAACTCTAACAGTGGATGAGGGCAGTATTTCTCAAACTTTAGCATGATCAGCACCTGTTGGAAGGCTGGTTAAAACACAGATTGCAGGGCCCAAGCCCTACGCGTTTCTGTATCAGCTAAATTCTGGGGTGAGGGCCTAAAAATTTACATTATCAACAAACTCCCAGTTGCTGCTGATGTTGCTGTAGAGACCACACTGAGAATCACTGGGTTAGGATGGAGTGATGACTCACACAGACTTTTAAAAGTTAATGAATTTACCTCTACATTTAATTATTACAGTTCCTTACTATCCAGCCAACATGATTTATTCAGGCTCTGTACTGTAGAAGCTTTCTAATAAATCATTTTCCAACAAAAACATGACAAGAAGGATGCTATGCAAAGAAAATGTTTGCCACAAGTTATAAATGTCTTTGTCATTGCAACAGTGCTAGATGTCATATGGGAAATTTCAAGGAACTACACTTTTTTCTGTCCATATATTTAAGGAATTAAATCCATGCACCAGAGGAAAGAAAAAGAAAGTTATACATCTCACAATGACTTCCTCTAACAAATACATCATTCAATCATGTAAATGATTTCAAAGGTGCCTCCATTATTATCTGCAAGTAGCAAGTCTCATTGTAGAGACACTGATGGTGAAATTTCATATCACTCAAATTCACAGTAAGCAGTAGAAATTCTGGTACCTTTTTTTCCATTCTAGTTATAAAAGAAAATTGTTGTACCTTTTACAAATATAAAAACTCTTGTTAATTTCTTTTTTCCCCTAAGAAAAGGGCTTAAAATACAAATGACACAGAATTAATCTTATTTGGAAATATTGGGTTTTAGTCTTTTGTTCTACATATATTGGTGGTACCTAACTGCAAAAACAAGGAGCGGTCTTCTACAGTAACATGAATGTTATCAATTCAGCAAGGTATCATATTGATATTAATGACTA
Organism: Aselliscus stoliczkanus; assembly: GCA_033961575.1. Taxonomy (NCBI): domain Eukaryota; kingdom Metazoa; phylum Chordata; class Mammalia; order Chiroptera; family Hipposideridae; genus Aselliscus; species Aselliscus stoliczkanus. The sequence continues at coordinate 66,288,398 of CM066734.1, read as the reverse complement.
AAATGGACATTCAGCCCCAACTTCCCCTCTCTGAAATGAGAACATGTTTTGGTGTTATCCATGTTAAAGTTGAATCCAGCCATAGTCCCTTACTATACATTTGAAATTTGACAGTTTATGTAACTTCCCACACCAGTGCAGTTCATTATGCAGAGGGTGCCAAAACAGTGTATACACATTTTAAGAAAGGACAAAACTGTATTAAAATTATGCCAATGGTAACCACTTTGAGCACCTCCTGTTATTGCAGAAGTGAAACGAGACTTGTGTTCATCTTTTGTTATCGGTATATATTGAGCATTACAATTTTAATATAGTTTTTTTCTTTCTTAAAATGTGTATACATTTTTTTGGCACTCTCTGTACTTACTTATAAAGATTACTGTGCGTATCAATAAAATGGAATTAATAAAGCACAGAATATTACTTAGCACATAATAGGTATTCAATAAGTGATAGTATTCCTCTTCATCAAAGGTCATCAAACTTCAACTTGAACATATTTATCATTGAGCTACTCATTTTCTTGTAATCTGCTTCATTTTTAGGATAGTGTCCAAATTGAAAAAGTTCTTTTTTGTGCCTCCGTATACTGCATTTCAGCCACAATAAATTGTTGCAAGCACAATATGTTAAGTAGTTAAAAAGACGAAATCTTTTAGTAATAATTTAAGCATTTTACAATCAAATCTGGACCCAGACAACCTTAAAGAAGTAATGCAATACAATGGAGAATAGAAATACCAAAGAAAAGTAAGAAATGTAAAGACCTTAATATAGACAAGTTTGTCCTAATTTTGACAACATGAAATCATTGAAAAAATGTTGGCATAGAATACAAATCCTACTACTTTTTTTTTTAGCTCCCACCCTCCTGGATCCCTTGCTTGCATTTTTTGCTTATTATAGTCAGGATCGGCTAGCTTATGGTGCATAATAAAAAACACAAAATCTCACTGGCTTAAAAATCAAAGATATAATTGTTATAGTACGTGTTCAGTGAACTAGAAGATCGGATCTATGTTATCTTCATTCCTGGATCCTAACTGGTAGAACAGAACTTTCTGGAATACTGCCGGTGACTATGGCATGCTTTGTCATTTAAAGAGCTTCCATCTGGGAATGACACAAGTTACTTCTGTTTATATTTTATTGGCCAAAGTGAGTTACCTGACCATCGCTAGATTAAAAGGTAAAGGTTTGCTTTCTCTTGTTTAAGTCTGGATTTTTGTTGTCCAGGGCTGCTGTGGTGACATTATTATATAATTAAGGCTCCAGCCTTCTACTTTTCATGTGCACTGCCATTCTCAGCAATTCCATTCCCTCTTAAGATTGCTTCATGGTTCAAAATAATCATGGTTGTGGGCCTGCAGAGTGGCGTGGTGGTTAAGCGTTGGCTTGAGAAGCCAGCGGCCCTGGTTCGGTCCCACATGTGAGGGCCAGTGACACTGCCCTCAAAAAAAAAAAATAATAATCATGGTTGCAAAGCTAGTCATAATATCTAAAAAGCCATCCATCACATCTACAATTGAGGAAGGAATGAGAAGGAGGGAGAAAAGCAAAAGACACCTCCCTGGTGAGTAAACCCTCATTAGAAATTTACTGGAAGTCTCATCCATGGTTTCTACTTATACATTAGCAGACACCCTTGTCTTCAAGCCTACCTTGGGAATATAGATTTTTTTTTTTTTGATAGTCATATTTCTACGTTAAAAAAACAGTAGATCGGGCCGGCTGAGTGGTTAAGCGCTGGCTTGGGACGCCAGTGGCCCCGGTTCGGTCCCACATATGAGGGCCAATGACACTGCCCTCAAAATAAATAAATAAATAAATAAATAAATAAATAAATAAATAAATAAATAAATACATTTGAAGGAGATTTCTTTGGGCCGGCCGAGTGGCGCGGTGGTTAAACGCTGGCTTGGGAAGCCAGCGGCCCCAGTTCGGTCCCACATATGAGGGCTAGTAACACTGCCCTCAAAAAAAAAAAAGAAAAAACAAACAAAAAAAAAACAGTAGATAGCTCTTTCCATGAATAGATATTAAGTAGGATCAATCCATATAGTTTTTATGGATTTCAGATTCAGTTTCCCCCTATTTTATATATCAAGAAAATTTAATATTGAAATTTGTTTTTAAAATACCATTATGTGAGATTGAATTACATTGAAATTGTGTTATTAATCTAGTAATAGTTCATCTGTTTTCTTTGCTGCCCAGTATTGTCCTTCATTAATCATTTACTGCTATCCTTACTTCAAACATAACAATGGAAATCTTGCATGACAGAAGTGGGCTCTCAATAATATATTTGTCCAAAATGTGGATATGAAGCTGACTTCTAAGTCACTGTTTCTTTTAAGAGTTCTTTTTATGCCTCTACTGTCATTTATGCTATGAAGTGACTCAATTTCCCCCTTACTTTTACCTAGCCAAACTCCTGTTAAAGTTTTCTTAATACAATTTGCTATGTATTCATGTATATGTGACACAAATATTTAATTAATTTATTAAATCCTGTCTCTATTTTTTTCTCATTGCCTGAAAAAAGATAATATGATACTGTTTTTTAACATATCTGTTTTTGTGATGTCAAATCACACTTTCTAATCTGTTAAATAACTTAGGAAGTGAAAGCCTATGTCTATGAAAATGTCTTTCAATTACAAATTAATTCAATATTTTATCAGAGTTCTGTCAGAAACAATAATGACTCTTTTATTGCAAATAGAGGAAATTTAATACCTGTAATCGAATACACAGGTGATGAAAGACATGAGGATTTATACAGAGAAACATGAGACAACCCAGACAGTAGAAACATCATGAAGCTACTACAACACCAAGGCTGAGGGACATAGGAAGAAGTATTACCTCAGCCCAAAAGCCTGGGGTTGTGGTTGAAACTGAAGTGGTATTTCTGCCCTGTTCTGTTCTGCCCTACCCTGTGGGGCATGGCTGTTCAAAGGTAGTGGAACCATGGAGGATATGCAAACACTCTGGAGATACTGTCTGAGTTAGAGAGAGATGGGGAAAGAGAGCATGACATTTGAATTCTTTTAATCCTTAAATCTCTGCCCACTAGCTCTCAAAAACCAGACATGGTTAGAAACAAGTTGGCAAGAGAATTATTTCCCTGTGTTAATGTCAGATCAAAGAAAGGGAAGCAAATGGGTAGCAAATACACAAATAATGAACACGTCTCTTTGTTTTCCCCTAAAGATTCATTCTCTGCTCTTTCTGCCCAAATCTGGGGCCCTCAAGAGTTACCTCCATGGACTACATCACTTGTACCTTCTTGCTTTTGGCTTTCATTTGAGCTTAGCACTGTTGAAGATGGAGGGGTATGAAAGTTATGGGTATTTATTCTCTGTACACCTTCTATGCCAGCCACAGTCACAATCCAATGGTTGGCCCTTTTTCCATGGCTCTGGCTCTTCCTGGATCCTGGTAATACTGTTCCCTCATTTACCCCATTTGTGTTTAGGTATGGTAATAGTTCCTTGTTCTTGCCAGTCCCAATATACTTCATCATCTCTTACTGTTTCCTTTAATTCTGCAAATACATTTGTAAATACTTCCTTCATCATGCTATCTTCACATATACCTTTTGAATGTGCAATCTATTTTCTGTGAAGTACATTTTTGTTACATTGAGCAAATGAGTTTTGTCTTTATAACCACTAGAATAATTCAATGTGAGTGCAGGATAACTGTGATTTTGACATTTGGACTTTCCTGTGTATTGGCAGCTGGGCTTATTTATCAATATACTAGAAATAAAACCCTCTCATTTTTAAGGATTACCTCATGCAGCTTATTCTTTAATTCATATACATTTTACATTAAAATCAAATGGCATTGCTCAGTTCTAAAATAGTTCAGGGATGGGCATCAGAAAAGTCTGACACATGGATTTCCAAAAAAATCCTATCTGGAAAAATTGCATCATTCAGTCTTGTAGAAATCCATTAGAATTCTGTGGTAATTTGTACAAGCTATGTATCATTGGTGTCCAGGCAAGCACATAACTGGTTTCCAAAATATGTGAGTGGTATTGCTAGTCTAGACAGCTTTTGTGTCAATTAAAAAACAAAACAAAACAAAACAACGCAACCTCTCTGGACAGTCACATTCATGTGGGCACAGATCTGGGAGGAGGAAACACGTTTCTGCAACTTTTTCTTTCTGTGATATTTTTCTTTATTACCATGTTTCCTGCAGAAGAAACTTTGTTTTCTAAATACTATTCCTGGAATCTTTACCAAAATCATCATAAACTTGAGTTGTTTTGTAGATTATAAGAAAACACATAGAGACAAGGAGTAGAAAAGTGGTTGTGAGCAGCTAGGGAGCAGGAGAAATAGAGAGAGTTTGATAAGAGGGTATAGACGTTCAGTGATAAGATAAATAAGAGAGTAGAATTTAAATGTTCTCTTACACACACAAAAAGATGAATATGTGAGGTGATGCATGTATTAATTAACTAGATGGGGGAAGCCTTTCACAATGTGTGTGTGTGTGTGTGTGTGTGTGTGTGTGTGTGTGTGTATAATGTAAAATTCCCACAATGTACATATTAAATACTGTAAACCATATTATATGTCAATTATCCTAATAAAGCTGATACTAGAAAATAGAAAAACAAAGTAGTCTAGTTTCTTGAAAAACATCAGTTTCCTAGAATTGATTTCTTGATAAAATGATAATCAGAGAAGCACTCTGGCTTAAACCTTACTCCTAACCAACCCTTACCCTCTACTTGTTCCCAAACATTCAGAGCTCAATTGCCCCTAGTACTGGATGTTGGTGGAGGCCCACTTGCTACTTTTGGAGTTCTTCATTAATCCACATATAAAACGTGAGCTTTGAGTGACCACCCAGATATACTTACACTCACTGAAATTTTTATTAAGAATTCTAGTAACTTCAGGGATCATTTTCAACCTTGCACCCTTTTGAACTTAATTATTTTCCAAAAGAACTTTCACATGTCATAGATGAAATTGAGTTTGACAAGCTGAAACAAATGAGGTTTAGTGTCTTTGTCTTTTTGACATTTTTTAGCTTCATTTTCACTTTGCATTACGCAGTTCACTCTTTTCTGGTATTTCAAAATGTCACTTCCCCTCACTCACAGTTCATACCCCTCTCCCACCACTGTCAGTTAGGAGAAATATGGAGCAAAACTGTATGATTCTAGTCTTTGTGTTTGATCTGAACTTTTATTTAAATGTATAAGGAATTTTTCATTTTAACTACTCTGTCTATAACGACAAGCTACTACTTACAATTGCAATAGAATGGATTTTTGTCAAAATGTTACAAAATAATATAAATTATATGTATATGGTAAACATCTGATCTTAAAATTTTAAACATCTGATTTAAAATTTCACAGGAGCTCTTCAATAATGACCTCTCCTTTATGTCCTCTAAGCATTTCATATATGGATTCATAAAATAATTGACATCATTCTATGACCTTCTAAAATACATCGGCTCCTTCTGAAACCATCTCCGTAGTAACTAAGATAAAGTTTCCCAAATGAAAATAACATTGATGCTCACATTATTTTTTCATTCTTTTATTTCTAAAACTATTTTCTCACAGACTATGTTCTTTTAGAAACAATTTTATTATTGAGTTGTGAGAAAAGTCATGACGCATTTTTGCAACGAAAAACAGGAAAACTACGTCATGACTTTTCCGACAACCCAATAGTTGTTTTCTAATATATCCTTCACATTTTGATTGACATTTTTGTTTTTATTTATGAGCTTATCTCAGTTTTCTTTTTTTCTTCTCTGCTTCTTTATTTTCCCAGCTTTATTGAGATATAATTGACATATTGTGTAAGCTTAAGGCATACAACATGTTGGTTTGACATCAACTTTTTGGTTTTTGTTCCACACATAAGTGAGATCATACAGTATTTGTCCTTTTTTGTCTGGCTTATTTCATTTGGCATAATGCCCTCAAGTTTAATCCATGTTGTTGCAAATGGTAGAATTTCCTTTTTCTCATAGTTGACTAACATTCCATTGTGTGTATGTGCATGCTCTTGTGTATATGCACATACATATCATGTCTTCTTTATTAATTCATTTGTTGGTGGTTACTTAGGTTGTTTCCATATCTTGGCTATTGCAGATAATGCTGCAGTGAACATGGGAATGCAGATATCTCTTCAAGATCCTCAAAAGAAAATTTTTTTTTGTTTGGGTATATACTCAGTAATGGGATTGCAGGATCATATGATAGCTCTATTTTTAATTCTTTGAGAAATATCCATACTATTTTTCATAGTAGCTGTACCAATTTACATTCCCACCAACACTGCACAAGGGTTCCCTTTTCTCCACATCCTTGCCAACATTTGTTATCTCTTGTCTTTTTAGTGATAGCTATTCTAAAAGGTATAAGACTCCCTGTCTTTGGTGATACAAATGTTCCTCTCTTTCTGATATAGGGAAGGCATCTTCCATATGGGAAGTTATTCCATGCCTTCAGGAAGAAAAAAGAGAGATCAGAGAGACTTCGTGGCACCTGCTGTTCTTCAAGTGACTTTAGTTCAAAATAATCATTATGCCAAAGTGGCATATTTGGGGTGGCACATTCTGCTGCCTTTCAAGTGTTAAGCCAACTCCTCTTGCCCTTAATAACTTTCTTCCATGTGATAACACCAGAAAAGACAGTTGGAGAAATATGGATCTAGGATATACTTAGTTTATTTGCATGGACTATGAAAGTAGACATCAGCAGACAAAATAGATCTCAGGGATGGAAGAACAGTCCTAGCACACAGACCCAATTTCAGTTCTTTGTATATAACTCAAATTATTTCCTTCCTTATATTTTTCTTTGTTGGATGTACACAATTCACTAACAAAAATCCTCCCTGGGCTCTCTCCAAAGTTAGAACTATCTAAATAGCATCTTTTTGCAAAACACTCTCTTGCTAGTTACTTTTGATTTAATTCACATAGAACTTTTTCCACTATAATATCATTTGTATGAGGCGAGAGTGCTATTGTCAAGGACTACTAAGTATGGTTCATTCTTAGTTCCATCTGTGCTGAGCCCCAGCTATACTCAGTCAAACATAAACTATGCCCTTAACTTGCTACAATTCTGCAAGCCTTCTGCCTCCCTTCCCTTGTTTTTGCCTCTCCCTAGTGTGTCACTGACCTCTGTGCACTAGCTTCTTAATTCAATGAATTTAACTCACATTATCTCTAGAGAATTTTCTCTTCTTCAAAGCAAGAGATTCCCTCATAAGCAATACCACCCAGAACACTAACCAGCCCGAAGTGATGAACTTAGTGCCTGGCATGGAATAAGCATATAATAAATAGTAACTACTGTGGCAGGATAATGTTTATGAAATGATAGTCTTTCTCCCCCTTATGGTTTATTGACCCTCCTTATCTAACACAATGCCTTGCATGCTGAAAGAAAAAGTCATTAACTCTCTTGGGTTTTTGTAACCTTTCTTCCCAGGGAGAAAAGAGGAATCTCAGTAGAGGCAATATGTCTGATCCCATAATTTAAAGGGAGAAGGATTCCCTCTAAACCTAGAAATAAGTTCTGTGAGCTCCAGGAGGGACAGATGAGAGCAGAAAGCCATACATCCAAGAGCAGAGGGTCCCTGAGAGCAGCCAGACTGGGAACCGACTTACCTGCAACATGGAGGGTATGTTAGATGTCACTGTGGGGACTGATTACTGAGGTCTAGATCCTTCTCTTTCTTCTCTCTTTACTCCTAGATACTTTAGATTTTTGAACCTGGGGGTTGGATTGCAAGTAAGATCTCAAAGTAACTATTGTTTTCTCCCAGCTAAGTGTTGTGGAGCTCAAAACGAGAAAAAATATATATTTCTAATACAGTTGAATTTGTGGTCTATGACTTATAAATGTTATTGTGATTATTTTTCAATTTTTATTATTCTTGTTCTTTTTATTATCACTCTGTCCTGGGGTCCACAATTTCAATGGTCTGAGGATGGGGTCACTTTGCACAAATCAACTTGGAAAAAGATTTAGGAACTTATAACCAGTAGTAAAGTGTTCATCTTTTACTTACATATTCCCATCACACACACACATAATAATGCATTCAGCTTATCTCACTGCCCACCTGAAGCCCACTGTCCCCTTATCAGCCAATATAATTATATTTTCATGGGCTGCTTCACATTTAAATTTTTTTGTCTCTCCTGCCCCAGTTTGTTCCTTCATGATTTGTGTAAATCTTTTTCTCCTTCCATACCACTCAGCCTTGATATATTGTGTGAATTTCCTTACCCCTGCTCTTTACTCTTGGGAACTTTCAAAGAGTTGTTTGTTTTTTTAATTTTTGGCTCACACTTTTCTCTTTTCTCTAAGCTTCTTTATTTTACTTTCTTTTTTCACTGTTCTGTTGTTGTTATTGTTTTCTTTTGTTTTCTCTTTAAGCCATTCTTATAATACTCTTTAAAAATTAACTATCATTAAAATTTCATATGAGATAAATTAAAATTTTCAACTATATTATTACTAGAGATGTTTCTTTTACAGCATTTAAAGGGAAGGCAAAAACAGTTATTCTCATGTCACTTCAAAAGTATTGTTTTCTTCACTCAAAAAAGTATATTGAGTACCCACAATGCAACAGGCTTAGTGCCTGACCAGGTAGTTGAAAAGACACTGTCCCTGTCCATGACAACTTTGGGGAAGGTACATATGAAAAATTACAAACCAAAATGACTCTCACTATAATGTAGATATGTATAATGTTCAGAGAAAAGCTAGGGGAGCACTTCAAAGGGGGACTAAAATCCTGAATATAAAAAATCGAGTATAATGGGCCCAGAAAGAGGAGTACTGTTTAGCAAAGGGTGGAGGCAGGGCACCTCAGGCAAAGGAAACACCATATGAAGAGTGAAACATGGGTGTTACTATTGTTCCAAAAGCATGGAGTGCTTGTTGTGGTTGCTTTGAAGAGGCAAACCATGATGACAAGCCCTGAGGGTGGAGATGAATAGTGAAGGATCTCCTATACTGAGAGCCTTTATATTCTATTGTGTAAATTGATGCTTTCTAAAAACCTAAGTATACATGTTCTATTGTGTAAATTGATGCTTTCCAAACCTAAGTATACATGCGTTAAGGGTATTGTTGGTTGAGTAAAAGCTATAGGATCAAACTTAATAACTCCTCCAGGGAGATGTAAGAGTACTATTCATTTTTTGTATATTTTAAATTGATATGTGGGAGGTTATTTTTATGTTAAAACTCGTGTGACTACTTGTAGTAGAAGACAAATTCACATGATATTTAAGATAAAACAGTAGTTTTCAAAAATATTTGTCTTATAGTGAGTCGCTTTAAGTATTCCTTTGTTCTCAGGAATCAGTCCCTTAAATTTCAATGAGAACATTTGAGAATTACTGCTTAGAGATGCAGAACCACTGAAGAATTTTGAACATGGTCATGGCCTCATTAAATCTGCAAGTATACAAACCTAGCATGATGGTGAAAGATTGGTTGGCAGGTTGCATAGATTAGAGGAAGGGAGACTAGGAGGCTATGACAATAGTGCAAATGAGAGATAACGTATTGCATAATGTAATAAGGAGTTTGACTCCAGTTTTTGTTATTTGGCTGATGACAGTTTTAAAGCCTTACTTACACCTTCTTTATGGCCCACATTTGGGAAAGTTGATGAAAAAGTTTTTACTTTTTCTTGGATCTGGCACTTAATTGAAACCAGGCGAGTCCCTGACCACACACAGAACATTCTTCCTGGCCCCAGATACTAATCACAATAATAAAGATAAAACCCCTAAGCCTCTCCTTTCCTTGTTCTCTCAAGCCATTTTCAGACCAGCTTGCGGAGCCTGACTTTAAATCCTCAAAAAGTCATATTGTGTGAATAATAAAACTTTTCATAACTTTTTTTTGTATGTATGTGGTGTCGTCAGTCTTGACATCTGAACCAAATTTGGGGTATGGGTCCATCCTGCTTCCACAGGATGATCACAACATATACAGTAAATATGTAAGACATTAAAGGGGAAAGATGGTGATTAATTGGATGAGGGAGAAGGTGGAATCTCTGTGGTGGAGAACAAGACCAAGTCACACATACGGAATCAGATTTATTAGACATTTTCAACAAATACTTTTTTTTTCAAAGACTTTAAAACAATAGAATGAGAAAACAGGTAAAGGAAAAGACAAAATAGTCAAAAGAAGGATGTTTTGTATTTGAATCTCTTTGGCCTTTACTATTAAATATTCTTAGGAGTTAATTTTAAGAGCTGAAACAAGCTTACGTGATAAGAGAAAAATAATTTTTGATGTAATTTTTTAAACCTGAAATTAATTTAACTGCAGTATACAAATGCACCTATATATTATTAATCTGATTATCACAGTGGGTCTAGATGTCTGAGACTATGAAAAATAAGAATGAGAAGAGCTAAGAGAGCCATTTGTTCTTGTCTATCTGTCTAACCCAAACTTAATATTCTTTTGATTCATTTGGTAGTTTATATTTTATATAAGCTGCCAGCTGATATTTTTCTCTAAAATACTATTTTTATATTGCAGCCTTGCTTAATAACTTTCAATAGCTCCCTTCTGGCTATGTAATAATATATGACAAAGCAACCCGCAGCCATCACAATGTGACCTTTTCCCTCCAGACCATAAGGCTTACCCATTTTCTCAAAAAGTATTGTTTGTTACTAATATACCCCTGTGGTTTTACTCATACCTATTTCCCTGCCTGAAAAGCCTTCTTCCCTTCTCTTTTCACTTATCCCCCTCCCCTTCCTTTTTTTTTTTTTTTTTTCAAATGCTGACTAATCCCTTTCCTCTCTGGGGCATTGACATTGAACATTCCCTAAGCAGTGACCTCTTTTTCCACCAAACCACTTATTGTCTTTACCTTTTCATTTTCTTTTCTCACTATTGTTAAAATATGTTTAGAATTTTAGGATGTAGATGTCAACCTCTGCCATCGAAGAATTTTCAGTATGGGGAGGAAACAAGCATTTTAGCCAACTTATGGACTATTATTTGACTTTTGTCACTTGAACCACTAACTAGATCTGAGGCAATTTGTAAATCTTGTAGAGGTTTGATCTTGCCTAAGTACCCATGACAATATGTTTGGAAGGGACCATTTTTCCCTTTCTTTCAGTTTTCATGTGACACAATCATCCATTTGAACAACATATAGGTTTTCTCTGCCCACTTACTCACTCCTCTAATTATAGGTAACACTAGCTTATTCCATTAGCACTTACTGTGACTCATATTTTCCATTACAGGTATTATCAATAGTGAAGATGATATTTTGACGTCCATATAATTAACTCATGCTTATCTCTGGTTGGTTCTGAGCTTGATTTGGAGAGAAAGGGTAATAGTTATTAGGCACACTTATACCCTTGCACACTCATTTGTACATGAAGTTAGCTAAGAGATACTTGACCCATTTGCTTCCTAAAATAATGATTTCAGAAGTCATATGGGATAACAGAAACAAATCTAATTTAGACTTTTGAGTACATGACTGTTGTTCTTATCCTGAGTGGCTAACATGAGGAAAATTATTTCATTAAATTTCAAGCACCTGACTACAGGTTCATATTAAATTCTTAAGGTAGTAAGTAAGCCAATTGTGATGCATAGCATATAAAAACAAAAACCCTCTTTTATAATTTTGAAGGGGAGGATATGATAGGGTGTATTGTCAGCTTGTCAGCTTTTATCTCAAGATATTCTCTTGTTCATCCTAGCATATATATATATATATATTTTATATCTTTATTGAACACAGTGAATATTTTTATGAATAAGGCTGCTCTTCCAAAGACTGCAAAACCACCCATTGTCCTTTTTTAAAAAAAATATCTAAAATGTACTTGGGACATATTATGTAAAATAAAAAGACGAACCAAAAAGTTACCAATGGAATTGATAGATGTAACATTTTTTTATCATGACAACATTTTCCCCTTTTACTTAAAAAATTGTTTTCAACTATTATAGAAAACTCTGTTACATAAACACTACAATACTGTCTAAATAAGCATCTCTTGTAAATAACTAAGTTGTTAAATGCAACAATTCAGTTATTAGTTTAGGGAGTGAAAATGACATGCTTGCTTGAAATTGTATGGGCAATTCAGGCTGAGAACACAATTTTCTGGCATGAAATTTAACCAGTCTTTTAAAAATAGAACTGGATGATCTGAATGACAATTGTTCTGTGTTGTATTTCCCTTGAAAATTCTATGAATATGTATTGGACATCTAGTGAGTTTATTTATTTTTTCTTATTTTACCAAGTAATTTTTGCTATAAAATCAGCATAACTATATTTCAGAAAATAAAGGTAGGAAATAAATTACTTATAATAACTCTAACAGAGCTACTTTTCTGATTTGGAGTAAAGAATAGCCTCTTGGATGACCTTGAACAAGTTATTTAACCCCTCAGAGACACTGATTATACTCTAAAACAAGCAAGTATAAAATTAATTCCTACCTTGCCCACTTGGAGTAAAAACTGGAAATTACGTATTAAAAGTTTATAGTGAGCTGAGTTCACTAAATTTGCTTAAGAAAAAGGCAAGTCATAAATTTACAAAATAATTAGCAAAAATATGTAGCAAATTATTTGTTTTGATATATTTGTTGGGAAGATTTTCCTAATGGATGTGAGTCCCTTCAGTTATATTGTGTATGTAATACACACACACACACACACACACACACACACACACACACAGCCTGATTTTTCCTATAACATTTTAGTAAGAAGCCTCTTCTGAAAAATTCTGGACTAATATTCCTGTGATCACTGAATATCATGATTCCTCTTTCTTGGTTTAATATTTCATTTTCTGGGACAAGTCCAATAGTCACTTCATGAATGCCCTAGTTCAGGTTCCCTGGAGACTGGCTGATGCTCTGCAAGAAAGAAAAGCAAATACATATCTAGAATATGTGCTGATTCCATCAAGATGAATAGCTGCCCCTTTTAGAGTAGTGTCCTGTGAAATCAACTTGCCACTAAGTGGATGGTTAAAGAGATGTTGCCATGTTAGGGTCCAGAATTGGTCTTTGTTTTGGCAATAACTAGATCAGCCTTGGATGGTGGGATCTCTAGCTATTGGGTCTAGGAATAGTCTTCATCCCTGCCTCCATGACTACTTTGATCAAGAACCCATTGTTACAAATTAGGAATGTTGAAAGAGGTTATAATTTGTCAACTGGCTAATACATTCTGTCTACTTGGTTGTTAGTGCCTCTCCTATGGTGGGTACTCTCTCATGGGCATCAGCATATGATACAAAGGCCTCTATATTTTCTGATCACTCAGAAAGGTCCATACACATGTTTCTCTTAGAATTCCTTGCTCCTCATCTGCCAATCTTTGTCTTTCTGGGGCCTTAAATAAGAAATCAAGTCATTTTGCATCATGAATTTATATATATTTTGGCTTAGACAACTTCTCTTTCTAAAAACATGGACTATCAGGTGCAGTGCCAAAAGTTATTCTTGCTAGGATTATTTCCCACATGGCAGTTTTCAGGTCCATCCTGAGTGGGATTGTCCTGTATCAGTGATATATTTCAGCATGTATTCATGTAATGAATTGACCCATTTATAAACCAAGCTTGGCCTTTATCCTTCTGTATCAGTTTTGTTTTTCATAAGAGGGAGAGTGTCCTTATATCAGTAAATTGTCCATAGCCAACTTTATCCATAATCCACCTTGATCCAGGCCTTCAATTTCCACAACTACATACATTACTATGGGTCTTACTGATACGTATTGGCTACATCCCATAGCTCATTTAGTCTAGTACTTTTTATTTTGTACAAGTTCAGCATCTCTCTGGATTACATTGTGAGTTGGCTTTAATTTTTTGTCTGGTAACTAGGGGTATCAGTGGAGGTAGATCCTGAGAGGAGTGTGTATTGTCCTCCATTGACCAGTCATTGGAGGCAGGCTGTCTTGGGTTTGGGAACTTAGCTTTAGGTAAGACTGCTTCCTGTGGTCAAGGTCAGTTCCCAAAGAAGGATTTAGCATGTGAACAGTCAGCAGTCAGTATTTCCAGCAGCTGGGGAGTCAGCATTTCCCTTGTTTTGATGAGAAATGATGATCGAATAGAGATGGAGAAATTTCTGGGTCTTTGGTGATTTCTCATAGTATGGTTAGTAGTCATTACAACATATTAGTTCTTTAATAGTTGCACACTGTAATATCCACAGCATCTGCTAAGACTACATTCTGCCAAAACAGCCTGATCAGATGTAGTTGGGTATCCAGATATTTTAACCACATGGATTCTATGCATTCTGATGGTCACTGATGCATTTCTTCTTTTCTTTGAAAGCTTTTTTCTCATTGAGAAGACTTGACTCCTTTGGTTAATTAATTAGTTCCCTGTTTATTTATTTGAAGAGTCTGCTTCTTGTAAATTTAAGGACATGTCCTGACACTCCTGACATCTGTTCCCCACCACATCCAGCTCTGCAGTGCTCTTGCAGATATATACTGGAACTGTCATTTGCCCATGCCTCCCTGCGGGGGAGGAAAATAAAGAAGGGAGACAGTGGAGACACCGGGGGAGTTAAAGAGAAAGAAAAAAGTGTCACACTTTATTGCCAGAGTATGTTCTTTTTATAGAGATACTTGACCATTGTCTCAATCACATGGGTTTGGTGGTTTCTAGTTCCCAGGATTTACTCAGTCTTTACTTATCTCTACACTTCACCTAAAGAGTGGTTGCCATGACTACCTAGCCATTATCCCAAATTCCAGCAGCTAGACTCACAGGGCTATACTAAAAGGACTAAGGAGTGGCTGTGTTTAGGGTAAAACCATCTAAAATCTATTTCTATGTAAATACAATACTTAACATCTTTTGTCCTAGGAGGGCTACATATTTACAATAAAGGTAGCATCTGTTTCTCAGTCAAAGCTTCAGTATCTGTTAAAGAATTTAAATAAAATTGTTTAACACACCCTATGGTTAGCAAGTCCCCTCCTACCAGAACTCTCACGGCCTGAAGACCTTTAATCTTCAAGACCATTCACAGCAGGGCCCTTAGGCCACAGGCAGGCTTCTTGGCCTACATTGTCAGAGGTCTGTGCCTCAGTTTCCAAGGGGTTTGAGTCCCCAATATCTCAGTTCAGGGGTCCCCAAGGAACTACCGCCTGACTTAAGTTGTCTCCCCTCTTTTCTAGGAGATCTTACCCACCTTTGGCTGAGTAGTTAGCTCATTGGGGTACCACAAGAACTTGTCACAAGTGTAGTGAATATATTGTCTCCTATAGGAAAGGCACATGAGTCCATAGAGGTAGGAGATATTACATGACCAACCATAAGGCAGCACTCCAAACATCCAGTGCTGAGCAGGGCAATGTGGCCTTGTCAGATGTCGGCCCCCGGCACCCCACATACCCTACTGTCCTTCTCCCACCTTTAGATTGTTTTCACAGCCAACCATCCATTATACATGATTTTTAGACTTCTTATCTCTGTGATAACATGGCTTCATTTCATTTTTACCCATTCTACATTTGATTATAGATCTATAATAGGGGTAAAAATACCATGGGAAGCATTCCCTTAGAGGAATAACTTCAGACCTGCATTTGTGATCTTCAGTGAGCTTCTAGTTATATTTGTGGAAGATACTATAAACTTTCAAATATTTCCTCTAAGAAGAATATCTTATTATAAGGCACTCAGTGGCAGTGGGAGGTATTGAGGTGAAATCAAATAAATAATAGATTTTGGGAACTCTAAAAGGGCAGTTTTACTGATCTTTTTGCTTGACATTATTAATGTCCTTTTCAATATACCTACCTGAATTCCAAAGGAAGACTTAGTTCCTCACAGAACTTAGTCTTTAGGCTATTATTTATAATCTTTGAAGAAAAAAATCTAAAATCAAATATATATCTTTTATGAAAATACTATATGTAATTTAAAAAATATTTAAAAATCATTTTATTGTGTTAGTAAAAAAGTACAAGTTGAAAGAAAGTTTTTCAAAATACTTTTTAGAAAAGTTGAAGCAAAAGGCTAAAATTGCCTTTAGGTGGTTCATTCAGGGGTGGCGGCAACATGTTTAAAAATATGATCATTCTCTTTGCTGTGGCTGTAAAAGATAATCTTGAAGACTCACTCGCAAAATACAAGCTTCTTCCCTGGAAAAAAGCATCATCACCTTTGTTATCCCATGAAAATTCATCTTTTCCTTCTCAACTGAGATGAAAACTTGATCTGTCCTTTCCTTTTGGGGCCATCTGTGTCCAAATGAGGCTGTTATTGTAACTCAAAGCAGACTTACAATAATAAAATAATCAATCTTCATCATATTGTTGCACTTTCGACAGTTAATTTTCTAAAGTAATTTGTCATAGTAAGGAGCACAAGATTTGTCTGAATTTGTGTCAAAGGTTATTGACTGAATTGCCATCTGATCTTTACAGTCAATCTATAAATATGAGCAAGTTTGGGCAGAGGCTAAAGCCTTCTCACTAAGTGGATGTGTTGTCCATGTTAGGCAGCTGATAAAAGGTAGTAGAAATATCTATTATTTCACTCATTTCTTGTGATAACATTGACTTTGTGTTAATCTTTGAAACTTCACTTAAACATCTTAGTGCTTTATTTATTTATCTTTTTTTTCCCCCTGTGAAACAGGGCTAAAAGTTATGATGACCATATTCTAATTTTCACAAAAGCTAATGTATGTAGTAATATTTATATCACGGCTTTGTGAGAATGACACCATATTTTCCACAAAACTGAGAGCAAAGTATTTTTATTTAGCTTAAATTGTATTTTCATGGTCAGCTTTTGTTGTGGAAAAGTGATGTCATCTTTACACTGATAGTGATTATCAACTTTAGGCCATATTCTTGTTTGTATCCAGGGTCTGATACTGGGAATATGTCCAGTGGCTATGTCAGGGATTTTACTATGCTTGCTCATATGTTGCTTTTCTTACTCACTTTGATAATCTAATAATAATAGTTATTTTATAAGTTTTTATCAGGAAATTTCCATTTTTTAATCCCTGCCAATGATAGCATTTCCTCTTTAAGACTGAGGAATAGGGGCTGGCTGAGTGGCTCAGTTGGTTTCGAGTTGGCTCAAGAGCATGAGCTCCGAGCAACAGGGCTGCTGGTACGATTCCTACATGGGCCAGTGAACGCTGCACCCAAGCTGAGCTGTTGCTGAGCTGCCAACAGGCGGCAGGATGGCTCAGCTGGTTAACAACAAGATTGCCTGTTCAATGGTGGGCTATGCCCACCCTCAGCTAAGACTGAACTTGGCACCTTGAGCTGAGCTGCTGCCCGGATAGCTCAGAGGATAGAGCATGCACCCTTAACAACAAGGCTTCCAGATTCGACTCCCACATGGGATGTTGGCTACGCACACCCGCGACTAAGATTGAACACCGCACCTTGAGTTTAGAGGCTGTGAACTGCCGAGAGGAAGCCAGATGATGACTGGCGCCCCGCACAACCAAGATTGAAGAACAACAATTTGGCTGGTTCCCCTCCCTGAATTCCCCAAGACTGTTTCCCTCCCACAATTCCTCAATAAAATCTTAAAAAAAGAAAAGATTGAGGACTAAAGTAGGGAGAAAACCAGCTCACATATTATGGTTAAACACTAAAAAGACATTTGGCTAGATATATTCTTACCTGCATTATTATAGAATAGCTTAAAGCACTTCCAACCCTGAAATAAATCACTAAATTATTTTTAGTAGAGTTTTGCTATTTATCTTAGCAATTACTTTTGCTATTTCATTATAATTTTTTTCTTGCTGTCATGTGGACTCCTTGATAGTAATAATAACAGCAGCAACAACTGCAGTGAACAACTAACATTTGTTAAGCCCATTGTGTCTGCTAGAGAGTGCTCTGAGTGCTTTACATGAATAATCATACTTCATATTCATAATAAACCTAGAAAGATGTCCTCTAATTCCTCTAACCAGTGAATATGTTACCTGGAATGGCAGAAGGGATTTTGCAGGTAGATTTAAGATTCAGAATCTTAAATAATACGTAATCCTGGATTATATCAAGTGGGCCTTTGGAAGAGGAAGGGCAGAGTAGAAGAGTGGGTCAGAGAGATGTGTATACAGAAGGGGCAGGGGAGACTCAACCTGCATTGCTGACTTCATAGATGGAGGGCGGAGGCCATGAGCCAAGGAATGCAGCTGTGTTTAGAAGCTAGGAATAACATTCACCTTGCAGCCAGCTAGGAAATGGAGACTTCAGCTCTACATCACAAGGAACCAAATTTCCCCAAGAACATAAAAAAACAACAACAAGAAATGGATTCTTCCCAGAGCCTCCAGAAAAGAATACAGCTCATCCTACACCTTGGATTTAGCATGGCAAGACACATGGACTTCTGACTATGGACCTGTAAGATAAATTGGTGTTGTTTAAGCCATTCAATTTGTAGTGATTTGTTAAGGACACAATAGAAGACTAATAGGTAAATTATGTCTCTTTTTACAAATGAAGAAACTAAGTTTGGACACTTTAAAAAGAAATTTATCTCAGCTCTTAGTAAACAGCCTGGCATATGTTGAGCGCTTAATGTGTTTGTAGAATAAACAAACAAACAAATGGTTTTCATGTGTTTTTCCCAAACCCAAACATATTTATTTCTTGAATTAGGTATTTTCCTAATGGAAATGTTTTCAGTAGTCAGTGATTCTACATATCTATTCTGTTTATATCACTAATCTTTGAGGACACACAAGATATAACCCCTCAATAAATGTGCAATATATTTGAACAACAATGTAGAGAGTCTTCAAAAGTTAAGAGTATACATTAATTATTCAAGAGAAAAGTAAAAACAGTGTTTCAGTATAGTACCTGTGTAATTGGAAAATATATAAATTTCTATTGATGGCCTCAATTTTAACCAAGATCAAGTAAACAATTCTCTTCTGATTCTTACCCTGGAACATTCTATATAGTGTTTTCTATGTGAGAAACAGCTCAATTATTACTCTCTTCCTGTAATTCAGGACATCTACATTTGTGATGTTTGATTTGAAAATTTGCAACCATTTTTGCAACCATTATCCATTTTCTCTGTTCATAGTATCTTAACACTAATAGCACACCTGTAGAAAGAACTTTGTTATACTTCCATTCCAGCTATCTAGAGGATAGCTGCCAATCTCTTTACAGTATTCAACCGTCTTCTTTCCCCCATAGTTAATTTCCATATGCCACATAGCCTGGAAGAAAGAACAACTCTTCCATATCCTCTAGCACGTGCCAATTAACAACCCAGTTTCAGCTGCCCTGGAAGATGACAGCCTGTCTACTGGAGAAGGTTTCCATGAAGTCCTAAGTGTATGACACGCAGCCTATATTATAACCAGCCCATCATAGATATTTGCTGAAAATATTCCCACGTTATTTTGAGTAGTATAGCAACAGACACATACAATGTTTTGTTTATAAATATAATATTTACATAGTTTCAGAAAATGTTGAGATCACTTAACTTTAGATGATTTTAAAAAGGACAACCCAAAGAGCTGGATGGAGATAGACTTAGGTCTTGAAGTATGTGTGCAATTTAATTAAACAGAAGTGAGGAAAGTAGATTACTCCATTGGGAAACCAGCATGGATAAAACCAGATGGAGAACTGCCAGGTATTTTAAGGGATCACAAGCAGACCAATTTAAATAGAATTAATTGTAAATTCATGAGGATTATAGAAAATAAGCTTGAAAAGCTATGTTGGGGACAGATTGTAAAGTGTTGAATGTAAAATAAGGTATTTGAAACCAATCTTAAGTCATTGAGTGTAGCCAAAAGTCTTTTAAAATGAACAATGCTACCATGAAAACATGTTTCATATGTTCAAAAAGTGTTAACTACTATATGTTTTAAAATATAAGTGTCAGTTTAATTCATAATGAATGACTTCTAAAGGTATTACAGTTTCATTCAAATGACTTGATAGTATAAATATACATATATATTTTTCAAGAAGGGAAGTGATAGATAAGCACACTTCTTTATCTGTTTTAAGATCTGACTTCAGAGACTGCAAATGAGTAAGAGTATATGTTGAATAGGAAATAGTGAGTGGGAGACTATGTATTCAACAATAAATTGTATTTTAGATGTACATTTATGGATGTGGTGTGTTTCAATATCTGTCTATTGAAACCTCTTGCTGCTTATTGTTTTGGTTGAATATACTGTTGAGATGAGAGCCTAATATTCATGCTGGCACTGCAGGTATCTAAGGATTAACCTGGTGATAAAAAAACTAAATCTCACTCTAGGAGAACTGGTGATACATTGTGTCCAATTGACTGAGATAAAATAAACTGGCTTTTTCTAAAATATGTGTGTCAAAAATTCAAGCATTTGATGTATTGCAAAAAAAAAAGGGGAAAACTGAGTGAAACTTTTCTCAAGACAAGCCTAGTGATTTAAAAAAAAAAACTCTTGGACATAAATGTAAATTTCATGCTTCAAGGAAAAACTAATAAATGTTTAACATTCTATTTCATGAGACAGACCTGTTACGCTGTTGACAGAAAGCTTAAGATGGAATGGACTCTGCAAGTTAACACTACATTGTAATTTACTTGAAAGTACAAAATGCTATTTTAAAATATTTTTTTCTTAGTTTTGAAAATTCTTACAGAGAAAGGTGAAACAAAATATCACTTAAAAAAAAGATTTTATTGGGGAGTTGGGGGAGGGGAACAGCGTTGGGGAACCAGGGAAGGGGAACAGACACGCCGCTGTCCTTTTATTCTTCTGTCTAGTTGTGGAGGACATTGCTTTAGTGTCCAATGTTGGCATCATCATTGCGCTCTTCTTGGGTGGGGCAGATCGGTCGCCAGCCTCTGGATGGCCGCTCACGGCTTCTTTTGGCAGCTCACATTTGTTGCCAGCCACTCACTGTAGTCTGTGGCAGCCCACTGCAGCAGGAGCTGCAGCTATGCCGCCCCAGGGACTCACAGTAGCCCAGCTCCAGATGGAGCTGTTGTTTAACACCTTAGCTATAGAGGGCAGTGTCACTGGCCCTCATAAAATTGTCACTTTTAAGACTGATTAATAAAGACACCCAAATTAGTTCAAATGAATTGCAATCATGAGTACAATTCCTGTTACTTCATTGAAGTGTTGGGCATAGTGTAAAATTTTTATTTTGATGATCAGAAGTTACATGTCACAATTATTTAAAATGTAGTTATTCTCATTTATGGTACTGTTGGAGTGGCTTTCATAGCATGCCGTGTGAGTTAGAGGTGTAGAAAGCATCAATTACATAACAGGTTTAGTCCAGACACAGAAACTTGTAGTGTTTCTATCTTCAGGCCTGTCCAGAAGTCAAGTTGCTGTAAGAGTGAGCTAAGACACATTAAGCTCCTGTAATGAATAAAAACCTGTTCGTTCTCAAAGCCTCAGGTCTCTGCATGGATATACACATTATGTGCTTGTGGTAACTTATTTCTTCATAACAATCTTGTTCTCACAGTTATCTCTTATCCTGATTCTCTCCTCTTCTTTCCTTCTTTAAGTTTATTTAGCTTTCTCACGTGTGAACAGTAAAACCAGAAACAGAAAATTAGCATATCACTTGATATTGAATCCTTTCTACTTTTGTTGTTTGTTTCAGTTTAGCTTCCAACTCCTCACCTACTTCTATTCCCAGTGAAGACTACATATTGTGTAATTCCATTTATATTATATTCTGGAAAAGGCAAAACTATGGAGACAGAAATCAGATTAATGGTTTCCAGGTCATGAGTGTGAGAGAAGGAGATTGAGTATAAAGAAATACACTTTTGGGGGATGATGGAACTATTCTGTATCTTAACAGTATGGGATTTACATGATTGTGTGGGGCTGCCAAAATTTATAGAACTTCATGTATTAAAATAAAAGTGAATTTTCCTATATATAAAATATATCTCCATAAACCTGTCTTAATAAAAAATGTGGAGCCACAACAGGTTACTACAGACTAATCTGACAGTTGTCATTAACTGCCCAAGCGGAGCTCCCACTATAAGCAAGTGGATCTCAGAGCAGAGTACATGAAAAGAAAGCAATGGTTCATAGATTTTGTCAACGCCATCAATATTCCTTCGTGTGACCCTGGGCACTCCATATTTTTCTGTAAACCAATGGTTTCTTATTCAAAGCAACAGCGGGTCATGGTCTCAGGGTTTTTCTATGATTCCTGAAGCCCATTTTGGTATGTGTATGTGGAAGAACTGAAATGTCAGGAAGTTACCATTTTATAGGGGCAGTCCTGAAACAATGATTTGCAGGAGTTAGTGGGTAAATAGCCTAGCTCTCCTGACTGCAAGAGGCCTGAGCTCCAGTACTCAAAGTGGTGTGCTGTTTAATGAAACATTCTTTTTTCCCTTCCTTCCCTTCCCTCACTTCCCCACTACCCTACCTGTACTTCCAAGATCACATGCTCAATGAACCACTTTCACTTGCATCTTATCTTCTTGAGGTTTACTTCTCGAGGAACCCTGCCTCAAAGGCCAACTAAAAATAACCAAGTTGTCCTATTCCTATAGAAGGTCTACACTAACTCTTAGTAATAGGTCCTGTGGGGTTAATAGAGTGGTGACAAAGACTCCCTCTTTGACCAAATTTTAGTCAGGTTCCTTCCTCTGAACTTTTTTTTCTAAACCTTTGGGCTTCTGTGTTTGTCTTTACATGGCCCAGTTTTAGCAAGAATCCTGCTAAGTCAGTTTAGCAAGAATTCTCCACTCTCCATGTCTAATCACCTTGATATCTGATCAAATTCCTTATCCTTACTCTGGGTATCTGGTCACGCTGGCCTGCCTTCAGCAAAAATCCTGTCAAGTTGATCTAGTCAGAATCCCTCAGTTGTTTTCATCTCCCAACCCCGAAACCTGTTCCTTGGCTGTAAGTCCTCACTTGTTTTTGCTGTATTTGGACTTGAGCCCAGTCCTCTACTGGGTCCTCTTTTCCCCTATTGCATTAGGTCCTAAATAAAATCTGTTCTTACCACTTTAACTACTGTTCAGCTCTGGTTTTCTTTGACAATTGGTAGATCCAATTGGCAGACCCCAGGTTAACAGAAGTATGAAGCTACAGCTACTTCAAACTTTTTCTGTCTTCAGTTGAGAGAATCTCAGGTACAAAACCAGTGTTGAGCAGGTCATGTGTTTCCAATGATCCCAGCTGTGAAAGAGGAGAGCTATGGGTTCTGGAATCCTGGCCAAGTGGATAGATTTTTAAATATCTGGTATTTGATTAGCCAACTCTACTGGCATAGATTACAGACAAATTACTTTTAGTCCAGTTCAAAATGCCACATATTTTGTATAAACAGAGTTAGGTATTTATTCTATTATTTCAACTCAAGAGTATCCATTCTTTCATAAGTGATGAGAAAGTAAATTGAGTGACAATAGTCTGAAGACTAGAGATATTGTAGAGATATTAGACGTTTAAGCTCTCTAAAGACACAATACCTGTGGTGTCAAGGGGATCTTTTGGAAGAAGGACATTGCTGCATATAAATGTGAAGAATTACTACTGTATCTGGAGATCTCTATATGAGTTAATTCACAATATATTATTTTTGCTTGGGTACATGTAAAAGAGAAACACATTAAAAATGCATAAAAAGGATTACACAAAAATTTAAAAAATGCATGCAACAAATGCTAATGGAATTGTCACCCTGGCTGGTGTTTCTGAAGGCAGTTAGAAAGAATAGCTTTTGAAGTGAAAGAAATTCAGTCCTTAACACCTTGATCAACATTCACAACATGTTTTCAATTTGCGTTATTCTTTTTCATGCCACCATACATAACTATTATGATAGTAATAAGAGAAAATTATAGTCATTGTTTTTCCATTTCCTGAGCAAGTATTTTTACATCATATATATTTACTTATACACACACACACACACACACACACACACACACACACACACACACAGAAATAGTACCAAATATTAACCACTGGTCAGATGATTAGAAAGAGTTTGGGATGAGTTGGCATGTAAAATAAGGAGGCAGAATTATGAATAGTTTTTCTGTATATTGGCGGTTATTTATAGTCAAAATAATAAAACCCAGAAATGAATTGTTAGTGAGGTAAACAAATAGTATTTTCTCAGAATCACTTTTTGTTGGGAGAAATATATATATGAATATAACATTACAGGATTATTTCTCTAAGCTACTTATTCTTAAGAGCCATGCTTGATTATTATTATTGTTATTATTATTATTATTATTATTTTCAAGGAGACTTGAGTTGCTTTATTTAGCTTCCAATTTATGGGAGGCTCAAGAATTATAATTACTCTGGACAACAAAAGGAAATAAAACTGTGCTTACAGGTCTCTTTCTGCCATCTTCTTTCTGTTGGACCCCTATTTTATTGTTGCCCTTTCTGTTACACAGCATGTACACATCAGGTGTTAAAAGGTACAATACATTCGACATCCAAGCACCACTTTCTGTAACTAAACAGGCAAAAAAATTACACTGAACACCAGCATCTGGCAGTAATTTTTGGAAAATAAAAAGTCACTAAAATGGGTTTAAATTGATTAACACTATTAAATCACACCTAATATTTGATACTACATAATTCAATACAGCTATATGATACAATTATACAAAATGTGTTAACATCAAAGAATACAACCAAAATTAAGATAGCAAACAAAACCTATATAACTTTTTTTTCCAGGAAAATACTTTCGAAGTATGCATGTAACTGCCCATTCTTTTAAAGAAAATCTACTGCAAGCAAAGTTATCAACCTCCAGAAAAATCACACATAGCATTACTAAGCATATCCCCCAAAAGTGTACAATATGCACACTTGGAAAATACAAAATTAAAAACATTGTAAGCAACAGGTGAGCTTCATATTTATAAGAATGTGAAAAGAAGTCCCATTTTTAGCACTGTTGTATAAAGAATTGTCTTTTGATGCGAAGTTCATGAATTATCCTCCTGTTGGGACCACACTTTACAAAAACACTGTGTTTTTGAAACGAGCCTACAGAGCAAGATAGAGCATATCTCAGCAATGTCATCTTATTAAAGTTTTTTTTTTAATTTTTACTACTTTATCAAACCATGTCCCTTAGGTGTGTAGGATTCATTTTTAAAATTCTATCCTAGATACAATATACAAAGGAGAGGCATATTTATTCCCAATCACACTCCTGGAAGACGCTTCTCTCGTCTTCTCACGGGTTGTTTTTGGCCTTAGCATGTGTTAAGATGTTAGATTTCAGGTTAGTCGACTGAGCAAACTTCTTATTACAACCATCGAAGGGGCACACATAGGGCCTGTCCCGGTATGAATCCGCACGTGTGTGCGCAAATTGCAGTCCAGTGAAAAGCGTTTCCCACAGCCTTCGAATATGCACTGAGAGGGCTTCTCTCCAGTATGAACCAGTTGGTGTCGTTTTAGCTTTGAGCTCTCAACAAAAGCTTTGCCGCTTTCTGCACAGCCATGGACTCGGGGGCCGTGGCTGTGCAGATGCTTTCCCATGCAGAGTTATCCCTGAACGTCTTTGTGCAGCCTTTATGAGGGCAAAGCTATTGTTTTTGGTGCATCATCTTCTTTAACTTTTCTTGGCTTCATTCTAGCAAATTCTGCCAGTTGTCTGGGGTCTGAGAGGTCAATGCCAGGTATCTCTCCAGGAGGAAGTTTCTTTCCTGTCATATACTCTGAATAATCAGGAGGGGCATTCTCTCCAATGAATCTGTTCTTCAACCACCGTCTCATGGTCAATATCTTTTTTTTCATCTGAGGACCACATGGTGACCGAGAACTCACCCTCCAGGGTCTTGATCTGCACCTGCTGCGGCTCCCACTTCTGGTTGCCCGTGCACCGGGGTCACCTCCTGGTGGTGGTGCACCTGGGTCAGGTCATCGGTGACGAGGGGCTGCAGAGCGATCATGGGCGGGTGGAGGTAGTGGTGGTGGTGGTGGCCTGTGTGCCCATGGCCGCCCCCGCCCGCGTGGTCGCTGCCACCGCCGTCCTCATCGTCGTCGTCCTCCTCGCCCACCACCGTGGTCTTGATGGTCTCCACCTCGATCTCGTGCAGCTCCACGATCTCGGCCGGCCATCTCCGAGCCGTCCGTGGCGATGTAGAGGGTGTCGCCAGAGGCCATGCTGAGAGCTCCTCCGCCACGTGGCCTCAGCTCTGGCTGGGCAGGTGAGGAGGCGCTTGATTATTACTTAATAGATTTTTCGGTTACTGATATACAATTTGTTCTTTTCCTGCCTTTAAAATTTCTAAATAACACAAGAATTTCTCCATGTGACTCTTGTCTTTATAGATTATAGATTTTTAAATGATAACATTGCTTGGTTCTTATCCACATAAGACAATTCTATGATTCGTACATCGATGTGTTTGATGCAGTTGGCAACAACCGTAGCTTCTGACAGTGTGGTCTGGCTGCAAAGCCAGCAGTGGGTGCAAGTACAAAGAAACAGATGATCATCCTGGCACAAATGTTTTACGTCTTCTGTAATTCACAAAAGCCTGTGACAGGCTTTTAAAATGGTGACTGATGAGGCAAGTCACAGTATGCCTGGCAGGGGAAGTTAATTAAGGAACTCTGGAACATGCAACACCAAGCACTACGGTGAGAGTTTGGCCCCATGTGATCTAAGAGAAGACAATCAGTCATTACTGGGAACGTGGCATGATTCAGGCAAGTATGCGGATATTCTTAAGGGAAATGTAAGGAGCTCACTCTCATGAAACGAACAGTAGAGCGTGTTCATGAATAATGTGTGCAGAGAAGAACCCTCATTACACTTCATGTGGCAGAAAGAGACGTGGCTTGGGAGTTGAGAGACTTGGTTCACAACTGTGTCTTGGAAACATATTATTTGACTTTTGAACTTAGATGAACTAATTTTTGTGAGCACCGTTTCCTCATGAGTAAAATAAGAATAATACCTCTGACAATGCAAGGATCATTTTGAAGATCACGAGACATGACATGAGGTCGGACAATTAAGTTTGCGAAAACTCTTCCTAGAAAAAGTCCTAAATACCTCATTGCTGAATATCACAACAGTCACCTTTGAGGTCCTCCCTTTGGAAAGCTATGCACTGACACCAGTGCCCACTGCACCCTTCAAAGCAGCTGTGGAACTCTTTTTCTGGAATGGCAATCAGAGCTCTCGTAGTATTACCCTTGATGCCCTGAATGTCATCAAAATGTCTTTTTTTCAATATTTCCTTTATCTTTGAGTAAAGAAAGAAGTCATTGGGGGCCAGATCAGGTGAGTAGGGAGGGTGTTCCAATACAGTTATTTGTTTACTGGCTAAAAACTCCCTCCCAGACAGTGCGGTGTGAGCTGGAGCATTGTCGTGATGCAAGAACCATGAATTGTTGGTGAAAAGCTCAGGCTGTATAACTTTCTCACATAGCCTTTTCAGCACTTCCAAATAGAAAACTTAGTTAACTGTGAGTTGGTACAAATTCATAATGAATAATTCCCCTGATATTAAAAAAGGTTAGCCACATCGTTGCAACAAGTTCATGAACTTAAAATTAATTGTCAGACCTCATATATGTGAAAGGGTCTGAGCATGTGATATACACTCAGAGGTATTGGTGTGTATAGACAAAAGGATCTATGCTTTGTGGACAAACATCTGGACTCACTCAATATTTTACTATATATTCCCTTATTTTTTGTGCCCTCTGATCATCAACTTCTTTACTTTTAGAATATTGAAAATATCTACCTCATCATATGTTTCCAGACATTATATGAGATAGCACATTAAACACTTAGTACAGTGTCTGGCACATACCAGAGCTTCATATAGAAGCTCTTCCTTTCTTTAGTTATTTCTAACACAGAACATTTACTGGACACTACACATATGTATTAACTCATTTCATTCTAGCAACAAATCTCAGAAGAATCTATGGTTATCGTGCCATTTTATAAATGAAGAAACCAAGATGCATGACAAGTAATTTGTCCAAGGTCACACAGTGACTAAATTTCAAAATTAAACAATAGAATTTCAGAGCTCTGCTATTAACCATCATGCAATACTGCCTCTAAACAGAATTGTTGAAAAAATAGTGTTCATAATCATCTACATTGTGTAGGACTTTGTTCTGAGCATTGTGCATATAAAGTAGAATAAGACAGTTTGATCTATATTTAGGAAATAGGAGGTCTGTAAAGCGCATGAATAATTTAAGGAAGAATAAATGTCCCCAAGTGCTGAGAAAGAGAATCATCTCTCAGACATGTTATAATTTCACTGCAAGGATCGAACTTTCTTATGCTTTGAAATCCAGGTGAACCTTAGTCAGTAAAGGTGTTGGAAAGAAGGCATTTTGGAGAAGGGAAGGCAGAAATCAAAGCTTTATCCAATGTGTTTTCTTGGGGGAGGGACAATAAAGAAAAAAACCCTCTATTTCAATTCCTTAAGCAATTTAACTGTGATAAAACTGCTATTGTCAACAAGCTCACTGTGAATTTCTTCTCAGTGATTTGATTAGGCTGAATTTCTGTATACAAAACCATAACAGTTTATAGAGTCTGGTTATAGGCTCAAAACTATTTTTTTTAATTTTATTTTATTTTTAAGATTTTTATTAAAAATATAGCTAATATACAATATTATATGAATTTCAGGGGTACACCATAGTTACTCAACATTTATATACCTAAATAAGTGATTGCCATGATAAGTCCAGCAACAATCTGACACCGTACCATGCTATCACAATATTATTGACCATATTCCCTATGCTGTACATTACATCCGCATGACTTACTTATTTTACACCTGGAAATTTGGACTACTTATTGCCTTTCAACTTTCTCCACCCCTTTTAATTTTTCAATTACAGTTAACATTCAATAATATTTTATGTTAATTTCAGGGGTACAGCTTAGTGGTTAGACATTTGTATAATTTAAGAAGTGATCCCCCTGACTAGTCTAGTACCCACCAGACATTATACATAGCTATTGCTGTATTATTGACTATGTTCCCTATGATTTACTTTCCATCCTCATGACTATTTTGTAACTACCAATTTATACTTCTTAATCCTTTCACTTTTTTCACTCTGCCTTCCAACCCCCTCCCATCTATCACCCCAACAAATCTAGTACCCTTCCCATACCATACATAATTACTACAATGTTATTGACTGTATTCCTTATGCTATACCCTCCATCCCCATGACTATTCTGTAACAACCAATGTGTCACCTACACTCCTAACCCACTCCTACCTGGCAACCATCAAAATGTTCTCTGTATCTATGAGTTTGTTTCTGATTTGTATGTTTCTTTATTCTGTTCATTAGATTCCACATAAGCAAAATCACATTGCATCTGTCTTTCACTGTCTGACATACTGCACTCAGCACAATACCCTCCAGGTCCATCCATGCCGCCACAGATGGCAAGAACCTATTCCCCCTATGGCCAAGCAATATGTTCCATTGCATATGTATTTACCACTTCTTTTTTATCCCCTTGTCCATCGATGGACACCCAGGATGCCTCCATATCTTGGCCATTGTAACAATGCTGCAATGAACATATGGATGCACACATCCCCTCAAAATAGCATTTCTGGGTTTCTTTGGATAAATACAAAGAAGTGGGATTACAGGGTCCTTCTTTGCCTCTTTTTATAGCCATTGTCTTAAAGTCAATTTTATGTGATATAAATATGGCTATTTCAGCATTTTTTTTTCATTTCCATTTTCATGAAATATTTTTTACCATCTTTTTACTTTCCATCTGTGTGTATATATTTCAGTCTTAAGTGATTCTCTTGTAGGCAACATATGTAAGGGTTTTGTTTTCTTATTCATTCAACCCTCCTATATCTTTTGATTGGAGCATTTAATCCATTTATAATTAAAGTAATTGTTGATAGATACATAGCTGTTGCCATTTTATTATTAATAATTCAATTCCACCCCCCCCATCTTGAAGAAGTCACTAAGATTCCTTGTAATACTGGTTTGGTGGTGATGAAAATCTTTATGTTTTTCTTGTCTGGGAAGTTCTTTATCTGTCCTTTACTTTTAAATGATAGCCTTGAAGGGTAGAGTACCCTTGGTTACAGGTCCTTATTTTTCATCACACTGAATATTTTGTGCCAGTCCCTTCTGGCCTGCAAAGTTTCTGTTGAGAAATCAGCTGACAATCTTATAGGAGCTCCCTTATAAATTACTACACATCTTTCTTTAGCTGCTTATGGCATTCTCTCTTTGTCTTTAACCTTTGCGATTCTAATTATAATGTATCTTCGTTTGGGCCTGATTTGATTTATCTTGTTTGGAACTCTGTGCTTTTTGGGCTTGTATGTCTATTTCCTTTGCCAGGTTTGGAAAGTTTTCAGTCATTATTACTACAAATAGGTTCTCAATCCCTTGTTTTCTCTATTTTCCTTCTGGTACCTGTATGGTGCAAATGTTGTTATGCTTAATCTTGTCCCAGAGGTCTCTTAAATGATCCTCATTTTTTTTTCTTATTCTTTTCTTTTCTTGCTGTTCCAATTGGATGTTTTCTTCTGCTTTGTCTTCCAAATCACTGATTTGACTTTCTGCTGCAGTTAATCTGCTGGCAATTCCTACTAGTGCATTCTTCCTCTCAGTAATTGTATTCTTCACTTCTAACTGGTTCTTTTTTATGGTTTCTATGTCATTTTTTATGCTTGCAATCTCTTCGTTGAAGTTCTCACTAAGTTCCTTGAGCATCCTTATAACCATTGTTTTGAACTCTGTCTCTGGTAGGTTGCTTGCCTCCATTTCATTTAATTCTTTTTCTGGAGTTTTTTTCCGTTCTTTTATTTGGGGTGTATTTCTTTGTTTTCTCATCTTGGCTGCCTCTCTGTGTTTGTTTCTACATATTAGGTAAATCTGCTATGTCACCCAGTCATGGCCGGGTGACGTTATATAGAAGGTGACCTGTGGGGCCCTGTCACAGTTTCCCTGATCACCTGAGCCAGGTGCTCCAGGAGTCTCCCTTGTGGGAGTTGTGTCTGACCTCCTGTTATAGTTGAGCTTTGATTGCTATTGGCGTGTCAGTGGGTGGGATTGACCCTCTGGCTGACTGGCTGTGGAGTTTGGCCACATCCACAGCTAACGGGCTGCTGTGCAGTGTGCTTACCCCACTGAGTGGGATTTGCCCCAGGGGGCTCTATTCCCTATTGTGACTGCCCTTCATGTGTGCTGCTTATAGGGCTAATTGGGCAGTGCTCTGAAGTGGTCTGAAACCAAACTCCAAGTATATCACAAGTATATAGATTCTGAAGCCTCTTGGGATG
Source organism: Aselliscus stoliczkanus (assembly GCA_033961575.1). Classification (NCBI taxonomy): domain Eukaryota; kingdom Metazoa; phylum Chordata; class Mammalia; order Chiroptera; family Hipposideridae; genus Aselliscus; species Aselliscus stoliczkanus. Next base: position 66,256,989 of record CM066734.1, on the reverse strand, counting down.
GGCTCCGGTGCAGACCCAGGTCACCCACTGCATGTGACCAATGGGAGACTACGTGGTAGAAGTTACAAAGTTATCTGTGGTGGTTCATTGACTGTGCTAAACCTGGAGGAACATGGGAGAGGCCATGCTGGTAACAGAAGACAGCTGCTACAAGTACCAGGCCTAGGGTAGCTCTGCAAAAAGCCAGGACACCCCAAGCCATGCTGCAACCTGCCAGTCCCCTTAAAGTTCAGCCACTGATAAAGCCTCATGGGGTATGCAAGTTGTGTGAGGCAGGGTCTCAGGGAGTCATTATAGTGGGAAGTGTTGTGGTCACCAGGTTAATGTAGACACTGGTTTGGTGTCAGTGCTGAGCTTGGAGCCACTCAGGAAAAGTCTCAGAGCACACTGAGACCAGTTGCTTCCTGCCTGGGGCCCATAGACTACAATAGTTTTTTAAGAAAGTGCAATGGGGGAGGGCCTGGATGCTTGCGGAGAAAGTGCCTTCTGCATTGGGGATGTTGGGTGGTGCAGGATTTCAGTGAGTCAGCATGGCAGAGCTCCAGAGCTCACCAGACCAATCAGATCCAGATTTGATAATAAGCACAGGAGGCAAGCCTAACACATTAAAGATGGTGGCCACCTGCTGGCTGCATGGGAGGAGGACCCCTTACATGGAAAATGGGACTGTCCTCCAGCCCTGCTCTTAAAGCCATATACCTCAGTCTGCTCTCCCTATGCCTGTGACACCCCCTGAGTCATCGTCCCTCCTCTGGAGTCCAAGGTGAGTATATGTAAGTGATTGAGTCTATGCATGGGCACTTTAAGAGGATGTCTGAGGTTCCCACAGCCTTCTGTCCCACCCAGATGGTCGGAATCCCCACTGTTTTTCACAACCAATGTGGGGGCTTCTCTTCCCGGCACCAGTATTCTGGGCTGGGGAGCCTAGAGTGGGTCTGGCATCCTTCACTCCTCCAGGGAGAATCTCTGCAGCTGAGCTATCCCTCCTAATTTTCGCCCACCACGGGAGGTTTGGGACCAGCTCGTTTTGGATCTCCACCCCTCCTACAATTCTAGGCATGGCTTCTTTATAGCCTTAGTTATAGAACTTCTGTTCAGCCATACTTCAGATGGTTCTCTAGGCTGATTATAATTTAATTCTAATTTTAATGTGTTCACAGAAGGAAGCAGGCACAGTGTGTATCTACTCCACCATCGCGGGTCTCTTCAAAGCTATTTTTATTTGGTGATAATTCCTGTTACAGTGGTGAAGGTGGTTGGTTGATTTATTTATTTACATGTAGATCTCTGGCAAGCTGTTGTTTCTACAATGAGAATTTCATTAAGTTTATCTCTAGGCTAGCCTCAAGTCTGAATACATTCTGAAATTTCTTATCAAAGTAAAAATTGCTGATTTATACCTGATAAAATATACTGTTTTTGGGTAATTCCAGATGGGAAGGCAGAACTATTGATAATTCTGTAAAGATAGGTCTTCCTTGTTTATCAGAACACCTTGAAGCAGGGCCTCAGAGAAGCAGCCAGCTTGCAGTCTGTTATCCAAGGAGAAAGTCCAAGTTCTTTATTTGCCAGGTTCAGGATAAAATACTACCCATATTGGAAATGAATGGAGTTTGAGAAAAAACTGATCAAATCTGTCATGTAAAACTATTGTCACCATAAACAGTTAAAAAGGTAAATAATTTAAATCTTTTACTCCCATATGTGTATATTTCATTGAAATTAGAGGGACAATGTTATGAGACCCGAGAGTTGAAACAATTCTTCTTCCCATTATCTAGGTTGTCTAGTCAAAATGATGTGCCATATGTCTCCAAACCATATGTCCACTAATTTTTTTTTGTTTTAATTTTGGTTTCTGCTAGAAAATTGGCTCTGGTTGTTAATTTCTTCATGTTATGAATCCTGTCTGGCTTGTTATACTATTTCCTTTAAATTTTTTCAGTTCCCTGGAATGAGGAAATTATGATTTGGATTAGGTTTCAGTGAGTTACTGGAGATAAAAACACGGTATCTGCAATATATCTGGTTATTTAAAAATTCATGGAGGGCCGGCCGAGTGGGACGGTGGTTAAGCGCTGGCTTGGGAAGCTAGTAGGCCCAGTTCGGGTCCCACATATGAGGGCCAGTGACACTGCCCTCAAAAAAAAAAAAAATGCATGGAGATACACTCCCTGGAATAGAAAATTTTGTAATTCCATCAGAATCCTCAAGGGGACTTGATTAAATGATTTTATGCTATTACTGGAATTATCAAATATGTATCCTTGTTTATGGTAACATTGCAAGCTATTACATACTTAGTTAATCCTCTACAATTTAGTAATCTATTCTTCTAAAGTTACAGAAAATAAGTCTAAGTAATGAAACTTGTGATAATAGAGTAAATGTTGTCCATAGGAAAAAAAGTGCAGCCTGTATTTAGCCTTGGGTTACAGTAGCCTACTAAATATGTAAAAACAGTAATTATTGGTAAAAAATGATGAGGAGCCAAGCTGGTTTATCTGGAATGCCTGTTCAGTAGTTCTCTAAAACTATGTGTATGTGGAGCAGTGAAATGAAACTGAAACAGAAAGTGCCATTGAGACAGCAGAGCCTGTCTCAAATGAGCTTAGTGGGAATTGAAGTATGTGTAGAATAAATGAATAAATGAATGAATAAATGAAAGTATTTTAACACAAACCAAACTTTCCAATTGAAGTGAATGCAGGTTTGGATTCATGCTATTTGAGTTTAATGGAAGTTTAAACTGAGGCTGAACTGGTCTCATGCACAGTAGTGGTTGGCATAAGGAAGATACCCAGAAACCAAGAGTTAGGATTTTAGTATTAACAAAATCAGTCCAACATAGTGGAGAAGCTTTCCAGATTTAGATCATAAATACATGGATTTTACTCCTCATTTCATTTATTTATTGGTTCCACAGGCATTAATGAAGGCCTACTATGTGCCAAGCAATATGCTAGACACTGGTTGTAAACATCAGTGGTCCATACTCTCAGAATCCTCTGGCAAAATGAAAGAGACAAGCATGCAAGTAGTATATCCCAATTCAGTGTGCTTCATGCTGTAATAGAGATTTGTTCCAGGCTTTAGATGGGAGCAGCACAGCAAACAAGCACAGTAGCTTCCAGGGTTGGAATAAGTTTTACAGAGGAGGTGGAATGTAGAAATGCCCAGATTCAGCATTTTAAATGGAGGAGCAGACTCTGTAAAAACATAAATGGGAGCTTGTTGTGTCTAGAAAATATGAGATGTCTTCAATTGGGTATATGGAACAGATTTGGTTGGTACCCAGGGATGAGAGATGAGGCTGGTAAAATCATTTGGGGATAAGCTGTGAAGTACTTTGTATGACATGTAAGGGAGATTGCATTATTTCTATAGACAGGTAACATGTATGATCTAGATCAATTGACAGTTAACCCATACAAGTAAAGGTCAAGGGGAAGTCCTATTCTATATCACTTAATACCTATAACCAGATTAATTTGTTTACTTTTTAAAAATGCATTAACTCTTACTGCACTTTAGTTTCCTTATTTTTAAAATAAAGGAGGTAGACAAAAATATTTCTGAAACTCTTTTAGCTCTATACTCCTATGAGTGACAATCATCATAGGACCTGTTCCTAAGTGATTCACTATCAGCTTGATGATTATAATTTTCACCATTAAACTTATTCATTTGGACACAGGCATTGTCTGAGAAAGTAAGTATTGAAGGATATTCACATCGAAGATAGATCATCTGTTGTCATATTAACAGGAGATAGTTGTCAGTTGGATAGTGTTTCGTTGTTTTTTTTGTTTGTTTGTTTTTGTAAATTAGTTTCAGCTGTACAAAACAATATAATCATTAGACATAGTCTTGTGATAAGCACTGAGCACAAGGTAAAATGCTCAAGCAGGCCAATGAGTTATAGTTGCTATGGCTTTGTCAGAGAGCCCTGGAAAGACATTGGTGGAAGAAAGATGAAGTAACTTAGCTCTTTGTGAGTTGAAGAGATTTTAGGTTGCGTTAAAATATTTGTGATGTGTGTTTGTGTGTGTACACACCCATCTACTTCTTGAGTTCAGGATAAGGTGTTGTGCAGAAAATAACACTGCAAAGGAAACCATAGCTGTGGTAGACTTCCAGAACCACTTGGAGCTGTTACTTTTAACTTGGTAATTCTATGTAAATATAGAGTAAATAGAATTCTTCACTAAGTGTTGGTTTCCTTTGGGTTTTTAAAATGTAGCTAGCTAATTAGGTTCTGACTGAGGATTTTATTAGAGAATTAATTAGAACTGGTATTTGTGCTTCCATATTGAATTGGTCAATATTGACAGGGAAACAAGGCCTCATCCTGACATTTCCTTTTGTGTACTTTTTAGGGTAAAGAGGAGGAAAAGGGATTTTTTTTTTTTTTCAGATTTCTTTCCTATTGATGAAAATGGACAATGACTGGATTTAAATTGTTGAGTAATGATAGTGCAAAAATATTTAGGATGACTTACAGACTTTTTGAAAAAGTTACCTTATTTTGGGAAAAACATTTTATACATACACAGATCCAAAACATTCACTCACTCAAATTCCAGAAAAAATAAAAAATACCTGCAGATCTCAATTATTAGCTCCTTGAAAAAAAAATCATTATCAGCCTAAGTTTTTAAACACCAATCAAGTGGATTAAAACAACTCTATATTGTATTTTCAAACCTGAAGAACCAGAGCTCCGTCTGACTCTGAAACTTCTGAAGTTGATTTAAACTCAGAAACTCAGAGCTCTTTTCAAAACCAGTGGAGGCTACCCTTTCAGAATAGTTTCATGGTAATAGAGGCCAAGATGAGAAGCTCATTTTACATTGTACATCATGTTTTCCATACACTGGTAGTTTTGTATGTAAGAGAAGAAGCACATGAAAATTCTCAAATAATGATAAAATACTAATTTAAATTTACTTTAAACTCATGTAATGACTTCTTTATAAGCAAGTATAAAGATTTCTTTATTTTAAAAAAAGGTTGTTGTTGTCCTTGCAATTTATACAATTAGACACACAACCAAATGTGTCTGTACATGTGAATTTGCCTGTAGTCTTGAAGAGAGACACAGCACATAGTATGATAATTTAGGTTCCAACAGTGACAAGAGGAATCTTGAGTGACTTGCTAATTTCATTGACATTTTCTTCTCAGCAGAATATGGCTAAACAATGTTCTATTATTTTTCTCAATTGTGAGGTTGATATGAAGCAAAACATGTTAAAGAATTTTGTAAATTATAAAAAGCTATGAAATACATAGAGTTTTTAGAGTATGATATTAAAGGTCTTGCTCACAATGTAGCAATTAATCTTACTATACCGTAAATTTGCTTAAATCTGGATTTTGAAATCTTTCCCCATTATACATGTCTACTATCTCATTCCCATTAAATAGAAAGACCTAATGAAGAGATTGACCTTGTCCTTTAATCACAGCTTTAAAATATAGTACTATACACATCAAAGGTCAGGATAATTAAATTCATTGGCTTTCAGATGAAAGCAGATGAAAGCTAGGCATAACCTATTTCATGTAATTATATAATATACTATTTTTTTAAATAAATACCTTTTTATGAAATAAAAACTGAGAAATATAACATTTAATTAGGTCTTTAAATAAAATCTTCAATTTAATGTTTGATAATATTTATAAATATATTTTGAATTTCTTTCTGTCACCTATATTTAAATTCCAGCTGACAGTCTTAAGCAAGACTCAGACCACTGTATATAATTTACTGACCTGATTTTTGTTCAGAATCAATCTGTTAATCATTTCACAGTAAAAACAAATTAGGGTGAAAAGAATAGGCAAACCTTATTGGAAGTAACAGAAAGACAAATCAATGAAACTCAGTGATGTTAAAAACGGTATATTTTAATACGTGAGTTTTGCCAAGAGGTAATTTGAAATTGCTTTCATGCTTAATAGGATTTAATAGAAAACGACAGCTAGTGGACTGCCAGTTATTATATATTAGATAGATTTTTGGATTGGCTTTCTTGAACTCACTGAACATACAAAGTTTGGTATTAAGCAAATTTCTTGATGTACCCATAGAGTTTTGGCAGCACCACTAAAGATAATCAAATGCAGTATCTAAGGGGATCTTGGAAGCAAAATAAGAATAAATTACATGCATTAAAGTCATTAGTTCATTATTTAATATGCTTATCTGCATACTGGGTTCTATTGTGCTTATTCAAATTATCACTTTCAAAAGAACACTAGGGAATAAAGAATACCAGCTGTTAGATATGACATCTGTTTATTAATGATGAATCAAAAAAAGTAAAGAGGTTTATAAACAATTTAGATCTTCAGGGAAAAGTGAAGCAGATTACCTACATGCCAACATCTGTATTCTTAAAAACTCACAGGCATAAGTGACACTTATGGGTAATTTACGATGAAATAAGTTGCATTAAAAATCAATACGTATGTTTTGACTTACAAATAAACATTAAATATACAGTTGTGATGACTAATAATAACTTCTAAACCTTGCGATTTAAGCATATCTGAAAATAGATATTAAGTTGTACCACAATAAATGAAGTTTAGTTGGTAAACTAGGTTTTTGAGTCAGACTGTGAATATTGTAAAGTATTCCAAATGAATTTTGCACTAATGTCTGGAAGTGGGTGTGGAGAAACTGGAAGAAAAGAAAAATAAGTAACTTTATACATTTATGAATAAAAGTATAGAAATCTTTGTTCATAGAAATGTAGTCATCTAATGCATACTGAGTATATCTATAAGCAAAGATGATATCTTAGAACTAAGCCTTATAAATTAAAATTATGATCAATTTGGGATAAAATGACTGTTTTATTGAAGGTCTTTTTTTTATATACTAAGTTTGCAATAACTTGAAGGAAATGGTTGTTTTCCTTTGGAAGATATCTATAATATTAAGGAAAGATACTATTATATCTTTGATATTGACATTTCTTATATGCTCATATAGAGGGAATTTATCTTCACATCTAAAAATGCATGCTAACCAAAGACGTTATCATCATACATGATATCATTTCGAATTTTTAAGATAATGAATTTAATTTATTGCTGAGAATAAATATATAATATGCACATCAATTGATATACATTAATTAAGCAAATAAGTATTCTTACTTATAAAATATATACATTGAAATGTATGCTATATATTGGTATATTAGGTGAGTACAATGCTGTGATCCTAATGGCTTTTTTTTCTGCCTCAAGATTTGTTTAGTTCAGAGTTAATTCTGTTGGATTGTGTATCAATCTCTAGTCAGGAGGAAATCAGGGCCTCTCTGAGTATTATATGAGTTTGGGGCTTAAGGTAGGAATTTCTATACCTATATTTACCAAAGTGGAGAGCTGGGGGACTCCATATCTGAAAATCTGTGTCTGTACAGTTGGAGAAAGTGCACCCTGGCATCTAGCCTTCAGCAGATCTGAAACAGAATAAGAAATATGGATATTCTAAGAAGTGCTTATGCCATCATGATGTTGCAGAACTCTGAGCCATCATGACCATAAAGTGGGAGCTAGTGACAATCTGAAGCTTGCTGCATCTGACCACCCCGTCTTCTGATAATAATGGCCTCTGCTCTGCTGAGCTTCCAATCTCATGAAAGGTTTCACAGTGTCAAGCTCTACCTCAAACATATACAACGAAGGAGGCTCTGGGAAACAAAGTTCCTGATCTTAGAAGAGGCAGGTGATGATATTGCCAAGTAGACAATCAATCCCACACAAGTTGATGATACACATAAAATAGTTTTCTGGTTATTTTGTTTTTTTGAATCAAAGTTATATATGTTGTTCTTATTTCAGGAATAAACCACCCATTATGTATTGCTCTTCTAATTATACCAAAATGACCTAAAGGACTATGTTAAATGTTAAAAACAAAAACAAGCACTTCTTTTCTGAATTCTTGTTCCAATCAGCAGGACGTTAGCAGTACGGCTGTGAGTCTTAGTTATGGAATTGAGGGGTAGAAACCTATCGAAGTTTGGGAACATGGGCCATTTTCTAGTCCTTCAATCCTTATGTTACTGTACATTTCTGGAGGAAAGAAGCAGTACCTGATGCACATCTTTAGAACATTCACATTATCTAGGAAATTGTATTCCTATAGGTGGCCTTCAAAAATTATTTGTGTCCAAGAGGGCAAGAGAGCATACTACTTAATGTTTTTATTTTGATCAGAAAAAAACAAACAAACAAGAAACAACTTGTTTTGAGTCTTAACCTCTTCCATTTACTGTGTGACCCAAATATAACACTAAATATCTTTTTTTCTTTTTTTTAAAGATTTTATTGGGGAACTGGCTGGGGGAGGGGAACAGCATTGGGGAATCAGGGAAGGGGAACAGATAAGTTGCTGTACTTTTGTTCTTCAGTCAAGTTGTAGAGGACATTGCTTCACTGACCCATGTTGGTATTATCATTGCACTCTTCTCTGGTGAGGCAGATAGGTCGCCAGCCTCTGGACGGCCGTTCACGGTGGCTCTTGGTAGCTCACGCTGGCTGCCAGCCACTCACTGTAGCCTATGGCAGCCCACTGCAGCAGGGGCTGCAGCCTGCACCATTGCCAGGCCTCGCACAGCCCAGCTCCAGGTGGAGCTGTTGTTCACCATCTTAGCTGTAGAGGGCAATGTCACTGGCCCTTATATGTGGGATCTGAACAGGAGCTGCTGGCGTCCCAAGCCAGCTCTTAACCAACGCGCCACTTGGCCGGCCCAATGCTAAATATCTTTAAGGTATGATTTTCTCATTTTTAAAATAGGAGTAATAATGTTGTTTACTTTGCAAGGAATGCTTACTCCTTACCTTTACGTTTCCTTTTCTGTGGCTTGAACTCATTTTAGCAAAACACATGGGCTTTCTTTATTCACTCTCCCCAATGAGAACAAAAGTGAATTGTTGATGAGTTGGAGAAAATGAAAGGTCATGGTGAACATCACTCTTTCTTTCTTCCTCTTGGAAACAAATGGTGCTTCTGTGGAAAAGGTCCTGCTCAGATTCAGCCTTGCTTGGACATATAAAGGTATTTCCAGTTCATTCCAGCATACTTGCTTATCAGACCTAAATCCACATATTCCAATTTGACCTCTTTTCAATGTGAAGTTTTAGTTTTCCTACTTCATTCTCTTTTTTTTAATGTTTTAATTTGTTCAGAACCTGGAAAGCAGTGTGTAAGTTATTGGGCCCTTTAATAGACTCTAATGTCTACCATATAAGACTATCGAAATAAAGAAATAAAATAAAGAAATAAAATAATTCAGTTATAGTGCATTTAATAAACTTAAATAAATATGTTGGTTACTGTTATCATAGGTCAATCTGAAATTAAATATCCATAAACCAGTGCTTACATGTTCTTTAGTCTATATATCATTTGAATTAACATTACTTTTCCAAATGCTGCTGTCCTAGCATAGTTATAACCAAATGTTGAAGTATTTCATTGCTAAAGATAGTGTGAATTTGCTTCAGTGATTATTTAAGAAGTAATGTAATACAGTGCAAACATACTGGCCCAACATATAGACCCCTTCGAATCTCCTACCCTCCCCGTGAAAACTGATGTTTAATCTTTGCTATACTAAACATACTACGAGGTTTGAGATTTTTCCCTGGAAATTTGAATTATCTGTATTCTCTATCTTATGATGATGCTTACAAAGGTTGGCAATATCCACCATTCCAGGTTCAAGTAAATACATTAGACTTTATCTAGAACTCTAATTAATTTCATCTTTATTTACCTTTGAGTTTGTATATTTTACAGAGAGAGTCCAAGGACTTTCTCTGGGTGACAGATACGTGTGTGTGTGCACGCGCAATAGCTTATTTTGTCCAAACATACTCTAAAACTTTCTGTGTACTTAAACTTTTTCCTTCTCTTTATGTGAATGAACATTTTCAAATTATATTCTAATCTTTTCTTGTGTCTCATACTTTAAGGAAAAGTATTTCTTCCATCTTGGCTGTGACATAAATACCTGAATTATAATATTAATGATAATAAAGTTGATAGCATATTGTTAATTGATTACTAAATGTCAGGCCACCTTATCATCATTCACATTTTATAGATAAGGAGAGGGTGATACAGAATGGCTAAATAATTTAGCTAAGATTCCATAGCTATCAACTATAGAGCTGGGATTAGAGTTTAGAGACTATAGCTCCAAATGCACATATGTTCTTAAAAATTACACTGTTGTCTCTTGTGAACTGTGTCTCCACATAACTGCTTATGAGACTCACCTGTGTGTTTTCGCAGACACTTTAATTCTAGAAGAACACACATTATGCTTCCTTATCTCCTTTCAATGAGATAAAATAGAATATAGTGATAGATTAGGTTGATCACATACTAATGACACACACACAAAATTGTCTTTAACTTCAAGTGCTGTTGTTAGGCTAAATGGAGTAGTGTGTGTGATGTGCATATTAGAATAAAGAGAGTAAACAATTGATTCTTATGCAAACCTCTTTAATAAAATTTTGTTCAGCAAGGTGAGATTTTGGTGTGAAAAGAGAAGTTGACAAATCACAGACTGACTCTAAGGAAAAAATTGTTCATTATCAGAATCTGTCTGCAAGCTAAATAAAATAGAATTGGAGAACTCTGAAAGTTCATTAGAGAACTGTGACTTACTTCACATTTGAGTAAATATCAAACCTATTATATATTTGCTTCCAAAATTGCATTCTGTTATGTTTTTAGAATGTATATTTTAACATTAGATAAGCAAAATTATAAAAGTTGATGCGTATCTAAACCACTTTATTTTTTTATAAGGTTTGATATATCTTGTAAACTCTGTCCTAGAACACATCCCAGAATTGAGCGAGAATAGTATAGTCCAAGAGAAACAGGTATATTTCTAACAACATCACTTTATACTAATGTGACAGAAAATAAGTATCTAGTTTGCCCCTATTCTGGTGATGGGGAAGTTAAATATTTTCTTCTTTGTCAGAGTAGAAATATAACTTAATACTTTTGTGGAATAGACTTAAGAACTTCAAGGGTAGGTTCAGCAAGAGCGCGTTGGTTTGCAGTCTGAGGCAGAAGCCTCAGGCCCGGCAAGTGCGGGAGGAGAGAGAGGAGACGACTGTGCAAAGGTACGAGCTGCACCCGCGGCTCGCCAGGTCCCCAGGAAGCAGGGTGCAGAGCCCCGCAGCGGCAGGGCAAGATCAGTCCCTGCACCCTCCCGGTTCAGGGATCAGTCTCTGTGCCCACCGGGTCCGCGGAGCGCAGAAGCCTGAAACCCGGGAGCAGGGGAAAACAGAGGACTCGCCCGCGGAGAAGCAGCGTGCGCTGGGCGGAGACGCAGGTCCCGGAGAGACGGAGCGGGGATCGGAGCCGCGTGGAAAGGTGCGCGCAGTCCCCTGAACCCCGGCGGCAGTCCCTCCAGGAGCGCAGCAGGAGAACGGCGCGGGCGCGCGCCGGCTCCAAGGCAGAAGCCTTAAACCCGGGAGCAGGGGAAACGCAGGACTCGCCCGCGGAGACGCAGCGCGCCGGCCGGAGTCACAGGTCCCGGAGAGACAGAGCGGGGATCGGAGCCACGCGGCACGGTGCGCGCAGTCCCCTAAATCCCGGCAGACCGTTTGGGAGAGCAGCAGGAGATCCGCGCGGGCGCACTGGCTCCGAGGCAGAAGCCTGGAACCCGGGAGCAGGGGAAAAAGAGGACTCGCTCGGACAAGCAGCGCGCTGGGTGGAGACGCAGGTCCCCGAGAGAGAGACGTGGAGCGGGGATCTTGGCCACACGGTAGGGTGCGCGCAATTCCCTAAATCCCGGCAGACCCTTTGGGAGAGCAGCAGGAACTCCGCTGGAGCATAAGAGGCAAAGGCCTTAGCTTGAAACAGTGTTGGAACTGTGGCTTTGTTTATTTTTATGTTTTTAATTTTTTTTTCCCTTTTTCTACTCTTGAACAGAAAGCAAAAAAAAACAACCCAATAACTCACCCACTCCCACAAACTTTGTCCCCTGCCAAGATAGTCTTAAACTGACTCCTGAAGGGAGCAATAGGGGCAGACTAGGAAGATATCCTTACCTGCAGGGGGTTGACAATTTCCACCCAGTAAAGGCAGCAGAGTGAGACTACCCACCCCGCCCCCACCTTTAGGCAAGGCTTGGGAGGCAGGGCAGGTTCATCTGCTGAGGCACTAATTAACAGATTCTTAGCAGCAAGCTTTTGGTAGTGAGGAATTCTTTAATTCTCCACGGCTGTCAACCCAAAGGGTGCCCAGAGACACTCATTGAGCCTTTGAGGGTGCAGCCTGCCTTGGGACAGGCAAAAGCAAAAAGGCAGTGACTTTGTAAAAACCACCAATCACACGTCACAACCACACTCAAGTACAGCACACCTGCAGTGCCAGGATTACGCTAGGCATCAGGTGGCCTACTGTTCCCACAAGACGCACAGGAATTTTTGTACAGCAGACAAACTGAAGAGAGCTTGGTGGACTTTAGCCTAGACCAGCACGGGTATTTTTGGTTTGTTTGGTTTATTCTGTTTTGTTTTCCCTCTATTGGCTGCTTATCTTGGTTGTTTTTGGTTTTATTTCTATTTCATTCTAATCATATTGTAGTTTTTAATATAGGCATATATATATATATAGGTGAATATATGTCCATATATATGGGTGTGTAGACAAATATATATATATATTTTTTTTTCCTTTTTTCTTTTTCTTTTTCTTTCTTTTCTTTTTCTTTTTTCCCCACCCTCACTTTCTCTCTTATTTTATTCATTCTTCTCACTGCTATAGTTTTCCTCTTTTCCTTTTTTCTGCAAATTTTATTTTTTAAATTTTTCTTACTTTTTTTATTATTATTTTAGTTTATTTTTATTTTTTATTTTTTTAGGTATAGCTAATCGGTTTCTCATGTTTATTCTATTTTTTATTTTAGGATATTGTATTTTATTTTGTTTCCTCTTCTGTTATTATTGAGTGTGTGGTTTTTGTTATATTTCTGTTTTTTTTCTTCATTAGTATGATTGATATTTCTGTACAAGTTGACTGTAGTTTGATGGTTGGTTGTTTTTACTTGTGCGAGCATTTGGTTTCCTTTGGTGGCTGCGGAGGTTGTTCTTGTTGATCTGTTATGCTCTAAAATCACTCTGCAGCAGTGGGTCCAAACAAACAGACACAAGAATCATCATACCCGGAGGCCAACTTTAGATAAAACCAGAGCATTTCTGGGTTTGACATACAAGAGTCACACCCAAAAAGAAGTTACTACGGGTACTAAGACCCATAGGGTCCAAGTTTCATCAGAGGGGTCAATCCTCTCACAGCAGCTCATAAACTGCAGAAGCTGCTGATCCTCACAGCTAATCAATCTGGGAGTCAATCCCACCTACTGACAAACCAAAAGTAATCAAAACTAAAACTTCAACAAGTGAGGACCTTGCGACACAAGGAACACCTCAGATACAAGCACAGGAGAATAGGAGACTGAGTAATTCAAATATAAAGGACACACACCATATAAGTTTACCCAGAAAAGACTGAGAAATCTGGGGGATATATCTGTTATATTGAAGCAAACACAAAGAGTAAGCCAGAATGGGGAGACAAAGAAACATAACACAAATAAAAGAACAGAAGAAACTTCCTGAATCAGTGGAAATAGAGGAAATAGAGGTAACCAACCTCTCGGAGACAGAGTTCAGAACACTGATTATTAGAATGTTCAAGGAAATTAATGAAAATATAAAGAAGGATAGAGAAATCATGAAAAGCAACCAGCTAGAACTTAAGAACACAATTACTGAATTAAATAACAAACTTGATGGAATCACTAGCAGACTGGATGAAGCAGACAATCGAATCAGTGACTTAGAAGACAAAAATAGCAGATAACACCCATCCGGTACAAGAAAAAGAAAAAAGAATGAAAAACATGGAAAATAGTTTAAGAGAGCTCGGGGACAACATCAGACGCAATAAACTAGGGGTCATTGGAGTACCAGAAGGAGAAGAGAGGGAGCAAGGGATTGAGAATATATTTGAAGTAATAATGTCTGAAAACTTCCCTAACCTGGCAAAGGACATTGAAATACAAGCCCAGGAAGTGCAGAGAGTTCCAAACAGGATGATTCCAAACAGGCCCACTCCAAGACACATTATAGTGAAAATGGCAAGGGTTAAGGACAAAGACAGAATCCTTAAAGCAGCAAGGGAAAGGCAGCAAGTTACTTACAAGGGTACCCCATAAGATTATCAGCTGACTTTTAGACAGTAACTTTGCAGGCCAGAAGAGAGTGGCAGGAGGTTTTCAAAGTGATGAAAAATAAAGGCCTACAACCAAGATTGCTGTATCCAGCAAGGTTATCATTTAAAATCGAAGGCGAGATAAGGAGCTTTGCAGAAAAAATAAGTTAAGGGAATTCATTACCACCAAGCCAGCTTTGCAGGAAATGCTAAAAGGGCTTCTGTAAGTAGAAGAGAAAAACAACCTATGAAAGACTACTTAACACAAATAAGAAAATGGCAATAAATACACACATATCAATAATCACATTAAATGTAAATGGATTAAATGCTCCAATAAAAAGACATAGGGTGGCTGAATGGATAAGAAAGCAAGACCCCAGTATATGCTGTATACAAGAGACTCACCTCAGATCCAAAGACTCATACAGGCTGAAAGTAAAGGGATGGAGTAAAATATTTCATGCAAATGGTACTGAGAAAAAAGCTGGAGTAGCGATACTTATATCAGATAAAATGGACTTTAAATTGAAGAATATAACAAAGGACAAAGAAGGACACTTGATAGTAATGAAGGGATCGATCCAACAAGAGGAAATAACTCTAGTAAACATCTATGCACCTAACATAGGAGCCCCTAAATATATAAAACAGATATTGTCAGACATAAAGACAGAGATCAACAGTAACACTATCATAGTAGGACTTCAACACCCCGCTGTCACTAATGGACAGATCCTCCAGACAGAAAATCAATGTGGAAACAGCGACCTTAAATGACACATTAGACCAGCTGGATTTAACAGACATTTTCAGAGCATTTCATCCCAAAGCTACAGAATATACGTTCTTTTCAAGTGCACATGGAACATTTTCTAAGATAGACCACATGTTAGGTCACAAAACAAGTCTCAATAAATTTAAGAAGATTGAAATCATTTCAACTGTATTCTCTGACCACAATGCTATGAAACTAGAAATCAATTATAAGAAGAAATCCGGGAAGCTGACAAATAAATGGAGGCTAAACAATATGCTATTAAATAGTGAGTGGGTCACAAATGAGATCAAGGAGGAAATCAAAAGCTACCTCGAGACAAACGAAAATGAAAACACCACGACCCAAAATCTCTGGGATGCTGCGAAAGCAGTCCTAAGAGGGAAGTTTATAGCAGTGCAGGCCTACCTAAAGAAGGAAGAAAAATCTCAAATCAACAGGTTATCCTTACACCTAAGGGAACTGGAAAAAGAACAGCAAAAGAGGCCCAAGGGGAGTACAAGAAAGGAGATAATAAAGAACAGAGCAGAAATAAACAATATAGAGAACAGAAAAACAATTCAAAAGATCAATGAAACCAAGAGCTGGTTTCTTGAGAAGATAAACAAAATTGACAAACCTCTAGCCAGGCTCATCAAAAAAAAAAAAGAGAGAGGACTCAAATTAGCAAAATCAGGAATGAAAGAGGCGAAATGACTACAGACATCACAGAAATACAAAAAAATTCTAAGAAATTACTATGAGCAACTATATGCCAACAAATTTGACAATCTGGAAGAAATGGATAATTTTCTAGAAGCATACAACCTTCCAAAGCTAACTAAGAAGAAACAGAAAATCTAAATACCTTGATTACTACCAAGGAAATTGAATCAGTAATTGACAAGCTCCCAAAAAACAAAAGCCCTGGACCAGACGGCTTCACAAGTGAATTTTATCAAACATTCAAAAAGAACTATCACCTATTCTTCTCAAACTATTCCAAAAAATCCAGAAGGAGGGAAGGCTCCCAAACTCTTTTTATGAAGCCTCTATCACCCTGATTCCAAAACCAGATAAAGACATCACAAAAAGGAAAACTACAGGCCAATCTCCCTGATGAATATAGATGCAAAAATTCTCAATAAAATATTAGCAAACAGAATTCAGCAATATATTAAGAAGATCATACATCATGATCAAGTGGGATTCATCCCTAGTGCTAAGGCTGGTTCAACATCCGTAAATCAATTAATGTGATACACCACATCAACAAAATGAAGGATAAAGATCACATGGTCATTTCAATAGATGCAGAAAGAGCATTTGACAAAATCCAACAGCCATTTATGTTAAAAACCCTTAGCAAAGTGGGAATACAGGGATCATATCTCAACATAATAAAAGCCATATATGATAAACCTACAGCTAACATCATACTCAATGGGGGAAAAAGCTAAAACCATTCCCTTAAGATCAGGAACAAGACAAGGCTGTCCACTTTCTCCTCTTTTATTCAACATAGTGCTGGAAGTTCTAGCCACAGCAATCAGACAACAAAAAGAAATAAAAGGCATCCAAATTGGCAATGAAGAAGTAAAATTGTCATTATATGCAGATGACATGATACTGTATATAGAGAACCCCCAAGACTCCATCCCAAAACTATTGGAACTGATAGACGAATTCAGTAAAGTAGCAGGATATAAAATCAATGTTCAGAAATCAGTGGCATTTGCATATACCAATAATAAACTAATGGAAAGAGAAATTAAGAAAACTGTCCCATTTACAATTGTGTCAAGAACTATAAAATACCTAGGAATAAATTTAACCAAAGAAGTGAAAGATCTGTACTCAGAAAATTATAAGACACTGAAGAAAGAAATCATAGAAGATACAAATGAATGGAAACACCTATCATGCTCATGGATAGGAAGAATTAATATAGTTAAAATGTCCATACTGCCTAAAGCAATATATAGATTCAATGCAATTCCTATCAAACTACCAAGGGCATTTTTCACAGAAATAGAAAATATAATCCTAAAGTTTATATGGAATCATAAAAGACCCAGAATAGCCTCGGCAATTCTGAGGAATAAAAACAAAGTCGGGGGGATCACGCTACCAGACATCAAAACCTACTACAAGGCCACAGTAATCAAGACAGTTTGGTATTGGCATAAAAACAGGCACATCGATCAGTGGAACAGAACAGAGAGCCCAGAAATAAATCCAAGCATTTACGGACAGTTAATCTATGACAAGGGAAGCAAGAATTTACACTGGAGTAAAGATAGTCTATTCAATAAATGGTGCTGGGAAAATTGGACTGACACATGCAAAAAAATGTAACAGGACCACCTCCTTACGCCTTATACAAGAACAAATTCAAAATGGATTAAAGACTTAAATGTAAGACCTGAAACCATAAAAATCCTAAATGAAAATATAGGGAGTACATTTGCAGACATTACCCGGAGCAATATTTTTACTGATACATCCCTACGGGCAAGGGAAGTAAAAGAAAAAATGAACATATGGGATTATATCAGACTTAAAAGTTTTTTTCACAACAAAGGAAACCATTAATAAAACAAAAAGGAAGCCTACTGAATGGGAGAATATATTTGCCAACGATATATCTGATAAGGGGTTAATATCCAAAATTTATAAAACACTCATGAAACTCAACACCAAAAAAACAAACAACCCAATTAAAAAATGGGCAGAAGATATGAAGAGACATTTCTCTAAAGAGGACATACAGATGGCCAACAGGCATATGAAAAAAAGTTCAACCTCACTGGTCATTAGGGAAATGCAAATAAAAACCACCATGAGATACCACCTCACTCCAGTCAGAATGGCTATCATCAACAAATCAACAAACAACAAGTGCTGGCGGGGCTGTGGGGAAAAGGGGACCCTGCTGCACTGTTGGTGGGACTGCAGATTGGTGCAGCCACTATGGAAGTCAGTATGGAGGTATCTCAAAGAACTGGAAATAGAGCTACCTTTTGACCCAGCAATTCCACTCCTAGGTATTTATCCTGAAAAAACCAAGACACTTATTCAAAAAAAGTTATGCACCCCTATGTTCATAGCAGCACAATTTACAATAGCTAAGACTTGGAAACAACCAAAATGCCCGTCAGTAGATGACTGGATTAAGAAACTGTGGTATATTTATACAATGGAGTATTACTCCGCTATAAAGAAGAATGAAATCGTGCCATTTGCAATGATATGGATGGACCTAGAGACTATAATGTTGAGTGAAATAAGTCAGTCAGAGAAGGACAAATACCATATGATCTCACTCATATGTGGAATATGAAAAACTGTATGAATGAGCAAAGTAAACCGAAAGTGTCTCATAGATATAGAGGGAAAATCAGGGTTGCTAATTTGGAGAGGAATGGGGATGAGGGAGAAGGGGAAGGGATTAGACAGCAAAAATAGGCAACTACAATATTGCTACTGGGATAGGAAAAACAGTTTGGGGAATATAATTAATAATGTAAATATTCTGTGGAATGTCAGATGATCATAGGTCTTGTTAGGGAGACCATTTCATGGATGGAGTAGAGGTTTGATCACTGCACTGTTTTACTAAAGTGGAGGTGGTATACCTACTGTAATTGAATATATATAGATAGTCACGGGATGTGGATTATACTGTGGAAGAGAGTCAGAGGAAGAGTAATAGATATATATGATACGGGGGTGTGTGGGGGGGTGTATTGGGGTGGGGGGTTTGTCACTTTGAGGGGTAAAATGTATAACTATTGCACTGTGTTGTACACCTGAAACTAATTAAAAATAAAATAAAATATAAAAAAAAAAAAAAAAAAAAAAAGAACTTCAAGGGTAAATCTAGGTCTAAACTCTTGTTGATTTTCAAGAAGAATTATATAATGAAAACTGTTTTGGTATTCTAAAATGAAAACTGGAAACACTTTCAAGGATAAAATTTCCCTAAGGGAAAGAAAAGTGTTGTTTCACGTTGAACATTTGCTCAGGTATTAAAACAGAGAAGCCAAATGTCGTACAAATGGCAAGGTGCCCTCGAAACAATCCTGGAGGCTCAGAAAAATGTGTGTCTGGTAAACGAGGGAGAGGAAATGTCCGGACCAGTGTCAGATAAAAACCTACAAGAATAGTTCACCACCCATTGTTCCTGTTGTTTATAGTCATTTCTAAGACTTCAAGGAAACCAGTCCTATAAATTCAGGCCACATTTCAATGTCACAACTGCCACGTACCTAAGAGGAACAAACTTACTTGTTAAGTTCAGAATGTGCTTATTTTACTGAGATAATACTGCAGCAATACTGCGTTATATTTGAGTTTGAGTGTCAAAGGAGAAATTCACATGAGAAAAGAGCAAAGCAGTTTTTGAGAGATACAGCGCCACAGGAAGCTGTGCCTGGGGTGGCTTAAGAGCAAACTTCCTCGAATGGCCAAAGCACTTCAACAAACACCTGACCCACTGTCCTGTAACTGGCATCAAAACAGCCCCTGGGGGAATTATCCAGCTTGGTGTCACCTTTCCTGGTAGAAGAGGATTTCTTAGATGTGGATTTGTACATTAAATTTTGAATTGCTTTTCTTACTGACTTCCTAAATCAATTGAAATGCATTCAGAAAGTGTTAATGTTTTCAGAGAAGCTGGAATTTGAGGTTATGAATACATGGGATTTTTATCTGCAACCCTCTGATAAAACACACTAAATTTTGGGTTAAAGTTTGTCCCAAATTTAGTGCTCTATGAAGGCTCCGTCCAGTTAACTAAGGGAATGTATTAGCCTCATCTTACTCATCACAAGAATTTTGAAAAGTTAAATATTATATGCAAAAGCAGAGGTAACTTGCTCTAGATCAGGGGTTCATAAAGTTATAGTTGAAGATAAGTAGCTTCAGGTTGGGAAGGTGAGGGCACCTCTGGAAGAAGTGAAAATTAAAGTAAAATTGATAGCTATCCCCTTTTGATTTGGGGCATGAAAGAGAAATGGAGAAAGAAGATGTTCAAAACTTCCTTTGATAAGTGTGGTACAATAGCATAATTTGATTATTATTTTGCTTTTGTTTTGTTCATGCAGGAGAACTCTTAGGGAACGGGTTGGTTCTGATAACCAGAGAGATTAGGAATTGGATAACAGTATTGCTCATAGCAGGATACTGTCAAAAAGAGGTACCCTGTTGTAGCCAAAGCAGATTTAGGTAATATACAGTAAACTGAACTAAAATAGAAGGGTGGAAATGCGGTAATCAGTTAATGTCAAGATATCAAGCAGGCAAATATAAAATATTATATTATATAATGGAGATATACACATATATTTCAAAACAAAATGAGCAAAATGTTGGAGATAACACAGGAGATTATAATTTTAAAATATCAAGAATAAGTGAAGTGTGAGGTTTTAGATAAAGGTAATAAAAATTCCTGCAGGAAAGGGATACCTCATACTTGATTGATTCATACTAAAATGAGCAAACATAAAATGAAAACATTAAAGAAAAATTCAGGATTAAATAAGAACCTGATAATGAATAAAGGAAAAGAAAAATCATTTGTCTCTCTCTTCCTTCAATCTGCCCTGGATTTTTCTTGGTAGCTGAGAGAGAAGGAGTTAAATAGTTGTTATGATCTTTAAACATAGGGAAGATAAGTGTTTACCTTTCGGGCTTTACCTGGAACTCTGGAGAGATACATATAGATACTAGGATTTCAAAACTATTAGAAAGCAAGTAGGTAAAAGAAGGGCCCATGCACTTTTCCTTCTGAAGTTCTAAAGAAGAAAGTGATTCAGAACAATAGGAGGCAATATTGGTAAGATATAAAAATCACAACTTAGTCTTTACTAACTTTAAAATTCAGTCTAAAGGACTGAATAATGTAGAAATTATTCCCATGTAGAAATGGGTTGAATCTCAAACTTTGCTGAACTACAGGATTATGGGAGACATAAATCAATAATTTCAACAGTATTTATCAAACTCTTTATTTATAACAAAGAATTAGAAATACAGAGCAAGATAAGTACTTAATAGGTATTATGTTAATTGCAGAAACAAAATACTAAAAGAATATAAAGGAGGAAGTCATTCTGTTGAAGGGTTTAGGGGTAGCATATAGGTGGATGTTCTAATTAAGAGTCAAAATTCATACCACATTTTGTAATTTGCACAGGAGTTTGCCTGAAAGTGGGTGTCAGAGATTCTTTCTTTCAGAAGAATAAGAAGGAGATGGAAGAAGGAAGAAGGAAAGAAGGAGAAGAAGGAGGAGAAGGAAGAAGGAAGAAGAAGGAAGGAAGGAGAAGGAGAAGGAAGAAAGAAGAACAAGGAAGGAAGAAGGAGAAGAAGGAGGAGAAGGAGGAGAAGGAGAAGAGGAAGAAGAAGAGGGGGAAGAGGAGGAAGAGGAAGTAGAGGAAGAAAAGATAGCTTGAACAAAGGAAAGCAGGAGAACACAGCTTGCTTTGGGCTCATCAGACACAACTGTGTCCTATGAGCTTTGTGGGTTAAGAAGGACAAGAGATCAAATTAGAAGATGGTGTAATATGATGAAAAACTGGTATGCATAAAATTCTAGGATATCTGGGGAAGGCAAACTGGAAAGGTGGGATGGCCTCCCAAGGAGTATGGAGGCTTTCATGTGACTGGAGCATGGCTGAAAGGAAAGCAGAGTCTAGAGCACAGAAAAACTGGAGGTAACTGTGGAATGGAGCCAGATAAAAGGTGAAGAGCTCTGTGGGAATGTAATCTCTGTGTGCGCACACATGCATGTGGGGTGTGTGTGTGTGTGTGTGTGTGTGTGTGTGTGTTGTGTACACTGTAATTACACCAAACTTCCAAGTGTGATTTGATCTCTGTGTGAAAAAGAGAAGGGGTGGTATACTGAGATCTGGGACTCTTCTGGGTCAGAATCAAATCAGTATGCATAGATTAAGAGAGAAATTCTATTAAAAACAGACAGAAGAGATCATCACACCCAACATTCAGTTTACTTGCAGAGATTAAAGTGTGTTTACCTGCAGAGAGGGAGGTCAGAGGGGCAGCTGTTCACTGGGATTAGAGCTGTTAGGACCAGAGAGTTAAGTTTATTTTGAGTCGTGTTAAGGAATTTTAGCTTTATTCTGAAGGCCCTACTAGAAACAGGCAAGCATGCCAGGCTCTATCTTCATTCTTGTTTTTTTTCTCCCACCCACAGGAGAAAGCATTTAGCCAATACAATCACTTAAATCACTCTGTTTCTTTGCATCTTTTACTCTAATGGTAGTGATAAATTTGTCTAGTCCACCACACCCATGAAAAGATGCATACACACTCACACACTCAAGTCTTATATTTTGCTTTAGTTCATTTATTCCTTTGCATCCCCCCTGTTTGATATCAAAGCATCACATGATATATGCATACAGAACCACCAACCACCTTGAGTCCCATCATTTGTATTGCCCATGGTGGCATAGTAGTGACTCTCTTTTTGTATATGACAAATGGTGAATGTCACATATTATATGAAGTAGGAAGTTAAAATTAAAACCAACGTAATGCCGGTATATACCACCACCCCACCTCTTCACACAAAATCTCTATACAAGAAAACAATGGACCGTTTATATTCCAGATTTTACTAAACATTAGCTATATCCTACAGAGAAAAGGTGAAAGCAATGCTGCTTACTAAGCTATATAATTTGTAAAATTATATACCAAAAAATTCAGATTTTCTAACTTTTCTGTACAAATTGCTTTGTTATAATCATTGCCACACAGTGAGGTGATGGTACATCTTTAGTTCAAACAGTCTGTTATGGGAACTATGTGAATGTTTCTGTCATGTCAAAAAAAAGAAAAAAAAAGCTAATTATTGTTAGAATTGATGCTTTATATGAAATCTATAAATTTTTTATAAAGAATATTTATATTTCCTGATTGGATCTGCCCCAATGCACTGCTTTTGACTTATCTGCAGGCAATCTAAATAATTTTGAATTTTAAATATTTAAAAAAATCTATTTTCATTAACCAGCACTCATATAAGATTAAATAGATTTTACTCTCATATTTCAGTGAGTTAAATCACTGCCATGTATGCAATACTCTATTTCTAAATGATCATTCTTAGGAAGTGAACATGTGTTTGGTAGTATGGATGATCTAAAAGAAGTAATTAAATGAACATCAGAAGTATTAGGAAGTACCTGTAATTTAAAAATGTCAACTTATAGATAGATATTTATAATTATAAGTCACTTGGGGCAAATGAATGCTCAAGTTGAACTAATATTTAAGAGAAATGGCTTTGAGAATATATGCTGAACAGATGTGCTAGGTTGTGTGAACAAAGATGAAGGGAAATTTACCCAAAATACCCTCTAATTTCTTATATTGCCTCCAACAAGCAAAATTTCCCACAGTTTGTCTTCATGATTAAGCAAAATACGAGAAGTTAAACACTGCACTGCCAAATGTACCCCTGCTTCGTTCAGGCCTGAGACATCACGCTGATGAAGATGAGCTTGCTCTGTTCTGGAGTTCTTTTCATTAGTCTACGCCTATGGGTTGAAAAGAAATGGCCATTAACACACATCCAGACCTCAGTAAAATCTCAGCTTCACTACTTCCCTATGAGAAAGCTGGAGTAAAACCCATAAAGAGTGCACCCCCAAAGATTAGGGTCTGGAATGGGTTTGTTTTTATGAGCTTTGCATTTGTGGAATAGGAAATGAAAGTGTTAGAGAATTAGGCACATCCCTTTGGCACCTTGGGTATGAGCTTGGGGAGAGACAGTGACAACATACATGTATCGTCCACACAGTTTAGTAGAAAGAACACACTGAAATGGCAGTTTGAGTGCCTCTTGTCCTAATCCTGATGTTTATCTTCTGAATGATTTTAAATAATACCTTGCCATTTTTCTGGAATAAATGTCTTCATCTGTCAAATGATATATTTAAATTAGATAAAGTCTCTTCCAATTTGAAAATATAAAGACTATATACAAGCTAGCCAGAAATAATGCCAAAACTCTAGTGAGCAAACACCTTACCATTGCATAGATAATTTTGTTAAATGAAACCAAAAGATAAACTTTGGAAAAGCAGGGAAGATTGATATTTTTTGAGCATTTATTATGTACCATGCACTATACTAAATTCTTTATTTATATATATTTTTTTAATCCTACCAATAACTCAATGAGATATAAAGAGGTTGTAGTTGTAATTTTCCCATTTTATACAGGTGGGTAGATTGATAAAAAGTCTCAAAATAATAACAAAATAATTAGGGAAAAACACTCTGCATGCATAGAAAAGTTTATGGAGAACACTGAAATGAATGAAACATGGACTGGGGACCACTTTGTACTGTAGATGATTATTTGGCCTGAAGATTAAATATGGGCACTTTAAACTTAATGTTCCAATCTTAGTTGTTTGACGAATTCACCAATCTATTAATTTTTTTAAAATTAATTTCTCAAATGTATTCAGCAAAACAGATTTACTTCCTACTTTTTTGAGGGGGTTAAAACTGATTACTTACATTTTGATCTTGCTTTGTAAGTGCATACAGTCAAGCAGGGCACATAACCCATGTCAAAAATAATAAAAGTTTGAAGCTAATTATTCTAGCAGAGATGGGATCTCTTTCTCCATGTATTGGAATTACACATCCACACTCCGTGCCATGTAACTTCACAGTGCCTTTCCCTACGGGTGGGGTATATTTTCTTGCTCTGTTGATTTGGGAATGGGTAAAATGAGTGGCATTGGTCAATAGAATATGGATGGAAGTAACAGAGTGTAAGTTGTCAGCAGAAGCCTGACTGAGCGTTCTCTCTTTCCTCATAAACACCCGTGATCCTGTGGTCCACAAATGAAAGAGTACTTAACAATAGCTGTTTCAGTCTGGGTCCCAGACTGAAGATAAATAGGGGAGGCTTGAACCCGAGAGAAAGCCTGCAATCTAGCCTGACCTGTCCAAACTTAGATCTATGGAACTATAACCAACCAGCACACCAGGGAGCATGACAGTACATGTTTATTATAAGTGATGAGATTTTGACATTGTTTGTTATTTAGCAAAATGTGACTAATACAGTTCTCAAACTTTTTTTAGCAGAAGTCATTTTTTGTCTTTTAAAATTACGAAATTTGTAAAGCCTAG
The DNA here is from genome assembly GCA_033961575.1 of Aselliscus stoliczkanus. NCBI lineage: Eukaryota > Metazoa > Chordata > Mammalia > Chiroptera > Hipposideridae > Aselliscus > Aselliscus stoliczkanus. The sequence continues at coordinate 66,231,769 of CM066734.1, read as the reverse complement.
TCAGGAGAATTAATACACTGCTTTAACAAACTTCTTTGACTACACTTGTACAAATTAAATATTGTACAAGTTAAAAGATTGTGCAGATACCCTAGACTACATCCTCATTCACCACATCTTTCACATCTCACATCAGAAACAAACCTCTTGTTTTTGGCTTTTTAAACATCTATTTTCTAATATTTAATTATAGGAATATTGGATTTCTAAATGGAGAATTGAACATATCCAGTTATGATAATTTCAAATTTTATTTCAAAGTCAAATGTCCACAAAGTGATGGTTTTGTGGGATTGTATTCACTATGATATTAAAACTGAGTAATGCAATTTCCCATCAAAGCTTATAAAGTCATAACTGAACTATTACACTGTTATTTAACAATATCACATCAAGATTACAATTTTAGATGCTACAAATCTTACTAAATGTATGGGAAGAGAACCATGGAAGGTTAAGTAGCGTTTCCTTCTATTTTTTGTCATATATGCTGTACAGTATTACCCTAAATAATGAGTATAGTATTTTTGATCAGTGCTTCTCAGCTTTAAGAGATTTATGGCATATAAACTACCTGGAGATCTTGTTAAAATGCAAATTCTGAACCAGCAGGTCTGGGCGGAGACTGAGGTTCTGCAGTTCTAACAAGTTTCCAGATTATACTGATGTTTCAGGTCTATGGATCACACATTGAGTAGCAAGGCCTGAGAGTATTTCTCAAGCAACAACAAAAAGACCAAAAAAAATATGTGAAAGAGAGGTGGCTCAAATGTCTATGTACATACTGTGTATTGCACAGAATTAAAAGATAATTAAAGGTTTGCCTTAATCACAGATGTTTTAGCTAGTATTAAACTTAACCATCATTACTTTGTTTAATAAATAAATATGAGATTTTTCAATTAACAGTGTATTCCTTTGGTGTTATTTCAGAATGGCATAAATAAAACTGTCTCGTGTGTTAATTGGAGATAATAACTTTGCTCTGTGAATTCCTGAATTTTCTTCTTTTTATTTGTTCTATTTGGTAAATAGGACAGAAAAGGGAATAGAATAGAAATACTAATCTTCCTATAGCAGAATAATTAATTCATGACTAATTTTTAATAGAAATTATGGTTTTAGTTGACAGAAGTGGCATATTTAAAGCCTTGCAAACCTTGAGTAAATTAAGTTCATTTGATTCCAGATTTTATCTGTATTGTTTTACTTCTAGAAACCACCACCAAGCATAGAACCTGTATTTTCTGTCTCTACTTAGGTTTTTAAGGCCAACTTTGCAACTCCACCAGCATTTGCCTTGCTCTTGTCCTCAGAAACTTGAGAGCATACACATGCTATTTTTACTCTGAGTTCACACAGAAATGTATGACTCTGAGTGTCATGTTTTACAAAGACAAAAAAGCTCTCATTTCCTTGGACTTTGGAAATCCCTAGGATATCATTCTATTATTTATGTCCTTCTATCATCACACGTCATGTAGCTATGACTCTGTATTATATCTTATTCTCTTTTCCCGCGATCCTTTGTTCCTCAGTTTGTTGCAATCTGTGTCCATACAAAGACATAACTAAAGGTCTATAATTAGAGGCCACCCTAATATCTTATTGGTAATTCAATGGCACTCCAAATCTTCTTTCTCATATTTTTTGAGAAAGGTCATCTAGGTCATCACTGATATCTTCCTTCTTGGGTTTATATAGAAACTATTCAATTCCAGCTTGTTTCATCCTTCATCTACAGAGGCTTGTCTCTTCCTCCTCTATTACCTAGCCAATCTGTGACAAAGGTTTGTTAATTTTCTTTCTTGTAAGGAAGCAAAGTGTGTCCCCTTTCTTATTTCCTCATCTAACTTTCTTAGTCCAGTTTCTTCTCATCCCTCATGTATAACACACATCTCTGAAGCCTTACCATTTTCAACCTTGCCCCAGTAAACAGTTCTTCACACTGACAACAAGGTACAATTTTCTAAAATACAGTTCTGAGCATGCCATTTTTCTATTTAAAGCAATTTCAAGACTTTCCACTGCCTACAAGGTAAAATCCAAGCTTCCAAACTCACTTCTCACACCTTCACCCTTATACATTTTCCAAAAACTTTAGTAAGTTATTCCAGTCTCTCAGTATACAAATTATTTTTTTTTCAGTAGATAGGAATCATCTGTTAAAATAAAATGAAAAAAAATAGCAGAAGCAACAACATAATGAAATCCCTAGGAATGAACTTAACAACAACTGTGGAAGATCTATGCATATGAAACTTTAAACTGCTAAGGAGACAGAAAAAAATTTTGAATAAATTAGTTTTCATAGGAAGCCTCAATATTATAAATATGTCTTCTCTTCTTAATCTATACATTTAGCATGGTCTGAAAAAAATAGGGTAAATGGATTCTGAAGCTCACATGGAAAAACAAACTTCAAGAATGTCAAGTTTGTTTTGACTATGTCAAAAAGTTTGACTTATGAGAGAAAGGAAAACTACAGCAAATAATAAAACCAAATGAATAAATAAACCTGTGCACAGGATGTAATAAGCATAAGAGATATTCTGTAATTGTATGGCATATTTTCTTAATATTTTACATTTCTATTAACAAATAAGATTCTCCTATAACCTGACCTTATGTCTTATGTGTCTAGAAATTTTAATTGTGACAATACATCACTTTTTTATTTTTTTATTTTTTTTTTATTTTTGAGGGCAGTGTCACTGGCCCTCATATGTGGGATCTGAACCAGGGCCGCTGGCTTCCGAAGCCAGCGCTTAACCACCGTGCCACTCAGGGGGCCCAACAATACATCACTTTTTGATAGCCACAAGACATCTTGGAATATATCATTCTTCCTACCTTCAGCCCTATTCAACTGAGGCCATTGATGCTTCTCACCTACAGGTACACACAACTAAGTTTCTGAATCAATTCTGAGCACATGTCCTACCTCCTTCAGCAGTAATGTTTGATTTAAATATGTTACCATGTATCATATCAGCCAGGGTTAGACATAGGCCTTCCCCTACCCAGTGAGTTACCACCTGCCCTGGAATGTGCTACTGGCTCTTTATGGCTGTGCTTTATTCTTAGCTCTTGATAAGCATTCTATTATAACTTGAATGAAGATTTAGTGGAGTCCATAGTCTCCCTATGCAGTGTTACTGCAAATTCTTATTTCTGTGGGAGTTAAATCTTGTCCTTCACCCCTCACCACCTGCCCCCTCCATGTTGGTTGCCATGTGTTTCAAACAGGGTGGCCTATATAGAACTGTGAAGCTTCGCCTGCCCCAAATGCGTGACCTATCAATGCATAGGCACTGTTTATTCCTAGTGTACAACTGGGCTTCCAGTTTGTTGCCTGTCAAGGTCCACTTCCAGTTTTCCAAACAAATTTAGTGAGTGATCAAGATCACTTCCCATATAGTCCTTGTCCGATGAGTTCCCCTGACCTTGATAGTGTCAGGGACCACCTTGTTCTCCATGGTTGGCCTCACAAGTGTATTAACTGCCTCTTCACCTCTCATTAGCCTTTCTACTTTTATTATTCCAATTCATACCTCAGGAAAATGATAACTAACGTGTGATGACCCGCTGGGTAGTTCACAAATTGTTGAAATAGCGAATCTAAAATTTTTGAAAGCCTGGGATCTACAAACAGGCTCATACATATCAGTGGGAAGAATGACTTATGAAGATCAGGTAAGTCTCCCACATCTAGAAAAGAACCTTTCACTCTATGTTGTGATTTAAGTTATTCTACTTTTAGAGAGATATTTATTTGTGTCTTGAAGATGTTGATGTTATCCCGAGGCCATAGTTTAAGATATTACTGATCCAACATCTTTTCAGAAATCAGATGACAGGTGTTGCATGTAGTCACTGCTGAGTGTGCGGTGAGGACAGGCCGTGAAAGGGACTTTCACAGGGCCCCAGCAACTACCATCAATTATCCATCTGCTTTCCAATACCATCCAAGGAAACACTAGTTTGTAAGACAACAGCTAGCAGAGATATATTAAGCAATACACATATTTCTTCAAAATTAGTAGTTTCTGTTAAAATCAAGATAAATAGTGATGTAGTACCTTCTTTGTGGAAAGATATATGAGGATTGAAGTGGCCAAGACCAAATCTGTGAGTGTGAGTCCCACAAGCCCTCCTGCTGATGCTATTAAGATGAAACATTAAGTAGGATAAAACTTGGACTTTCAATTCTTTAGAATTGAACTTTAAAAGCAATTCAATTTTGGTACTTTTGCTTTTCCCCAAGAATTTTATAATGAAAGAGAATTCAGTCAAATTGGGGTCATGATTTTTATACTGTTTATTAATGGAGTGTATTATAGTTTACATTAAATCAAATTGCAAAGACTCTGATAAACTATTTGATTGAAAAATGTACCTGGACATAATTTGTGATATGAAATATAATATGTAATGAGTTTTTAATCTTTTGTATATTGGAATTTTCCAAGCTTTTCTTCAGAACATGCTTTCTCTCTTTCTTAAATATTCTCACTGATGATCCTTTGCTTCCAATACTCTCCTTGGTTCCATTAATACAAAGCTTTAAAAAACTCCTGTCTTGTGTAAAAGCTATATCCCTTTACAATATATGTTGTTGTCTAGCAAAGAGAAATACTCCTCATTGTACATATTAAGCTGCTTTCAATCAATACAACCTTAGTGTGAATTGAATCATTAAATCTTTGTCAAAAGAAAAGACAGCTATGGGAAAACCAATATTTATTGACATTGGAAAGGGATAGAAAAAGGGTAAAGGCAAACAAGACAAGATAGGACAAAAAAGAAAATAGGAAGTGGAAAGAGATTTTAAATACAATATTTTAAAACATTTGATCTGTGAAAGGATCACTGTATCCAACCTCATAGGTCCCTCATATTTTAGGTCAGTACATGCCTGAAAATAACAGCATTTTTCTAAATGGAAACTGAGCAATTTAAGTTCTCCTGTAGGAGTTGACACAATGCTTTATGGTAAAAATTAATGGTGATTAATTTTTGGTAAAAATTAATGTCTATTTGTTCTTTTTTAAATTTGTTTATTTTAATTAGCTTCAGGTGTACAACACAGTGCAATAGTTATACTTTTTACAATGTCTTTGTTCTTGGCTATAAAATTTATAGTTCAGTGTTAGGGAATTTCTTGAATCAAAGGCACTAGCTGTTTTGAGATACAAGTTTCTGAATTTTGGGTAATTTTTAGGATTTCTTAGAAGACAGCAAAAATTTAGAAATTGAGTGCTTTCTCACTAAGCTTTATTCAATAAAATATAATTCTTTAGTTAGTTGCTGGAGACTTGTTGAGTTTTGAGCACCCTTTTACTTTCTTTGAGGATTTGGGGAATCATGGCCATATGTTTAAAAACTATTGAGAAAAACAACTGTTTGACAATCAACATGGTTTTCTATTCATATTTTCATACAATCTGAAATGCAATTAGGGTCATACAATTTGATGTACAATTAGGGTTGGGCATTTTTAGTCTCCTTCAGTTCTTGGAATAGTAAGGTCCTTGTTGTTTATTTTTTAATTAAAGGTATTGGGGTGACATTGGTTAATAAAATTACATAGGTTTCAAATATACAGTTCTATGATACATCATCTTCTATATACTATATTGTGTGTTCACCACCCAAAGTCAAATTTACTTTTGTCATCATATATTTGATGCCTTTTATCCTCTCCCTCCTTGTTATTTTAAATTAGCTACAGATTTTTGCTCTAAAAAAAAGTATAACTGTTGAAACATATAGGAGAGAATAAACTGTCAGACACATCTGACAGCTTACAATTATGAAACAAAAGTATTTAACTGGGTTTAAATGACGGCAAAACTCCTTTCCATATTGTACCATGGAAAGAGATTCTTAAATTTATAGTGTCATTCAAATTCAATTGTTTGCTCTGTCTCATAGACACAGAGGAAAAGTTAGGGTTGCCAGTTGGGAGGGGGGTGGGGATGAGGGAGAAGAGGAAGGGATTAGACAGCAAAAATAGGCAACTACAATATTGCCACTGGGATATGAAAGACAGTTTGGGGAATATAATTAATAATGTTGTAAATATTTTGTGGGGTGTCAGATGGTCATATATCTTGTTAGGGAGACCATTTCATGGATGGATAAGAGGCTTGATCACTGCACTGTACACCTGAAACTGAGGTTGTATAATATTGTATACCAACTGAATAAATTGAATATATAGATAGTCACGGGATGTGGATTATACTGTGGAAGGGAGTCAGAGGAAGTGTAATAGATATATATGATATGGGGGGGGGAGGAGTGGGGTGGCCAAATGGGGGAGGGGGGTTGTCACTTTGAGGGGTAAAAAGTATAACTATTGCACTGTGTTGTACACCTGAAACTAATTAAAAATAAATAAATAATAAAAAAAATCAACTGTTTGCTAACATCTATTGCTTCTTTATCATGTTCTGAGTCCTCTGCATACAGTTGTCCTTCACATTATCTAGGGTCCCTTTTAGAAAGTAAACAGATAAATTCAAATCAATTCATCCATCAGCCATTCATTTGCTCAACAACTACTTATTGACTATCCATTCTATACCGAACACTGTTCTAAATTTCAGGGCACAGTGGTGAGCAAGAGAGAAGTGGTGCTTCTGCTTGGAGATTTCATTTCAGTAAGGGAGATAGACACCAAGTCAGTACACAAACAAATGCTCAAATGATTATGGTGTGTGTTCCTAAGGCCATACATAAGGGTCTGAGACAGAGAATAACATGACTGAGAGGACAGTGGAACTTCAGGAAGATCTTTCTGAGAGGGTAACATTTAAGAGAAGATGGCGACTGGGTATGTGTGAGGTGCAGTGGAAATATAAAAGAGGACCACTTGTTCCTACCTGGGCAAGTCAGAGAAGGGTTCCTATATCGGAGGTTGTGACTGACAGGCGAGCAAGGATTAACACACCTCAGGGGAGGAGAAGGCAGTTCAGGCAGGAGAATGGGATGAATAAAGGGAGTGAGGATTTATTGAGTATGCTATGAGCAAGCCATATGCCATGAGCTATAAGCTGTTCAATGAGGAGACCAGTAAGTGGTACAGAATGAGATTGGAGAAAGACTTAAAAGCCTTATTGTGGAGGATTTCACAATAACCATAAAGAAGGTATGCTGTCCTTGTTAGCTGTACCTCCTGGTATAAGCGTGTGAAATTTTTAACTTAACAAGCTTCTCATTTTAGGTGCAAACTTGTCTTTTTAGCCTCCTGTCAAAGGATAACAAGAAACATTGTTTTTAAAAGACTGGTATGTTTACATGAGTTTACAAGACAGTGTACATTGGGGGAAGGCCATGAGGGAAATTGAAACAGTGGGAAATTGAGAACATAATTGTGTTTTGAAAAAATAGAGGAGTGCTTTACAATTCCTAATCAGGTTGGAGCACTTACTTCAGGCATCTAAGGACAGAAGAATGGGATAGAGGCATCAAAGCAATGCCAATTCATTTCTTTTCCTGAGGCAGAGAGGTACCACAAGAACTTTATCTCTGTCACAAACACTAAGTAGTTAATTCATTGGACAACATATTTATTGGGCAACTACAAAGTGTCAGTCCCAGTGCTAGGTATTATTTTTGCTGCATTTATGTGTAGCAAATTTAAAAGATTAATGATCTTTAAACTTAGGCTGTGCTCAATCTCTTCTTAGACAAACTTATACATTTGCACCATCAAGCTGCAAAGATGAACCTAATTAGATGTGGATCTGACAGGATAATTCCTCTTATTGGCATTATTTTCCCTACATTCTTGGGAGCATTCTGCCTTGAACTTCAGTAGACACATATTATTGACATGAAAGGAGAAAAGAAGAAAAGAGAAGAAAAGACACCTGACAAGAAAGAATTTGCTTTTGGTGTCCTTGCACTCTGTCAGTGCTTAGTAAACTTCATATTAGAGGAATTATGCCTAAGTGAAGTCCTGATAGACGAACACTTTCTATAGTCAAACAACTACATGATAAATAAGAGGAGAAGATACACATGAACACGTAGGGAAGAAGGCCATGTGAAGATAGAAACAGAGAATGAAGTGATACAGCTGCGATCCAAAGAATGCCAAGAATTGCCTGCAACCACCAAAAGTTAGAAGAGCAGCATGGAATAGATTCTCCCTGAGAGCCTCCAGAAAGAACCAACCCTGGTGATTAGGTCATGCTGCAACAATAAGTAACCCCAGGCATTATATCTCACTACATGTCCATTCAAGGTTGACTGGGGCTTCTGTACTGATTCATTTTCAATCCAAGATCTGGGATGAGGGAGCAGTCAACCATGTAAAGTTGCTCATCATCACAGTGGATAGAAATAAAGTGGTGAGGCATACACTGGCTCTTAAAACTTCTGGCCAGAAGGAACATGTGTGGCTTCTGCTCACATTTTTTTTTTTTTTTGGCCATGGCATGTCATAGGGACTCTCCTAAATTCAGGTGGGAGATGGCACACACAATTCTGCAGTGTGCCAGGAAGAAAACTGGAGTATTTGAGAACAGCATTAATGATATTATATAGAGGTTCTATTTTTTGTCCATATTATACAGATTAAAAAAAATAAAGGCACAGAAATCCTATGTAAAAAAAATAAAGGCACAGAAATCCTATGTAAATTGTCTGAGGTCATACAGCTATTAAGTTTTATAGCTAGAATACAAATACAGATAGCTTGTGTCCAAAACCTTTGAAGACAATGGATATACAATTTTACGTACAATTTTTACATATAATCCCAAGAGATTCCTGGGTGTCCATCCATCAATTCTGTCTGAGTCAAGACAGACTAATTATATCTCGGTAGAAAACCACCCTCTGTACATTGGTATAAAGCAACAAATACTTCTATATGCTCAATAATGCACTGAAAATGGGTTTTTCTAATTGCTGTCATTTAGAATCCCAGCCAGAGGAGCAGCCTCCATCTAATACATTTCTGGACTGATATATAAGAAAAAAAATATGAGTTCTGGGGTAGCTCACACTGCTGATTGAGTGAGAGCCTACATGAAATATCTGTCACTTCCATTTAGAGCTCATTGGCTAGAACTCATCACATGTCTTGGCTTGATCAGATGTCATCTTAATGTAGTTGTACTATATGCTCAAAAGAGATAATAACCAAATATAATGGAGAAAGAGTGTTAGGACAATTAGTGGTCCCATCCAAGTTAATAACTATGTACATTCAAATGTATTACAAAAGCATTATAAAGTGTGACTCTCCCACAGAGGTAGCACACATTTCTGCCGAAATGTTACAAACTAAATGTAGAAAAAATGTTCAGGTAATATAGCAAAAATCCCTTCTGCATACACAGGATTTCATCAGAGACACAAATTTTGTAAGGAGAAGTTCTGCTTTTATTTATGATAATTCTTCTCCTTAAAACCAACATTTATAACTCAGACTTTTCCTTTAATTCTCAATACCAGTTATTCATAACATAATAACTTTCTGTTTCAATCAATAGTCCCATTATTTTCCAAAAGCTATATGAGATTTTTGATGTGTTTTGGTTACATATCCATCTCCTTTTTACTCTTCAGTATGATCCTCACAAATGCTGAATGCTAATCAAAATGGAAAAGGATTGGTTGTGGTTATATTTAAACAGAGAATTATTTAGGTCTGCAGGATATCTTTAGGGCATGTTCGTTAATGTACCATGCTGTTGCATCTCAGGTGTTGCAGATGGCATACAATATCTGTTCATCACTGAAATGGGTCGCCTTGACTGTTAGTGTGGTGGGAGAATGGGGAGTGAGTATTCGTTAGCTTTTATTAAGTATCACCCAACACGATACTTGCTGATCTTCTCCATCAACTATATTCACTTTATTACTTTAATTAAAGGCACTGTTTAAAGGTGAGAAATCCAAGGGTAAACAAAAAAAATTGCCAAAAAATATAGTTGTTATTTTAAAATTGATAACCATCAAAACAAGCAATGCTGGTTTGCAACTTCAATAAAAAAAAAAGAGGAACCAAAACAAAAAGAAACAAAATTTCTCCGGCTCCTCCTGTCCTTCATTCTTCACATCAAATCAATCATCAGTTTCTGTTGTTTTCCCTTTATGTCTTTTGTACTTTTGTATTCTCTTTTATGTTCCCATTTCATATTTCAAATTTATGTGCCATTCCAACAGGACTATTGCAATAAATATATAATTTCTCTCACCACTGACAGGAATACATACTCTTAATCCATCATCTCCAGGTTTAGTGCTTTCTTTTCTTGTTAAACATTTTCATAATTCCTGATTGTCCATGCCAGTGTTTCTTAGTGAGGGTGATACTGTACTCTATGGAGAGTTTTAGAATTTTGTGGGCAAAATTTTGGTTTTCACTGTAATTGACAAGACACTACTAGCATAATCGAGGGTCCTAGGTTCAAACTTTTTAGGCTGCAATACGTGGGGCAGCCTCAGACGAAAGTTTCCTGGCATTTCCTTCATTTGGTTAGAAGTCTAGAAACTAACCCCATTTTTCATAAGAACATGAAATATTTTGTACATTTTAATATATAATGAGTTTTCCAAGATGCCACCAAACATTTATCTGGAAAGAAGACTGTATTAAAACTTTATAGAGCTATTTAACATCTCTGAAAATTACATCACTAACATGAATACATGTGGTTTTTAAAACACAAATACTCAGCACTTAATTTGTTACACACTTATTCATTCATGGGAGTTCTGCATATAGATGCTATTGAACTTAATTTTGTGTCCTAGTGTAGTCAGGTCTAAGCATTTGCAGATCAAAATACATGTTATTTTCTTATAAATTACTTTCCATATACAGTCACGTACCACATAACAACACTTCGGTCAAACAATGGACCACAGATACAACAGTGAGTCCCATATGATTATAGTGGAGCTGAATTTCCTGTAAGAAATGGAAGGATATGTGGATGAGGAATTTTTTTTTTCCTTTGACAGGAGCAATATCTGTGGGGCTTGGGTATAAATTCCCTCTTACTCACAGCACCTCAATTTTGAGTGTGCAGATTCCATCCCAGTCAGCCAGCCACTGGCCTGTTTCAGCACAGGGGAGTCTGTCCGCCTAAAGCTACATATTCAGAGGAGGGCTACAGATTTCTCAGGTCTAGCTTGATGGTTTTCACAGTAAATTGCTTTAAATTCTTTATTGAGGACCTAAGATCCTGTACAAGGACACAAGTCCACAACAGCCACTTTAACAAGTTTTATGTGCTACTGCCACTTTAGTAAGCTTTCAGTAGTAGTGTGAAGCCAGCCCGTCCCTGGACTTTGGAAATATGTTCAGGTTGTAATGACGCAAAGGACAGATAAGTTTTATTCCTTCTACCAGTTCAATGCCAGAGAGGCCCCTTTGTGCCAAACAAGGTCAAAGGAACCAAAAGCAAATTTCCAAAATAAAAATATTGACTCCTTCATTCTACACCCTCTACATATTAAACACCCTCTTTTTAAACAAATACCACAAAGTGCTGTAATCTGACCACTGCTTCAACATGCAATAGCCAAAACCCCATTGTCATGACAATACCTTATGTTTCTTTATCTCTCCATCTTGATTTCTTATTCCTACTGCTCCTCAGGCCCCCTTTCCCTCTGCCCTGACAGTCACTATTATGGTGATTTGTGCCTTGCCCAGACAGTTTCTCCTCAATATTTTCAGTCAGTCCAGCCCACATCCCTGTTCATGGAGCAACACTGACAGCTTTGATATTGTATTTCTGAGGCTGTCAGAAGGAGGCAAGGGGAGGGCTTGTGTGACAGCTTATGAAGTCTACAGTAGTGGACAGTTGTGTCCTGGGCCTTCATGTTCATTCATCACTCACTCAATCACTCACTCAATCACTCACTCACCCAGAGGATCTTCCAGTCCTGCAAGCTCCTTTCATGGGAAGTACCCTATATAGGTGTACCATTTTATATCTTTTATACTACATTTTTACTGTACCTTTTCTATGTTTAGATATGTTTAGATACACAAATACCATTGTGTTATAATTACCTACAGTATTCAGTACAGTACATGCTGCAGAGGTAGCTGAAGGGCCCCCGGCTATACAACATACAGCCTAGGTATGTAGTAGGTTGTACCACCTAGGTGTGTGTAAGTGCACTCTGTGATGTTCACACAATGATGAAATTGCCCAAGACCCATTTCTCAGAATGTATCCCCATTGTTAACTGTCACATGGCTGTATATTTTCCTTTATATTACAATTAAGGCATTGTATTTATATTTTTGAAATGTTTATCATTTTCTTCAGGATATTAATAAAGGTGTCACCACAAAATATTTGCTATAAAAGTAGAGCTCTGTATCTAATACTGATGAGAAACTGCTCAAAGACATGACAAATTATTTCATTTGTTTTTTCAGGCCCTACAAAACTTCCTTTTATATGTTATACCACTACTTCTCAATGTGCATTCTCTGTTTCTACTAAATCTGTTGAATTCCTCTTCAGTGAGTAATTTTCAGCTCTTCCAGCAATGCTTCCTCTTCTTTTTTCCTCTCTGTCAAGACTGTCCATTCTTCAAAGCCAATCTTTCCTGATCGCCCTGACTTTCAGTGAGGGATCTATATCTTTAATCTTTAGCACCATGAATCAGTCACTTAAATCATGCTGGGTATCTGTTTTTTGTCTGTGTCTTTCAAGTCAATTTTCGGCATCTTCATCTTTCCCATCATGCCTAGCACACTATTGATATGTAATAAGTACTTAAGTATATTTGTTGATTGATTGGTTTCATGGTTCATGTGCATCTTAGTGCTTCTCAAAACAGGGTACATCAGAATATTTTGGGAGGTTCTTACCAATGTAAATAGTGCATCTGTGGCCCAGATCTTGTCGTCTAGTTTATTGATCTATAAACTCAGTCTATGTTGAGCTTCTGATTCATTTGACTAGTAACACCTATGTCTTCCTGGGACGTGAATCTAGCTGCCCTTCTCCTGATGTCATTAGCATTTGTGATGAGGGCTACATAAGTGTTACTACAGTTCCTCAGAGAGAGCTGGTGCTATAAAATGAAATATTGATTCATTGGCCTCGACTGTAGGTGTTACTCTGCTGAGCTTCTGTAAAGTAGCAGCTTTTTTGTATCTGCACAGAAACAGCTGGAATGACAAATAATTTCCTCTCCTATGATCACTTCTATTCTGCTATCCAATTTTAGTTGCCAAGACATTGGAGACTTCTGGATACATCACAGGGAAAATAAATTGTGGGCATCATTTCTTGTGCAGTATTCATAAAATTTCCATATCCATCAAAACTTTGTACTTTCTTTGTGTGTTTTCCTAGATACATTATTGGTTGGGAATTTAATCATTAGACTACACAATAAAACACAAAATAAGCAAGCAAACAAACAAAGAAAAACAATCTTTATTTTTCTTTACTTTGATATTATTATTCCAGCTTTAGGCAAAAGATATGTAATTTCTTTGTTTTTCTTTCCTCCTTGTTTTAATAAGCATCCTTAATATTGCCATACAAATATAACACCCACGATTTCCATGCAACTGAGATATCCAGAAATAAATATACATCTTCTAATATTGTGCTTTTTTTAAGAAAACACATAAAATGGACCACTCTATCCAAGATCACATTTAGTTAGTCGCCTGCCCAAATTGGTTATTATTCTCTCCAGTGAAAGATGCTGTCAAATACTCTCTTATACATCTTCAAAATGAATTTCTAGGAGGGTGTCTCAAATTATATGAATGTGTTAGTGGCTAGCTCCCTGATCAGCAGGAAAAACATGACTCACTCAACCATTTCCTTAGTAAATACATAATTTTTGAGTTCCTCTACGTGCCAAACACTGTTTTAGGTATTGGGAATACAGCAGAGACCACAATAGACAAAGTCACTACCACTGTGAAATTTACCATTGAGAAAGAGAAAAAATAATCTGGGTATGAGATAAAAATATCAGGCTGTGTGAAGTGCCATGAAGAATAATGAACTAGATTTCGGTTGTAAAGAGTGATAGCAGCTACTCAGGATTGTCAGGAAGAGCCTCTTGAGTAGGTCACATTTTAGGAGGGCAAAGGGAATCTGAGGCAGAGAAAACAAAAAAATGAGTGTAATGTTGAGGCAGGAGGGTGCGTGAAGCGCTGAAGAACAGAGCGTGAACGCTCTTCTGTGATGAGGTCTTCGTGATGGTCTCTGAAATCATTTCACTAGGAGTAGATGGAAACAGGGGCATTGGGCTTGCTGGGGCACTGTGTTCAGAAGGGGGCAAAATGTGGGGCTGCGTTCCAGGCAATGAGCGGCTGGTCAGACCCAGACTTCCTGTAAGGACTCAGCCCTGTGTTTGTGAACTAAGAGCTGCATATATTCAGCGGGTTTCTAGCCTGAGAGGGCACTTTTGAGCTTTACTCCTCCTTCAGTACAAATGTAGATGGAGAAGGTTCTAGTGGCAAGTTGGGGAACTGCGGAGGAAGACAAGTTGGCCTTCAGAGACAGCTTAGTGTCCAGGATGCCACCCTCAGAGCAGCTTGGCCTCACAGGCAGCTGAGCCTCCTTGCAGGCTCAATTTCTCACCAGGTGTAGCCCATCAATCTGGGATAGGGTTGGGGGACTCTGGAGCTGGAACCTCCACCTGCCTGTGAGGCAGTGCACTGACCGGACCACCTGGCATGTCTTGTGCCCCATGGAAGAATCTGAGCAAAAGAATTCAAAGGACATTGACTTTTAGAAACTAGCCCAGTGTGCAGAGGCATATCTAGGTTAGGGAGCCCTAAACCTTGTTTAGTTTTGAGCGTTCTCCATAAGAAAAATTACAAATATGTGTTTAAGTTTGAAAGTAAATGTTTCTTTTAAATGAGAAAACAAAGCACAATTAATTTTGAATTTGGACATATACACAAATATCATACCATTTGAAACAAAAAGCATTTTTAAAAACTAATTGATTTTCTTACACATATTTGCAATACTTTTCCCCACATTTTCTGGTTGCATACTCTTTATCTCATCACAGAACAACAATTTTGTATAATCATTTTCTATAGAGAGAAGAGAAAATTCCATCTTTCTTCTAACATGACATATCAAAATTTGTTTTTTATTTTTAATAGTTTAAAACAGTGGTAAGCAAGCAATCTCTTAAAGAGTCAGATAGTGGAGATTTTAGTCTTTGTGGTCCAACAGACAAAATCAATAATATTGGGTTGTTGGAAAAGTCATGACGTATTTTTTTCTTTGCAAAAATGCATCATGACTTTTCTGACAACCCAATACTATATAGGTGTTTGTATGACCATTTAAAATATAACCACATAAAATGCAAAAATTCTTAACTCATGGGCAATAATATTAAAAGAGGTGCTGGGCCAGATTTGATGCACAGATCAAATGTAGTTTGCCAACTCCTGGTTTAGTACATTTTCTTTTAACGTTACAACTTCATATTTGTAATGTTCACGTAAATTCGGAAATTGTTGTCAATTTTCGAAAACCTGCATCAGAAACCTCCATTTCTTTAGGGTAGCTATCTAATTTATTCACCAAACCTTGGAGTGTAAAACGAACGCTGTTACTAAGGCAGTGGAACTACAGGTATAACCTGCATATCCTGAACAACTGTGACATGTGGCCACCTTAAATTACTTTGATATCTGATCTTTTAATATTTAAGGACATGTCAAATTTTCTAGTGCAATAGCTAGTCAAATATTCTTCTAATTTGTCATAGTTACTAACATGATTGTAGTGACACTGTTTGTTTTTTATTGCCTCTATAACAAATTACCACAAACCTGGTGGCTAAAAACAACACACATTTATTATCTTGCAGCTCTGTGTGTCATAAGTCTGACATAGGTCTCATGGGGCTAAAATAAAGATGTCAGCAAGGCTGCATTCCTTTGTGGAAACTCAGAACAACCTAATTCCTTGCCTTTTTTTAGCTTCTAGAGACTAGCCACATACCTGGGCTCATGACTCCTTTCATCCATTTTCAAAGCCAGCAATGTCGTATCTCTCTAGCCCTTTGTATTTAGTCACACCTCCCCCGACCATAATTGAGAAAAGTTAGCTGTTTTTTATGGTAATATAGCTTAGAGGAATAATCCAGTATACTCTAAGATAATATCCTCATCTGAAGGTCTTTCTTTAATTGAATTACATCTGCAATGGTTTCTTTGTTTGTTTTTGTTTTTGTGTTTGTTTTAGTGTTGCCATGTAAGGTAACATATTCACAGGAACTGGAGTTTAGTATGTAGACATCTTTGGGGAGGGTCTTATTCTGCCTCCCATAAGCACATAATAAATTTGTTTTCTTTATTGATTTCAAGGTTACTTGTCAAATCAGCAACAAATTTGATATTTTCCACAAGTATTCTTATGATACAGTCATTTTTATTAACTGGATTATCAAACAACTCAGGAAACTATTTCATTACTTTGAATCAAAAATTCTCTCTTCCCCTGAATGAATGACCACTCTGACTGTGAACTGGAGGCAATTTTCTCTGGGTGCCCCATACTCCATTAGGACAAGATGTATTAGATGTGCTAATATGACCATATATGCTAGAATGAATAGAACATGTGACTTAGATAGAAGTGATTAGTATGGGTAGCCCTGCTCCAAATGTGTTCTCTATAGACTCTATTTAGCATGATTCTACCAAAAAAGGGGTGGTGGTGGGAGATGGATAGCCCATTTATAATTGCATATGCTACACTCTCAGGTATATATTTCTGACTGGAAAGAATTTCCATTTTGACTAGGCATTGATAAGAGCCAAATCTCCTGCTTAAAATTTTATGTATGATAATAGGACAAATTTTCTGCAGACCAGCTTCTGTCTCCAAAACCTGTTTTTTTTCTCCACATACTTTCCATGCTAGACACTGTAGGACATACTCTTATGTTATATTACCTCTGACCCTGCACCTTCATGTCAAGATAACATGTGGCAAGCAGTAATACGCCTGGAAGCTAGCACCAACTGCACTAGATATAAAACTAACAGCATGACAAGTAAATATATCCTATAGAATCCAGCCAATTGTATTCCCAATTCAATTTCTTCTCCTCAATGAAATCCCCCACTGAAAAGACATTAATTCTAATGCCACATGAAATGAGGAAAAATGAAGCCAAGGGGACCTCAGAGGGAAAAGAGACAGCTGTCTAAACTGCTTTTAGTTGAAATGTCTAACTTTGCATATTAATAAAACACATGCCTATAAGGACACATGTCTGGGAACTCTCCCTTGGTCTTGGAACTGACCAAAGAGCCCAAAAGCTTAAGCTTCAATTGCTTTGTGACATACCTGCCTCTCCCAATTCAAAAAAAGAGCCTTCTGCACTGACTGTGACACTAGAAGGTGAGTCTGCTCGTCTTTAAAGTTTCTCTACATCAGAGAGTGATACAGCCTTGGTACCTAGAATGTTACCTTCTGCTGAATGGAAGTTCTTACTCAGGCATGTGCTTCAGGTTGTGCCTGCTTTTGCTCAGAAATCATGGAAAATCTTTCATGGCACTTGATTCACCAACACAGGTAAAAAAAACATCGGAACTCTTTCTATTTACTAAACAGAAATGAGTCATCAAATCCTTGGGCCCAGTGAGGGGAATTTCCTATATTTGGGAAATATTTTCATTGTAACCAGCAGTGAGAACTCAATCCCTGAACTTTGGTATTGAACTTTTGTTTACCTCAAATGTAAAAAAGAAAAACAACCACCATTGCAAAGAGATTCAAATTTTGGAGTATTTTTTAAAAATGTTGTATGAGAATGATATATTCTGAGCTCTGAAATTCAAGCAGAAGATCAGAGATCATAAAAAAATAAATTAAAAAAATTAACAAAATTTTTAAAAAGGCAAGCTACAGCCTGCTTCTGCTTATGGAAATCTCTTTTTAAAGTCTCAGTGTTTCTCATGTTTTAGGGAAGCATTGTATTCTAATTCAGTGCCCAATAAAAGCTTATGAAACCAATTATAAAACTGGACTTTTCTTGAGCACCCATGGTAGATTCTCATAGCAACCCTGCAAAATTCATTTTGCATATGAGAAAACTCAGGCTTAGTTTAAATGAGCAACTTACCTAACCCCACCGAACCCAACCCAACCTACCCAAGACTATATAGTAGCAAAACTGGGATTCCAAACTAGAATTGCTTTTACCACAGCATTTCTACTCTTTTCTATACACATATTGCAAAAAAAAAAAAAAAAAATGCTGGACCTGTCACAAAAGCTTTCGTGTATAAAATAATTTCCTGTGGAAAACATCTTGCAGTATACATAGCAGATAAGTTGCAAAATATGAAATTACAAGGGATATTATAGCCAAACGCTTTGTGATTTTAATCCCCATAATATTTTTGGCAGCTAAAATTAAATAATTTAATTCTTAACTAACTTATAGGTATAGGCTTCAACTAAAAGTCTCAATTGCTTTGGTTGTCATGTAACTAATAGTCAAAGGTTAAGAAAGTGTGTTAGTCATGTTCTGAAGGACTGCCTGTAAAGGAAGTTCAGAAAAAAATGTTTAAAACTGCACTTTGCTTGAGATAATGGGAAAATATAACTAGCTAAGAACAAAACAATGATAGCTTAAACAATGGAGATAGTTACAACATGTCTAGTTTCTGCTTTTTGCTTTAAAGATAATGTCACTGATGCACAGTGATATTTTGCAGAATCTTGGCTTTTCAACCCACTACCCCTTGTTTTTACAATATAATTTTGTGTAGCTGATGGACTACTGTTCCTTTGTGAAGCAGGAGGAGGAACTCCAGGGCCACAAAGAGAACTTAATGTATTTATTTTGCACACACAAAAATGTCTTTAAGTTAGGTATGACCAGCTGCTGACACCTAGGAGGCTGATACGATAAAGCATTTCCTATGACTAAGAAAATTCAGATTTCTCTCTGTTTTCTGGAACTCCCCTTCCTGCACTCCGAGTGCCTAGAAACTCCCTGTTTTTGCCTTTTGGGGGCGATGGATTTGAGAGATCTTGCTCTCTCATCGTCTTGCTTTGGACAAATTGAATAAACCTTTATCTCCAAGCACCAGTGTCTCAACATTTTAGCTTACTAGCACATCAAGCACATGAACCTGAATTTTGGGAAGAGATTCCACAACAATATTATAAACCAGATGCTGTAAATACTACATAATTAATCAGACAAATTTTCCCAAGCAATCTGAACCTATCTACCTCCAATCCCACAGGAAATTCCTAACATAACATAATTCCTTTTGCGTTTAATTGTAATGTCTGGAATATGAGAGATCATGTGGTTTGTATGTGAACAGTTGATGCAACTTGGTATCTTCCCATACACCTTTTAGATATCTTCTTTCTTTCTTTATTTTTTCATAAGGAAGAATAACCTTAGAAAAATGGCTGACAACATTGTGGTTTCTGGTGATCAGTGGAGATGTACCTGGCTTTCTCAATATTAATGAAAAAGTGACATAAAAAATGACTTGCATTCAAAAAATTGATGCACACTCCATCATACCTCAAGTAAGGTTATAAACCATTGCCTTGAGCTTTTCAAACTGGTCCAGGTTAAATTAAAGACATGGTCTTTTACAAAAGAGCCTTACTTTTTCAATTTCATCTTGACAATCAATGATTTAAATATTTTAATAGCTTCAACAAGGTATAATATTTTCTGAGTGTTGAATGGGTTTGATGAAACATTAGAATGAAAGGATCTAGAAAATCCCTTCCAGCATTTTAGCTGATGCTACTTGTGTGAATGGTCCTGACAGCTAATGAAAGGCACTTTTCTCAGCTCTTGAAATATGCTTATTTCTGTCAGCTGAAGACATTACTGAAGGCCACTACGATCACTGATAACAGACTCCAAGTAGAAAGTCATATATAACAAATATCTTGTTCTACTCCCAGATTTCCTTCCTGTAAGATGTTATTTTATTAAGTGCCCAGACAGATATTTATTTTACAAGTGCCAAGTCACAAGCCAAACAGAATCCAATTCAGAGATGATCTCTGCTTCCCTTCACCTTCCCGCAAGTTATCTAACAAAAGCCCACATTTTTAAAGTCTTTTCTCACATGCTCAGTAAGAGATAGTACACAGTTCTCCATGGTGTGTTCATTTTCATTGCAATGAGTTAATTAACATGACTTTATTCTACTACAAGTGTGCTCCTAGTGGTCTGTGGCTGCAAGGTATAAATGAAATCCAAAAAATACCTTTAGCATCATCTATGCCAGACTTGATCTATCGTCTTTTATGTAGTTTGAGCATATTAGAAGCTTATAATTCATATTCAACCCCAATTCTTTCATTTCCCATATCTAATCTATAACTGAATCTTTTTTTTCTACTACGACAATCTTTATTCAAGTTTTTAGCATCTCGTACTTAGACAAGTTTTATAACCTTTTAAAAGGCCTCTCATCCTCCATTTTTATTTCGACTGAAAAGATTTTTTTAAAGAACCAATATAATCATTTATCTCCTTTGCCTATTACTTTTCAGTTAGTTCTTGTTGTTCTTATGATTAAGACCAAAATCCTTAACATGGCCCACACATAGAAATACCATAAATTCTTATTTGCCTGGGAAAGTCCTGATTTATTTCTGGTGTCCTGGAAAAATGAATGGCCTCACCTTTCACTCTCTGAAATGTGATAGTCTGGACAATATTTTGTAGTCCCCATATTCATAGGAACCTGCATTATATGGTCCAAAAACACATCTTCATTCTCGTCTTATGCTACCCTCTCCCTCTGGCTCTGAACTTTACCTATACTTGCCTTTGTTTCCCTTTCTTTTTGTGACTGTGACATGATCCCTTTATTTTTAGACCTGTTTTCCATATCCCTTCCTTATCATCCCTCCTCTCTCTTTCTAATGTAGTCCTTAGTATCCTTCAAACCTTAGCTCAAAAATCAGTTTCTAAGAAAAACATTTTCTGACCTTCCAGGTAAGATCAGAATCTACTATATGCTTACATGGTGCACTGTACTGATCATGGGACTTACCACAATTATACCATGACATGTTGATTTTGTTGATTTTTTTTTTCTTCAGTTGGACTTTAAGTTACCTGATAGATAGGTCATATCTTTTTGTTTGTTTGTTTGTTTACTCTCTATTTTATGCCAGGGTGTGATACATAATAGCAAGCACTGAGTAATTTTAAATGTATTTTTCTTACGAAGAAACAGTTTTGAACCATAAATAACCCTATTAAGTGTGACACTCGGGTAACCAATACAGGGATCTTTAATCTCAATCAAAATCTTTGTGTATCTCTTTCACCTCCAGGAAGAAATGACTCAAAGATCACCCTTGAATGATCATAAAAAGCATTAGCTCTGTCTAGACAGGGATTGTTCTGCGTGTCTGCTCACAGAATAAGAAAAATTGAGGACAGTTTAGAATGATTTATTCCAATCTTCTCAAACTTAACTATGTAGGGTGATGAAATTGAATTTTTTTTTAATATCACGAATTTAAAAAACACAGTATAAATAAAAGAGTGACAATTACCTCCCACAACTCCAAGGAGGGACAGTTTCCCAGTCCCAGTTATCTCCTTAAAGATGGATACAGCCACTGGCAGATATGATGTGTGTAATCCCCTAGAAGAAAGCATTTGAGAGCCTAGCTTCCCAGCAATATGACTATCTCAAGACACTTCATTTTCTTAACATTGTGGTATCAGTGAATAAAGGGTATCCCAGATATGCCAGCTGTCAAGAATATTCCCTCAGTTCTCCAATATCTTCACACACACACACACACACACACACACGCGCGCGCGCGCGCGTGTGTGTGTGTGTACATGCAAACCTTTCATCATTAGAAGAATTTACCTGCTTCTCATTGTCCCAAATATTTTAAGGTGTAAAAACATATTTTTCACTGACATATAATTCATTCATTATATGTTTAGTAACATGAAAAATTACAATATATCTGGACATCATATTAGAAAACCATGAAATACAAGTTAAAGAAATTTCATACATCAATATAAAACAGGACACAACAAATCAATACATTTGTGACATGAAAAACAGGCAGGGAGCAAATCTTTTTAGGAAATCTAGATCCTGGTATATGAAATTAGTATCATGACACACACCTCCTAAAAAAAAATTTACTTTCACAAATAACTGCCTCATTTGGCAGGCATAAGAATGTAGTTTGCTATTTGGAAAAAAAAAAAAAAGAAGAGGTGAGAGGCCACAGAAAAAGTGGTGGGAAATAAGAAAGGAATTTTATAATATAGTGAGATATAAATATCAAAATTAACTTTTAAAACTCATATTTAAATAGAATTATTGTTTAGATTCTCCAGTGCTCAAGATCAACCATATCATAACTTTCCTAGAACAATGTGGATCCTGAGAATTTAAGGTCATATACTTTTCTTCCTCTCCAGGGAACCATCTGAATGTGAATTTCTATTATGAATAAAGTCAAGGGCAGCAGGTCCACACTTGTAAGAGAATAATAGATACACCTTATCTACAGTCAAGACTCTGTTTATTCCTGCAGTAGGAATTATAGATGTTTTCCTGGACACCTGCTTATTTATTGCAGAGGTTTTCTGGGGAAAGATAGAAGCCACAAAAAGAATGACCTGAGAAAAGATTATTGTTTGTGCTATTATTGTATATGGTAATATGACAATAATTAATTGTCTTCATGTGAAGTTGGTGGAGGTTATTTATTGTAGTTTTGTGCTCAAGAGGTTTGACTCATGTAGTGTTGTGACAATCAATCAATGAAGATTTGTGGGACATGAGAAAAGACATTGAGCTCTACAAGACAGATTGGGAGGTGCATTGGGTCAGAGCTTACACAGTTGGAGTCCAGAAGATTTGCCAAGGAAACAAGTGCTGGGAGGTACTTTAGGTTCAAAGAAGCAAAGGATTGAATACAGGAAATTGGCTAAGGCAAATATCAAAAACCTAGATTAAGAGATAGAGAGCAAAATATTAGGAATTAAATTTTCAGTCTGAAATGGACTCTTGGCAAAGCTCTGGCCACAGAAGCAAGAAGGAAAGTTGACATTGAACAGCGGCTCGCGTTTCTTAGGCTGTGAGTCCTTATTGATGTAATAGAGAGCAAGATGGTTTTCAATAATATTTACCTCCTGGATTTCTTATCTTTGTGAAGTCCCTTTTGTATTGTACCAGGATTTCGCTGTGACCATTTTAATATTGCAGAAGAGATGACATATAAATCCTGGGATTAAGTTATAAAGGATAATAGCTTCCATCTTGGTTGCTGCTATATACTTGTACATGGGCCACAGATGGACCCTACATATTGGCTCCTGTGTTATTTACTTCTTCGCACCTGGGTTGGACCATTAGCTCAAAGCACGGCACGCAGACGCCAAACTCTTATTCTTACATATCCCATTGCTTTCAATATAACCCAAATAAGCAGATGTTTACCTATTTTGAGGCTGCCTGCTTCACATATTCCAGGAGACTGCACTCAACACCTGCTAGCCATAGATAAGACAAACCCTGGAGCCATAAAAGTCCCCAAAGTGCTGCCACATTTCAGAGCTTAGAGATTTAGAGACTCCCACCTTGGCTGAATGACATCATCCAGAGGCCAGCTTGCTCTCTTCCCTTTGGGACTGATAGCCTCACGTTGCCTCTGGGAGGTCTCCTTGCTGTGAGAGACTTCCTCTTTCTTACAACCATGTTCAAGTCCCACCCCCGGAAGTTTGTGAAATATTGTCGGTTCGTGATCTTTTTTTCCCCCTTGATCAGCCTTAAAATCCTCAAACTCACCTCAGGTGCCCACACTCTTTGTCTTTCTTTTGGAGTTCTCGCTTTGGAGGAAGGAAGCTACCTTTTTCTAAACAGCCCCGTGGAAAAGTTCAAATAGTGAAAACCTGAAGCATCCAGCCAGCAACTAGGGAGGAAATGAAACCCTCCAACAAACACACAAATGAGCTTGGAAGCAGGCTTTCCAACTCCAGTGAAGCTTTGAGATGACTGCAGCCCCAGCCAAAAGCTTGACTGCAGCTGGTGAGAGACCCTGAGTCACAACCGCACAATGAAGCTACTCTGAGATTATTGAAACCTCAGAAATTTTGTAAAATAATAAGTGTTCGTTGTCTTAACTTGCCAAATATGGGGTAACTTGTTACACAGCAATAGATAAATTACACAAGAAACCTCCTATCTTGGGGCCGGCCAAGTGGCACGGTGGTTAAGCGCTGGCTTGGGATGTCGGCGGCCCCGGGTTCAAGACCCACATATGAGGGCCAGTGACACACTGCCCTCAAAAAAAAAAAAAAAAAAGAAACCTCCTATCTGGAGTTCAGTCACCTCAGATATCGGATAAGCATAGTCCCAGCACAGAAAGCAGCAAAGCACATGGGATGGGAATAATGACCAATGACTTCCTGACACTCTTACTTTATATCTAATTACAAAATTAAATTTTAAAATTTGGTGATTAAAATTGACCACCAGAAAATAAACAAATATGGGAATTTCAACAGTGAAAATGTGAAAGAAAATGACTTATAAGTTCATTACACACATTTCTATTTATATCTGTACCCTATGTAGGGAGAAAATGAACTTGCTCAAAAATTTAGGAGGGTTTTGTTTTTGTTTCATTTATTTTGTTTTTACTGTAGGGGGTATATTAAAATAAAGCTCCGGGTGGCGAATTGGGGCTGGGGGGTTGTCACTTTGAGGGGTAAAATGTATAACTATTGCACTGTGTTGTATACCTGAAACTAATTAAAAATAAATAAATAAATTATAAATAAATAAATAAATAAATAAAGCTCCTTAGTAAAGGAATACTTTCTGTATCATAGCAGGTAAAATTAATCACTTTTCTCCCCTTCCACTATACCAGGAACATCCTTCCATTATTGAATATATCACTGAGCTCTGCCTCCTTTTGTTCATATGTATGTATTTCCTTGTTTTTGTATTCTCAGTACCTCAGGGTATTTGATACATGATTTGAATTGAATTCAACAGAAAATTAGACATTTCAATTTTTGTGAAGTGTATTCTACTTCCTTCCAGTATTTTGGACATATCACACAAAGACTGGGATGAAAATTAACCACTGAAAAATAATGGCATGTGGAGTTAAAATATTTCTTTATCAAGTTTTATTCACTTCACTTTATGGAGGCTTTACTATGTGGGAAGTCATTGGCTTAAATGTGAGAGTGTGAGGACAAAGTAAAACATAGTAGCTGCTTCAAAGGTCTTAAAATTTCGTAGAGAGGGTAAATAAAAAACAAATACATATATTTGGATGAGACTTTTCCTGATGCTCCACAATTCTCTCTGGGGGGCCCAACTTCTAAGTAGACAGGCCCTAAGTACCCTACATCTTTAAGAGACCTGCTCTCTTTAAAGCTGACAACAGTTTGAACATGACATCCCTTCTTGGGTTTACTAAGAGAGTATAACTAGGAGTTTAAGACAAGTGCTATTAAAAACATACAAAATTCTATAAGTTTAAAGAGAATGAAACCATCAGTTCCGAGTGTGGTGATTATTCACTTGGTCAATCAGTCAGACACTCATTCGTTCCATAAATATTTATTGAACACCTCTAGTGCCCCAGGCACTGTGAAACATGTAACAGATAAAATGATGAATAAGTGATTCATGGTCTCTGCCCTCAGAAAACTTACATTGTGTATGACCTTGAAAAACTAGAATTTTAAAATGCAGAGGTCTGAGTAGCAGATTCTAGGTGTAAGAAAGGGAATAGTATGAGAAAGAGCATAGTAGACCAGAATATATAATGAGATAGATAAGAAGGATAGCAATGGTGGGTTTGATGTAATGTTGATTTTTATACAGGAAGAGTGTAAGAAAATCATGTTTGTATTTTAATATAGAATAAAGAAATTTGCCTTTCTCTAACTATTAGGTTAAACGTTTTGTTACATGTAAATTTTGTGGATATACATATCGGAATTTATCAGAGAACTTTCTTAGTATCAGTTTTCTCATTTGTGAGATTGACTGGTTGGCTAGCTCAGAATTCACAAACTAGCTGTGTAAGGGGTTAAAATATGAGAGAATACACATAAATATGTAAGCATCCCATGTATTTTGAAAAAAATATGAACATATGACAATATTGAGTCCAGTATATCACATGGCAAAAAATGCATGGAGTTGGAAAAAGCTACCTCTCTTAGAAGAATTGTGCTTTTTATCATTTGCCTTAGTTTCTTCTTTCCTGTTACCTCATGTACTCAATTGTATAATCTGCCTACCCAGATTATACACTGAATTAGAAACACTGACCAGGGATTCTTGCTGTGCCTTTCAGTGTTTAGTGTCTGTGGTTCATTTTATTTCATACTTTACCATTTCTCTTTTAGAACTATCCAAGAAACTCTTGTCAAACCTGGCATAATTCTAAAAGATTCTTGAAGAACAAAAATATTTCCATGATGAGGATAAAAGGAAACACTTTACACTGTTGGTGGAAATAATTTGGTTTAACCACTGTGATAAAACAGTATAGACGTTCCTCAAAAAATTTGAAATAGGATTACCACATGACCCAGAAATTCTACTTCTGGATATATATGCAAAGAATATGGATGAGACAAACAACTGGAACCCTGGGTCAAGATTGTAGAATAGGTAAATGCTGTGCTTGTCTCCTTGCATTACCGCATCAAAATTATAAACAATTTATAGAATAGTCAACCTGGAGAACCATTTGAAGACTAGCTGAGCAGAAATCCTATAATTAAGGATATGAAGATGAAGCCACGTCAAGACTGGTAGGAGGGGCAGAGATGCAAAATGGGCTTGTCCCACACCCTCATGTGGTAGATGAGAATTGGGAGGGATATTTCAGCTGTGGTGCTCCCCACTGAGTAGCAAGGGGTTCCAACCCCACACTGGGCTTCCTATCTTGGAATACCAGTGCTGGAAGAGGAGTCTCTATAACATCTGGCTGTGAAAACTATTGGGGATTTCATTTGGGTGAGATGGAGTACTGCTGAAAACACAGCTGTCCTTTTAAAGGGCCTTTGCACAGACTCACTCACTCACAAATACGCTAAGCTTCAGCAAAGGGACAGCCGCTCCAAAGGCACCAGAGATATACAGGGAGAAACTGAATTCTGTGGCTTTAGGGCAAGGACTAGAGGGACAGCCACCATTGTTCCTGTGTTGAGTGCTCCTCCCACATAGCTGGCAGGTGAACGACATTTTTCCTGTGTTGAGCCCCCTCCACACATAGCCTGCAGGCAGAGGTGGGTGATAAATCTGAATCTGCATTAACCTGGTGAACACCAATCCTTCCACCCTGATGACTCCCTGAGACCTGGCCCCACCTAGCTTGTACTCTGCCAGAGACTCTTTCAGTGGCAGGCAGCTGACTGAACACATGCTGCAGACTGTCTTAAAAACTCTCAAAATTCTTAAAAACCCCAGGGAGGTGGCAGCTGGCCTTGGTATGCACTGTGATACTTTCTAAGTGGCTTTAGGTCCCATACTTCTTTTCTTCTTACTTTTCTGCAAATGACCTCCTTCCCCTCTGAATCCCCAAGGTGCCTTACCTCATTCTTCTCTCAGAACATCATATATACCTCATTTTCCTTTTCTATTCCTAACCTTCTCATGTATGGGAAGGTGTTTCTGACTCATGTGTATAGGGCTCCCATTCATACATATGAAATTAAATTTGGTTATTTTCTCTTGTTTAAAGAAAGAGTGGGGTTCAGCAGTTTCATTGAAGTTCAATGTCTCTTAGCAAAAATTCAAGCCTGCTTCCAGAATCTTTGGTTGCTATTTTACAACTGTTTTGTGAATCACAACCAATTTACATATATTCTTTACCCAAACAGCAAAAAACAGTATTATCAAGCATTGCAGATATCCAATTTCCAAATAGAAAATCAAGAATTTATTTTCAGTTCAAGATTTTAAAAGTGAGGGAAATTCATGGGATTTTGAGGATTTTAAAAGGAAATCTCCAAAAATAATCATTGTGTTTTATGTCATCCAAGTGCACATAAGCTGAAATCTAGGAGTTGGTTGCACAGAGAGATGTCATTAGTTTCATGTTGCTGCATGCTGATGAGAAGAAACAGCATCACTAATTCTTTATAACGTTCTCTAATATATTAGAAAACAAATACATGTTTCTGGAATGTGTAGTATCGTTTGTCACAAGTACTGCTTCACCTGCTTCCTAAGCAACAAGCTACACACCAGCGTATTCAAGACCAAGAAACATTGTTGTATCAAGGTTTCTCCAGTTCTGAGTAGCTCTGTTTCATAATTGGAAATGGAATAGTCTTATCTTGTAGGATGTTTCATGGGCAGGGTTTAACTCAGGATGGCCTTAATATCCAGGCTCTTCAAATCAAGCCATCTTCTCATGAGAAATGCCAGCCATGTATGACACATTCTCAGGTTGGATACATCTAAGCAGTATTTTTTTTTTTGTCTTAATGGCTTTAGGTACTATTGGTAAAAAAGGTACTATTGGCAAAATAGTGTAATGCCATGTTATGGAGAATGACTTCATATTGTAAATACTACTAAAGTCATAAACATTTTTAGGCAGGAATGATGAAAATGGAGTTTTTGTCCCAGGCATTTTTGGTTATGGTAAAACATTTAATAAATACTTCAAAATTTAAATGGAGAATTGAGGCAATTAACAAACAATACGTTGAATAACATGGATGAACTTTACTCCATGAAAAAAATTACGTGCATAAGTATGACATAATGTGCATGATATAAAGTCAATTCAGCACAAGAGATTGTGATATTTGGCTCAACTGACTAGAATTCATCTCTCTCGATTTGCTTCTATTTTTCTTGATCCTCCCAAGAAAGTTTCTAATCTTTGGAAAACCCTGGAACAACCATGAATAAGCTGCCTGCCTTTTCAAAATGAGCCTGCAAATTCCTCCTGGCCACTTCCCTTCCACAGCATTAACTAAGCTATGCCCATTTTAAAAACCTGTCAAGAAACTAGACTTAGTGAAACATGAATCCTTTTAGCTTTTGTGATGCCTGTAGATGATTTATTTCTGTCGTCTTTCCCAGGGGTACATGGCTTCTTGTTTTATTTTCTTCCAATGGCTCACTCTCCAACTGGAAAAACAATAATTTATTACTATTAAAAGGAGCTTATAAAGCCCTGTTAACACCTTTTCCTTCCTTGTTTTCTTCATCTGCTCTAAATCTTTCTTTCTAGAGTATTTCTGAAAGGGATTTGAACTTTCTCCTGTTGAAATGTTTAAAATATGTTTTGAACATATTTTTATTCTACCCCCTATTCAACTATATTATTTGCCACTGCACAGCAGGTTTTGATTACTTGATTGTCTATAATGTAACAGAATACTTTTATTAAGGAGAGTTTTTTTTTAATTAAAAGCTTATGTTAGTAACTTGAATTAATTTCAACAA
The DNA here is from genome assembly GCA_033961575.1 of Aselliscus stoliczkanus. Classification (NCBI taxonomy): domain Eukaryota; kingdom Metazoa; phylum Chordata; class Mammalia; order Chiroptera; family Hipposideridae; genus Aselliscus; species Aselliscus stoliczkanus. The sequence goes on along the minus strand of CM066734.1, from coordinate 66,202,287 downwards.
AATCATTTGAAAGTGTACATTTTCATTTTGAAGATGAACAGTTTATTCTTTTCTAATTCATGTAGCTCACACATGTCTCTTATTCTTTGCTAAACCACCAAACTTCTTGTCATGGTGAAAATTTTTTCACCATGTTTTACCATCCAACTGAATGGTTTCAGTTATATTGGTAAGAGTCTAATATATAAAAATATAAAAACAAAATAAGGGCCGGCTGAGTGGCGCACTGGTTAAGAGCTGGTTTTGGGATGCCAGCGGCCCCGGTTCGGATCCCACATATGAGGGCCAGTGACACTGCCCTCAACAGCTAACAACAGCTCCACCTGGAGCTGGACTGCGAGCCCCAGTGATGGTGTAGGCTGCAGCCCTTGCTGTAGCGGGTTGCCATAGGCTACAATGAGTGGGCTGCAACCTGCGTGAGCAGCTGGCAGCCAGTGTGAGCTGCCAATAGCCGCAGTGAGCGACCGACTATCCAGAGGCCGGTGACCAATCTGCCTCATCCAAGAAGAGTGGAATGACGATACCAACATGGGCCAGTGAAGCAACGTCCTCCGCAACTAGACTGAAGAACAAAAAGACAGCAACTTGTCTGTTCCTCTTCCCCGATTCCCCAATGCTGTTCCCCTCCCCCAATTCCCCAATAAAATCTTTAAAACAAAACAAAACAAAAAAAAAAACAACAAACAAAATAAGATGAAAGAGAAGAAAATAGGACGAGTAAAAACAGAGGGAGAAAGTAATAATTCATTTGGTAGGTTAGAAGAGATTTGTGGTCACTCTAAAACAATGAATGATTGAAATAATTAATTTATATTAAAGAAAGAAGCTTCTTAATTTTGCCCCAAATCATTTATTCAATAACAAAATCTGAAACCAATATAGGTCAACCACACACAACAAAGCCTGTCTGTTCTTTTTATCCCTGATAATTCACAGTAAACTTAGAGTGACAGTTCTGCATTTAGTTACATTTTCCTGTTAGGCTTTGCAGACTGTTATATTGTGTATGAAATCAAAATGCTATAGGAGGCAAGGTACGCTGAGAAAGGCACGTTATAAAGCTCTGTTATGATTCATTTGCTTTGCCCTATTCCTGAAGAACAGAAGACATAAGGTTTCACCACACCACAGCCAGATATTAATATTTTGAAAATGTATTTTAAAGTGAGATTCTGAGGCCTATTTTCTTAGATATGCCAATATCAACTGAATTAAATTTTAAGGTGGGCCTCTGTTTTGTAAACACAGAGTGACCCTTAAGCACATGGAATAAAGACACAAAATGTGTTTGAGGAGAAAAGGCAACCTTGAGTTCTTGAGTTTATGAACATAATTTTTTTTTTTGTATCCGTTAACCCAGAGAACTTAATAAAGTAATTGTATAATGCATACCCTGGTGACACCTCTTTTCTTCTGCAGTCTTGCTCTAATAAATTATTTAACTGCAAAGAAAAAAATAAATTGTTCCAGAAGAATACAGTAAGTATTTCCTTCTTTTCTACATTAACTTCTGGTATACTAAAAATAAGGAAAATGTCCTCTAAAGGCATTTAACAAAAATAAGTTGGTTGGATACATGTGACATACCTTGGGAGTATATCAATGCTGTTATTGGTGCCAAAACTTTTTCATAGCTGTGGTCTTTTTTTAAAAAAAGATTTAAAAAAATATATATATAGCTAGCATACAATATTATATTAGTTACAAGGGTACACCATAGTTATTCAACATTTATATACCTAAAGAAGTGATCACCATGATACGTCCAGCAACCATCTGACACTGTACCATTCTATCACAATATTATTGACTATATTCCCCATGTTGTACATTACATCCCCATGACTTACTTGTTTTACAATACCTGGTAATTTGGACTTTTATTCCCCTTTCCCCTTTCACACTTTTTAAATTTACCAGGTACAGTTGACATCAATATTATTTTATATTAATTTCAGGTGTACAGCATAATGGTTAGACATTTATATAATTTAACAAGTGATCCCCCTGACTAGTCTAGTACCCACCTAGCACTATACATAGGTATTACCATATTATTGACTATATTCCCATGCTTTAATTTACATCCTTATGACTATTTGTAACAATGAATTTGTACCTCTTAATCCCTTTACATTTTTCACCCTGCCCCCAACCTCCTCCCATCTATCACCCAACAAATCAAGTACCCATCTGATACTATACATAGTTATTACAGTATTATTGACTATACTTCTTATGCTATACCCTACATCTCCATAACTACTTTTAACAACCAATTTGCACTTTTTAATCCCTTCCTCTTTTTTCATCCACATCCCCCAACTCTGCTCCCATCTGGCAACCCTCAAAATGTTTTCTGTATCTGAGTTTGTTGATTTTGTTCTTAGATTCGACACATAAGCAAAATCACATTGCATCTGTCTTTCTCTGCCTGATATACTTCATTCAGTACAACAACACCATCCAGGTCCATACATTGAGGTCCAGAGATCTTTTCAACTATCATTTATTTTTCTTGATTCTTTTTTCTTTTTGCTGTTCCAGTTGGGTCTTTTTTTTTTTGCTATCTTATCTTCCAAATGGCTGATTCTATCCTCTGCTGCATCTAGTCTGCTGGTGATTTTTCCTAGTGCTTTCTTCATTTCAGTTATTGTGTTCTTCACTTCTGACTGTTTTTTTTTGTTTTGTTTTGTTTTGTTTTGTTGGATTTTTTTATGGTTTCTGTGTCCTTTTTCATGCTTGCAATTTCTCTGTTGATGTTCTCACTAAGTTCCTTGAGTATCCTTATAATCATTTGTCGCTAGTAGGTTGTTTGCCTCCCTTTTGTTTAGTTCGTTTTCTGATTTTTGATCCTGTTCTTTTATTTGGGACATATTTCTTTGTTTTCTCCTTTTGGCTGCTTCTCTGTACTTTTCTTTTCTGTGTATTAGGTAGATCTGTTTTGTCTCCCAGTCTTGGCTGAGTGGCCTTATGTAGTAGGTGTCCTGGGGGGCCCAGTGGCACAGCCTCCCTGATCACCTGGGCCAGGTGCTCCAGCAGTGTCCCTTGTGTGGGTTGCGTGTGCTCTCCTGATATAATTGAGCCTGATTGCTATTGGCATGTCACCCGGTAAGATTGACTCTCAGGCTGACTGACTGTGGGGTTTGGCCATGTCTACAACTTATGGGTTGCTATGTGGTAGGCTTACACCACTGAGTGGGATTTGCCCCAGAGGGCTCTGATACCTGTTGAGACCATCATTTTTGTGTGCCACTTCTGGGGCTAATTGGCCAGTGTTCTGCTGTGGTTTGAAGCCAAACTCCAAGTATGTTGGCTCTGGAACATCTTAGGAGGGACTCCGGTGCAGGTCCCGGTCAGCCACACTGCCTGTGACTGGCCAGGAGCTAACTGGTAGGAGCCACCAAGCAATCCGCAGTTGTTTGCTGCCTGTGCTAAACCTGAAGGTGCATGGGAGAGGCCACACTGCCTACAGAGTATGGCTTCCACCAGTATCATGCCTGGCACAACTCCTTATAAAGCCAGTACACTGGGAAGCCTGCTGCACCTGCTGGCTCCCTTAAGGTTCAGTCACTGATAAAGCCTCATGTGGTACTCAAGTTAAGTGAGTCAGAGTCTTAGAGAGTCACTAGAGTGGGAAGAGTTGTGGTCACCAGGTTAATATAGACTCTGGTTTGATTCCAGTGCTGAGCCTGGAGTGACTCAGCAAAAGCTCAGAGCACACCAAGGCCAATTGCGACCCACTTGGGGTCCATGGACTCTGATAGTTTTCCTAGAAAGAGTGAAATGCAGGAGGGTCTGGCTGCTCCCAGAGAAAGTGCTTCCAGCTGTGCTCTAATTGGATGAGTTGGGGTCTCAGCTGAGTCAGCAGGGCAGAGCTGTGGAGCTCACCATGCCAATCAGATTCAGATTTGGCCAATGGGGCCAGACTCGCCGTAGGTAAGATGGTGTCTGCCTGCTGGCTGCAATGAAGCAGGACCTCTCACCAGGAAAATGCTGACTGTCTTCCAGTCCTCTCCCTGGAGCCACACTCTTCAATCTATCCCCTTATGTCTCTGAGGCACCCCTGAGTCACCATCCCTGTGCTGGAGCCTAAGGTGAGCGTCTGTGAGTGAGTCTGTGTGCTGTCTGTTTAAGAGGATACCTGGGTTTCCCACAGGTTTGTAGCCTACCTGAAGGGTTGGAATCCCCACTGCTTTTCACAGCTGGAGGTTGTGGGGGCACTTCTTCCCAGCACAGATACTCCAGACTGGGGTGCCTGGGGTGGGGGGCTGGGGTCCCTTGCTCCTCTGGGGCTAACCTCCATTGTTCAAGGTATCCCTCCTGATTTTCAGCCACCACAGGGAGGATTGGGGCTGTTCCACATTTCTGCCTCTCCTACCAGTCTTGACGTGACTTTTTCTTTATATTTTTAGTTATAGGACTTCTGTTCAGCTAGACTTAGATGGTTCTCCAGGTTGATTATTCTATAATTCAGTTGTAATTTTAATGTACTCATGGAAGGATGCAGGCACAGTGTTTATCTACTTCATCATATTGGTTTTCTCCCCTTCATTGTTCATAGCTGTGGCATTTGGGAGCCATTGTTTTTCCTTGTTTTTAAAGCCTAGTGTTATCAATTTATGTCCCTCCAAAATTTACATGTTGAAGCCCTAAAAACCAATAGGACTATATTTGGAAATAAGATCTTTAAAGGATAATTAAGGTTAAATGTGGTTATAAGGATGGGGCCCTAATTTAATAAGACTGGTGTCTTTATAAGAGGAGAAAGAGATACCATGGGGGCAGCCACACAGAGAAAAGGCCATATGAGGACAGTGAGGAAGAGGCCCTCTGCAAGGCAAAAATAAAGGCCTCAAGAGAAACTAAACCTTCCAGTACACTGTTCTTGAACTTCTAGCCTCCAGAACTGTGAGAAAATAAATTTCTGTTGTTTAAGGCATCCAGTCTGTTGTACTTTGTTATGGCAGCCCTAGCTGACTGATACACCCAGTCAGACTTCTGGTAATGGGGAGATTGCATCTTCTGAAGTCAAAGTACCACAGGAAAGATGCCCCAAGAGACATGTAGGGTGCTCTTAGAAGGTGCTCTTAGGATGCTTAAAGAAGCATCACAAGATCCTGATTTTCCAGTGAAGTCTTGCTTTGTCATTTTCACAGTTTTTATTTTCCTTCTTCACATAATAGCATAAATACTTAAACTGTGTGGAGAGCATTGTATCAGGAAAGGTAGACTAAATCCATGTGCCACGATGAGCATGCCACTATCAAAAAAAAACAAAAAATAAATTGTATTATTTATAGTGAAGAGACAGAAGGGCTTCAATATGTGAAAGTGAATACTTAGAAGAAAATAATCCAAAATATACTTAGGTTGATGGGATCTGCATCATTAATAATCAAAGAACTACATGTAAAAGAACTTTTAGACCACTCTCTGAAGATGTTGATGCTTGTGCTTCTGTGTAGAAAAGACATTTTGGGTCATTAAAATAAAAGTGTATCTGAGGGGAAAAAAGTAATAATCATATGATTCACATGATTGTTCTATATTCACAAATTGAATATTTTGCATAATTCAAAGATTGATTCTAGGAGTGTGAGAAACAATAGAAAAGGACAACATAAGTAATAGAAGTAATTTGGAATCATGAAGGTGGCATTATGAGGATAATATAAAGGATTAGTAACTTGCAATCTTGAAAGATAGAGAAAATAACTAGAATCTGTTATTAAAGACAGAAGATGGGGAGTAGACTTGTTCATAAGATCAGCTCCAAGAGTTACAGTGGATATTCCTTGAAATTTAAATGATTTTAATCACACAGTAATACTTACTTGAAGAACATCAAAGATAATTTTTTTTGATATGACAAATATGAACTGTTTCCCTCCACTAAAGTTAGATTAATTGCCTCTAACTCAATAGAACAGTGTATCAATAGCTTTATTGTTTCCTATTAATTCATGGATCTTAGTACAAAATACATCAATTGGAATGAAAAACTCAAATGTCTCTCTCAGTTTAACTTATATAATAATTAAACAATGACACCTATATCTCTGATAGACTTTGTGTATTTACATAATAGTGCATAAGTTTTTTCAACAACTTAGGATTTAAGGCATTATTTTTAAAATACCTGCAATATACTGTGATCATGATAAATTCTCAGAACTTTTGTTCCAATGTAGTTGAACAAAGTGATCCAAGTGAAAAACCAAATATGTCTACCAATTAGAACCTGATGTCAACTATAGAATCTTATGGAAAACAGTTCTTTATTCCTAGTTAATACACACAAAAAAGTGAGACATACTAATTAAGACCCATGATAGAGATAAGAGGCAACATTTTCAAACCTAAAGGACTAGAGAACTTTATTTGAAGAGAGACTGGGAATATATCCAAGAGGCATAATGAAGACATGCTACTACTTCTGTTGATGTTTTAATCACAATGGTTTCTGTTGTTTTATCTATCCCATACTGAGATATAATAAAATCTTATTTTTCCATACACTGGGAATCAATTACTTGATTGAAGTAATTGTTGGTTAGAATATTCTAAACATGAATTTATTATTTAAAATATCAAAATTATTTTACCTTAGAAGAGTCATTTCTTTCTGAGGAATAAATATTTTCAAACAGTATGAATACAATTTTTCAAGCCGGTATATATTTAAAATGTATGTAAAAATCTTCATTATGACCTGTACTCTAGCCTTCATTTGAAAACTTATTTCAACACACTCTGATTTGATTTAAAATTTCAGGAATATTGTAAATGAATGCTTTAAATGTCAGTATGATAGGTTTACAACTCTATTTTTTTGCATTTTTCTTCTTCCTTTCTTATGTAGAATGCCTCTCTAATATCCCAGATTAAAAAGATTCATGTTTTTTTATATAATGTCAAATATAATAACATGATGCATGGTATAAAAATTGCATTTATTGTTTAGGATTCTTCAACTTTCTTAGTTGGTTTCTTTATTTTAAAAATAATAAAGTACTTGTACAGTACTATAAATGCTACAAAGGAAAAAAAACCTTACAATGTGTCTAGGCCATGTGTTCAGATAAAAATTAAGGGGGAACAACTTTACTGCGTGATAGCATTCAAGGAAATAGGAGTCTCTAGCATATAAAATTCTTCTTCAAAGCAGAAAATATGACACTTTCAAAAGTATGGATCAACCTTTTTATCAATTGAACTTTACTTATAGAGGCAGTTAATCCTAGGATATACTTTTAAAATCATAGATAAAAATGGTAAAGCAAACATCTAAATTCTAGGCTAGCTATCAATGCTTTTATGACTTGTTTCATGAGATTATAGTACTTTAAAATACAAAGATTGTAAGAGCATAAAAATAAAGGAAGATTCTCATCGCATGATTAAGTTAGAGAAATCAGAAATATGCTCTAGAATACTAAGTATTTGTTTGGGCCACATTTTATACATGTGCATGGGTCAAAGCCAATTTGAAATGAAGAGCATACTGTTTTTACACTTATAAAAATTTTGAAGTGAATACCATCTCATTTTAGTAGATAGCTTACAGAAAAGCAGGTGGAAAGTAGATACAAATATTGCCTTACATATTTTCCTTGCATAACCCTCAGTCCTTTTAAGAGCTTCCAATCTTGTGAAAGTATTTCAGAGTTAACAGATTTTTTTAGAAAAAAATATAGCATACATTTACACAATCTTCTGCAGAGGCAACAACAATCTTTTGCAAATAAATCTTTTCTTATTAGTGTGTCAGCAGCTTTGACTTTTGCCAAGTTAATCATTTAGCCAGCTGAAATCTAACATTTGTTTTACTGGTTTTGGTCTTGTCAGCAGTAATGTTAAGTAAAAGTAGTTTTCTTAATAAAACCATTTTTTTGTCCCTTTTATGTTAGTTAATAGAAATAAACTCCTGTATAGATGATTTCTCTTAGGAAAATTCCTTTTTTAAAAAGGTGTATGTGATCTAGAGGACATTTAATTTATTAAGAGTTCTTATCCTATAAACTGAATCACCTCTCAGCAAATCTTCAAAATTGGTATGGTTTATTCATTGCAGTTAATTTCATGACTCCATTTTTTCATATTCCTTTATATATCTTGTGTCAGGTGCTATATTATCTTTGCAGACTGATCAAACAAAAGGCATCCTTGAAGAGTGTTACTTATGAAGTACAAGAACACCTCTTAACTTCTCTTTGTCATATTCATCAATGCAATTAATTAATTCTATATACTAGAGTTCACATACCAAAGAAAAATAATTTGGATAAATTAATAATGTTAAAATTAAATATATGAACTCTTATACACTGCTGGTGAGGGTGAGTATAAATTGTAGGCACTTTCTGAAATACAATATGACAATACATTTTCAAACCTTTAAATATTATAAATATTTTGATCCAGTAATTAATTTTGTAGAGTTCTTCCCAATGAAATAATCAGAGATATATTTTAAGTTATGCACAAAACTGTGTATCTCAGTGTTATCTTAAAAGTGAAAAAGAAAAGAATTGACTTTTGAGTGTCTAGCTATGGGGAGTTGTTATAAAAATAAAATAAGCAAAATAATCTGATAGAATGATATGAGGTAATTAAGAACATAAAAATGTGTGCTTTCAGCAATTTAGTGGACTATATACTGTGAAGTGTCTCCCATTACAAAACAACTAGATCTTCAATAAACCATTCCTGTTCATATATGTGTGAACTCTCAAGAAGTATGGGAAATCAGTACAGGATCACCTATCCTCATGCACACCTAAGCATACACTATGTGGTAGGATCTCAAGGACAATGGAAAAATCAGCACTAAAACAGGACCATCTGCAAGTGGCAGAATTAAGTCTGAGGTTTTTACAATAAGTCTATGAATTCCAAAGGAGGCAAAAGTGGCGCCAGGTTGGCACTACCCTTGATTCCCATCCCAAGCAAATATAAATATTTTCTAGAGTAGAAGATCCCCAACTTAGGCCTTTAGGGTTGGTTCCTGTGATTATGGTAAAGAAAAAGCAAGACAGGGCAACCAAGTGGCTCAGTTGGTTAAGAGCTCGTTCAAGAATGCAAACTGAGCTCTGAGCAACAGCAGTTCGATGCCCAGTCCGAGCTGAGCTGCTGCTGAGCTGTGAACAGTTGGCAGGATGGCTCAGCTGAAAAAACAAAAACAAAAAAACAAAAGACAAGACAGCAAACAAAGATCCCTAACAAACAAGGAAATAAACCACCATGTTTGAGAGAGAGCAGTAATAATTACTAGATATAGTGCCTATTTAGTCCATATATTTAAAAATCAAATGCAGGATGTTGGATATCATATATATGTAATATATATATATATATATATATATTAATATATATTTAAATAACTAAAATTAGATATGTGATTATTTTTTAAAGACAAAGCTAATTAGAAAATAAATAGAAAATTAAATGAATTAAAAAATACATACTTTTTGAAATAAAAAATTAATGGATGAGTAAAGTAGATGCAGTTAAAGAGTAAACAGGAAAACAAAGCTGAACTAACCAAACGCCAAGGGGATAAAAAGTGACATGTAAAATACATTGAGAAGATGTAATGCACATCTAAAATCATTACCCCCAAAGAGGAATGCATTAGTTATCTATCACCACATAATAAATTATCCCAAAATATAGCCACTTAAAACAACAAACATTAGCTGGGTGATTGGCTTGGGGGTCTTACAAGTTTGTGGTCAGACTGTTGACCTGTTGGTCAGGACTGCAGACTTGGGAGGATTAACTGACCTGGAAGTTCCTCTTCCAAGCTCACTCACAAGTTTTTTGGTGGGAGACTAGAGTTTCTCACCATTTGGGTCTCTGTATAGAATGAGAAAGAGAGAGCGAGAGAAAGAGAAAGAGAGAAGGGGGAGAAGGGGAAGAGGAGGGAGCACGACTAATAAATCACCACAAATTTAGTGGCATAAAACAACATAAATGTACTGTTGTATAGTTCTAAAGGTCAGAAGTCCTAAAATCAAGATATTGGCAGTTGTTCCTTCTGGAGTGTATAAGCCATTTCCTTGCTTTTTTCCCAGCTTTAAGAGGTTAACTGCATTCCTTGCACATGATCCCTTCTCTTTGTCACTCCAACCTCTGGTTTGTTCATAATCTCCTTTTCCATCTCTAAGCCTCTCCCTCTGTCTTACAAGAACACTTGTGGTTCATCACATTGAGCACACCTGCATATTCCAGACTAATCTACCCAATTTAAAATATTGGGTTGTCAGAAAAGTCATGATATATTTTTTCTATGTTTTTTGTTGCAAAAAATGCATCATGACTTTACTGGCAACCTGATACTTAATTTGATCTGTTAAGTCGATTTTGCCATGTAAGGCAATATATTCACAGTTTTCAGGAGTTAGGACCTGAATGTCTTTGGGGGACATTATTATGTCTCTCACAGCCCTCATCTGTAAAATGAGGGGGGTAATAAATGCTTACTTCCTAGGATTGTTATGGTGATTTAAATGAGTTTATTTTTCTGTTTTTGTACTCAGAATATGAGCTAGGCTATATTAAATTCTATAAAAAAGTGTTTAATGAATAAAATAAAGAACTGCATGACCTGACTGTTACGTTTAATTATTTTGGATTTGTGATGTCTTCTGCTTTTTACCTATCAGCATACATGGTTACTTTTGATTGAGTGCCAGACAGTGCACATCATAAAATCTATAAAAATAAGTTGAATTGCTAGATACTCTTCTCTTCTCCAGAGAAGATTTGTGTTTGCTATCAGCTGGTGCGCCAGCCTACAATCCCTGGTTATCATGTAGGCCTCAGACCTCATGAAGACTCTCAGGGTATGCTCCAGGGATTCCCTATTTCTGAGTTTTCACTCCAACCTTTGTCTTTCCCAGATGCCTGTGGAAAGCACTGTTCAATTACCCAGCCTCTCCGCCTTCTCCAGAATGTTCAGATTAAAAGAAACCATATACATCAGACTCACCTCTCCTAATTTTCTTCTAAATCTTTGTTTTAGCATTATTTACTATTTTGACAATGTTCTAGTGCTTTTTAATAGATATAAATTATATTCTCTTCAGCTACTCTCCTTAGTTTTCATCAACCATTATCAATAGCCAAAACTGAGCAACTGGATTTTGTTTCTAAGTCATGTGCTCTTTAGAAAATAACAATACTTAAGAATTAGTTCTCACACTGCCAGCACCCTGATAGAAACTGAGTGTTGGATTATGGGAAATTGGGTGATTATGTGACCTAAACCACTGAGTCATAAATCAAAGAAGGCTAGAAGCATGCTCTCATCGGGTGAAATGGTATATTATACCTGACCATGCTGAGCAAATCCTGAAGGCACAAAGAGAGAATCATAATTATACCAATTACGGTGTTGTTTCCAATTGTTAAAATTTATAACCTCTTCTATACCCTTCTATATGAGAATTCATAAGAAAATATTTATATCAAATACAGTGGAATATAATAAAGCTAAAACATATAAACTGGAATTTCTTATCTACCGTAATATATTTTAAATTATAAAGCTAAGACTAAAGTGAATCTGTAAACCAGAATTTTAAATACATGAAGCAAATATCAGCAATTTTTAAGATTAGAATAAGTTGGGTTGTTGTACAGTGGTACTTGCTAGAACATTCTCTATACTTTTCTGTATATTTGAATTATTTTATAATACAAAAGAAAATTTTTATTAAAAAAAACCTTCTTAAAAAAACTTATGTCCACATAGTGCGATTTATGTTCCTTTATGTTACTAATTGTGCTAAATTTTGTGTTTGCCTGATCCGAAACCCCTGTCTGTGCTTCTCTACCATGCTCTGCCCTAGGAGGCTGAGCTTTGCGGATTTCATATTTCCCTAGCTGACTGTTGGCTCAATCCAGTGGGAACCACTGGCAGATTATATAGCAGAATGGGGTAAGAGACTATAGAGTATCTCTTCCCCCTGTTCCTTCCTTCCTTCTTTATGGGTCTCCAGCAGTATCTGTATCCCAGCTGGCCACTCATCCACAGTTCCAGTTCTCAGTAGGCTCTGAAAATGTTCTTGTTTTTCAGTCCTAGGAGTGGTAATGGTTTTGCATTGCTGCTTTGAGTGTCTCGCCATTCCTTATTCATTTCCTTATCCCTGCCCATTCCTCTGGAGTTCCTTTGTAAGTCTGCTCATTGAAATCTTTGTGTTTCCCTCATGATACCTTGGCTAACGCACTAATGAAATGAGAAAGAAAAATAATACAATAGGACAATATGTGGTAAAATGTATTGAACTATATCACTCAATTTATACAATGTGAAAAAATCAAACAGCATATATAATTATTTTTATAGTTGATTAATTGACAAGTCAGGTTTGTTCACAACAAACTCCAAAATATGTGATCTATTTGGAATGTTCCCAAGCTGTGAAACAAATTGGTTTAAAGATAGTTGTCAGTGTACTTAGGACCATTAAAATAGTATTATATGCTACTGTGAGTTTCAAATATTTAATGATTATTTTGAAAGGGACAATTTTAATAGATGTTATGGTCAATCTAGTGATCTGGTTTTAACACTTTGTAAGCAGGCATAAAAAGCTATATGACGAGTTTACTCATTTCCCACATACACTTTGTAATCGGGCATAAAAAGCTATATGATGAGTTTACTCGTTTCCCACAAAAAATGTGTTAATATGATTCCAGTAATGTGAAATTTAAAATGTTGCAGTCATGTTATAATTCATTTTTCAAAGATTATTCATATATCAGTATAGAAATAATATATCTAACTATAAGCCCAAGGGTTTTGAGATGGAAGGTAACCATGCTCCTTTAGCAAAACTGATTAGTCTGTCCTCTTACTTCAGTGTGCTTATCTATTAAAGCCAAACTAATTAGCAAATTCACTAATGAGATTCCTATATCTGTTGTAAAGAAGAAAAACCTCTCCTTAGCAAACTTGTTATTAAAATAGTAAGTCAGACTAGAGCTCAGCTTGGCAAAATTCTGCAATCCATACTTGAGAAATGTTAGCTTATTTTCCTTTACTGCCTGCAATGTGGATTGGTAATAACAGAATCTCTGTTCAAACAAATAATTAGAGTTGATGATAAAAAGGGTAAAACAAACCCTAATTAATGACCTTGCTAATGGCTGTTGCTTATTTAAGGCATAAATACAAGTTCATTGTTTAGCCTTTTCATACCTACTAACCTATATGGAATAATTATCAGTTCATTGATTCAGCCTTAAGGCACTCTGTGATGATGTGTGACTGTATCTTTAAGGTGCTACTAAGAATGATTTTGCTTGTTTGCTCTGCATTTCTGCTGGAGATTCTGCTGTAATTTTCCATCATAGACTGGCTATTCCACTCCTACAAACTCTTGTTGAAGGAAGTGGCTGCAGGTAGTTTTGTAACCACAGATCACTTGGGGCCACAGTAGCAGAGAATTGCACAGGGATGAAGGACCACTATCTAACTGCTTGCCTATGAGCAGAGCTTTTTGCATAGTATAGTGATTACTAAACCAAGCCAGATCCTCTCATTTTGTCTTTGAATTCAAAATATACAACATGTTTCAAAGGCTTAGAGACAAGAGAACATGACCCCTTTGAAAAGCTGAAATAAGCTTACTTTGGTAGCAGAAATGTCTAAAAATGAGGCTGGAGATAAAGTCATGGCATATATATATATATATATATATATATATATATATATATATATATGAAGGTTTGTAAACCATCCTAAGGATTCTGATCTTTATCATACAGGTTATTGGAAACCTTGGCAGATACAAAGCTGGGAAGTAATGTGATCAGATTACATTTCTCCTTTTCTCGGGTTTATTCTTATATTAAACCTTGATTGATTTGAGCATGCCTTTCTTATAACCTGGAAGATGCAAGCTAACTCACTTCTTATTTGTATGATCATAAGCTTAGATGGTAACTTAGATCTGTACAGAGTTCTTAGTGTATTCCTTCTGTACTAGCCACCTGAGCTTTTTACTTTTTCTCTAGCGTAGATGTTTTGGACTCAATTTCTGCCTCTATTAGAATTGTTTCTGTTTTTACTACCGTTGCTCAACTTCTTCCAATCCAAACCAGTTCTGGTAGACCATGTTTTACCACTACTTATAACTTACATTGACAGGCTTTTAAATCTCAAATGATATTCAGGGTCAGAAGTTTGTATCTCGGCTCTGCCCCTTGCTAACTAGAAAATGTGGCACCAATCTCATCTAATCCCAAAAGTCTGAATTTCTTTTTTCTGTTGTGGAGGAGGAAGAAATTTTTCTCTACCCTCCTAGGTTTTTCTGCTAGTCAAATAATTAAATCAACATGAGATAGATTAACAAGAGAAAATAACCAAATTTAATTATATATGCATATATGAGAACCCCACATGAGAGGTTCAGAGACAGAAAGGCAGATATAAGAAAATGAGATATATATGGCATTCTAAACTAAGAATGAGGTAAGAGACTTTGGGGCTTCAGGAAAAAAAAAGTCATTCACAGGGTGATAAAAAGAACAGATGTTCAGTAATTAGAAGTTGCCTTGTCTTGTAGATAGGTCATAAAATGTTATTTCTGGTGATAACTCATTATGGGAAAGACCCCTAATTTAGATTCTTTAAGGGATAGATAAAAGCTTCTTGTGAGCCTGCAGGGTCCCAATTGCCTTTAGCTCAAAATAATCCACATACCACAGAGGCAAATCCTGGGGTGACACAGCTTCTGAATCCCTACACAGTAAATATATTTGTTTATTATAGTTTAGAGACTTATTGTGAGGGCAAGTTAGAAAGTCTACATGAGGGTATTGCAAATGCAAGGTAATACATAAGTACATTATTAAGATGAAATGAATTTGATTAATATACAGGCATATCTTTGGAGATAACAGGTTCAGTTTCAGACCAAAGCAATAAAATGCATATTGCGCAGAAGTGATATGTTTTGGTTTCCCAGTGCATATAAAATTTATGTTTACACTATACTGTAGTTTATTAATGTGCAGTAGTCTTATGTCTAAAACAGCCTCAACAAGATACATACCTTAATTAAAAAATACTTTATTGCTAAAAGTAGTAACCATCATCTGAACCTGTTGGAAAAATGTCACCAACTTGTTTGATACAGGGTTGACACAAACCTTCAATTTCTAAAAAATGCAATATCTGTGAAGTACAATAATGTAAAGTGAACTAGAACAAGATATGCCTATTAATACTGACACTGGGATTTGATAGGCAGAGTAGATTCACAATCACAAACACTGGCCTTAGAATCAGACAGGTTCCAATCAAATTGTTGCTACCTAGCATCTGTGTAACGTGGGCAAATTCATTAACATTCTCATACTTCAGTGTCTTTATCTATAAAATGGAGTTAACATCTACTTCAGAATGCTATGATAAAGATTTAATGCGGTAACACACATGAAGAATTTAGGAAAAAAGTAAGAAATGCAGGAGGTGTTGAATAAAAGTTTTCAATTACTCTATTAAATGCTAAAAATATTTGGAGTTTTAAAATTTGTATTTTTTATAGGGAGCTCTTATAAATGATTTAGAAGTAATAGCACACAGAAAACTGATTTCAGTAGAGTGATGGTTCTGTCTAACAAAATAGTCTTGGGGACATAAAGATAAAGTAGCAGCTATTCAGTGAAGTGGGAACGGAGTTTGTCTTTTTCCTACTTCCCCAAATCAGCTTTAACCTTAATGTGCAGCACACAGTGTTCTGCCTAGTAGGTGTTGTTGAGTAGACAGATGAACAAAAGAATGAAAAAATGACTGTGTTTGCAAAGGGTTATTGCATATTCAGGTCACTTTCTTCATGCACTGGGGTATAAAGTTAGAGTCTGTAGGGGTATAAGGTGAGATTTCTCCTCTAATGGTAACTCTAAGGAGTAGACACAGAAATCTATGATGCAATAATAAATGAATAAACAAGGTAATGATGATGATCATGACAATTATATTGAAGGAAAGCAAAATATACACCTCAAAATATGCCTCTTTGGCATATTGATTATTTTGCTAGTTATTTTTGAGAAACAACAAACATAGTTTCTTAATGCAGTCATCTACCAATGGGTATTTCAGTTGTTTCCAAGTCTTGGCTATTGTAAATAGCGCTGCAATAAACATAGGGGTGCATATATTTTTTCAAATTAGCATCTTGGGTTTCTCTGGATAGATACCTAAGAATGGAATTGCTGGGTCATATTGTAGTTCTATTTCTAGTTTTATGAGATATCTCCATACTGATTTCCATCATGGCTGCACCAGTCTGCAGTCCCACCAAGAGTGCACCAGGGTTCCCTTTTCTCCACAACCTCGCCAGCACTTGTTGTTTATTGATTTATTGATGATAGCCATTCTGACTGGAGTGAGGTGGTATCTCATTGTGGTTTTTATTTGCATTTCTCTAATGATTAGTGAGGTTGAACGTTTTTCATATGCCTGTTGGCCATCTGTATGTCCTCTTTAATATCCTCTGCCCATTTTTTAATTGGGTTGTTTGTTTTTTTGGTGTTGAGTTGCATGAGTGTTTTATAAATTTTGGATATTAACCCCTTATCAGATATATCGTTGGCAAATATCTTCTCTCATTCAGTAGGCTGCCTTTTTGTTTTATTGATGATTTCTTTTGCTGTGAAAAAACTTTTAAGTTTGATATAATCCCATATGTTTATTTTTTCTTTTATTTCTCTTGCCCGAGGGGATATGTCAGTAAAAATATTACTGAAGATAATGTCTGCAGATTTACTCCCTATGTTTTCTTCTAGGAGTTTTATGGTTTCGGGTCTTAACATTTAAGTCTTTAATCCATTTTCAATTTGTTCTCATGTATGATGTAAGTAGATGGTCCATTTTCATTTTTTTGCATGTCAGTCCAATTTTCCCAGCAGCATTTATTCAATAGACTATCTTTAAGCCAATATCAATTCATATGAATGGACCTAGAGACATTATGTTAAGTGAAATAAATAAGTCAGAGAAAGACAAATACCATATAATCTCACTTATATAGGGAATCTAAAAACTGAATGAATGAGCAAAGTAAACAGAAATAGTCTCAGAGATATAGAGGAAAAACTGGTGGTTGCTAGTTGGGAAAGGAGTGGGGATGGGGGAGAAGGGGAAGGGATTAGACAGCATGAATAGGTAACTACAATATTGCCACAGGGATATGAAAGACAGTTCAGGGAATATAATTAATGATGTTGTAAATATTTCGTAGGGTGTCAGATGGTCACATGTCTTGCTAGGGAAACCACTTCATGGCTTGGTCACTGCACTGTACACCTGAAGCTGATGTTGTACAATATTGTATGTCAACTATAATTGAATATATATATAGTCACTGGATGTGGAGTATAGTGTGGGAGTGGAATCAATGAAATTGTATTAGATGTGTATGATATAGGGGGAGTAGGGTGGCAGATTAAGGGGGGGTTTGTTACTTTGAAGGGTAAAAAGTATAACTATTGCACTATATTGTACATCTGAAACTAATTTAAAAAAATTTAAAAAACAACAACAACAAACAAACACAAGAGAAGCTTTGAAAATGAAATAGAAGTAACTCTTCTGTATGAGGCATTTACATTTATGAGGGAAATCTCCATTTGTAAAGGTATGTCTCTCTCTGTACCAGGAAGAGAAAGATGATTCTAAATTTCTAGAAACTTATCAATGAAAAACACAGAGACCTGAATCAACCTAACAATCATACCCTTGTTTAATCATGCTTTTTCTGGTAATCTACCATAACGGCCTCCCCTCACTCTTACCCCCTCACTCCCACACACACTCACAACATTTTTTGTCTTTAGTTGGAGATGGTATTAAATATGGTGGCTTGGGCCATTTCAGGAAGTTTTTCAGTTGTTCTGGGTCTCTCCCATAAGTACAGGAAGTATTCATGTATTTAACTTCTGTTTCTTTTTCTCCAGTTAATCTTTTATTACAGGGAGTTGTCTCAGCAAAGAACCTATAAGGGTAGAGGGAAACTATTTTTGTTTCTTCACAATATATGACATTCATTGAGTGTTTAATAGTACCAGGCACTTTTTCAAGTGCTTTACATATATTATCTATTGACTCTTCTAAAACCTCATCTGAACAGGTATTATCCCTGTTTTGTTTTGTTTTTGTACAACTAAACTAAAGCAAAAAGTAAGAAACTTGCTGATTTATATGTTCTTCCATAATGTCCTATCTAAATAAGATGAGAGGAAATGGCCCAGCTCTAATCCTCCAGGTTCCAGCCCAGTCATGGAGAAACCAAAATCCAACCCCCATCCTTAGGCACTTGGAGGTGCCCTGGAAAGAGAGGATACAACCCAGGTGATTAAAACACCCAGAAGCATGCAGCCAAGAAAGCTGCATGCCTGCCCCTCCACGGAGACAGCTTGCCTCTCATGCCAACTGCAGAAGTGCTTGTCATTGCCTTATCAACTGGGACAAATAGAGTATTTCCTATGCCCTGATATTCCTAAGGATCGAGGTTGTTGGGTACTCTCAGAGAGAAAACCAAAACAGCTACACAGTCTTAGGTGTTTAAGAAGCAGAGCTAAGATCAGCTTAGGACATAGGTAAGAACCAAGAAACAGGAGTCATGATGTTTTTAGGTGCTAAAGATTTCAGAGCTTCCTTTTCATACTTTTTCAGTTTCTTTTTTTCAGTGAACAGTATCTTTTTGCGTGTTTCCATCTTTATGTTTTCAATTGCTGAGGATATATACAAGCTCGGCCCATACCAGAAGACATCCCATGCAGTTATAACCAATGAGAATCCAGCAGAAAGAGCAAATGTTTATTTCCTATTCACACACGCACAACACATACACATTTATATTTTCTACTTTGTTCAGTTAATGCCAAATCTCCTTTTCATAATTTCTTGGAGGTTTCATTTCTTTTCTTGTCCTCTTGTCTTTCTTTCATTACCCTTTCCCCAGAGTCTGGTTTGCTATGCTTCTGTTTCTTTTTTCTGCTCTCTCAATCTTGTTTAGCAAGTAATAATATTTGTCCTGAATTTTCACATCTTTTTTCCTGCCATTGTTACCAAACTAAAATGGCTTTGTTTCCCTGCCTACATCAAAGCCAAATGAGTCATGAACAGGGGCTTGCAGCAAAGAAAGTAAAAGTTTATTATTTAAGGAAATGGCACCAAGTCCAGAGACACAAGTGAGCTAACACTCTAAGACCTGGCTCCCGGTGGCCTCTAGGAGATAGGTTATGTAGGGTAAAAATCTTTAATCATGTTTTGGGGTCCTGGGCTCTACTGATTGGTCAGAGCTAGGATGGCAGGCAGTTGATCATTGCATCAGGCCCTGATGTCAATAATGGAGGCTATATAGCTGGTAGTATCCTTTTGCCTTCATGGTCTGAAGCAGAACCATTACCAAGATGAAGATGTTATCGTTAGTTTGACTGAAACTGGGTTTCTGTAGTCAGCAGACCTGAGGCTTTGTTCCTAAATCTGTTTGATGCTGATCAGAATCTGACATGCTAAAGGCTTAATTAAGGGAGTGGAAGTGCAGTGTGTACAAAGGTGGAAGGATTAAAAAAAAAAAAGCAAGTGAGTCATGGTGCTATTAGACTAGACAAGGCCACTTTGAATTAAGGAGAAAGAAAAGAGAAAAAGTCACTGTAAAGAAATGAAGTCTTTGCACATTTACACCATGATAGCATATTTTAGACAGACAAGTGTCTCTATTTTTAATACTGATCACATATTTCACAGAATAACTTTAAGGGTTATTACTTAGCAGATGACACAGCATCTGGCACATAGTAAGTGTTCAACAAATAGTTCATGTATTGGGTTGTCAGGAAAGTCATGATGCATGTTTGCAACAGATGGCACTAGTTCATTTTTGGAAGTACTAGAGTAATTTGCATCTATGCTATGTCATTTGACAGCTGACAGTTCCAGTTTCATCCAAAAAAAAAAAAAATGAGCGATTTGGTTGAGTGTTGGAGATTTTACAACAAGTTGAAGATGGAAGACCAAATTGTGCATTTTTGCCATATTTTACTGTTTTACTTACATAAATGGAAGAACCCACATCAAGCTTGTGAAAAGTTGCATAAAGTTTACAGTGACAATGCTCTACAAGGACTCAGTGCCAATGATTGTTCACGAAATTCTATGCTGGTGATTTTGATCTCAACGATGCTCCTCAGTCAGGGAGGCCCACTGAGGTTGATGACGACAAAATAAAGGCATTGATCGAGTCAACTCCACGTTACACAACACGAGAGGTTGCAGAAACATTGAACATCCATCATTCAAGCATTCATGACCACCTGAAAAAGCTGGGATACATAAGAACGCTCGATATTTGGGTCCCATATGAACTCAAAGAAGTTCATTTGATGGTGCATATAAACATCTGCAATATGCTCATTAAACATGAGGAAAACGATCCTTTTTTGAAGCTATTAATAACTGGTGATGAGAAGTGGATTATTTACAACAATGTGGTGCACAAACCGTCTGGTCCCGACGTGATGATTCTCCTCAAACAATATCAAAAGCATTCATCAGAGGAAGGTTATGCTCTCAGTGTGGTGGGATTTTTAAAGGTGTCATATCATGTTTTTTGAGCTCCTACCAAGGAACCAAACAATCAATTCAAATGTGTATTGTCTGCAATTAGACAGTTTGAACAAATCCATCATCCAGAAATGTCCAAAGCTTGTTAATTGTAAAGGAGTTGTGTTTCATCACAACAACATGAGACCACACACAAGTTTGATCACCCGTCAAATATAATTGGAGCTTGGATGGGATGTGTTGCCACACACGCCATACTCACCTGACCTTGTGCCGTCAGACATTTACTTGTTTCGCTCTATTCAAAATTCCTTGCGTGGTGTAACAATTCATGGTATAATCAATTCATATGAGGCTGTAAATCAGCAGCTTGTTCAGTTTTTCACCAATAAAGACAGGTCCCTCTAAGAACGAGGAATTATCATGCTCACTGTAGATGGCAAAAGGTTATCGGACAAAATGGGCAATATATCATTGATTGATCCTTGTTCTTGATATAAATAAATGACCTCTGAATAACATAGACAAAATGTCATGACTTTTCTGACTACCCAATACCAATGTTGAATGATGGCTATCTCATGCACTGTGTACTGCAGAGATGGACAAACAGGGTGACGAACACAGACCTCCTTATCTTGCTCCATAAATTATTATTGTACAAAAGAATACTTTAGTATTAGTTTGAGTTAAAATATAAAAATTTGGCAAAAAGGAAATTAAACTTATTTTATAGACGTTTAAAATAATCAGCTTAAGACAGTTTGGGACTAGTTAAAGTTCAAAACAAATCATATTGTTAAGTATTGAGACTCATTCTCAAGTAAAATTCCATTTAATGAGAGTTTGTCCTGGAATCTATGGTTACATGTATGTCAGATAAACTTGACTTGCCTACTGCATGTTTTAGTAACATGGTTATACCAGGACAAAATAGTGACAAAGTTCTTAAAATTATAGTGCAATTTCAATACAAGTGTTTTCTACTCCAAGTACTAGAAAAAACGAACGAAGCATATTTGCATTTGGAAGCCTATAGATGGAATTTGGAATCTTCATCTATTATTTTCACATTCCAAGTATTTCTTGTATATTTCTCAATTTTTATTTTTATTTTTAGCACTTCTAAAATGCTGTCATTTTCAATGCTCTATTTAACTGGGGTGCAGCTCTGAATTTTGTGCAGAAACACCTTTCATAATGCCATGCTTTTTCTTACTGCCGATTTTATTCTGTTTTCCTATTTTGTGCCCCCAAACCCTGAATCTGAATTCTCTTTTTTACTAGGTGTTTTTATGTTTATTTCCAAAGGTATTCATTTTATCTGGAAGGTTACATTTTTTGTTGTTGTTGTTTAATAGTCACTATTTTCAATAGAACTAGATGATTTTCATTACTAACTCGTGTCTAATATTAGGAAACAAACCTAAATTCTTAGTTCTCCGAAGTAGGAACTTCCATTCAAACTCTGGGAGGAAAAGAAATCCATTTTCTTGAAAGTCTCTGAAACTGAACTGTAAATGCCCAGAGTGTGCAAGAGTTATTAACCTGGTAGTTTCACTCAATTTAGAGTCTAAATTACTCAATGCTGATTGTGTCATGACCTCATCATCTCCCTCAATGTTTCTATCTAGTCCTTTCTTCAGACAACAGTTTCTTATTTGCTGTTCCCAGCCACAATCTTTTCATTCTTCAAAGTTTCCATGGCTCCCTCCTTCACTGCTTATCTCAGAAGACAGGAATAGTACTTACCAGTTGTCATCCTCTGTCATTTTTAGACCCTTCCAAAGACCCTCATAGGCATCCTTGGGAGTAAGCTTGGTGCTAGGGAATAGCTAAGTGGTAAAGTGGTTATAAACCTAAGTGGTCTGTCATGGCTTACTACAAAGGAAAATCAAAGGTTTTATTACAGTGTATCAAGTTGATATAAAAAGGCAGTAAAATTTCTGATTCATCCTGCAGACCTAAGATGGTCCTTTATCTTAAAGTTAAGATGTCATGAGCTGGGCCTTCTTTTGTGCTTCCTACATTTGTGTGGTAAGAAGACATAACATGTTTATTGCCCTTTCTCCCTTTTAGGATTCATGCAGCTCTAGGGTAGGAGGGTCAGTGACTTTTTGCCCCTATGTGATATTTCCTCTCTGTTTTCTCTGATCCCAGATCAATTTGGGGCCTGGGCAAGTGTTTTGCTTGTGAACTAGGCAGCCTGACCAGGTTCTTATAGACATATTGGCAGTGGGGCCAAACAGGGTTGATTTGTCCAATGCCTTTGATTCCCATGGACATGTTTTAGATTGTTCTTTCTCCTTACTCCAAGGGTAAAATCCTACCTCCACTTATGTTTTAGGATCTTCAGTAATTCTTATTGTGGTTGGGCCAGGCAAAAGACAGTAAGGGAAGAATCAGGGAGGTACATTTCTAAGAGTGGCTACTGAGCTTGAGACAAGCGTGTTCAAACCCTCAAACTGAAACATTAGTGAGTGAATCTTGTTTTGGGATGTGTTGAGGAAAGTCTGTGGTATATGAGAGTGAGGGGTCTCCTTAGCAACCAGAGATTTTACAGATGGCTTCCCTTCCCCTGTGTAGACTTCCACATGAGAGGACCATTGATTTGTCTGAAGCCAGAGAAGGCTTAAGACAAAACAGACAGAGCTTCAGCTTACAGGTTGTAAAGGCACTATTAAGTGGCATAACTTTCCATAGAAATGTATGTGTGTTTAATTATCTATTCCCCTCATCCCACTTTGTTGCTATCCAGGATATTTCATCAGAGAAAACTGGTTCTACCACGACAGGAACAATTTAAGGAAATATAGATGTTTTCTTTTTTATCTCTTATTGGAATAGTGAAGCTTGTAATAACTAGTGAAATTAGTAATCTTGCCTTTGTGTTTTGTAATAATTCTCTGAGTATCCCATTATCAGAAATTGGATATATTTTCTGAGTTCTTGAATATCAGAGAATTTGTTTCAAAATTTTCTAATTTGTAAAGAATATCTTATTTTGGTATAGAATTTGAGGTGCACAGTGTTTGTGTTTAGAATACAGAACACATATTTTATTATTTTCTTACATTTTATGGTTCACAGATGTTAAATGGCAATTTTATTTTATTTCTCTACATAAAAAAAATCTCAATATATGTCTTTATATACACGCATAGACACACACACTCTCCAGAGCTTTAATTTATCCTTAGTTCACAGAAAAAAAGTTAACTCTTAGATCTTTTTAAAATACCTCTTCTTTTTCTTTGTTCAGCAATTTTTTGTTGTTGTTCTAGGTCAGAAAAAGTATTGTAAGCTATTTTAAAAGACAGTTGATTAATTTTATAGTATCCAAACTGCTTTATATTGTATTAATTAAAGTACACATTTTAGCAACTGAAGTTTTTACTCAAAGGCAATATTTGTGACCTTAGATTATTTCCATTTTAAAATACATGTATAACTCTTTAATTTTTGTACACAAATTATAACTTACATTTTTTTTTCTTTTTTGTAATAAATCAAACCCTTAGGGAAACAAACATTTTTATTTTATTCTGTAGAAAGGGTCCGTTTTTTCAACAACTGACTAGCTTCACACTCTTAGAAATATCTGTATGTTGTTTTCCCATTATATAAGGACATCTAAATTCAATTAGGTAGTTGAGAAGTCATCTTCACAAATTAGGGTGAATTTTCATTAAAATATTAAAGACCTATTTCCTCAGATAACTTTTACCATGCAAAACCAGAGATTTGTTTTTTAAAAGATCTTATTTATTACATAATCAAACTGATAATTTGTTATTTTAACCTGAGATTTTTTTCCAAAAATATTCTTTTCAAAGTTGGTTTTGAAATGAAATAATATGCAAAGAAAATGGATGTTTGCAATTAAAGAATATACATTTTTAAATAAATACATACATGGTATATTTGCACATGTATATAATACATGGAGTATAACTAAAAGCAAAAATGTAGACAAATTCGAGATGCAATTATTTCTGAGCCACTGTACTTTAAAAATCCTAATAGAAGCTCCATAGTAACTTTTCTTTGCTATTGGGCATCTGTGTGCTTAACATTAATTGGAGTGAATTTTACAACTCACTGGCTTAAGGAGCCTAAATAAATGAAGCTAAAATAAGCCTTATTTAGTATAACAGTCTCCAAATTGATGGTATAGCATCAAGTGATGCAATACATCAAAATACCATCATATCTATTTTTTTTTTTGTAAGATTATATTTTCATTCCTTAATGAAAGCCCATGGAGATGTACCTATGGAGGTAAGTGATCTGGTACTGATACCAGGTCACTTTTAATATTTGTCTGGTACAGGGGTAGATCTAAGTACTAGAAAATGAGCCCAGCAGTAACTCCTGCTCTGACATTATAGAAAAATGTATTATTTAGGATTAATATTTCTTCTACTAGTTAGAAGAAATTAGAAATAGAGCTAATAGGTTTTAGCAACTTTCACATATCAGGAACGCAGTAAAGATTTACTGAGTAAATAAAGATGACAATCTAAATCAGTTGATTCTTAACCTCCTCTTTCCCTTAATGAAAAGTCACCCATAATGGATGGCATTTATATGCATGGCAGTGCTCTGAAAGCATTCATATTTTGAGGGAACCAAAATTATATTTAAGGAGATAAAACTCCTCAATAATTTATGTTCAGCCCAAACATTAAGTCCCCAAAAGAGTTCCTGTATGTGGGCTGAAGCTGAAAAAATGGCAGATTGTAGGGTGTGCTCAATTCCAAAGACACTGTTCATTTCTTCATTTCCTTTTTCCCAACATAGGACAAAAGATATAGTAATGCAAATGACGAAGTCCTGGCAGTAGTCCCCTCTAACCTGTGGAAGGTCATACAAAGTTGTAAACTAATCCTCCTAGCTAAGATACAGAAGTAAGTGAAAGGCCTTTGCTATTGTGTTAACAGCAAGGACATGGACAGGAAAAGTCTTGTTTTGTTTAGGCTTAGTGAAAATACATGCATGTAAGTAAATAAATAAATAGAGAGAGAGATACATGGATAAATAAATAAATAAGAAATAAATTCTAGAAATAAAAATACAATATCTGGAATTTTAAAAATTAATATATAAATAAATATTAAAAATTAGAAGACATGCATAAAAATTTGTTCCAACAAATCAGCATGAGAAAAATAATATAGCATCATATATTTGTTAAGCAACATAATTAAGTATTACACAATGGATATATTATTATTATTATTATTATTATTTTCTAAGCAAACTCTATCCAGCTTTATTAAAGATACTTTTCATAAACAACCATGGTATTTCAGGCAGGACATGGGCAGACAGTCGTTAACAGTATACAACAACTTTCACATGCCCTTCTTCAATGGACTACCAAAATCAGAAAGCCACTAGAAAAACCCAATGAAGTCTTCATTTGATGCTCTGAACAGGTAAAGTTTAGAGTGAGGGCTGACATTTAAGCATTGTTGTTTAACAGCTTTTCACAAGCCGACCCTGACTTTCAGGAAATGAAATGAAAATGCCAGAATTATCAATCTGTAGGTCCACAATCTAAAAATGGAACTGCTGCTCTTTTGAGGGATGCCATCTCAATGGTGACACTATCAGTCTGGATTGTCTGACATACTGGTAACCAATTTTTCTGGGTCAGGTCCCAACAGGTCTCTGGGTTTATGGGAGTCAAGTTTATGCTTAAGGTGGAGAGGAAGAAAAGGACATAAAAACGAATTTGGGTTTTCCCACACCAAAAGGTGTTTGTGCCAAGATGGTTAATGTGTATGAACATCAAAGGATCCCTCCTCCCAGGAAGCAAGAGGAAGTCTCTCAAAACTAGAAGGGAAACGTGTTTTCCCATGTCAATCCAGCTTGGAGACATTCTATTAGTAATATATGTCTTTCCCCAAAAAACAACAATGAAGTGTACTGTATGCTAACAATATAGCTTTAAAAAAAAAAAAAAAGTAAAACAAAATTCTGCATTTTTAGAAAACTTGATAAAAAATAGTATTTCAAACTGTACAGTCACCAGAAGTACACAGTTATCAAAAATGCACACACTGCACTTGGCGTCTCCAGCACCTTCAGCTTTCTGTGCCCGGTCTGTTTTGGCATCTCCATTTTCTGCAGGGCTATTCCCATTCTTGCTGGCATCAGCTTTCCCCTTTTTCCCTCTGGGTACCTTTTCTTCCTTCTTTGCAGGGGCCTTTTTAGGCTTGGGCTCTGGCTTTGGAGGAGCAGGTTTAGCAGATAACCTTGCAGATTTTCTCAGTGGCTCGTCTTTCACCCTGGCTTTATCTCCTTTAGCATCCCCTTCAGCCTTTCTCGTGGGCATGATGGCGACGGCGGCAGAACGTAGATGCTGGACGCCGGGATGCAGTGGTGGGCGAGCTTCAGTCGGTCCGGGGGTCGTTCTCGCCTCTTCTTCACACTGCTCTGGATATATTATTTTTGAAAATATTTATTTGGCATATATGATGATATACTTCATTGTTAAAATTTTAAAAGAACTTCATGGAATATAAATAGGTAGATAGTCCAAGATTGATGAAAAAAGTATTTATGGAATACTTTGGAAAACCATGTATTAAAATGAAAGACCTAAAAAAAAGAAAGAAAGACCTGGTAAAATTTTCCTTCCTTTGGAATATACAGTTTTAACGTATCAGTAACTTTCAGTGGATCTCAGGACATGTGGAAGGTGTTATATCAGAAACCATGGTTTTGAAAATATTTTCAATGTAAATCTTATGAAAAAGCACTGGTTTTTCATGTTCTGTTAAAATATTAACATATCACTTAACACTTATGTAATCTTGCACAAGCCATGTTAATTCTCTGTGCTCCTATTTTATTCACTTTTAAAATGAAGAGTTTGGACAAGGAGATACTAAAGATTCTTTAAAACATTAAATATTCTGAATCTATGGCTTCTAAGTCTTATGTCCACTTTTTAATCTTATGCCCAGGTTCAATGAAATTGAATGCATCATATTTTTTAAGTATTGGCTGAAACACATTTTGGGGGAATTTCCATATTTTATTATTTTAATTACAGTTGATGCTCAATATTATATAAGCTGTAAGTATAAAGCAGATTGTTACATGTATATACCTTATGAAGTGATCACCCCAATGTCTATTACCCAACTGGCACCATATGTAGTCATTACAATAGTATTGACTATATTCCCTAATACTTTACTTCCCCGTGACTATTTTGTAACTACCAATCTGGACTTCTTAATCATTTCACCTTTTTCACCCAGCTCCACAATCCACCTCCCATCTGACAACCATCACTTTGTTCTCTGTATCTATGAGTCTGTTTCTCTTTTGTTTGTTTGGTTATTTTGTTTTTTAGATTCTATATATGGTATTTGTCTTTCTCAGTCTCATTTATTTCACTTAGCATAATACCCTCTAGGTCCATCCATGTTGTCAAAAAAGGTACAATTTCATTATTTTTATTATGGCTGAGTAATATTCCATTGTGTATACGAGGTCTGCAATTAAATTCATGAATTCATCCTAGAAAAAGTGCCACATACTTCATTGCTGAATATCACAATGGTCACCTTTGAAGTATTCCCCTTGGGAAGCTATGCACTGATGTCAGTGCCTAGTCCACTCTTCAAAGCAATTTTGGAACTCTTTTTCTGGAATGACCATCAGAGCTGTCATCATATTACCCTTGATGTCCTGAATGTTATCAAAATGTCTTCCTTTCAATATTGCCTTTATTTTTGGGTAAAGAAAGAAGTCATTGTGGGTCAGATCAGGCGAGTAGGGAGGGTGTTCCAATACAGTAATTTGTTTACTGGCTAAAATTTCCATCACTGACAGTGCCATGTGAACTGGTGCATTGTCATGATGCAAAAGCCATGAATTGTTGGCCAAAAGTTCAGGCCATCTAAGTTTTTGACGCAGTCTTTTCAGCACTTTCAAATAGTAAACTTGATTAATTGTTTGTCCAGTTGATACAAATTCATAATGAATAATCTCTGTGATATCAAAAAAATCCCTCTGATAGAAACTGTCTCATGGATATAGAGGAAAAATCAGGGTTGCTAATTGGGAGGGAGATGGCAATGAGGGAGAAGGGGAAGGGATTAGACAGCAAAAATAGGCAACTACAATATTGCCACTGGGATATGAAAGACAGTTTGGGGAATATAATTAATAATGTTGTAAATATTTTGTGGAATGTCAGATGGTCATAGGTCTTGTTAGGGAGACCATTTCATGGATGGAGTAGAGGTTTGATCACTGCACTGTATACCTGAAGCAGAGGTTGTATACCAACTGTAATTGAATATAAATAGATAGTCACGGGATGTGGATTATACTGTGGGAGAGAGTCAGAGGAAGAGTAATAGATATATATGATATAGGGGGGAGGAGTGGGGTGGTGAATTGGGGGTGGGGGGTTGTCACTTTGAGGGGTAAAATGTATAACTATTGCACTGTGTTGTACACCTGAAACTAATTTTTTTAAAAAAAATCCCTCTGATAGCAACATTACTGCAATACATTGGTGAACTTAATTGTCAGAGCTCATATATTTACCACTTTTTCTTTACCCAGTTGTCTATCGATGGACACTTAGTTTGCTTCCATATCTTGTATCTTGGCTATTGTAAATAATGATGCAATGAACATAGGGATGCATATATCTTTTCAAATTAGTGTTTTGAATTTCTTCAGATAATTACCCAGAAATGGGATTGCTATTTTTAATTTTTGTAGGAAATGGTAGTTCTACTTTTAATTTTTTGAGGGAATTCCATACAGTTTTCAGTGGCTGGAACAATTACTATCCCACCAACAGTGCATAGAGGTTCCCTTTTCTCCACATTCTAGCCAACGCTTGATTGTTGATTTATTTTTTATTATATTAATTTCAGGTGTACAAAACAACATAATAATCAGACATTTACACCCATTACAAAGTGATAAACCCCTCAAGTCTACTATCCCTCTGACACTGTATATGGCTATTGCAATACCATTGATTATATTTCCTATGCTATACTTTATATCCCTTGAATATATATGTGTGTGTATATATATATATATATATATATATATATATATATATATATATACACATATATATATATTTCAATATTCAATATTATTCTACTTCAGCTTCAAGTGTACAGCACGGTAGTCAGGCATCTGTACCATCGATGAAGTGATCCTCCTGATAAGTCCAGTACCCATCTGGCACCCTACATGGTTTTTGATGATAACCATTCTGACAGGTGTGAAGTGATATCTTATTGTGGTTTTAATTTGCATTTCTCTGATGATTAGGGATGTTGAGCATTTTTTATATGTCTATTGGCCATCTGTTAGTCCTCTTAAGGGAAATGACTACTCATGTCCTCTGCCCATTTTTTAATTGGATTGTTTGGGTTTTTTTTCCTTTTGTGTGTTAAATTATATGACTTCTTTATGTATTTTGGATATTAACCCCTTGTCAGATGTATTGTTGGTGAATATCTTCTCCCATTCAGTAGGCTATCTTTGTATTTTGTTGATGGTTTCCTTTGCTGTGCCAAATCTTTTCTTAAATTATTTTTATTAGTTTCAGGTGTACAAAGCAATGTACTAGTTAGACATTTACATCCCTCACAAAGTGATAAACCCCCTCCTCCAAGCTTTACCTCTCTGATATCATATATAGCTGTTACAATACCATTGACTCTCTTCCTTATGCTATATTCCACATCCCATGACTGTGTGTGTGTGTGTGTATGTATATATATATTTATAGTTGACATTCAATATTATTCTACTTCATCTGCAGTGGTCAGGAATCTACACAGTCTATGAAGTGATCCCCCTGATAAATCCAGTGCCCATCTGGCACCTTACATAAGCTTTACAACATTGTTCATTATATTCCCCATACTGTATTTCATATCCCATGACTAGATTGAGTCTACTAATTTGCACTTTCTAATCCTTTCACCTTCTCTCTCAACCCCTCCCCCCTCCCATCTAGCAGCCAACAATTTTTTTTTCTATATCTCTGAGTCTATTTCTGTTTTGTTTGCTCATTTATTCTGTTCTGTAGATTCCACATATAAGCGAGATCATATGGTATTTGTCTTTCTCAGTATGACTTATTTCACTTAGCATAATATTCTCAAGGTTCATCCATGTTGTTGTAAATGGTAAATATTTTTAGTTTGATGTTGTCCAATTTATTTTTTCTATTGTTTCCCTTGCCTGAGGTGACATATCACTCCCCCCAAAATTACTAAGAGCAATGTCAGAGAGTTTACTGCCTATGTTTTCTTCTAGTAATTTAATGGTTTTGGGTCTTACATTTAACTCTTTAATCCATTGTGAGTTTATTCTTGTACATAACATGAGAAGGTGGTCCAGTGTGGTTTTTCTTGTTTTGTTTTTGTTTTTGTTTGCATGTATCTGTCCAGTTTACCCAGCACCATTTATTAAATAGGCTGCCTTTACCTTAATGTAAATTCTTGCTTCCTTTGTCATAGATCAATTGACCATATCGTCATGGATTTATTTCTGGGCTCTCTATTCTTTTCCATTGATCTATGTGTCTATTTTTATGCCAGGACCATGCTGTTTTGGTTAGGAAGGCCTTGTGATATAGTTTGATATCAGGTAGCATGATACCTCCAATTTTGTTTCTCTTTCTCAGGATTGCTGTACCTATTCAGGGTCTTTCTTGATTCCATGTAAATTTTGAGATAATTGTTCTAGTTCTGTGGAAAATGCTGTTGGTATTTTGATATGGAATACACTGAATTTGTAGATTGCTTTGTATAACATGGATATTTTAATGGTGTTGATTCTTAATCAACATGAGCAGGGTATGTGCTTCCACTTATTCTTCAGTTTTTTTCTTCATTGTCTTGTAGTTTCCGAAGTATAGGTCTTTTATCACCTTATTTAAAGTTATTCTTTGGTTTTTGTGTTTTGGGCTTTTTTGATGCAATTATAAATGGGATTGTTTCCATAATTTCTCATTCTGATAGTTTTTTGTTGGTGTACAAAACTGCAACTGATATCTGAATGTTAATTTTGTATTCTATTACTTTACTGAATTCATTTGACATTTATTAAAGTTTTTTGATGAAATCTGTAGGGTTCTCTCTATATAGCATCATGTCATTTGCAAATAATCACAGTTTTACTTCTTCCTTTCCAATTTGGATGCCTTTTATTTCTGTTTCTTGTCTGATTATTGTAGCCAAGATTTCCAATACTATATTGAATAAAAATGGGGAAATTCTTATCTTCTTCCTGATCTCACAGAAGACACTTTTAGCTTTTCACCATTGGGTAAATGTTAATTGTGGATTTTTCATATGGTCTTTATTGAAATATGTTTCCTCAATTCCCACTTCACTGAGAGTTTTCATCATAAATGGATGTTAGACTTTATTAAATGCTTTTTTTGCATCTATTAGTATGATCATATGATTTTTATCCTTCATTTCGTTTATGTGGTATATTACATTAGTTGATTTGCAGATATTTAACCAACCATGCTTCCTAGGAATAAATCACACATGATTATGGTGTATGATCTTTTTCATGTATTTCTCAATTCAGTTTAATATTGGAATTTCTGTCTTTTAAATTAGTATTTTATTTCATTACTCTCCAAATTAAATTCCATTGTCTTAGGCAAATATTGTGATAAAATCAATCTTTTCTTTCAGGATTGAATTCTGAAGAATAATGTAATTTTTATTGAAATTGTAAAATATCTTATAGTGTATAATGATTTTTCATTCATTCACATTATTATTTATTAATACCATATTGTTCACTTCTAAAAATTCTATATTGAGAATCCAACTTATCTGGACAAATTCTGAATAGTGATGTCTAATTAAGAATCTCTCCATTATTAACTAAATGAACTATTTCCAAGGGAACAATGGCAGAAATTTTCTTTAGATGCATTCATTTATTCATTCATTAATTCATTCATCAAATATACATTATGGACTTAATATGGATGGGTCATTGTTTTAATCACAACAGTAAATAAAAATACCTGTTATTATGGCACTTAGATTCCAGCAAGGGAGATCACCAATATATGAATATAACAAAAAATATAAATTATTTTCAGAGTGTTGAATCCTATAAAGGCAAAACAAAGGAATCCAACATGGTTTAGAGGTTGGCTTTGTACAGCAGGGATAAATATGGTGTTTAAATATCATGTTCAGGGATGAGGATGTCATTTTTGAGCAGATATCTGAATGAAGTGAGAGTGAGGAAAAGCTCTAATTTCTAGAAGAGAAATCCATGGAGAAGGAAAAAGTCCCAAAGCCCTGCATCAGATATATGATTAGCATGTGGTTAAAGAGTAAAGAAATGGATATGATAAGATCACAAAGAAAGAGAGCTCTGATTCCTCATTTTGTAATATTATATTCATAATATCTTACTGCCTATAACAAATTCCAAATAAACATCCTGTAACTTACATTTTGAAAGGATCACTGGCTACTGGATGGAGACCATAGAAGTAAGAATATATAAATTGGTAGACCAGGTAGGAGGATATGACAATAACTCAGGAGAATAAGATTAATGTCTTAGCCTAATGAGCCATTACTTCTGTAAGCCTCAACTAATGGTATGATTTGTCAAATCACTAGTGGCTTTTGCTTCTGACTTGTGGCCTGGTTAAAAGCTCTGTTGTCTTAATCAAGAAATTAATGGTTTTTCCTGCAATGTTTGTAATTTTATCTAGACTAGATTTAGAGTGTAGGAGTTCTCTTAAAATAAATGATTTTAGACCTTGTAATGATGATAGTATCCATAAGCTAGATTTAGTTTTTAAGCACGCTTATAGAGTTTTTTGTCTGATTTAAGCTTTTCTCTTTCAGGAGGTATAGAGAGAACTGAGAATTCATAGTATTTTGCAGGCAATAAGTTCAGTTGCTTTCCCTGCAGGGTAGAAGTTAAATGAGATAATGCACTAAGCACCTTTTGATCTCTTGAGTGGAAAGTTGTTTTGCAAATTATTGTATTTTTACATTTGTGCTAAAGTTTTATTTTGTTAATGCATATGACTACTTCACTCAACATGCTTTTATAAGTTATTTTTTTTAAATACAAGCAGTTATTTCCTCATTCCTCTGACAATCTGAGGTCAGCTTTTACCCAATATTTTAATTCTGGTGTGTGTTTTTTCTTTTTAGATTATGTACAACATGTGCCCACAGAAGACATTTGAATACACATGATTTTCTTCTCTGAAGAAAACTCAATACATACGTAATGAATTAAGAATTGATTATTTACTTTCCAAAGTAATTCACAAAAGGTACTCATTCATCTTATAAATCCTTAATGGGTTTATAAAGTGACCCAATTATGAAACTATTCCATTGAAAAACATGCTTACAAATACTTAAGAGTTATGTTTATTGTATAAAGAATTATATTCATGAGTTAC
The DNA here is from genome assembly GCA_033961575.1 of Aselliscus stoliczkanus. Lineage (NCBI taxonomy): Eukaryota > Metazoa > Chordata > Mammalia > Chiroptera > Hipposideridae > Aselliscus > Aselliscus stoliczkanus. The sequence continues at coordinate 66,168,220 of CM066734.1, read as the reverse complement.
TCTGGCATCTTCAATACAGTTGTCTTAATAGAACTAGTTTAATCTCTGCTTTCTGTTCTTATTGCCAGAAAAAAACATCATATAACACGTATTGGGAACAGAAATAGGGCAAAATATGGGTATTTTATACACTCACACGTGAGTGGGCTAACATGATACGCTCTGTCAGCTGCCATTTTGCATTAGTGTCAGAGATTCTCCAAGGTTCACCTGCAAAGCTCTACTTCTCATTGATTACCTCTGAAAATTTAGTTTCCTCTAATTGAACTTAAATATCTCAAAATATAAATTAATGATACTATTTTAAGACGGTACTTTAAAATCCAACTGCATTACTTTGCTATATCATTTTGGCCATGAATACATGCATGCATTTATTAATTTACCTATCAAAATATTGGGTTGTTGGAAAAGTCATGATGCATTTTTGCAAAGAAAAACAGAAAAAATACATCATGACTTTTCTGACAACCCAATAGTAGGAGAGACACTGTACCAGATCTATAAACCATGAAACAGAAGTTCTTTTGTAATGAGAATAAAGTCCCCTGCAATCTTACAGTCCAATGATTGATAAAATATTCATATACATATAATATACTGCACGTTATGCGTATATACACATATGAAGGTCTGAAAATTAAGTTTGCAAACTCATCCTAGAAAAAGTGCTACATACCTCATTGCTGGATATCACTACCAGTCACCTTTGAAGTACTCCCCTTTGGGAAGTTATGCCCCGATGCCAGTGCCTAGTCCACCCTTCAAAGTAATTTTGGAATTCTTTCTGGAATGGCCATCAGAGCTGTCATCATATTACCTTTGATGTTCTGAATGTTATCAAAATGTCTTCCTTTCAATATTTCTTATATCTTTGGGTAAAGAAAGAAGTCATTGGGGGCCAGATCAGGTGTGTAGGGAGGGTGTTCAATACAGTTATTTGTTTACTGGCTAAAAACTCCCTCACAGACAATGCCATGTGAGCTGGTGCATTGTCTTGATACAAGAGCCATGAATTGTTGGCAAAAAGTTCAGGTCATGTAACTTTTTCATGCAGCCTTTTCAGCACTTCCAAATAGTAAACTTGATTAACTGTCCAGTTGTTACCAGTTCATAATGAATAATCCCTCTGATATCAGAAAAGGTTGTCAACATTGTTGCAACAAGTTCACAAACTTAATTGTCAGACCACGTATATACATGTATACATACACACAAACAAACACACACACACACACACACACACACATTCATATGTTACTGTGGTCAGCTTGTAAGTAATGTAAGATCAGTAATAGTAAATGGTTGGTCATCAATAATATGTGAAGATATACACTAAACATGCAAATGGCTAATGCTGGTGTAGTTTCATTAGTGTTGGGAGAAAAGAATTCAAGTTCCATTCAAGCAGTTTTTAGGTTAGGTGCTATGGTAAGCATGTTGTTTTAGGGAAATATTACTTCACTTTTCAAATGTGATAATGTAGTTAGCAAAACATTTGAGATCAATTCCTGAGCTGATTCTATTGTCTGGGTGTCAGGAACTGAGAAATAGTTAGCGATATAAAAGATTTACAGGGGAGTGTGATCTGTGAAGGGAAAGGAGATGGGGTATGACTGGGCAGAGGCAACCTTCTGACCAAGATGCAATCTGACAAGTGTATTTCAGTAGGACAGAATGCTAGAGCAAAGACTGCCCACTAGAAGGTCCCGTGCATGTGGATACCACTAGGCTCTGAAACCAAACATTGCCTGGGGATTGCCCCAAGAATAGCATGATCTTGAACGCTGACAGCTGAAGACCTGACAGCTGGAGGTTCCCAGCTGACCCACATTCTTTACAGCTGAACAGCATCTCAGTTTCGAGGGGAATCTGAATGGCTCCTATGTCTCACACAATTTCTACTTTAGGGTTTTTTTGTTTTTTTTCTGATTTATGTTTCCCTGGTTACTGTATTCTAATACAAATGTCAGAATGCAGTGAATATATGAGAAAATTTGATATGTATTAATCTTGAAGCTTTACAACAAAGACACTAAAAAACTTTTTAATATACCCCACTTAACAAATATTGGCTGTAAAATTTTGCTAGTTTGACACAGATATAAGACAATAAGTGATTTAATGGATTTGGTTTCAGATGGTAATTTTTAAGAATCTAATATATTCAGTTTATCTAGATAATTAATTTTTATGAGATTCAGCAATTACAAATTCTATTTATTTAATTTCTATACCCCATATAACATTCTGGCAGCATCTGATCAATCACATTTTTATGCTTCAAATGAAACAGCAATTTATAGCTGAATAATTTATATTAAAATGTATCTTTGTATTAAAGTGTAATTTTCTAGTTAGATGACATAAAATATGTGTAGAAACATGTACAAGTGAATGAATAGCTGTTGCAGAAAGATTTTTTTTTTGAGACAAATATTTAAAGCTAAATGAAATTTGGGTTATATATGTATTCAATAGCACTGAGGCATTAAACATTAGAAAAAAAGAATGACTTGTTTGTTCCATTTGCTAGAGAGTTTTGTGGTTTGGGATAGTTCTAAGCAATACTAAGTAGATTAGACATCTTGGCAGTAAAAAATAAAACTTCAATATTTTGTTGATGAAAAATTGCCATCAGTCCCAGAATATGCTGTTGCTTTATTCCACAACTCTGATTTTGGAATACTCTTGATTTTTAATTCTCTTTCTTCTTAAGTATTATAATTTATTATTTTGCTATTGTTTTAAGTTGAAATTGGTAATATAATGGTGGTAGTAGCATTGTTTTCCTCAAAATTTCTTCAGTTTTTATAGAGCTATACTTTGGAAAAAAAAAAAACTAGAACAGTGGTAAATATTTCTATTTATTTTTTGACTAGATATATTGAAAATATATTATTAACAATCGTTCATATATACTGTGCCAGATATTTCAACTCTGCACTTAACATAGATTCTCTTATTTAAGTATTCCAACACCACTGTGATATAAATATCATTTTTTCCATTTTACCATTGAAGAAACTCTGGCACACAGAAGCTGGCAATTTGTAACAATTTACTAAGTGAGTGAGCAATAATGTCTAACCTGCTGACTAAGCTCTCTTAGTAATACTATGTAAATGCACTTGCAAACAAAATAAATCTGTGTTTCTATGCATAAAAGCACATTTGCTAACTGAAAACAAAGGGAGAAGCAAACAGGTAGCAGCCCTGATATTGGAAAGAAATGAATTAAATTAGCAAGAAGCTGAGATGATTGTCTGATATCTAAAAATAGAAAAATAGTACCAACCTCACAAGGTTTTTGTGAAGATTAATTGAGAATAACTGAGATAAAATAAGGGACAGTGCTTATTAATATTTTTGATGCAGAATAGTCACTGAAACTATCAGTTTCTTCCTAGCAATGCCTTCTCAGTGTAGGCAAAACCAACCAAAGACTAACCCTTAGATACCAAATTAGATTAGAGGGAAAAAAAGCAGGGGGTTGGGGGAGGAGTTTACAGGACAGGTAAATCTTTCTCCACTACCTCAAACATAAAAATTACAGAACAAGCACATGACCACAAAATTATTCTGAAAGGGGACTACCTTTGTGGAGTAGGTCAAAATCTGTTGATTCAACCAAAAAAAGAAGGAAAAGAAGATTCTAATGAGGATTGTTGATTTGACATAAAATTTTAACTCAAAATCAAATTGCAAGCTTTGAAATCTGACGCTGTTAATAAACTTTACTTTTTTTTCATAACACTCGAAATTTTGAGATGATTCCTAAGTACTTTCATATTTTGATAAACTCAAAAAGTGTTCACAAACAAATCTGCTCTTTTAGAAATATTGTATATTGAACAATTTTGATTGAAACTTTTGATAGAAAATAAACCAATAAATTTTAGGCTATGCAATCAGAGAACAAATAGAAGTGTTACAAAGAAAAATAAAACTCATAAATATTTGCAAACCAAATAGTTGTCTACTTACAAATTATGAGCTTCTAATGAAAAATCACTAGAACTTAGCAACCTAGTGTTAGGAGTTCAGACTATGGAGAGAGACACTTTTGGTTTTGACACATTTGATCTACTACTAGTTGTCACACAATAATCACTTCCGCCTCAGTTTACTATTCTCTAAAATGGAGCTAATAATATTACAGGATTTTTGGGTTGTTTTTAATAAAGATTAAATAAGAAAATGCAAGCAAAACACATGACACGGTATATGGCAGAGAATAGATCAGTATACATAAATTCATATACTCACAAGGTAGATATGTGATCTATAGTCCAAAGCTAATTCATTTCTTATATATGAAATTATCCTAAGAAAAAATGTAGTAGAGGGCTGGCCGAGCAGCACAGTGGTTAAGCGCTGGCTTGGCAAGCCAGCGGCCCCCGTTCAGTCCCACATATGAGGGCCAGTGACACTGCCCTCAAAAAAAAAAATGTAGTAGAAAATTGTAACATGTTTACATAATAAGAAAAGTTTGAAGCATACATGAATAAAACTATACTACATTTCTACAGGCAATAAAAGAAAATCTGAATAAACCTGAATAAAAAGAGATATATACCATGTTAGACCCATGACACTTTTCACAAAGATCGTCTAAAAATACTTTCAATGACAATCACAACCTTATTTTACAAATTCACAAATTGATTATAAAATGTATCTGAATGAATGTATGAATAAATATGTCTAAGTCATTTTTAAGAAAGAATACCAATAATGGTGAGCATGTCATCAAATGACAGCATAATGTAAGACCTTTTAGATCAGTGTGGTCTTGATAGAGATATAGACACATACATAAAATATGATTAAGAATGTGGTTTAAAATCAAGAGGCAAGGGATGGACCTAGGGTAAGCAACGATCCATTTGAATAAAAACAAAGATAGACTGCTATTTTACATCTTACACAGAAATTAATTTCTAGATAAATGAAAGAACTAGTTAGATCAATTGAAAGCAAAAATACTAGAAGAATAAGGTGACCAAATCTAATTTTAAATGGCCCTTGTACCTTGACTCAGAAAATCCACAATTTAGAACCAATTGAACACAAATGCATGTATATTTCAACAAATATATTTACAAATATACTTACTACAACATCGTTGTTACAGAAAAATAGAAATAATAATTATCCATTAATAGGGGAATTATCACATAAACTTTTATATATGCATAATACAGAATTATTTGCACAGCATGGAAATATTTAAGGATATATATTTTGGATACAAATTCATACATTGCCATAATGGAAAAATAGATACTACTTAAATGTCCATTAATAATAAAGTTATTACAATTATTTTATATACTTATGTTCTAGAATTATAAATGCCATGACATGGTAAAGTTTAGATATGCTGTTTTGTTATATAAGAAAGTTGCATAATAATATGCATTGCATTACTCCATTTTTGTTAAATGTACACTCAGACTCGCCCGCGCGCACACACACACACACACACACAAACACAAAGATGTTTACTTAATAGTGGCTCTATCATGAAATAGGAAATGGGGGTGGCAGGAAACAAAAAGGGACCTTTATGCTTTTATTTTATATTCTTTGGTATTACTTGAACTTTTTTTAAAGCAGCACTTAGTTGCTATTTGGGAATGATGAAAAACTGCCTACTCTGAAAGCCTTGCTCACAAATCAAGACTTTAAATCAACTGTCCTTCTTGGTCAACTTTTAGATTGTTGTTTTCTAAATTACATTCCCGAGAACATTAGTGTTTAATGAACTAGACCAATTTTGTCCCTTAGAATATTGGAATTTCCCACTAAACTTGTTGGAGAATAAATGCTAGTGAATGCATGTTACTCAATTTTGTGTTGACGTCCAATTATGCTGGCAAATCAGTGTAGGAAGTAGAGACTATGGAACTTGCAGACAGGTTGATGTGGGTTCAAATATTAATTGTCTTGTAAAATTTGTTAAGAAGTTATGTAACATAACTAGTGCACGGCTTTCCCCAAAGAAGATGCTCAACAAATTATAGAGATTAGTATTATGTTTGATCTTAGGATAGTACATAAAAGGATGAAGCAGAGACGTGAGATTTCCACCCAAATTTCTGCTCCCTTTTCTGCAGCGTAGAGCCACCATTGGAAGAAGCCTGTTTAGCCTGGGACTCTATCTCCTACTAGATTGGCCAAAACCTGAAACATTGAAACACAGGTAAGGATGTGGAGCAATTGGAACTCTCATTCATTGTTGGTGGAATGTAAAATGTTTCAAGCACTTTAAAAACAGTTTGGCAGTTTCTTATAAGATTAAACATAATCTTATCATGTGATCCAGACACTCCTTGGATCTTTATCCAAACGAGTTGAAAGTTTGTATTTACACAGAAACCTATACACAAGTACTTATAGCAACTTTCTTCATAATTGTCAAAATTTAGAATCAATCAAGATATCCTTCAGTAGGTAAATGGATAAACTGTGATATATCTAGATAATGGAATATTGTCTAATGCTAAAAAGAAATGAGCTATAAAGAAATGAGCTATCAAGCAATGAAAAGACAGAAAGGAACATTACATGTATATTACTAAGTGAAAGAAACCCATCTGAAAAGGCTACATATGATATGATTCCAGCAATGTGACATTCTGGAAAAGACAGAACTATGATGACAGTAAAAACATCAGTGGTTGCCCAGGGCTGGGGTCAGGGGAAAAGATGAACAGGGAGAGCACTGATTTTCCAGGCAGTGAAAATACTCTGTATGATACCATAAGGATGAAAACATGGTATTCTACAATTGTCCAAACCCATAGAATGTACAACACCAAGAGTGAACCCTAATTTATAGTATGGACTCTGGGTGATTATGATGTGTCACTGTAGGTTCATGAAATGGATCATTCTGGTGGGGGTTGTCAGCAGTGGGGAGGCTGTGTGTGTGAGGAGCAGAGACTATGTGGAAAATCTTTGTACCTTCCCCTCAGTTTTGCCGTGAACCGAAAACCACACTAAAAAGTAAAGTTTTAACACAAAAAAACAAAAAGAAAACATAAAAAGCTATCTTATTGTTGTACAATTTGAAGTGTCTGGTCATTCCCCTGGCTTACCGTCTACCTCACCGTAGCAAACTCTGGCTGCATTGTTGGTAACTGTATCAGCTGAACTGATGATCTATGTTGAGCCCAAGATTGTTGATTTCAACTCCAGTGATTTTTTTTTCCCCTTTACTCATTTTTATCCATGACAATGAAGAACCTTGTCATTATCAGTGACCATGCCTAAAAATCAGCCACTGTAAAATATCACTTTTCAGACATTGACTTCTTCCATCTCAATTCTTGAATTACTGCCATTACTGCACTTCTTAGGTTTTTATTCATACCCTCAAACACATCAATCCCACTACCTTCTCACCTAATATCCCTTTAAGAGACTTAATGATCCATTAATTCATTTTATTAGATTTAATGATGCATTCTTATAATAATTTTCTTTACCTTGATTATCTCCCTTTTATTTAACTCTTCCTTTGTTGAATTTACTTTCACAGTTGCAGGATGAGCAGTCTAATAGCTGCACTTTCGATGTCTAGGGAAAACCAGCCAGACACTGCTGAAGAAAATCATATCACTAAGTTGAAGAGTTTCACTTAAAATTAATTATAACCATCAAAGTAAACCATATTCAATACCATCAGGTAAGCCTATTATGTTTCTCCTTTTCACATGCTTGAGAAATCTATATATGCTGCCTCCACTTTCTCACCTTTTATTCTCTAGTCAACCCTCTCTGGTTTTATTCTCTAGTTTCCCCCTTCACCCACTGACACTGTTATAAACTCTGTCTGCCCATGTTGCCAAGTCCATAGTGTCATTTTCTCTACTCATCTTACTAAAATTCTTTATAGAAGTTGATAATGTTGAACATTCTCTGTTGACATTTTCTCTAGTGTTGGTTTTAATGATGCCATTCTCTTCTAATTTTCACTTTACCTTACTGGCCACTCCTTTGTAATCTACTTTACCCCATATACTGCCATATTCAATCTCTGAGGGTGTTATTGACCAGGATTCTGTTCTGTGTTCACTTCTTTTCTCTGTCTTACTAGACAAATTTACCTAGTACATGTCTTTAAATAATATATAATAAGGACATCCTAATGTGGACTTTTTGCCAAGACTCTCATCTGAACACCAGGTTTAAATTTTTAGCTACACAACAGATAGTTCCAACCAGATCTCACAATGTAATAAATAAAAAATGTAATTCTTTATTATTACTCATTCTTATATTAAAACTATCCTCTGACCCTATTAGAATCATTAACATTATTACCCATCTTTGAATCATCTTTGTTTCCTCATTTTCATCCATTCTCTACATATCCTGTCTCCACAAATCTTGTCAAGTCAGCCTCAGATCTCTCCATTTACTTCTACTTCTACTGTCACTACTCATGTTTGGTCTCTAAACTTTTCTTTCTTTTTTTAATTGAGATGTCTTTGACACATAAACATTTTGCATATTTAAGGTGTTCAACTTGATGTCAAAACTATTCTTTTCTGAATTATTGTCCCAGGTCCTTATAACGTGTATCCAAAGTTCAAATTCATCCCCCACCTTTTTTTATGTCATTCTAAATTATCTGCTGAAAATGTAAATAGAGTCATGCAACTTCCTTGTTTAAAATCCCTTATTGGGTTGTTATTCCACTTAAAATACAGTCTTCCCTGACGTAAAAGGGCCTGTATGATCTAGTTCTTCTCTACTCAAGGTCACCTCTGCCACTTTATCTTCACTTACGCTCTGGATACACTGGCCTTACAGCATCATTTCAATCCTCTAACATCTCAAAAATACTATTTCTTAACATACAACTTTGTAAAAAGCATTTTATTTTGTTAAACATTCTTTCTTCTCCCTTCACATAACTGAATCCTTAATCTATTTTAGATTTTAGCTCATTTTTCTCTTTATGAAATTCTTTCCATTATTAGCCTTTCAAACTTAGACCTGTCTTCCTCCAACCTTACAATGATCTATCTCAGAGTCTTATGTTTTTCCTTACTACTTTAATTATTTTATAGTGATTACAGTGTTTTTGACTAATATTTCCACCAGAATGCAAAACACATAAGGGCAAGGCTCTGTCTATTTACAGATATACCTCCTGAGCTAGCTTAGTATAAGGAAGAAGGGGGCAATTAATTTGTATTTTTCTGAATGAAAATAAAATTATTTCTAAAATAGAATTCCTGAGAGTTTCTTCTTGCCAGCTATTAAACCATTATTAGCAAAATAGAGTTCACCCTATTCACATAATTATTTATAATACTTAGAGAAGTTATGTAAGTTGGGAATTTAAGGAGACCACAGAATAATGTGCTAAGAGTGAGTTACATTTTCTGATAATAAAAAGTTGTGTAAATTTGATTCTCTAAATAATATATATATATATATATATATATATATATATATATATATATATTCACAAAAATAATGTACCAGGGTTGCTGTTATAAAATTGTGGAGTTATGCTTTTTCTGAAACACTGGTAAGGACCTCTAAACAACAGGACTGGGTCTCTTCAAGGAGAGAAGCAGGATCCTCTTCTAAATCATTTGCCCTTGTTCCAGTCTAAGATTTCTATGTGGGAATATACACTTCTTGCTTTAAGAAATTGATTACTGAAGTCCATCATTGAGTCTTGCAAGCACTGAGTTTGAATAAATGGATTGTTATGAAAGACCTTATTTCTTTTTAATATCTTCTGTTTAAAACGACTTGTTTGCTTTACATTTGAAAGGAAGTGGCTGGGTGATGCTGAAGTCCGTGTTTTCCCTAACATGAGGGCCTGAGGGTGTGTGTGTGTGTGTGTGTGTGTGTGTGTGTGTGTGTGTGTGTTCCCTACTATAATCAGCAACCTCTGCTTGGTCTAAAGCTTAAAACGGAACCCCATTGCGTAGCAGCAAAAACACCTTTGTGCATCTTCCATAACACTGTTCAATTTCGCTCTGAGAAATGCCGAGGGAAGAGTTAGTGCGATGGGTTTCCTCACTACATGTAAAGTACTGTGCTGGTATCCCAGTATTTACTTACTTTGACTCATGTTACAAGAGCAATTTAAGAACTTGACGGTGCTAGACTAAAAATTTTTATTTGTGCTGTCACCTCCATTACCTAAGGCTTTAAACATAAACTGTATTAATAACTTTATAAACACATGACCGATTATCCTATTATGCTCATCAAAATATAACTGAAAAAAAATGTACGAATGAAGAGAATGCAAAAACTCTACAGAACCATCCAAGCAAAGTTTCTAAGATTAGAAGCAATTAGGTATTTAGTCAAGTAATAAAGAACAAGACCCTAAAGCCCACAGGGAAAAATGTGAAAAACAAAATGGACAGCTTTTGTCATAGCAACAATGTAGTTAAGGATGTAAACAAGAGCTAATCTCAGACTTCATTTGAGGTATAATGTTAAATAAGCTACAGGAAATTTCTTAATTTATTTCCTAACAGAACTAATGTTAATTAAGCAAATACATTATACATATACAGTGACTGCTTTCTGGACAAACAGCAGGAAACACAGGCTAACAGGAACACAGCATGTTTGAAATTAGGTAGATGGGCTGGATATGGATATATTATAGAACAAGAGGGAATGGCAAACTAGTTTACACTCCCAATTGTATCAGTCACCTGAAGTATCTTTACCTGAAATTGCTGGGCGTCATTCTCAGAGTTCCTGACTTAGTAGGTCTGGAATGGGACACATATCTTTGCTTCTAACAAATTCTCAGGTGATGCTGTTTATAAACAGAGCCTGTTTCTCATGAATGAAGACAGACAGACAGTAAACAAGTAAGTGAAATATACAGCCCATGAGAACATAAGAAATTTAAGGATTTCAAAAGCAAAAAGGGGGCGTAAAGGATGGTTGGGTTTTGTTTGAAATAATATGCCAAATAATCACTTGATTAGGTCTTTGTGCAGCCATGTAAATGTCATAAAGAGATTCACCATTCACTTATATTTGTAAAGATCTTTTTAAGATAAGGAAAAAACATGTGTGAAGGTCATGAAGAAGGAAAAAGAATGACAAGGTAAAGCAACAGGAAGATCATTGTGATTGGATTAGAGGGAGTGACAGGAAAATTAATAAGAGATGAGGTTGGGGAGAAAGCAGGGGAACCAGGTAATGTACACTGGGAATATCTACTTTATTAGGCTCAATTCTCCCTTGTAATGATAATTTTATACAATTAGTTTTATTAAATGATAATAAACTTAATATATAATATACTCATAGTTTTTTTTTTAAATCAATAAACTGTCCAATTGTAATATAAAGGAGAATTAAAATGGAATTAGTTTATAATAAAACAGTGTTTATTTTGATATTCAATTGCTTGGACATAATTATGAATGAAGATATAATGATATAGTTAAATGCTTAGACCTATAATAGAATCATCATGGCTCACCATGAAATGTTATAATAGCGTATTACACATTGTACTACAAATGTGATTTAAATATTGCAAGCACTGTTGCTATAGGCTATGTGATTTTCAAAATAAGGTATTCTTTTTGCAAAACTGGAACAAAACAAAATATAATATTCTGTTAATTAATATGGTGGTTTTATTTCTGCAACACCAGCATATTTAAAGTTACAAAGAAGGGCTGGCTGAGTGGCTCAGTTGGTTAATAGCTTGCTCAAGAGTGCGAGCTGAGTTCTGAGCAACAGCAGTTTGATGCCCAGCCCAAACTGAGCTGCCACTGAGCTGCGAACAGGTGGCAGGATGGCTCAGCTACAAAAAAAAAAAAGAGAAAAATTACAAAGAAGTCTTTTTGATGTAAAGTGGATTCTAGTGTTGGAAATTATAGACAGACTAATGTCAAGTAGGGGATTCAAGTTATATAGATAAAAAGAAACATTTTATTGAACAAGACTGTCCTGGATTTCAGGATATCAAATATCACTGGTTCTAATACTGCCCATCAAAAAATGTGAAATTCAAGAATATCCTTAAGCATTTTTTAATGCTGTCTAGGATATGGTACCTTTTCCATTTGACATGTTGTAGGAAATCATAAGGATATTATCTTTTATTCTGAAGTAGAGAGCTATTAGTGGATTTTGAGCAAAATAATCTTGTAAACTGACATGTATTTAAAAATAATTACTCTTAATCCTAAATTGAAAATAGACAGTAAGTATTGAGGCCAGAAGTACAAAGACTAGTTAGGAAATTTTTTTAATAATAATTCAGGTGAGAGATGACATTGGTTTAAATTGTGGAGCTAAGTGGTTATGGTCCAATTCTGTAAATCTTTTGAAGGAATAACTAATAAGATTTGGAGAATTTTGAATTGTGAGAGGGAGTCAAGGAATGAACCAATACATGGCTAACATTACCATTTAGCGAGATAGTAAAGATTATGGGAGGGCAAGTTTTGTGGAGCATGATCAATCATTGAAAGTTTATTTAGCATCATCCATTTTGAGACTGTGATATATAATAGACATCAAGCAAATGTGTCTAGCACATAGTTGGATGTAAGACAGGAGTTCATAGAGAGAAATCTTGGCAGAATATCACCAACCAGTCAATATGAGAAGCCAAACCCACCCAGTTGCTGAAGAGAGACCACATGTGGGGAGATCATGGAGAGTTATATGGAAATCTGTGCCTCTGTGTAACACTATCTCTGTGTGAATCACAGCCAAGTACATAGTAGGAGCCTAGGGACACTGTTGATCAGCAGGGCCAGAGTTTATAAAAAAGAGCTAGGCCTGGAGGAGAGCACAGTGATGACAAGTGGGAATTGATCACACATCTCTGAATCTGCTAGTCACCACATCTGAACTTGACATGTATCTTCTAAGAGTTGTAGCCACTGCTGCCATTATGCATGCCAACCCCCAAACGAGTTTCTCTTTTAGTTCATTTTAATTCAGAGACATTCATGAAAAGGGACAGGGTGGGGTGGGGGTGCGATTCCTTGAAGATTTAATTTCGAGCATAACCAAGTCACAGAGAATAGTCCACTACAGTCTATACCTTATCAGCTTGGCATCTATACATATCATTTTACCTATATTTAACTTCCAAATGAATGTAATAGATTTTACTCTAAATGATGAAACTATCCCTCAGAAGACCTAAAACATTGTATTCCACGCCCCCATAAACAATACACAGTCTTACTTTTCTCATTTGGAGGTGATGTTCATTCTTCTGAGTCACACTTCCCCTTTGATATCCTCCAACCTTCATATCCTCTAACTTAAATACTGAAATATAAGGTCAACCTTTATTAACACATCTTCTCCTGAAGGATAAAGGAATAGGAGTGAAAAAATAAAGAGAAAAGAATAACAATTGATATATACACATCTATAAATGTTTTTGTTCAGGTATATGCTTTTTATATTCACACACATAAGTATACATTTACACAGGCACAGACTCAAAGGGGGGAGAAATAGCTCTGACTACTAGTCCTCATGGCAACTGATCTGTGGTAGTAACTGGAATTGATAATTTCCATTTCCATCTACCAATTTTATATATTTTTGGTCTCAGAAAGTACCTTACATGACTATGCTTTTTTGACTTATATGATAACTCCAAACTTCATTTATTAGGCGTCTGTGCAATTAACAATGCTGTCTGTTTGAGCTAATGTAGTTTCCATTAATTGTCACCACAATACACATTAATACGAAGAGATACCTCAGAAAGATACTTGCATTTCATATACCTCTCTCTACCTGCATTATGTAGCAACAGATATTTCCCACTTAAGAGCTGGGAAAGATGTTTAGAAAGGAGATAGTAGATGAAGAAAAAAATAATAAACTAACAAGAAGTCTTAGAGTGACCAGTGATGATTAGGTAGGATGAACTGAGGCATATGATTAACTAAATTTTTATTAAATTGATTGAGGTGACATTGGTTAGTAAAATTATATAGATTTCAAGTATACAATTTTATAATACTTCATCTATATATCACGTTGTGTGTTCACCACCCAGAGTCAGTCCTCCTTCCATCACCATATATTTGATCTTTATCCTCATCTACCACCCTCCTCCCCACTTACCCTCTGATAACCACTAAACTATTGTCTGTGTCTATGAGTTTTTGTTTTTTTGTTTGCCTTGTTCATTTGTTGTTTCAGTTTTATATCCTACATGTGAGTGAAGTCATATGGTTTTCAACTTTTTCTGTCTGATTTATTTCACTTAGCATGAAAATCTCAAGATCCATCTAAGTTGTCACAAATGGCAGTATTTCATCTTCTCTTATGGCAGAATAGTATTCCATTGTGTATATGTACCACATCTTCTTATTCCAATCATCTATCGAAGGACACTGGTTGTTTCCATGGCTTGGCCACTGTGAATAATGCTGAGTGAACATCAGGGCACATACATCTTTATGGATAAATGTTTTCAGATTTTTGGGTAGATACCCAGGAGAGGGATTGCTGGATCATATGGTAACTTTATTCTTAAATTTTTGAGGAACCTCCATACTGGTTTTTCCATAGAGGCTGTACCAATTTATATTCCCACCACAGTGTATGAGGGTTCCTTTTTCTCCAACACTGTTATTATTTGTCTTTTTGATGATAGCCATTCTGACCAGTGTGAGGTGATGTCTCACTGTGATTTGATTTGCATTTCCCTAATAGCTAGTGAAGTTGAGCATTTTTTCATATATCTGTTGGCCATTTATATGTCTTCTTGGAAGAAGTGGCTGTATAGGTCTTCTGCCCATTTTTAAATTGGATTGTTTTTGTTGTTGTTGTTGTTGAGTCGTGTGAGTTCTTTATATATTTTAGAAATTAGCTCCTTACTGGAGGCATTATTTGCAGATATCTTCTCCCATTCAGTTGGTTGCCTCTTTGTTTTGTTGATGGATTCTTTTGCTGTGCGGGAGCTTTTTAGTTTGATATAGTCCCATTCATTTATTTTTGCTTTTATTTTCCTTGCCTTTGAGGTCACATTCATAAAATCCTCTCTGAACCCAAGGTCCATAATTTTTACTACCTATGCTTTATTCTATTCGGTTTATTGTTTCAGGTCTTATGTTAAGGTCTTGGATTCTTTTGAGTTAATTTTGGTATATGGTGAGAGATAGAAATCTAGATTCATTCTTTTTCATGTGGCTTTTCAATTCTCCCTGCACCATTTATTGAAGAGGCTTTCTTTTCTCCACTGTATGTTTTTGGCTCCCCTGTCAAAAAATTCTCTGCCTATACATGTGGGTTTATTTTTGGGTTCTCAATTTTATTCCATTGGTCTGTGTATCTGTTTTTCTACCAATACCATGCTGTTTTGATTATTATGGCTTTGTAGTATATAAATTGAAGTCAGGAGTGTTGCAACTGCAGCCCTGATCTTTTTTGTCAGAATTGCTTTGGCTATTTGGGTCTTTTGTGATTCCATACAAATTTGATGAGTTTTTGTTCTATTTCTTTTAAAAATGCCATTGGGATTTCCATGCAGATTGCATTAAATTTGTATGTTGCTATGGGTAATATGGCTATTTTAACTATGTGATTCTTTCAATCCATAAACACAGAATATCTTTTCATTTCTCTGTGTCTTCTTCCAGATTGGGAACATATATATTGATAAGTGTTATGTCTTCTTAGTTTATTGTTCCTTTTTTCATTATGAAATGTCCATCTTTGGCTATTTTTACCTTTTTTAATCTTAAGTGTTTCTTCAGATATAAGTATAGCTACACTTGTTTTTCTCCGAATGCCATTTGCTTGGAGTATCGTTTTCTACCCTTTCACTTTGAGTCGATATTTGTCGTTGCAGTTGACATGTGTCTCTTGAAGGCAGCATATGGTTGGATTTTGTTTTAAGATCCAATTTGTTACTCTGTGCCTTTTTATTGGTGAGTTCAGTCTATTTACATTTGGGGTGATTATTGATATATGAGGATTTCCCACAGCCATTTTATCTTTTGTTTCCTGTTAGCTCATTGTCTCCCTTGTTTCTTTGTCTTTGTGTTTCTGTTATTAGATTAACTGAATTTTTTATATTTGGAGCCAAAAAAGCTTACAGGACAGAGTTTAACATAGAATAAATGCTCAAAAAAGATGAATTTTCTAAAGTGGGGTCTCCATCAAGTGTGGGACTGTATGGGATATTAAACACGACAGCAACATAAGCTACAAAGTGAGAATCAAACTTGATTTTATAGGCTTCCTGATGGTAGCGCTGCCATATATCTCAGCTTAATCAGAATTAGCTCAGGAACTAGGCCATTACAAGACATTGAGGGGGTTGTATCAATGAAGCAAATGTAAAAAAGCTGAAAACAGAAAAGGCAGAAGTGGTAAAACACATAGGGACTGACAATTATTTTGCTTCTTCTTGGTTTGAGTATTCAGTTCTCATAGACCCTGGTAAAAAATTAAAATAAAATATTCTTTAACATAAATTATAGCTCGATTCTCCTGATTTCGCATAAGCTAAATAACTAATTTGCAATACATTTTATAGTGCCATGGCATTCTTATCTGGAGGCACTGGCTATTTAATTTTGCATATTTTAATAATGAATAAAGTCCCACAATATTTACTGTATCCTTCTTTACTTGCAGAGCTTAGATCTTTGTCTTTTTTATGAATTATACCTGCTCTCGGTGTCATTAGTCTTTTTCAGTTGTGAACACCTGGAACGTTCAAGTTGTCTTTTCTTTATAACATGGTATTTCCAACATATATGATTATATATTAGCCCCAAATTTTATATCTGTCAAATGCTTTACAGCCTATCTTTTATAAGTTGCTGCTAAAAGCAAACCAGTAAATCACCTCAGGAATATTACCTTTTTGTTTTCTTGTTTGTGGAGGAAATAAAGCAACATGGAAACCAAGCAGTTTGCAATTATGGCAGGAATATCAGGAACAGAAATCTTTATTTCTCTAAAATGGTAATGCACTCTATGTTCCACCTTCTCTTATTTTAGCTATTTTACCTCAAATTTTAGCTGTTTTTAGGGAAGTGGAAAGTCAAACAAGAACCCACAGAAAATAACCAACTCGATACTATAGATTGAATTATTATTTTAGATAATTCAGTCGTTCTCTCCAATCACTATTTCTCAGGAGCTTGTGGTTTCATTCTATGATATATTTTAATAATTTCCCACCTCTTCAGTTTTCTTTATCTTTGTTGAGAAAAACAATCTGAAGTGTTCGTTTATTTTGTTTGTCTGGTTTTTCTGTTTTGTTTTGTTTTTTCCCCCAGCATATAAACAGGGCAAAAACCTATGACTATTTTTAGGTTAGTGTATTTTTTCAAATTCATGCTGTCTGATTTATTTTGCACTTAACCTGATCTCAACTTCTCTACATTCCTAGTGCATAGTTCTACCAAATACAAATCTAATATTTTACTTTAATATATTAGTCTATTCTGTAGTTCTCGGCTGTGCAGCAAAGCATAATATGTTTTAGCAGGGTCTTTAACTTAACTGTGAACTACAAACCAGGTGGAAAAGCACAGATTTATAAAACTTCAAAACCAAGTATAATTCAAATACTAATATTTTGTTGAACCATAAACTGATCTGCTGTTATATTCTTATAAAATAGCCATTTAGAATGTCTATTTTAAGTAGAACTAATCCAATATGTATTTTTTTCATTCTGTTGAACTAGAGGACCAATTATTTTTTCTGGTCTTTGAAATGATCTTTGCAAGTCTTTTCATTTCTGTTTCTGTGTCCAATACCTTAACACAGACCCTAATCTCCACACTTAATTACTGCCAAGGCTTTCTAGCTTCTTTTCCTGAAATTCTTTAAGCAGAATAGTGTTCAAATAAATGTACTAACCCTTCCAGTCATGTCAATCCTATAAACCAACACTTTCAAGGCCATTGTCACAGGCTTTATCACCTTTGAATTTCTCAAGTACACATTCATTTTCACTCCCATCTAATCCCACCCTGTCAATTCTGCCTGTGATAAATTCTTTATAATTAGGTAATTTCTATTTTCCCATGAGTCAACTAGCAAACTCTTACACAGTACTTCAGCTATTACTCTGACTTTTGGGGGTCAAAAGTTTATTATGTTGTTAATTTGATCTTTTTATGCTTTCGGAGACAGGCATGGTAATTGCCAGCCAGAGGTGATTACAGAAAACTGGAGATGTAGGAATGTCAACACTTGATAACTAAAAAAAAATAAAAATAAATAAAAATAAAAAATAAAAAAAAAAAAGAAAGAAATGAGATCAAGGTCTTTCTATTTTCCCTGAAAGTAGACTTCACTCTATGTCCTAACAGATTTTGTCCATAAAGATCTCTAATGTACCTTGGCTTACAAGTATAGTGCATTAAAAATCTTGCCAACTTTTGTGTTTTCAATAAATAAACACTGTTTGCTACCATCACTTAAAATGATCTCTTAGAAACTTGCAAAGTGCCCAGAGCAGGCAGATTCTTGTTTAGAAAAAGAAACAAAACAGTTTAGACAACTATACATTCCTCATGCTATCTAAAATATTTTAAACTAAAAAACAGGTGGAGATGTAAACAATGACCATAAAAAGATAAACACAATATTTAGAAGGCATTTTAGGTAAGAGTGTTTTAACATATTTTATTACATGCATATCTGTTGTCATCCTGAAAATTATCAGAATATGTTTTGGGTTTTGCTTTTAAGCTCCAGCAATGGTGAGGCAGAATACCCTCCCATATGCATATGTGATTTTCAGGTACCATGAACTAACTCAAACATTTGCATATGAACACAGCCTAAAACCTTGAGTACTGGGAGAAAGTGTTCTTTATTTTTTCCAATTTTTTGAGATACAATTGACATATAACATTATATAAATTTAAGGTACAAAATATAATGACTTAATATACAGATGATCCCTGACTTTTGATGGTTTGACTTAATGGTGTGCAAGTAATACACATTCAGAAGAAATCATACTTTGAATTTTGAATTTTGATCTTTTCCTGGGCTAGAGATATGTAGCATAATACTCACTTGGTGCTGGGCAGCAGCTGTGAGTCAGAGCTCCCAGTCAGGCACACCATCACAAGGGGAAACTATTGATACTCCGCAGTATGCTCTGTTGCCCGTGTTTTTTTGATATTTTGTTGTGAGCATGTTTAAAGTAGGCTAGGTCGGGCGACTGAGTGGTGCTTTGGTTAGGAGCTGTCTTGGGATGCCAGCTCTGAGCAGCGGGGTCCTTGTTGGGGATACACATATGAGGGCCAGTGACACTGCTCTCTACAGCTAAGATGGTGAACAACAGCTCCAACGGGAGCTGGGCTGCTGTGAGTCCCTGGGACAGCATAGCTTCAGCTCCTGCTGCAGTGGGCTGCCATGGGCTACAGTGAGTGGCTGGCATCCAGCATGAGCAGCCAGCAGCTGGCGTGAGCTGCCAATTACCACTGTGAGCGGCGGTCCAGAGGCCGGTGACCTATCTGCCTCACCTGGGAAGAGCGCAATGATAATACCAACATGGGCCAGTGAAGCAACACCCTCCAAAATTAGACTAAAGGACAAAAGGACAGCAACTTCTCTGTTCTCCTTCCTCAATCTCCAACGCTGTTCCCCTCCCCCAATTCCCCAATAAAATCTTTAAAAATAAATAAATAAATAAATAAATAAATAAATAAATAAAAATAAAGTAGGCTAGGTTAAGCTTTGATGTTGATATGTTAGGTGTATTAAATGCATTTTTGATTTATGATATTTTTAACTTACAATGGGTTTATTGGGACATAATTCCATTGCAAGTTGAAGAGCATCTGTATGTATATATTGTGAAGTGATTACCACAATAAGTTTAGTTAACATCTACCACTCCTTTAATCCCTATATTTTTCTTGTAGGTAAAAACTTTTAAGATTTTCTCTCTTAACAACTTTGAAATATACAGTACAGAATTGTTAGTTATAGTCACCATGCTGTATGTTACATTTCCAGAATTTATTTACCCTGTAACTGGAAGTTTGTACCATTTGACCTTCTTTTTCATTTTCCCCACCCCACTCCTCTCTGCCTCTGGTAACCACCAATCTGTCCCCTGTTTTTATGAACTATATGGGATCATATAGTATTTTTATTTTTCTGTTTGACTTATTTCACTTAGCATAATGCCCTCAAGATTTATCTATGTTGTTGCAAATGGCGGGGTTTCTTGTTTTTTTTTATTGTGGTTAGATAATATTCCATCGTGTATATACACCACAATTTTCTTTATCCATTCATCCATCAATGGACATAAATGTTGTTTCCATGTCATAGCTATTGTGAATAATACTGCAATGACCATGTGGGTGCATATATCTCTTTGAGATTGATAATAATAATACCACCAGCACATAGATACTGTGTATACATTATTTTATTGAACATCATTTTATAGTATTTTAAAATATTTATTTAAAATTAATTTTCTTTGAAAGATAATCTTTTAAATTCCTCCATTTTACCTTGACATGAAAAATCAATAAATTAATTTATATAAACCAAGTCTAATTATTTATTGTTATTGTATATGATTTGCTGGATGAAGTAAACTATCGCTAAATCATCCATTAATGTCAAGATGGCTAATTAATAATCATGAAGTCAGGGTTGCCATTGACCAAACTTTTCTTATTGACCATTTTTCCCCATTGTCTAAATGCAACCCAATCCATGTCTACGCATGTGGCGACTTTTTCCATTTCTTTCCAGTTTTATTGCTCATGTAGTAACCACTGACTTATCTTTTATGTTTTTAGATGCCAACTATTATCTTTTTATAATTATATCAAAACACAGTATTAGTGTCTAATTTTGTACATCTCTCTGCACTTATCCCCTTGAATCAGACACCTTTAAAAGTTAGTTCTGTTTATTGTCTATTACACATATTATTATAATATTTTATATAACATTACTTCATTTTCAGGATAACTGATTTTAGTATTGATTTCTTCAGACTCATGACATTCTTTTGGGTAAATTCTTAAGCAATATTTGTTATTTTATATTTTTGAGGAGTTCATTGATCTAGGCACACTTCATTTTTAAAATAAAAAGGAAATAACATATTAGTAGTATAAGGTACTAAGTATAATTCTATAAAATACTCAGTGTGTCACTGCATAAGAGAGCTTTGAAAAGACTTGTTATGCAAAATAGATATAATAAGGATGTAGGTATAAAATCAGCTTTTAAAATTAGCAGTTTCATGTTCTTTTTTCCACGTTTCCTTTTACTTATTAATTTTTCAGTGTGTACAAATTTGTTTACATATGTGACCATCATGTCATGGAATGTCCTGAAAATGGTCTAACAGCTCTCACTTTCACAGTAAAAAACTTGATAGAATCAATAATTCTTAAGGGAACACATCTGTAGGATAGTACTGAAATCTATATATACTATGTTTTTCCTACACATACATACCTATGATATAGTTTAATTTATAAATGAGGCACAGTAAGAGATTAACAATAACTAATAATAAAATAGAACAGTTATAACAATGTACTACAATAAAAGTTATGTGAATGTGGTCTCTCTCTCAAATTATCTGATTGTACTGCACTCACCTTTTCACTTGAAAGAAGCACTTTGTGGCTTTTCTTTGGCATACCCTAATTGCCAACATCACTACTCTTGAGATCACTACTCCTGTGCTTTGGGGCCATTATTAAGTACGTTAAGGGTTACTTGAACACAAACACTGTGATACTGTGACAGTCAATCTGATAACCCAGACAGCTACTAAGTGACTAGCCATTGGGTAGTGTGTACAGCATGGATATATTGGATAGGACAGAGAGATTTCATCAGATTTCACCATCACACAATTTAAACTTATTAATTATTTCTGGAATTTTACATTTAATATTTTTGGACTGCAGTCTCAGTAACTGAGACTGAAGAAAGTGAAAACCACAGCGAAAAGAGACCTATTGCATTATCTGTGATTGGATCAGCAACATGGCAGAGACAATCTGCCTTTTTAAAAAATGTTCTCCACTGCTTAAAGAACAATGTTTAAAGAACCATACCAAGTCTTTCATGAGCTAGTCCTAGACTTTCTACTTTCTGACTCACTAAAGGAAGGAGTGAGGGTTTGGAAGCTTGAGGAAAAGAGATGAGATAGGAAGATATTATAATAGTTAATATGAAAATTGATCAAGCTTGAGCTAAGGTGGGGGGATAGAACAAGTACAGTGAGATTCAAGAACCCCTTTGAAACAGAATTGAGATACTTTGATTATCAGATAGAAGTAAGAAGAATGATTATAAGAAGATTTATAGAACACAGGGACATATATATCTTTCCCTTGAGATGAGGGTCTACTTGGTAATGAAATCCTAAATCAATGTAGAAAGATGGTGGATCTATCTGCTTTGGGGATCAGGCTAGTGATGTGAGCTCAGCTTACCTACTCTCAGGGTTTTCTGCTCAGGAATGAGAAGTTCAATTTCACAGAGAAAAAAAAATGACATGTCAAACATTATTTCTAATATTCAGCAAATACGAGTATATTTTCCACTAAATGGAATGCAATTTGAAAAGCAGAGTCTAGAGCCACAGATATGTTTCAAAAATTAGAAAATATTTCAGTGTAGGAGGACTTTGTGAAAAATCAAGGTGTTATAGAATCACACTATTGGGTCTTAAATTATGTATCCTTGGAACACAGAGTAGCTCATTTACTCAGAAGTCAAATCATGTCAAATTTTCTCAATTCAACAGTACATAAAAAATGAAGACAAATATTAACAAAATTTCTCAATTTTAAGCTTCCCTGCTTGATATTTTTCAGCTTTTGACATCAAGCAAGAAATAAAATAAATAACACAAAATGCTAAATAATACTAATGGAAATGTCAGAAATACGATTACAAGACGATCTTAAATGTATTACTTTCTAGTTGCAGGAACTTACACGTACCCATGTATTTTGCTAGTAAGTTGTTGCTATTTCATAGGAATGCTTAAATATATCAGTTCTCCCGGAATCCTTTAAACAACACCGTGACTTCCAGACTCATTGACTGTTCCCTAATAAGTATGAATTACAGCTAGGAAGCTACCCTGAAGAGAGCAAGTAGGAACTGAAATGAATAAAGAAGCAAAGACAAAAGACAGAAAGATAGAGGAAGGGAGATACAAAGGGGAAATAACTTTATTTCCCACGTTCCTAGTCTGTTCCAGTTTCTGTGTTAGGATTGATTTTTTTCATTATTATATCTATTATCTTTAACTCATTACAAGGTGGCATAAATAATTTCAATTAACACATGACAATCTGAAGTCCAGAGAAGTTTAGTTACTTTCTCTATGTCTCACAGCAAGCATCTGAGATAGTTCACTCTGATTTCAAAGTCTGTTTTGCTCTCTAAAAGCTATGCTGTCTTGAAGACATACAATTAAGAGTGGTTAATCAGCTAAACTTAATAATATATTAAATATGGTCTAATTGATTTAAAACTTGAAGAACATGACTGATAATTTTATTCCTGGGCCAATGCTACTATTTCCACATCCTTAAATATTTCAGATTCACCTGGTTGGGCTTGTTTTGCTCAAAAATGAAACAAAAAAACAAAAACAAACAAACAAAAAGTTAAATTTACCCTTTTAACTGGAATGAAATAGGAACATGATAGAATTCTAAAAAATCAAGGAAAATTCAAAAAAAGATAAACCTGGAACTAGTGGCCTCATTTCAATAGACTAGAATTAGAAATGTTCCTTGAATCAAAATTAAGTTTAATGCATGACCACTAAATTTACGTGACCAGGGCCATGTTTCATTTGTACTTATACATATTTTACATATACATTTACACACACACACACACACACACACACACACATACACACACATACACCAGCATTTTGTACAGCACATAGCATCATAGAATAAGTGATCAATACTCAGATGATTAGTTTTTAAAAGGTACATGGCCATCAGTCAAGGTCCTTAGAACTAAGCCAATGAAACTGTCTTTGGTTGATTCAAACAGCAAAGGATATGCCCAAGAGGTTGGGACATGATACTTGTAAACTGGGTAGGAACAAAGGAGTTTAATTGGAAGGGAAGACCATAGAATGGCTTAGAGAATGAGCTTTGTGAAGACACCAACACTACCAAACCCACAGAATACCATAGCCTGCTTCATCACTATGGCCTGTGCTGGATACCCAACGCTGTCTCTAGACTGCTGTCACTATTGTCCCTAGTGATGTGACTTCCATCATTTGGGCGCTTGTCTGACCATCTCTCTACTATTCTGTTTAATTTGAATATTGTATTCTATTTAAAGAAAAATATTATCAAGGCAAAGGGTAGTAGTTAAAAGATGACTGATTGAAATATCAAAGTTGCTTTTAAGATGTTCTCATTGTCTCTAACTTTTGGAATTTTAATTATGATATATCTTAGTGTGGGTCTCTTTGGGTTCATCTTGTTTAGGACTCTCTGCACACCTATTTCCTTCACGTTAGGGAAGTATTCCATCATTATTTCTTCAAATAGGTTTGCAATTCCTTGTTCTGTTTCTTCTCCATCTGGTACTCCTATAATGTCAATGTTGGTACACATGAAGTAATCCCAGAGGCCCCTTAAACTCTCCTTTTTTGTGTGTGTATCCTTTTTTTTTTCTTTTTGCTGTTCTGATTGGGTATTTTCTGCTACCTTATCTTCTAAATCACTGATTAGATCCTCTGCTTCATCTAATCTAGTTTTGGTTCCCTCTAATGTATTTTTCATTTCAGTCATTGTATTCTTTATTTCTGACTGGTTCTTTTTTGTTTTATGTCTCTATTTTTATATTTCTATCTCTTGTTGAAGTTCTCCCTGAGATCATTGAGCATCCTAATAACTGGGGTTTGGAACTCTATGCCTGGTAGATTGCTGAACAAAAGCAAGGAAGAACTTTCCATTATTGATGATTCTTAGCCACATTCTGTGAGGCACAGGAATAAATAAATGAAATATTCATTAAAATATTTAAACTATCAATATTGCATGAATGAAGATGAAAGGAATGACATGGCATGAATGGGCTCGCATTGGACTGAATTATCATGTTAAAACTTTCCTAGAAAAACTGACAGTTTTTGAAATTCATTAATAACTTATAAGAAGTGTTATTTTCTTTAAGTGTCTATAAGTCTTCAGTTTGGACAGATACAAAAATGTACAGATGTCAAAGTGAGCACTTATATATTAAAAATATCAGCAAGGAAGGCAAGGAAATTATCCTTCGTTTTACAATTTCTAATAAATTTATACTTGTAAATTTCTACACACAAACTGAGGTTTCTAATTTAGATTTTAATAGCATCCTATTAGCATTTGGATATACAAGGTACCTGAATTGTTGAGTAAGAATCTTGATTCAAAGTTTCCTTTAGGAGTTGCCACACTTTTTCTGTAGAGGGTAAGATAGTAAATATTTTACGTTTTGCAGACCATGTCTGTTCTCAATTACATATCCTTCTTTGATCGCTTGTAAAACCTTATAAAAGTACAAAGATAATTTTTAGCTCAAGGGCCATGCCAAAGCATGCCAGTAGTAAAATTTGACCCATGAGTTGAACCTGCTTGCTGATCCCTGGTCTAAATCTAAATCATATATATACATACACACACACACACACACACACAGTAAAACCTTGGATTGTAAGTAACGTGGTTTGCAAGTGTTCTGCAAGATGAGCAAATATTTCTAATACATTTTAACATGGTAAACAAGTGATGTCTTGCAATATGAGTAGTTTGTTTTAGGAATGAATTATGCTCACAAACCAAGGTATTAATATATATATATATATATATATATATATATATATATATATATCTTGTTTGCAAAATTTGTATATATGGGCTATTAGAGGTTCTTAAATTTTTGCTTAAGGAACTGTCTGAGTGTAACCAAGTGCATTCAGTGGAAAAACTTCTAAAATGCATGCCATTGCTGATCCCATTGCCAAAATGTCTCCCAAACTAATGGTTCTATTAGTATATTAGGGCTGTATAAATTGAAAGTCTGAATTCAACTTTAGAAGATATGTAATTAATGTTTATCAATTTATTGGCTTTTTTGTATAGGTAAATCTAACATGTTTAAAGTTACAATAAGTCAATATCTAACTGAATACAGGAGTGATAAAAATATAGGAGTTTCCTAGTTATTGTGTATGTGTGTGTTTATGTGTGATTATATCATGAAGCTGCTGTAACAATTGCTAGTTTATCTACAGTAATGATTACTGGTATATCCAATCTTGTTTGCAAAAGGAAGAAGACTTACCTTAGATGGGTATATGTGTTGTGGTTTATTTTACTCACGACTGTATAATGTTTAGCAGCATGTCTAGCTCTGAAGATGCTAAGTAATATTCTGAAAATGGATAGAAAGAAATTCTGATCATCAGACTATTGATATCAGTGAGGCTTTAGTGGTAGAAAGAAAATCAGGCTTGAAGTAATAAACGCACCAAACAAAATCAGGATAAGATTCAGACTCAGTGGGGAAAAGACAGGGACCACTTTAGAACAGGCATACATGGCAAGGGGTGAGTCATGGTAGAAAAAGTCCCAATGTGGCAACTCAAACATGAGAACACAGGAGAATCGTGCTGAATCCAAACCTTTGTGCCTCTTGAATGAGCAGACTTCGCCTCAGAATGTGCCTTGAGTTGAAACTACCAGTGGGAATCAGGTGGTTTCTCTGACAGAGAACATCTTTGATTCCCAGCAGGCAGCCCAGGGCCTGACATATAGCAGGTGTTAACTACTTAACTTTAAAGAAAATTTCTTTAAAGTTAAGTAGTTAC
This sequence comes from Aselliscus stoliczkanus, assembly GCA_033961575.1. Lineage (NCBI taxonomy): Eukaryota > Metazoa > Chordata > Mammalia > Chiroptera > Hipposideridae > Aselliscus > Aselliscus stoliczkanus. The sequence continues at coordinate 66,141,342 of CM066734.1, read as the reverse complement.
AGTGGTAGGGCCAGCCGAGTGGTGTGGTGGTTAAGCGCTGGCTTGAAAAGCCAGCAGCCCTGGTTCGGATCCCATATATGAGGGCCAGTGACACTGCCAGCAAAAAAATAAAATAAGTAGGAAATAACTACCGTGGAAAGTTAGTTAAGCAGTTCGTTAATATTGTACTTTTAAAAATTTATTTAAATTTATAATGTATCATATAGTTTTTAGGAAATGATTATGGATATATTGGGACTCACGATCACTAACAGTTTACTTAATACATTATCATTTCTTCCATGATGATTTCCAGGTATTGATTTAATTACTTATTAATTACTCATCATGAATTTGATATTTATTTTTTGGGTTTTAAGATTCATATCAGTACAAATGAAGAACACTTTTCTCCCTTTCTTAAAAAAGTATAGTAAATATGTGATAAGAAAAGAAAATGTAAAGGCGATATCATGTATTATGGACACTAGTAAAATATGTGATTTCTGCAATAATAAGTCAGTATAAAAACAAAAGTATTTAATGCTTTGATTTTACAGACAGGCCAACTTTAGATGAGTTTTTATTCTTTCAAGATTGAGGATTAGGAAATTGATCATAAATGGAGTAATAACTTTAGTAGAAAATGTCTAAATAACTCTGTAGTGCTGTTAGCAATGAATAGTGAGTAACAGAAAACAGTTTAGTTGCTCTTTCATGTCTCTTGATTTTTCTGAATTCCCAGCCAGCCAGGTAATCACAGCACTTCACACAGCTCTTAGCATATCGTAGAAATCCAATAAATAGATTTGAATTGATATGCCATGGAACCATGATCTTGGGTGAAATTTCAGACACCTATGTTATGGTGGTATACTGATCAGATCACACAGCAAATTGTCATTTTTGAGAAAGATGCAGAACTTATTGAACAATTAAATTGTAAGAATTTAAACTAAATTAAATTATACTAAAAACAAAAGAAATAAACATTCAGAATCATCGCTTCTGAATCATTTTATTACATGGTACTACCTGTGACCCTGAGGCTGTGTCTGTTGTTTCTGATTGGTGGAAATACTATATAACAATATATTATTTCATATCTCTTCCCATTTCTGCATTCAGTGATGTTATTTTATAGCATGAAATATGCCGCTGTGAAAATACTTACACCAGAGAAATTAACAAATTCTATAAACCAGAGGTCTTTCCCCCTAGAAAACCAATTGTTAAACATTTATCAGGATACCAATCTTCATCAAAACAGCAATTTTTTTTTTCTATTTATAGGATGTCCATATAAATGAGACCTGGGTTGGAAAGAGAAGACTTGATCCAAAGGTAACAAGATGAAAACACGTGACATGTTCATGCAGATTTACTCTTTAAAAACAGGTCTTCTAAATTAGGTAAAAACAGAACAAATATTTTACTTAAAAAGATAGTCTGAAATTGCCATTAAGAAGCTTTGTTAAGGTAGATCAATTAACATCTAATTGCCTCTAAATAGCAGATAGGCAAGCTATTACAATCTATGTGTAGATGAGGGATATTCACAGAAGCTCGACTTTTTCTCAGCCTCGAAACGTCAAGCATATGTTTTTTTATTTTGACCCCTGACATTGACCACTGTATTAGCAGTTACGCAACATGCTATCAGTGACAGGAGCAGATTTCCAGAATGCCAAGTTGGATTCAAGCACTGGATACATTCAGTAGTGGCCACAGCTGGGGACTATGGCCCTCTCCTAGCAGCCTCTGGATCTCCCTTATTTCACAGGGAAAGAAACAACTTTGGAAGAGTGGCTGGCACTCACCATGAGAAAATAAAACTTCAAAGGAAAATTTATTCAGGATTAGTTTCAAGATTAGTTTCTAAATGCTTCCCTGTTAACTATTGGGCTTGTATGAACATGACAAATGAAAGAGAAATTAAACAAATAACAATTCAATTTATAAAATCCGGAAATACAGATATTTATATAAATGTGTCTATATGAATATATTTGCATATGTGCTTGATAAAGATCCCAGAGGCATTTCCCACCAAATAGTGACAATAATTGTGTCTGGATGCTATTATGTTTGGTAATTTTATTTTTTTCCTTTTATCTTAAAATACACCATGTAAAATTCGTACAATTAGCATGCATTATTTTTTTATAAAAGAAAACAAATTAAAAATAAATAGAAATTCTGGAGACTCAAAAATTTGTGTACAATTTCTTTAAATTGAATATTAAGAAGTTAGGTTGCTCCTAAGTTCCTGAAAAATATAAAATTTAAAGCAAGAAGCCAAATTTGCTCTCTTTTAAATGCAGTAAAAATTTTTGGCTTAGAAAACTAAGTGGAAAACAATTCTGTACAATATATTTATACTGATATGATAGTGTTTTTTGTTTTGTTTTGTTTGTTTTATTTTTTTGCAATTTAAGGCAGTATAAAATGCTAGTTAAAAGCCTGCACTCCAAGTGTCAGCAAAGGCAGCTTTAAATCTCCACTCCATCATTTACTATGTAATTTTCAGGCAATTTATTTAACCTTTCTCCTCCTTGTTTACTCAAGCATAACATAGAGATAATAAAATCTGTCTTGGAGGAATTTCATGAAGATTAAATATAAAAATATGTCGAGCATGTGATTAGCAATCAATAAATAATAGCTTGAAATATCACTAAATGAAAAGGTATTTCAGAAATATGTCTGAGCAGATGTAAATGGAACTCAGACATTCAGTCTTGAAATTCTGTTTTAACATTAGAGCAAATTACTTTCCCATTAGAAAATTAAATGTTCAGACCTCTTATAGTCAGAATGATAGGCACGATACAAGTGTTAATTATAAACTGAAGTAAATTATGCTCCCAAGATATTTGTATAATCTTTGTTGCCCTCATTTCTGTCTCTGTATTGTTTTTATCCTTCTGAACCAACAGGGAGCAACGTTGCAGATGTTGTCCCAGCTGCTGTTGCTTCGGGCGTTAACTTGTGTGACTCTCGATAGAGATAGATGTTTGTGTTTTTCCACAATGGGATTGCATGGCAAACAGTACATGAGCCTGAGTGTTGCTTGGGTTTGTTTTAACTTAGTGCTTTCTTCAAATGTCGCTGAAATCCAATTCAATATGATGACTACACCCAGTCATCAAGTATTTGCTGAGACACTACTGTGTGTTGGGTATTATTCCTGGAACTAGGAGTCAATGAACAAGGCCACAAGTATATTTTATGAAGGTTATTGTTTAGTTGTGGGGTAGATAATCACAATAAATAAGTAATTATAAATATATGTTAGGAGGTGAGAAGTACTTGGGAAAATAGTGCAATGTAAGAGAAACTGTGCAAGTTACAATTTATTTGTACTTCAAGTCCTTGCACAAATATCACCTCAATGACACCTCCCCTGACCACCCAACTCTAATTCTCCTCAACTTGCTTTCTGTTCTCCACAGTAATTACCGTTATTATTGTTATTTATTATCTTTCATCTTCCTCCCATTTGAATGTAAACTCCAGGAGTGGAGGGATTTCTTTGTTTTAGTCTTTGTTTTATTCTCACTTTAACAAAACCACTAGTATTTGTTTCCATGATGTGGCAGAAAATCTTGAAAACTGACCAAGGAGAAGATGATGAAAAATCATGTTAAGGAATCTCACATTTGTTGTACGGGCATTGTGAGCTACAGAGCACATAGCATAATCTTTAGAATGAGTATTTTACTCTGTGAAAGTACGAGGGATAGATGGTAGGTATGAGAGACTGGAGGTTCTGGGAAATGGTGATTGCCTTTTCTAGGTAGTGGCAAGGAGGCTGTACAAAATGTGAGGGAAATAAGCAATGGATAGGACTTGTCAATAGGAAATTGAGAGAGAAAAAGAAGTTATAAGGACTTTCAAGCTTCAAGTTTGAAAGAGTAGATCAATAGTAGTGCCTTTTCATTGACAGTGGGTAAGAAAAGGGTAGGAGGGACACGTTTGAGAATACTTGTTCAGCTGAAGCATTATAAGTTTGAGTAAATACAGGAGGTACTCAGGTAGGGCAAATGAACATTCCTAAAATCAGGATTGGCTTCTTAGAGGTATCAGCACTGGAATTGTAGTTTTGGGAACCATGAGCATATTGGTAATAGTTGAAGATCAAATTATAGCTGGAAAAAAATAACGATATACTAAGGGAAAAGCAAATAAAAGGGGATTTTTTTTTTTAAAGGCAGGGTAAAATCCCATTGGTAGAACAATGCAGACCACAGGTGAGAGAACTCTCTACCTCTGAAACAGACCAGGAGGATATAATGATGTGTACTCCTATTCCTGCTAAAGTAGCTATGAGAAACTTCCTTTTCCTCTTTTGCACTTGGCCTAGGTACATGTCTTCTTAATATTGTTCTTATACATAAGCTAAACTTCCTTCTTGCAGTCCCCCATCATGCCCATTGTACTGTGGATTGGATGGTGCTGCATTCTGGTATAAATCAACTGAAGACCTACGCTGAAGGCACACTTGATCAACAGCATCCTACCTCTCACTATCTACCAAATACCTGAAACTGCCTCTTAAGGGCCCAAATCACTGTTAATCTTCCAAAGACTCCTAATCTGATGTCTTCTCAGTAGGAATTACTCCATGGCAGGTTATAAATCAATGATTTGGATTCTCTCTTCTTAATTGTAAATCTCTTGGGAGTAAAAAGCATATACGGCAACAGAGTGCTTTCCATTACTTCTGTGTCCTTCTACGCTCTTCCGGAAAAATTCACCTATGCAATCCGTCCTCTTAATTTTTATAACTGAGCTAATGAGCACACCTTGAAGAAATCACATAAATGTGTTCACAGGCTCATCGTATATGTACTGTTAGAATTTTTTACTGGAGCCTTATCACTGATGGGCAAGGATTTTACATGTTTTTTCATTTGCATTTTTTTTCACATTTTGCAAAATTGCTAAACTGCTAGTAAATTTCTTTAGTGATTTCTGGAAGCACCAACTCCAATACCACTTACTCCTCCTACTTCAGCACAATTCAGTCTTCTTACTTCACAGAGGAAATAGAAGCCATAAATTCCTTCAAGGTCTTGCCCATCACTGAAACATATCTTTCATCCTGATTTATAATACTGTAGAAAAATTATCTTATTCCTATATTAAGCTATTTTTAAGTAAATACCATCAATAATACCCCAATATTATTATCTTACAAATTTTCTGCCTTATTCCTTTTCCTAATTATTTCCATTATACCTGTCTTTCCATTTCTGTAATACATAGCATACAACATTTTTTTCTCTTGACTCCTCTTTCCCCATCTTTATTTTTTCTTCATTGTATTTTTCTCCCTCCACAACCAAGCTCCTTATAAAAGTTGTCTATCTTCTTTGATTTCACTTCTGAACACCAAGTTCTCTTCAACACACTCCATCTATTATGGCTTTCAATATCCAGTAAAATTGTCTTCCATTGACAGACCCAATTGAAAAAAAAAAAAGTCTATTATCTTATTTCACATTTCTTCTGTGGCATTTGATACTTTTATGTAACTTTTACCTTTTGAAATAAAATTCTGCATTGGCTGCTGGTATGTTATGCACTCCCTTTTTATTTGTTTGTTTCTCCTGTCTATACTTCCTCTTTCTTGGTATCCTTCTGTTACATGCTGAATATTTCGCAAAGTTCCATTTTTAGGTCTTTTCTCATTCTTTGTTGTGAATAACTGGTTTTCTCTCCCTTAGCTTCAAATATCTGTCACCTACATACCGACCAATTGAAATCTAAAACTTCAGCCCAGATTATTCTCTTAGACTCCATATTAGAATATTCACTGGCTCATTTCTCCATTAAATCATTTGGCTTTTCTAAGACATTTAAAGCAGATTATATTCTAAGCAAACTCATCATCTCTCTCATCTACCCATAAAATATTTGTATCTTCTTTTTATTCCTTACCTCAGAGAACGACACCACAACCCCAAACTGGAAGTAACAAGTTCTTTCCATTATCTGAACCTTAACATCTCTTTGCCTCTCTCAATCAAAAATTCTAAACCTCTATCCTAGATCATCATTAGCACTGTCTCAGTTGTGGTACTAGACTTCTAACTGGGCCCCTGTTCCTCTTCTTATCCTTTAAAATTCTACTTCGTGCTTCCAGAGCAAGTTTTTAAAAGTAATAATCATATCATGTCAGTTTTCTATGGAATATGTTTTAATGTTTCCCTGTTTCTCTCAGCATTGAAACATTATTTCTTAATATACTATTGAAGTCTTATTAAAGATTATTCATGATCTGTCTTCAGATCTCTTACTTGGCTTGATCACATCTCCCTGTTTTGCATCCTGTTTTCAGCCACAACATAATCCTTACTTGCATCCAACTTTTTTTGTAGTTTTGTTTGTTTGAACATATTTCTTTTTTTTAAATTAATTGATTTATTTTTAATTAGTTTCAGGTGTACAACACAGTGCAATAGTTATACTTTTTACTCCTCAAAGTGACAACCTCCTCCACCATTTAGTCACCCCACTCCTCCCCGCCATGTCATATATATCTATTACACTTCCTCTGACTCCCTTCTACATTATAATCCACATCCCGTGACTATCTATATATTCAATTACAGTTGGTATACAATATTATACAACCTCAGCTTCAGGTGTACAGTGCAGTGATCAAGCCTCTACTCCATCCATGAAATGGTCTCCCTAACAAGACATATGACCATCTGACACCCCACAAAATATTTACATTATTAATTATATTCCTTGAACTGTCTTTCATATCCCTGTGGCAATATTGTAGTTGCCTATTTTTGCTGTCTAATCCCTTCCCCTTCTCCCTCATCCCCACCCCCCTCCCAATTAGCAACCCTGATTTTTCCTCTCTATCTATGAGCCACTTTCTGTTTACTTTGCTCATTCATTCAGTTTTTCAGATTCCACATATAAGTGAGATCATATGGTATTTGTCTTTCTCTGACTGGCTTATTTCACTTAACATAATAGTCTCTAGATCCATCCATATCATTGCAAATGGTACGATTTCATTCTTCTTTATAGCGGAGTAATACTCCATTGTATAAATGTACCACAGTTTCTTAATCCAGTCATCTACCGATAGGCATTTCAGTTGTTTCCAAGTCTTAGCTATTGTAAATAGCGCTGCAATGAACATAGGGGTACATATATTTTTTTGAATTGGTGTCTTGGGTTTTTCAGGGTAAATACCTAGGAGTGGAACTGCTGGGTCAAAAGGTAGCTCTATTTCCAGTTCTTTGAGATACCTCCATACTGATTTCCATAGTGGCTGCACCAATCTGCAATCCCACCAACAGTGCAGCAGGGTCCCCTTTTCCCCACAGCCCCGCCAACACTTGTTTGAACATATTTCTTCACTTCTTTGGAAAGGTCTTTCCTTCTTTGTACATTAGAAAGAAAAAAAATATATATATATATTTTACCATAGTTTATTTCTTCATGATGTATCTCAAAATCTCAATAACCATAAACACATTCATGATACTGTACTTTGTGAATGATAGTATTGTTGCATATTTTATTATGACAAATTTAGTCTTGTATCTGTATCTTTTCTTAAACTGTGGGCACTTTGAATGAGGGATCTTCATCTTCTTTTTCTCAGTTCCTTGAATAGTGCCTAAAACATATTGGAATTTTAATAGTTGTTTATTCAACTGAATTAAATAAAAGAGCTATTATTAGGCACTAAAGAATGATCATATCATCATATTGAAATATAATCTTTTAATCCTTTATAATTTCACTCTTTAGGAAGTTGAGAATAAATCATCTTCTTCATCTAATTATAGTTACATTGTCTACTAAAAGCTTAGATAAATAAGAAATCTGCCTTCTTAATACTTTCAATCGTTTTTAAAAATAATACATTTCCAGTTCTCATATTCTTGCATATTAAAATTTGTGATAAATTTTCCTCAAGCCTCCTCTTATTTTGTATATTCTGAATTTTTTTAGCTGGTTGCGAGAAGGATTTAATATAGTATCCTAGTAGTTGGATATGTATTTCACTTTTAGCTTATAAATTTAAAATAATAACTTTTCTATAGCTTAGCACTGCGATAAATTTCTTATATTTATTTTAATTAATTATATTTATTCAATAATTGGCTTATTCTACTATGCTACTAGCATGCTAGCTTATTTGTACAAACTTATTAGCATGTTACTCTTCACCAGTCTACCTCCTTTAAGAAATTATAAAATGACCTCTGTCCCTGTTTTTATCTTTGTCATGAATTATCCTTTATTACCATATATTCAGTTTTGCCTTCATAATTTTAATATATTAGAGACTGAAAGGAGCAAGAAAAATATTCAAAGAAATAACCTGACATATTCCCAAATTTAATGAAAATTGTTATTCTGTACCTACTAGAAGCTCAATGAACTATAAGTAGGACAAGGGCAAAGAAATTCACACACAGACATATCATAATGCACATATTAACAATTGCTATTTTGTCCCAAAGAATTACTTGTTGCAAGGGTTGTCCTGTGCATTGTAAAAATTTAGCATCATCCCTGACTTGTACCCACTAGATGCCTGTAGCAACCCTCTAAAGTAATGACAAGCAAAAAATGCCTCCAGATATTGTTAGATGTGCCCTGGGGGGAAGAATCACCCTAGTTATGAACCATGGATAAAATTGTAGAGGAAAGGAATAAAAATACTTAAAGTATATACATTGAACTTTAACTATGGTCTCTCCGAAGAGATAAAGGAGAAGGCAGGGTGAGAGGAGTGACTTTTACATTTTTTCTATATAACTTTTTATTGCTTCAGTGGCTTAAAGAGTAATGGGCTCATTTATTATGTGTCTTTTAAGACAATAAAAATCAATGAACTTTCTGCCCTTTCAAAAGAAGCAAACAAACAAACAAAAAAAAACAGGATAGGCTATTCTGACTAATATAAAATGCCATTGCAGTAGACCATTCCAAAGATGATTATGGTTTATAGAGATGGGATGGTGACAAAAATTTGAATATTAATACATTTTTAATATACTGCCTACAAGATTTACTGAGAGATTGGATGTAAAATTTGAAGGACAGATAAAGTATTTTGTTTGTTTTGCCTAAGCAACTGGCTGAATGATAGTGACATTATTTAGAGTTGAAGATGAAAATACCAGGGCCTTTTGTGAAAAGTGGAATCAAAAGTCTAATTTTTGGCAATTTATTTTAAGATCTATATTGGACTTCCATATCGTGATTTGAGTGGACAGTCTAAGAGCTAAGAATAGAGCAGCAAAACAATTCTGTAATGATCTATGATGAACAATGGTAAAACCAACTTTACTGTATATATATTACATTACAAAAAAAAACCTATTTAAAAATAAAAAATTTCCACTAAATCAGAAACAAACAAAAAAAACCATTAGTGCATTAGAAACCATCAGTATAAACAGTGACTTTATGCTTTGCTGAATAAAATTATCTTTGTTGCAACAATAAATTTAGGAAGGCACAGTATAATTCTTAAAACACCTATATTAGGAATTTAATTTTATTATTTTCAATTCCTAAAAGCATAAAGAAAGAGATTCATTCCAAAGAAGACTGAAGAAAGTTCTCCTTTTTTGAAAATGAGGAAGAATCACAATAATCCAGAGACGAGAACATCTCATTATTTCTACAATACTTATATCAGTTTACATTTGATAACCTTGCAATGGTATAGGCACTGTGCTAAACACTTTTAATAAAATGTATCCTTTTAATCCTCATAACTACTTTATAAAATAGGAAACTCACTTTTTTTTTTTTAAGATTTTATTGGGGAATTGGGGGAGGGGAATAGCATTGGGGAATCGGGGAAGGGGAACAGACAAGTTGCTGTCCTTTTTTTCTTCACTCTAGTTGCTAAGGACGTTGCTTCACTGGCCCATTCTGGTATCATCATCGCGCTCGGTCGCCTGCCTCTGGACAGCAGCTCACACTGGCTGCCATCCACTCACTGTAGCCTATGGCAGCCCAACTGCAGCAGGGGCTGCAGTCTACACTGTTGCCGGGGCTGGCGCAGCCCAGCTCCAGGTGGAGCTGTTGTTAGCTGTGGAGGGCAGGGTCACTGGCCCTCATATGTGGGATCCGAACCGGGGCTGCTGGCATCCCAAACCAGCTCTTAACCAATGCGCCACTCAGCCTGCCCAGGAAACTCACTTTTCAGATAAAGAAGTTGAAACAGGACATGTGAAAAAAACTTGCTCAAGGTCACACATCAAATGGTGGCTTGCTTCAGACTTTAGCAATTTTACTCCAGAGCTTGCGTTTTCATCAAGCATGGGAAACAAGGTCGCACAAAAGGTTTGTTGTTGAGTTTCTTTTGTTTTTTGTTTTTGTTTTTGATAGAAAAAAATAGAACAAGTCTTATAATCATGGTCTGGACTAGAACCATGTGTGAAGGTGTGAAGACGCAGCAAAATGTGTGGTTGCTTCCACTCTCATCAATGTCCACTGCTACTTCCTGTCAAAAGCAGTAGAATGTGGAAACACTTCCAGCAGCCCTTAAAAAACTGCAAATTATTGCTGTTCTCTAGTGAAAATAAAAATTGGTCATGCAGGTTTAAATTCAACCTCAGAAACACAATCAGTATATTTTATTTTCAAACATATTTATACATTAGCTTTACTTTCTTTTGATAACTTAGGCATCGTATATTTTTCTATTCTAAGTATAAAAAAACTTCTGCCTGATCATCAGGTTGTGAAGACCTTCAACCTCGGCTAGTTTTTAAAGCATAGCTAGCCTGGAAATGCAAATCCGCTTCCCCTAACTGAAGGGATTTAAATTACATTGTGGATAAGATGTTGCAAACAGACCAGCTAAAACAGTGTTTTCTTTCTGAGGTAAATGGACTGAAACAGATGGAAGGGGAAAAGAGAGCTTTCCTAGAGGCACAGTGTCTGTGTGTCACCAGCTGTTGCTGAGAGATAATGTGCAATGGCAAGTGATGTATAGGAGGAAATCCAAACTCCTATAGTCCTGTGCTTTGGACTGTTAGAAGAAAAAAACCCTCTGCTTGAGTTCTTTTAATTGAAGGTGGAACCTAGAATTTGCAATGCCCACTTAGAATGACACTACCTTATTTGATTAAAACATAAAATAGGACTCCAAAATATTTTATTTTATTCCACAACGGGATTCAGCTAAAGCTGAATTCATGGAGGGAGCCATGGGTGTCACGGGTAAAAGTAAAAGTAGAATATATTCTTAATCATGCTGTATAACCTGTAAGCATTTTGTTATTTTTAAATTAAAATTAAAATATGTTATTTTAAATGTTATTTAAATACACAGAGAAGGATCTAGATTCAAGATTGCAGAGTACATAAATGCTGCGATTGCCTCATCTTGTGACCATATTAAAATTACAACTAAGCTACAGAACAATCAACCTGGAGAACCATCTGAAATCTGGCTGAGTAGAAGTTTTATAAGTGAGGATAGAAAGAAGAAGCCACATTGAAATGGTAAAGGGGTGGAGACTCAGAATAAGCAGCCCACATTTGTGTGAGGTGGTTGAGAATTGAGAGGATATCTCAGCTCAGAGGTGCCCCCTGCAGGAGTGAGGAATCCCAGACCCACAAGGGGCTCTCCAGCCCTGAGTACCAGTGCCAGGAAGAGGAGTCCCCACAATATCTGTCTGTGAAAAACAGTGGGAATTCGACCATCCGGGTAAAATGGACTGTGATCACCTGGGATTTATTCCTGGGAAGCAATGTTGGTTCAATACTACAAATTAATGAACATGATATACCACATAAACAAAATAAAAGATAAAAATCATATGATCATATTATTATAAGGTTGTACAATTAAGTTCACAAACTCATCCTAGAAAAAGTGCTACATACCTTATTGGTGAATATTACTATGGTCACCTTCAAAGTACTCCCCTTGGGGAGCTATGCACCAATGCCAGCGCATAGTCCACCCTTCAAAGCAATTCCAGAACTCTTTTTCTGGAATGGCCATCAGAGTTGTCTTCATATTACCATTGATGTCCTGAATGTCATCAAAATGTCTTCCTTTCAATATTTCCTTTATCTTTGTGTAAAGAAAGAAGTCATTGGGGGCTAGATCAATTGAGTAAGGAGAGTGTTCCAATATAGTTATTTGTTTACTGGCTAAAAACTCCCTCCCAGATAATGCCATGTGAGCTGGTGCATGGTCATGATGCAAGAGGCATGAACTGCTGGCGTAAAGTTCAGGTCATTTGAATCTAACATTTGTTTTTTGAGGGCAGTGTCACTGGCCCTTGTATTTGGGACCGGAACCGGGGCCACTGGCTTCCCAAGCCAGCGCTTAATCATCACACCACTAGGCTGCCCTCATCTAACTTTTTCACACATCCTTTTCAGCCCTTTCAAATAGTAAATTTGGTTAACTGTTTGTCCAGTTGGTACAAATTCATAATGAATAATCCATCTGATATCAAAAAAGTTTATCAACATCATTGCAATAGGTTTGCAAACTTAATTGTCATACCTCGTAGATGCAGAAAAAGCATTTGGCAAAATCTAGCATCCATTTATGATAAAAACTCTCAGCAAAGTTGTAATAGAGGGAACATACCTCAGCATAATAAAGGCCATATATGACAATCCCACAGCGAACATCATACTCAATGGGGGAAGCTAAAAGTGTTCTCCTTCAGATTGGGAACAAGATAAAGATGGCCACAATCACTACTTTTACGCAACATACTATTGCAAGTCTTAGTCATAGCATCAATAGACACATGAAAAGATGCTCAACATCACTAATCATCAGAGAAATGCAAATTAAAACCACAATGAGACATGACCTCACTCCTGTCAGAATGGCTATCATCAATAAATCAACAAACAACAAGTGTTTGCAAGGATGCAGAGAAATGGGAACCCTCGTACATTGTTGGTGGGATTGCAAACTGGTGCAGCTACAGAAAATGGGTTAGACGTTCTTCAAAAAATTAAAAATAGAACTGTCTTATGACGCAGCAATTGCACTTCTGGGTATTTATCCAGTGTCATCCAAAAACATTAATTCAAAAAGACATACGCACCCCTATGTTCACTGCAGCACTATTTGCAATAGCCAAGATATGGAAGCAACGCAAGTGCTCGTCAATAAACAATTAGATAAAGGTATTGTCGTATATTAATGGGCCATAAAAAACAAAATAAAATCTCACTATTTGCAACAACATGGGTAGAACAAGAGGGTCTTAGGCTAAGTGAAATAAGTCAGATAAAGACAAATACAATATGAATTCACTTATATGTGGAATCTAAAGAACAAAATAAACAAATAAACCAACAAAACACAAACAGATTCATAGATACAGAGAAAAAACTGATAGTTGCCAGAGGGGAGGGAGTTTGGGAACTGGGTGGAAAAGGTAAAGAGATTAAGAAATACAAATTGGTAGTTACAAAATAGTCACAGGATGTAAAGTACAGTATAGCGAATATAGTTAATGTTGCAACAAGTATGTAAAGTGTCAGGGGCATACTGGACTTATTGAGGTATCACTGCATAAATTAATATAAAACTAACATAAAATAATGTTGAATGTCAACAGTAACTGTAAAAAATAAATATGTAATAAAACAAAGAAAATAAATAAACACACAGAGAAAAATGCCATTTTAAACCGCTATTGCCTGAGATTCTTTTTTTTTTTTTAAAGATTTTATTGGGGAATTGGGGGAGGGGAACAGCGTTGGGGAATTGGGGAAGGGGAACAGACAAATTGCTGTCTTTTTGTTCTTCAGTCTAGTTGCAGAGGATGTTGCTTCACTGTCCCATGTTGGTGTCATCATTGCGCTCTTCCTGGATGAGGCAGATTGGTCGCCGGCCTCTGGGTGTCGCTCACAGTGGCTATTGGAAGCTCACGCTGGCTGCCAGCCGCTCACGCTGGCTGCCGGCCACTCACTGTAGCCCATGGCAGCCCACTGCAGCAGGGGCTGCAGCCCACACCATCGCCGGGGCTCACACAGCCCAGCTCCAGGTGGAGCTGTTGTTAGCTGTAGAGGGCAGTGTCACTGGCCCTCATATGTGGGATCTGAACCGGGGCCGCTGGCATCCCAAAACCAGCTCTTAACCAATGCGCCACTAGGTTGGCCCGCCTGAGATTCTTTTTAAGGAAAATTCTAATTTCTAAATTAATCAATTCCTTTAGTATTAACAGAAAAGCCCTGAGGCATGATGTGGATGGCTTAGAACATAACAAATATGGCTGAATTTATCTGAGAGCTATATTTTTTTCTCAGAGGCTAATCATAAAAGGGTCTGTGAATAAGAAGTAAGAAAATATATAATTAGGCCATGAAGAAAGGGTTTCAAGTACGAAAGAGCCCAAATAAATGAAGGAAACCTGGGTACAAATCAAAAGACAGCAATTGAATGTTCGTATAGTTAGTTATATGGCAATGTCTATAGGCAGTGGCTTGCAGGTCATCCTTAGAAGATGGATAGATTAAGCATGTTGGAAGCAGACTACTGAATAGTATGTAGCAATTAGAAGGAAGGTGTTAGATTTATACATAGCCATATGGGTAGGTCTTAACAACAGTGTGCCAAATGAAAAAAGAATATGTGATGCATAATAAGATATCAGATTAGGGACCTATCATTATGACCTAATTTAACCTTAATTACTTCCTGAAAGACCCCCATCTCCAAATAAAGTGGCAATTGGGGATTAAGACTTATGAATTTCAGGGGGACACAATTCAGTCCTTAACAGGGCCTTTCCATGAACCAATAATAATACAATGCAATTTGAACTGAGGAGTATGATTAACTCAACCCTCTGCAATGGAGGAAGATGTTTTAGAAACAAGGATATAGTAAAATTCCAGTCTCCCACCATGCCTTGATGGTCCCCAACCTTTAGTAAAAATTCCTGCAAGAGATTGGCTGCAGAGTGCTGCAGGACATACCAGGGCGAGGCATGTAAGACTCCTTAAATTCTACACCTGAGCTGCCTCGCACTAGTCCTGACCCTTGGATGTTGTGTTCTGACTAAGACCATCTTAAAGAGTCTCAAGCTAACTACACTTTAGACGAGTTTCTTCCGGACTCTAGGCCCCTGACCTCCCTTTTCTTAGACCATTTACTTTAGGAAACTTGCAAGGGTAAACTCTTTCTCTGTCCCCTTGGCGATGTAAGTGTTCTTCCAGCTTCTTACCAGTTTTACAACCCAGAATATCTTCCTCAAGGACCTGGAAACCATGCCGTCGAAATGTAATCATTAAGAAAGATAGCACTGGGGCCGGCCGAGTGGTGCAGTGGTTAAGAGTCGGTTTGGGGATGCCAGCAGCCCCTGTTCGGATCCCACATATGAGGGCCAGTTACGCTGCCCTCTACAGCTAACAACAGCTCCACCTGGAGCTGGGCTGTGCGAGCCCCGGCGATGGTGTGGGCTGCAGCCCCTGCTGCAGTGGGCTGCTATAGGCTGCAGTGAGTGGCCGGCAGCAAGCATGAGCTGCCAATAGCTGTGGTAAGCTACCATCCAGAGGCCGGCGACCGATCCGCCTCTTCAGGGAAGAGCACAATGACAATACCAACATGGGCCAGTGAAGCAACGTCCTCCTCAACTAGACTGAAGAACAAAAAGACAGCAACTTGTCTGTTCCCCTTCCCCGATACCCCAACGCTGTTTCCCTCCCCCAATTCCCCAATAAAATTCTTTAAAAAAAAAGAAAGATAGCACTGCATCTCTCAGTCTCTGTGGAAGGAATATGAATGATATATATGTGGAAAAATATGGTAGGCATTAACCAAGATACACTCAGATCCTGATAGAGATTGTGCAGCTAAACAATACTCAGTGGGGAGATAATAAAGTGCATTTTTATTATGTGTGACAAATGTATATATATATGGAAACTCATAATTTTCAAGGTAGAATTTCAAATATGTATTGTTTGTTTTAGCTACCATTTGTCATTATCATATTCTAGCCTCAAAGAAAAAAGATATCAACATATATCAGCTAACCTTTACTAAAATATAGTTTTACATAGGCGAGAAGATAAAATGTTCCTTTCATGTTGTTTCCTCTTGTTCTTATAATGATGTAATTTCAGAAAAAAGTTCCAATACAATTTTTCAAAGTGTTATTTTATATATTTATGATAATGAGATCTAATTTCCATGGAATTACTAAGTCAATAGGTTCACTTCAGTATGCTCTAAATACAGGTTCAGAATGACATGAGGAGCATATTAATTTCCAGAAAATTCATACCTGATGTTGAACTCTAAAGTAAAAGTGGAATGAAGCTGAAATTATTATTATTAATATTATTATTACTACCTTTGTTCTTTAGTAACAGCTCTTTATTTTGGAAAACACTGAACAGCTTATGTCCGTAAATGAACATTCTGTGATGAGAACATGTTGACCTTTCCACTCTATTTTCTAAATTACATCTAATACATAAAAATTAGATGTTCCTTGGAAATGAGTTATACATTTTATTGTCACATATATGTGATGTTACTATGAGTTATCACTTCCTCAGAAGTAAATGTGATCATTTTTTGCCTGCTGATTTGGTCATTTTAATAAGGAAAATATTGCTATAATGAAAAGAAGATTGTTAAGAATTATGCAACAAAACATTTCATTCTGTGAATTTGCAAAAATTCTTTTCAGGTGAAATTAACTGACTGGTAACCTGATGTACCTTGGAACGTCTATAGGTATGCCAACCCTTTTTAATGAATGTTTGAAATTTGTTTTGTTACAATTATGGATGTATATTATTATAATGTTCATTGGCAGATGGAACATTGAATTAAGTGTTGAATAACTAAATGGTATACTAAATTTTGAAAAAAGCAAGTATTACACAAAATAATTACAATTCTTAAACTACTATGAATAAAACTCTGACACACAGGGTAAATTTAAGAAAATATGCTCCATTCCATCTCCTAAATGTTTATTGTACCATGCAAAATCTTTGCTTAATGAGTACATAAATGAGCACAGTCAGTGGAATAAATTATTCTACTCAGTCCTAGAGTAGTCAAAAAAGACTATGTGGAGAGTCAAATGAAATAGAATCCAGTTTAATTTCTTCAGTTGAGCTACAAAAAAATAGGTTTTCCAAGTGTATGACTCAATACAGAAAGCTTAATAGTTTCTTTAGTTGACCATGTTTAGTGCATTTTATCTGTAGCTTTCCTCATTTTATATCTAGCATCCCAAACTGGATTTAAACTCTCTCAAGTAAGTTGTATTTTTTTTATTTTTCTGGTATACCTATGCACTGAGTAGGTGTTTTATACATTTATGCTGATTTTGTGGGCAGTATGGAAAATGTACTTCTACTTTTTCTGAATTGAGTATTGTCTTATGATAAAAAAACATAAAAAATATATCATATTTGAAAACTAAATGGTAAATTATATATAAACATTTAAATTAGCCATTTTTTCAAGAGTCAAGTATATTCTCTATGCCCTGTTTAATTCTCCAAGTCTATTATATGATTTGGCTAAGAAATAACTACCCAATGTTTTCCATATTTAATTCCTACAGTTCTATTTGATTCAAAAGTCTACTTCCTTTAATTAGGTATTCAATACACACTCTAACTCCTGCAAATGATGAGTAGATTTTTTGGCAAGCTTGCCTAGGTAGTTTCGGAAATGAATCTAAGCCATTGACTGGTGTATTTTAATTGCTATAATTTGAATAATTAATTCTATGTTTAGAAAATGAATTCAAGGTAGTATGTGATTAGCCATGTTTAATGAAGTCATTACCTGATTAAAAAGCATTTCATGCCCATGACTGATTATATCCAAATGCTAATCAATTTGATTTAAATTGTCTAATATATTTAAATTTGTTACAGTTTTGAGTTATACCTACTATGATGAAAACTACATTTATATTCTGGTATGGGTTCTTATTTGTACTTTTGGACTTAACCTTTTCTAGAAGTACAGTATAGGACATGGTGTTTCAACTCGACTAGAAACATTGACAAAGAATGTTCTTGGCTTAGGAAATGATTTCATTTGGAAAGTAGAGCTTTTAATAAAAAGGACTAGTTTGATTAAGAAAATATCTCCCTTGTGATAAATCAGATGGCTGAATTTCTGAGGGCTTTCTTGCATATCAACTCTAGTTCTAATCTTCACCAGCAGAATATGCCAAATTTTCCATGTGGCCTTGAGAAAATGAGTGAGTTTTTCAAAAAGGAGTTACAACTGCTTTTAATAATAGAACTCAAGAGTATGAAGATATTTTTTTTCAGAAGAGGGGTTCCAGCTGTTTTGCTTCTATACTGATCATAGAACAAGAGAAAATATATTAAGCTAAGAAATTAGGTGTTTTGCGTGGTAGGATGGCTTTGAAAGTACAAACTACGTCTGCTATATGCTAAAATGCATTGCCGAGGTTAGACTATGATATTCTTTTGCAGGGAATTTTTAAAGTACAGCTGCATAATTTCTCATGTGGTTAAGTTATATTGCATGACTTCCTGCCTAAAGTAGTTAACAACTTTTCAAGGTTGCTTCCTTCAGCAAGTAATCTTACATGTTATAAGAGAAATTTTCACATTTTCAGTACAAAAACAGGTTTCAAGGTAGAACAGGCCATTGTTTACACTATAAACTAAGTTATATTCACTATGATCTTTCATGTCTACAATGTATGATAGATGATAGATAGATAGATAGATAGATAGATAGATAGATAGATAGATAGTCGTAGATACCTACTTACCTACTTAGCTACCTAAACATACATACATGAATGCATGAATCAGTGTTCTTCCACTACACTGTAAAAAAATGTGTTTTATTCTGTAAATTTTGAAGTCATGAGCAAGACAGCAGTCTCATCTTCAGCTTAGGATTCTCTTCCAACCTCATTCAGGTGGTAGCAGAATTTAGTTTCTTGTGATTTTAGGGCTGAGGTATCTTGTTTTCTTGGTGAGTATTGGCCTCAGTTCCTAGAGGCCACCAATTACGTTCTAGCCATGTGGCTTTCTCCATAAGCAGTTCACAACATGAAGTCTATCTCTGAATATAAATTCTCTTTCAAGTAATCAAAGAAAACCTCAGCAATAGAGTAGAATGAAAAAGAAAGTAGACTATAGAGGAAGATCATAACATAATGCATAAGGACTGGGGCAGCAAAAGGAAGTAAACAAAAAAGAGCACAAAGAAAATAATATAAAAATACAAATGTGGTTCTTATTACATAATTAAGATCTCTATTGGAAGCCATGAATGCCCTGGGGGAAAAAATCCACAAGTTGGTTGACTTAGGGAACTGCCAAGTTGAAATAATAGACTAAAAAGATCCAAACTGAATATAAACTAATTATATACATTCTTGAAAAAAAAAATACCAAAGGTGGAAAATCATTAGAATAGCAACATGCAAAGTAAAATATGCTCACAAAACTTTAAACAAAATGAATTATAGAATGCCATAACGAAGCATGCTCCAGTAATATAGTTACCATTGGAGAGAAGTAGGGTAGTGGTTAAGGACCTATTTTTACATATATACTGTCTGCTTTCTTGTCGCACTCTGTTATTTATTGTGTGCTTTTTTGATTAGTTGCCTATCTTCTATGGGACTCAGTTTCTCCATTTTAAAAGAAAGATGATAATAGTACTTACCTCACAGTGTAGAATGCATTGCTAAATGGGCTGTTAAACAGTTTAGTGCTTAAAGAACACTTAGAATAGAGTCTATCATATGATAAGTTTTCAATATATATTAGTTGGTATAGTTTCCCATTTAATATTATTTGTCATTTAATATTAGCATATTCCCTAAAGATTAAAAAATTAAGAGGCCTATATATTTTCTTTGGAAAATTAATAACCAGAACACAATGAAGTAATGTGTACATAATGTTGGAAGAAAAAAAAATGTTTGTGACATAAGAAGTCTATACTTCTTAAGTTGTCATTAATATATGTAAGCAGCTGAGAGATTAAATAAGAAAAAAACATATGAATCTCTTCAGCCACTGCATCCAATTCAGCTCCTATTAGCTCCAACCAATTACTCACTTATCCATGAATTTTTTTTGGCCTTTCTTCTGGGTTGTTTTCATGGTACTAGACCAACCAGTTTTGTATCTGGAGCTTCTAGTTTCCCCTTTCACTTCCAGATTTAGAATAAAGGCCATAAAACACGTTGTGGAGTCACCAAAAGAGCCTGATAAAAACCTGGAATAAATAGTGCATGTATATGTGTTTGTGTATGAAGGGGGAAAATTAAGTTCCTGTGGAAGAAAATTTTGACCAATGATAAACATATGGCAATAGGGAGTTGAGCAAATAAATTCTCTCTCCTTCCTCCCTCCCATGAATTGCTTAGAGGCATGGCTTCTCCATTTGCTTGACTGGAGGTTTGCAGGGTGAATGAGGAGATCTACTGCTAAAAAGATTTCTGTGTCTCTTAAGATTTGTAATTAATAGATGCCAGAGCACTAATACATTTCTTGCATTGATTCCCACCTTCTCTTCACCTTATACTTGTTGCTTGGATTTGCACCTTTCACATTAAATATCAGCATTTAATCTTTGTCTCAGGCTCCATAGGGAGCATAGATTAAGTCATTAATAATTTCAAATATAATTCACGCACACACACATATACACATACACACACACACACACACACCAGAAAATACCATTCCTGTATGCAACTTTAAGAGAATAAGAGAGAGAGAAAAGAAGAAAGATTCCCTGACAGATTAAGAACTCAAGCAAAGTCTAGAATTCATGAAATGTAAAATGTAGTATTTTTAATTGCAGTGGCAAACTGACTTAAAAAGAGATTTTGAAATATAAAATAATTTTTAGAAAGTACAGTACACACACATTTCTGATATTATATATATGCAGATACTTGTATATACATATATGTACTCATATATTTACAGTTATAATTAAGTATATAGATTAAAGTACTGAAGACTGGGGAGTAAAGATGAACTAAATTCTTAATCAAGTATGGGACAATTGCATGACATATAAAGAAACAGGAAAATGTGATCTGTATGTAGGAGAAAAAATGATGAATAGAAACAAATGGACAGATGGCTAAGAATTTGAAAATAACGACAAGGATTTTAAGGCAGATGTTTTAACTATGCTCAAGTACGTAAAGGAATACATGTTTACAATGAATAAAAAAATAGGAAATCCCAAAAGATAAATAGAATATGTAAAATATGAACCAAATAGAAATTTTAGAACTGAAAAATTAGAATATTAAAACTAAAAATTGATTGGATAAGTTTAACTTGGAATGGAGATGAGAGAGAGGAAAGATTCATTGAACTGGAAGATAGATCAATAGAAATAACCCATTCTGTAAAATGAAGGGACTGAAGCACCATCGATATATACAAATTGAAAGATTCACTTCCCATAAGGAATCAGATGAGAAGTCAAAAATATTTGAACTGTTCAATTATTGTTTACAAAATTATCTATACTTATTCACTTACTTTATACTCATATTTGTATTTCAAAGGAAATTTAAATAGGACATTTTGGTGTCAAGTGAGTTGAGCTGCCTAGTGTTAAGGTGGCCAACTGAACCAACTGAAGTAACAGTTAAGCCTTATTTCACTTATTGTGATAGTACAAGCAAGTAGCCAGACAGGAGAGGCACTGGCTCTCTTAATGTTCATTCAAGCCCATGGAATTGCATTGAACAAGGGCTAGCTGTATCAGCACAGATAGAGTGAGGAGGTCATCTCTTCCCTGCTGAAGGAGCTACAGACACAAAGTTCTTGCACTTCTATGGACTTGGAGACCAGAGAGAAAGAGGAGGAAGGTCTAGGAAAGGAAAGACACTGAGTTCTGAGTCAGAGTGGAGAAAAGTGTCTTCAAGGCCTGATGTATAAGAAGGTCTCAGCACAGGCACATGAAGAGCTGAATCCCCTCACCTTCATAAACAGACTTCCAAGTAGAATGTCTGGACGAGGAATACATCTATGAATAAAAGCATGGTCTGATAGGAGGGGAATGGCTGAGTCCTTGACTGCAACTCCCTTCAGAGGTGGCCATGCACTGACTGTACACCAAGTCAGCGTAGGAAGAGCAACCTTCTCTCATGAGGCCTGAGAGCAAAGCCTTTGTAATTGCCTATGGTCTGGGCTGAGAAATCACACATCGAATTTTGTCATGGAGTCAGGTATAGCTGATTCTCATCTGGTATACCTGAAAATGTGTTTAATCACACTCTGTCCAAAGAAACCAATCAAAATTTTCTTCTGTTGTAACTACCAGATATAAGCCCAAATCCCTGTGTGATGTTCATTGTATCTCTAAATCAGACGCGTTTTCTTCTTCCATATTCTGCATTCTAAAAGCTAGTCTGTAAAATTAACTACCAACAATATGTTCTGTATACACTTGAGGAAAGGAAAATGGAAAAGTAGATAAGCTAAGTAAGGATTTCAAAAATATATATAAATACTTAGATGACACAACAAGAAAGGTAACGTAGGTAATAAGGCTAGTTTCTACAACAGATTATAAGGCTACTGAAGGGGTTTATTTGTTCCCTCTTCTATTTCTATGCTCCTCTGCCCTCAAGGGATAGGGATTTCATCTTAGAGATGAAATAAAACTTCATTTCTAAGAAACCGGAGCCCTTGGGCTGGTTGAGTGGCTTAGTTGGTGAAGAGCTCACTCAAGAGTGCGAGCTGAGCTCTGAGCAACGGCGGTTGGACGCCAGCCCGAGCTGAGTTGCCGTTGAGCTGCCAACAGGTGGCAAGATGGCTCAGCTTAAAAAAAAAAAAAAAAAAGAAAAGAAAAGAAACTGGAGCCCTTGGTAGAACTTTTGGTATATGGTTGTTGTCTTTTATTAAATTTTACCATTTGTTATGGCAGTAGAAGATGGCACTAAATAATTCCCTTTTTATCATGCTTATTCCCTTTCTTGCCCTCTTCACTTTCACCTCTCATTATATATTTCCCTCCCTACAGGGTAACATTCTTGGCCATCTATGATATTGTCTCTTAAATGGAACATGTCAACCATACTGAGTTTGGTACCAGACTTCTAATTGTATTCCTTATAGCCCTCTGGCCAGACCTTAACATCTACTGACACACTGATGTACAGGCTTACCTGAAACCATCTTTTCTTCTAAAAGAAACTGAGGATGAGAAATACCACGGGGAGCTCTGCCTTTTGAAAGAATTTTTTGAATGGGTTATATGGTCTTCCAGGGCAAACTCTTTGGATACATTTTAGGTCAGAGTAAACCTTATTTCTGCAGCATGTTATCTATGAAACTCATATTTCTTTTTTTCTCAGTTATATGATTTTGAAGAACTCTCCTTGCAGCTAAAGATGGATGTTGTGGGAGAGATCTTGGAGGTTTGTAAGGCCAGGAAGCACATACTAAGAGTAATAAATAAATAAATTTGTGTGGTCTCAGAACTAACGCAGGACTGTTATCATATATTTCATTTCATTTTAATTATGGATTACTGCTGGCTATGCTCACTACTTGGGCTGGTAGATATCATCATGTACATATGGACAACTAAGTTTGTATCATCACTTAGAGACATTAGTCCAGAAATATGCCCCTGCCAGGGCCTGATATGTAGCCAAGAGTGATTAAAATAGTTGATTAACAGGTCAAGAGCTAAGAGACCTCTGAGACCTCTGCTGTGATTCAAACAGTAGAAGATCTACTACAGATTTTTGGAATATAAATGGGAAGTAAATTAGGTGGAGTGAAGAAAAAAATATGGCACATTATCTACAAAAACATTTTTAAAGCCCAATGAGTACATTTGTTGCTCCTTTATTAGAGGTGGGTATGCAAAGTGCAGTGGCTATTCTGACATGTTCCAGGCCACTGGACCTCCAGAAACTTCACTGAAGTAACAGTTCCACCCCCATATATATTCATTCATATGATTCATTTAGAACCTTTCGATATGAAAGTGCCTCACCAAAACTTTCAGCAAAACTCTGACTTCCTTTTCGATCAGTCGTGTTAAGATGTCATTAGTTTAAAGGACTGAGTAATATTCATGTTTTCTCTGTACTAAATTGTAGTCTAAGATTTCAGACACAAACCAAGTCTTGATGTAACCCTGGTACAATATGATGGTTTACTTTTTTTTTCATAAGCAAAGGCAGAATAAAGACTTCTTTCATGCACACAAAAGAAGAGAATTAATTTACCAGCAGACCTGAACTACAAATAAAATACAAAGTTCATAAAAAATAAAAAGAAATATTCCTGAGAGAAATTTGTATAGGTGCACAAAACAAAAATGAAGAACTCTAGAAATAATTAAATGAAGGTAAATATAAAAACAATTTTTTTAAATTTTCATTGCCTGGAAATATATTGACTAAAGAAAAAATAGTAGTAAGCTATTGTGAGTTTAAATAATATATAATAATAAAAATTTTTATAGCAATGCTATTTGATTCAGACAAAAGATGGGAGGAAACAATAATTTTAGTAAGCGTAGCATAATCGATGAATTTACTTCAATATAAAGCTATGTTCTCTTTTTAAAAATAGTTTCCAGTATACAAAACAACATAGTGATTAGACACTTATATACCTCAGAAAGTAATGACCTCATAAGTCTATGTGACACTATACATTGTTATTAGAATATTATTGACCATATTCCCTATGCTGTACTATATATTCCTGTGACTATTTTTTGTTTTTAAATTATAGTTGACATTCAATACTATTTATATTAGTTTCAGGTGTATAGCATAGTGGTAAGACATTTATATATTTATGAAGTTCATGTATCTTCAGAATTTGTTCCAAAATATACACAAATTATAGTCACTTTATATATGAACAAATCCCTAAAATTGTTCTGCTGTATGTATCTCTTTCTGGGCTGACTTTGTTAGGATCATCCAGGAGTGTGCTGACATCTGGTTTAAGTAATCACTACAGGAAGTATTGCAAAGTAACTCTTTCAAGTAAGAGAGCCTCGGCTTGGTCTGGGAAGTGAAGACAGGTTTCTTTGGCAGACAAAGAAGACTCAGTAAATAGGTGTACTTTTGGTACTCGGTGCCTCCAGGTCTTCCTCTAAATCTCTGTTCTAGTTCTCAAAGACAGACTGTTTCCTGACAGGATACTAAGTTGCACATAAAAGGCTTGAAAAACTTGTAAATTCAATTAATACTGTAACATTTACATTAATTCTTAATTACTTTACTCCTGAGTCTCTAACTGGTAGTTTTTTTTAGCCCAGATATAAGGATCTGTGGTTTCTTATTCACACTGTATTCCAGTTATTTATTATTACCCAACAACACCCTCCAAATTTAGTGGCATGAGATGTATTTATTATTTCTCACTATACTATAATTTGGGGAGGACTCAACAGGGATATTGTATTAAATGCCCATTGTTGCTATAGCAAATTATAGAAAAACTTAGTGGCTTAAAATAATGAAAATTTATTCTCTTACAGCTCAGTGTCCTGAGCTAAACTCAAGTTATCAGCTCAGCATGCCTGCTTTCTTCTAGAGGCTCTCAGGGGAGGATTCGTTGATTTTTAAGCTTTTAGGGGTGTCTGCATTTCTTGGCTCATGACCCCTTCCTCACCATCACTCCAGCTCCTTGTTTTCATTGTGACATCTCCTAAAATCATGCTGTTGACTCTTTTTGTCTCCCTCTTTGAAGGATCCTTGGATTACATTTAGGGCCCACCCAGATATTATAGGATAATCTTTCCATTTCAAGATTTTGATTTAATCATACTTGTAAAGTTCATTTTGCCATATAAGGTATCATTCACAAGTTCCAGGGATTAGGAAATGGGGATCTTTGGGGGACCATTGTTCAGCCTACCATTGATGGCATGTCTCTACATGGTGTTGGCTGGAACTGTAACTAGGGCTAGAGGATCCAAGATGGGTTTACTCATGTTTCTGGAGCATCAGCTAAAGTAGCTAGTAGAGCTGGGGACTGGCTGGGCCTCTATCTCAGTGAATTCTATTATCAGTCAAAGGTCTAACTGAAGCTTTCTTTCATGGAATTGAATCCCAAAACAGTGAAAGAGGAAGATACTAACTCTTCTTAAGCCCACACTCTATAAAGCACAGTATCATTTTCAGTTCATTATACTGGTCAATGCCAGTCACAAGACCAGCCCAGATACAAGGAGAAAACAAAAAACTTTTATCTCTTTAGAAGTGGAGAGACTTGAACACACAAAGATGACAGGAATTGTTGATGTCCATCTTTGTTATGTACCATAATTTGAACTAAGTGTTTAAAGATTTGATCTTAATATTTTTTGCCTTGCTCTAGTATCATGCTCTGTGTGCTATCCCACAAGTAGGATATTTAAAAAGGACTAAATCTTGGAACTAGTTATCGTAAAATGAAATAAAATAAATCCAACAATACACTATAAAGAGAAACCCTTTATAAGAAAGATGAGGGGAAACTGTCAGATTAAGGATGTAGTACAATAACTAAGAAAAAAGATTTTAAGATAGTTCTAAGAATTAAGCTCATTAACATTTGGACAATAAAAATAAGAGTAGCTAACATTTATCAAGTAGTTACTATGCACAGGCGCCTAAGTATTTAATGTATTTTTATATCTCATTTAAAATCATCATATCTCCCAAGTGTTTGTTATTATGTATATATAATTTTCAACTATTCATTCCATTTTAGAGATGAGATGACTCAGGCACAGATAGGTTAAGTTGCCCATTCTCACATGGCTAAGAGGGAGTTGGAATTCAAATTCAAGCAGGGTGTCTCCAAGTGTCCTCCTATTTGACCATTTACTTCATATTGCCTCAGCTTAATAAAGGCTAAAGGAAGCAAAATGTGGGGGTAAATTCAGTGTGAAAAACAGGTTAATTATTATTCTATAAGATCTATGGGGACCTGCAGTCAACTGTTTTCAATTATCGCCATCTTCCTCCCCTATACTCATCCTTATCCTCTGTAACCTTAGAGTACACATACACACATGTACTAGGCATACACATTTTTCTCAAGGATTCTTCTGTATGGTTTTCAAATTTATTTCTTCTTGATGGAATTCTGTCTTATTTCATGAGCCCCAACTACCAATGACCCTTATAACAATTCAAAACATGGATCAAAATGCATATGGAGGCAAGGCATCCATCCACTGCATTATTCTTTATATTTCAAAGACAGCGAAAAGTTATGAGCTTTTTTCTCTATTGAATTATAAGCTGCCAGTCCCCTATAAATAAACTTAGAGTTTTAAAGATAGGTTTTTTTTTTTGGGGGGGGGAATATCAGTGATTTGTCTATTTCTGTAAATTAAAGAATAAGGATTATTTACTAAATACAACCCACAATCAAACAAATATCACATCTGATGCACTACTATTGTAAACATTTTAAATTTACAAAGACATTTTATGGCTGACTTTTTTTTTATAGTTCAAATTTTATTCTTTAAAATGTAGGGATTTTCCCTATGAATCGTGGTCTACTAAGACTTTGAACATTTACTATACGAAGATTTAATGGTTCTTTATCTCACTAAATTTGAACAAACAATATTTAATATCTCCTCAAAAAGCTCTTGAAAAAGATCATAGGCATGCTTCCACCCTATAGTATTTCAATTGGGGAGGCAATCACAAAAAGAGGGAATTCAAAATATCTTACTGTCATTCTGAGAACCTCTGGTTCCAGGCTCTAATTTTCCAGCTGAAAGTCACTAATTTACACAGTTCAGATACTGAAACTTGAACCATCAAGATACACACATTAGGATGTGCTGCAGTCACACTGCCGGTGGCCCATTGTGTCAGAATCTGGTAAATGACCACAATATGTGTTTCAGAGACATGCAGGAGTCCCCCTCCTGTGTGGGAGCAGCATCCCCAGACTTCTGGAAAAATCGGCCTCTGAGGAAGCTCATCAAAGCTGCAAACAGTACAAGTAATGCAACAGAAATCCAGAGCACCTTATTAGCCTTTCTGATGGAAGTCTTGAGGTTTGTTGCCCAGGAAGCTATTGTGTCATAAACTGAAGAGACATCCCATTTTGATAGACTGTTTCTCTTTTCAGTAAGACTTGGCTTTCTTATCCTTCCTACTATTTCTTCTCCTGGTGTTTCTGAATCATCTTTAGTTTTTAGTTCACATTTTTCTTCTTCAGCATCTGCCCAGGAATAGGTGCTGATAAATCACTGTAATGAGGGATGGTGTTCACTCTTCTTTGACCCCAAAATATGCCAACTGCTTGACCTCCTACTGAATCGGTCATTATTTTCCATTCCGGCCACCATTCCTGCATTTCCAATATTTCTGGGTAAAGAAGATGGCTTGCAGTTTAGAGAAGCTGAGTGTTTTTTTAATTTGGCAGTCATCTTCATCTTCAAGAGAGTTAGAAGACCTTTCATTTTGCCAAAGAACCTGTTTCAGTTCTTCTAATTCAGCGTGCTCTTTGGCATACATTCTTTTCAGGTTTTCTATGTGCTGAATCTTCACTTCAACTGCTTTACTAACCCGGCTTTCCTGATTAATGGCTCCCAACAACTCAGCCCTACTGGCGACTCATGTTGTGCACTGGTTAAGGAATGTTATATGCTTCTCCAGCTTCTTAATAATTTCCTGGGCCTGGTTGTCATCTTCACAAAGAGGTGTTAAAGACTCCAACAGCTTTAAACAGTTAGTGATTTCTTTCTTCAAATTTTCTTCTGCCAAGTCACAGGATCTTTCTTCAAGCTTCACTCTTTTCTCCAAGGTGAACCAATCACACTTAAATCCCAAAGATAATCTGAGAAATTCAGCCTCCACCTCCTTCTCATTAGCAGAAGTACTGTCACTTTGTTTAAAGTTAACTGATTTCACAGTAGTTTCAGGAAGAGAGGAAAGAGTAGTGTCTCCCATAGCTCATTCTTTTTTATGGTCATGTGTTGTTTTTGATTCCTCTTTGGCTTCCATATTTAACATGGTTTTGTACTCACTCACAGAACCTTGGAGTGCAATATTTTCATGAGCTGGACTTGTGTCTTTGATGTTTACCGTAGCTGAAGCTGATCTTGTATCTTCCTCTTTCTTACAGAGTGATTTACAACAAGGACACCAGAAGTCACCTTCGAAGTTTCTGATCCAGACTCACTTGAAGTTACAGTACTCTCAGTGGATGAAGTGTGTCCTGGAGGTGGTAGTATGGAATATTCCCTGGATGGTGGCAGCGTCTCAGAATACAAGCATTCAACACCATTCTCTCCCATACTTAGGTCATCATTTATCCTGATGCAACCTGAAAGAGCTGTTCCTGGATGGGGGCCAGCTGTAGGGCCTGGGCACTTGTGTCTTCTAGTCACACCCAAAGCACCATCTTCTATTTCTCCATATTTGGGCCTTTCACATGAAGTATGGATTTGGTTGGCTACACATGAGAAATGTGTCAATGCCAGTCTGGGAAATGGTGTAAGACTATCCAGATGCAAGGCATCCAGCAGAGGTGTGTACCAGCATGTATGTTTAAAGGTCAGGGGTGTCTGATGTATTCTTGCTTCTTGATCACTATATTGTTTATGGCAACACTGCTTCAGTTGTTCTTGAAGATGCTGTTGAATTCTATCTGTGCAGGACAAGGGATCATAGTGAAGAAATTCCTCATCTAAATAGCTCTGAAACAGCCAGCCATGGTGTCGTCCTTTAATTAACTTCTTTCTTAGTGACGGGATTGTTGTTTTCAGTTTCCTTGTCTTCTCCTCCAGTGTCTGGCAAGTATTCATCAGCTCAGTATTTATAGTCTGGAAACTCAGTTGTTCTAAAATTGTTTCCTCTAATTTATACAGCAAAGACTTCGCTTTTTCACTGGCAGAGTGGGCTGTACCATTGCGATCCTCAACCTGCTTTTCTGCAGCCTCCAGTCGTTGGCTGGTTTCTGGGACCTTCTTCCTGAGGATGACTTCCTGGTTGACAGCACCTTCTTTCAGTTGTTTAATGGCTTCTAGTTGTTTCTGCCTGGAAAGGTATCCATTTCCTTCAGAAAATGTCCTCTTTCTTCTTATTGGTGAAAACTCAACTATAACTTCACCCCATACTAAAGGCTGGATCTACGTTCTCATAGATCTGGGGATCTTAATCTGAACTATGAAAAGACAAAAAGTTCTATTTTTTAAAAAGCAAGAGAGGAAATGACCTCAGAGCAGGCATCCTATAGAACTCCAAATTTATATAGGAACTGATTAAAATTAAGTTAATTTTAATCAAATTATGGCAAACTTTTCCACATTGACAAGTGGTTTGTAAATGAGCATGTGATCCAATTCTAGCCAAGAAAATGAGTAGTATTTCTGAAAGTTTCTGTCAATGTTATTGTTATCTTTCCTGTTACATGGAGACGTCAGGAAAGACTCTTTTTTTCTTCCCCTCAGGATTTCCCTTGTTTCAGCTCAGGATGCTACTATATAAGAATAGACTGCTTCAAGATGTGGCAGCTATTTTTCAACCATGAGGTAAAGACCAAAACAATGTCAGTTAAACATGACTTTCTGATTTCACTGATTCACTCAGCTAATCTTTTATTATTTAAACTAATACAACTTGGGGACTCTGTTATTTATAGCTAAAAAAGACCATATATAAAAAGGATATTTAAATATATAGTAATGAAGGTACTTAATACAAAGGGAGAAACTGCAGAGAGGAAGAAAAAGACTCATTATAAGGGTAGGCAATGTTTAGGGAGGGATAGATGAGGAACCTGCTAAGAAGGCAGAGAAGTGATGAAAGGAAAACTAACAGGGTAGTGTGTTCTGGAAACTGAGATGATATTTCATGGAGAAAGATATTGTGAGTTGTGTGGAATCCTACTGAAAGTTTGACCATTTGAAAAAAAAAACAAAAAACAGAAAGTTAAAAATAATTTGGCAATATGGAGGTCCTTGGAAACCTTGAAAGTTTTCTTTGAGAGCTGGGAGAAAGAAGCTAAAGAAAACTTAAGGTTTGGGGAAGTGTGACTATAAGATGTAGAAAAAAAATCTGTCAGAGTGTTTGGTCATAAAGTAAAATTAATAAAAGGAAGTAAATGAAGCATGTTTTGTTGTTGCAGTTGCAATCTTCTGAAGTGTTCCAAAGGAAATTGGTAGGGTGATGAGGTTACAAACAATGGAGAAATATATTGATGATGGTGGAGAAAGAAGAAACCACAGGAGTAGTACTCCTGAGGGGCAATGATCTCTGGAGCACAAGAGAAGAAATTAGCCACTGATTGAGGGAGGCCATTTTATTGTGATGATGAGGCAAAGACATTTAGTTGGTTTAGGAGACAGTGAGTTAATGTTCCATTATTCTCAGAGAAAGATCAGTTTATTTTAGTCAGTCTATTTCAATGTCAATCATTTAGAAACACCCTCACAAACACACCCAGGAATAGTGTTTAACCAAATGTTTGGACAAATCATGGCCCAGTCAAGTTGACTTATAAAATTAACAATCACAATCATAGTGGATAGTGATGGAAGCCTGTGGAGATGGTGTGGTATCAGAATTTAAGTTCAGCTAAAATGTCAGAGCATTTTCTTGTTAACAAACTTTATGCCAGGAATACCTAATCTTATACTGTACAATTCTTTAAAATTAAAGGCAACATTTTCAATTTATTCTCATTAAATTACATTATCTCAGTTTTACACAAGAATGCCTTTCTTCAAATTATTTTAATCATGGATTTTAATTGTAAATGTTATTTCTCCTGTCTAGCTTCTTGGATCTGCAATTCTGGTGAATATGTCTTTCCCACGGGCTTGGCGTTCAACTTTGGTTAGCACTGACCAAAGCACAGGCCAGAGGTCAGTGGCACTCTATGTGACTTTGGAATTATTAACAATAGAAGTAATTAGAAGATATTTTTAGAATATTAAAAAAATAATTCTCACCATAAGTATCAATATTAAATCAGATTCATGACTGCAGAAAAATCTAAATCTTGAAAAATTTTTACCAAACCTGATTTTGAAAGTGAGAATTCCCTAAATTTTGTATTTAAATATCATTCACATGTAGAAATTATATTATTTGTAGACAACATGAACTTAGTTTCTGTTTTTCAGATGGTTATCTGTTTACCTTCAGTGTTTTTTGTTTATTTTGTTCTGTTTTCCTATGCTACATACGTTTCATAACAATCAATTATTTCTCAGTCTAATTTTAGGGAAAATACATATATATTTCAAACTGAATTATACTGTCTTGCTGCCTTTCTAGAGGTGACATGGAAACCACGAATGTGGACTCTGGAGTGAATATGCATATACTTTGATTTTAATTCTGGCTCTAACATTTATTAGCTATGTGATCTTTACAAACTTGTGTTTTATATGAAAGGATCATGTCCTGGTTCAGGCTGCTGTAACAAAACAAAATAGACTGGATAGCTTATGAATAACAGAAATCTACTTCTCCCAGTTCTGGAGGTTAGAAGTCCAAGATCAGAGTACCATCATAGTCAGGTTCTGGTAAGAGCCCTCTTTCAAGTTGCAGACTGCTGACTTCTTGTTCTGTCTGTAACTGGTGGAAAAAGCAACCTAGCTCTCTGGCCTCTTCTTAAAAGGGCACTAATCCCATTTGTTAGGGCTCCACTCTCATGATATTTAGAAAACACAAATGCCTATCACACAATGTTATTAAAAACAGATAAAGCTTATTTAAGGATTTTTCTCTGTAAAGCATTGATCTAAGCACTTTAGATGTATTTTTTTATGTTATTGTCATAGCAACTATGGAATAAGTATATTAATATTCCTTGTAATAGATGAGAAAAGTCTAAATAACTTGTCTCTGGTCACACAATTTATAAGTATAACTGGGATTGGATCTGAAGTGAAATTATTCATAAAATTTGGACAATCTTATTATCCTAAACACCCAGTAGACAAGCAGTCAATTTATCTGTGATCTTTGTGAATTGAAGCAGGTTTTGAGTAGTTATGAATAAAAACAAAGATCAAACAAATAAATAAAAAGCAGGCACACTGAAATGTTTACCTTGTATTTCACATCATACTGTATTCAACATATGACATTATAATATTAGGAAATAAATATAAATATATTAAATTCCAGCTTATGGATCTTGACATTCATTTTGATCCTCATATTTTTATCAATACATGAAAAGCTTATTGAACAGTCTGAATCTAATACATCCATGACATCGTTTTACATGTCTTTAATCACTCTCTACTATCTTGTTTTCACATTACTTAATCACATTTTAAGCAAACCCCGTAGCTTTCTAGTCATTTTCAGTTATTTAAAATAATCCAATCCAGTTCAAAATATCAGTAATCACAGAGATGGATGAGGAAGCTATCCCAATGTGACTCCCTCTCTCCACACTACCATCTCTTTTCAATACAGGCTCAAATTCACACACACCCAAAAAAGAATATCATCAGATTTCCAAACAGAGAATGAGATTTCTTCATTCATTTAACAAATATTGAATAGCTGCTATTTGTATGTACTGGTGATTCAACAGTCAACAAAATTAATAGAAACCCTACCCTAATGGACGTTATATTCTAAAGGAGGAAATAGTGTCAGTTGGTGGTAAGTGCTTAGAAGACAAACTACAGGTAGATAAGAGGATAGAAGTTAATGGGAAACTATTTTTAAAACCTGTCAGGAAAAGTCTCCATTAATAGATGACAACTGAGTAGAAGTTAGTGAAGTGAGGAAGGACTGTCCCAGGCAAAGAGACCAGTGATTGGAGAGGCTCTGCGATAAAAGCCTGTTTGGTGTTTGGAATGGTAGTAGGAGTTGTCAGTCATCATGGAGAAGGAGGGTAGGAGATGATGTTCAAGCGATGACCAAGGATCAGTTCCTACTGGACCTTACAGGTTATAATAAGGGCTTTATAAATTTTTTTTTTTTATGAGAATCCATTGGAGAATTCCAAGGAAGAAGGCATGTGATGTAACACAGGTTTAAAAAGGCTTACCAGTTGAAATGGGAATTATCAGCTGGGGTCAAGATTGGAAGGATGAGGATGAGTAAGGAAGTTATTGCAATAGCCTAGGTGAGAGTGAGTGGTGACTTGGCCTTTACTCGTAGTGTGGAAGCTGGTGAGAAGCCATGGGATTCCAGGTTTGCTAATGGATTGGTGTAAATATGGGAGAAAGAAAGGCGTTAAGAATTATTACAAGATTTTTTTGGTTTGTTTTGTGGCTTAAGCAAATTTTCTGAGATAAATAGAAGGTGATAGGGATATCAATAGTTTTGTTGAAAGAAACTATTTATGTTTGAGATGCCTTTTAGTTTCCCTGGTAGAGTTATAAAGATTCATACTATCCTGATGAATATAAATTGCATTTAAAAATAAAAACAACATTATATTTTAAATATAGCAGGAGAGTTGTCTTACTATTATAGTAAAACTTGTTTGATTTTTTTGAAAAAACTAGCACAAAGTAATTCATTAGGAAGTGTGTCAACAATCACTTATTAAGAGCAGATTTGCAATTATGTTAATGCATTAAATGCAGTCATCCTTATAGTCATATGCAATTGAGCAATACAGTGTGCTGCTTGCTGGGTTACTCAAGTTAAGAGTGTTACAATAGCTACTCATTTTAGAAAGCTAAAGTATCCTAAAACAAAGAAGCATTTTGAAAAGGGGTGAATTTTAACTTGTGAAATCAGGTAGATTTTCTCAACCTGGGATCAAAAGCTACCTACTTACCCTAATATAGAATTTTAATTTTGGGTATTTAAGATTATCTATCTATCTATCTATCTATCTATCTATCTATCTATCTATCTATTATCTATCTATCATCTATCTATCTATCTATCTATCTATCTATCTATCTATCTATCTATCTATCTATCTATCTATCTATCACTCCATTTCATCCAGTTCATCCAGTCTGAAAAAAATGGTCTCTTTCCTCATGCTCAAAGCTAATCAATCGCTCAACTTGTTTTTGGAAAAAAAAATGTGTACTTTTTCTCCTTTACTCATAAAATAGGTCACCATTTATCAGTCCTTACCTTCTTGTATTTTTAACTTTTCTTTCTGTCTCTCCTTACTGCTTTTACAAAGCAGTAAATTGCTTGCCTTTACAAACTTAAAAACGAAACTCCTTTGTCTCTGCAATACTTTTTCCATTCTTCCAGGGCAAAAGTCTTACAAAAAAGAGAATGTTTACTGCCTTTATTTCAAAGTGGGAGACCTCACATTCCAGTCACTTCTTGCCCTTCTACCATATCATGCTCCTGCCTCTATTATTTTACTGAATTTGCTCACTAAAAGATTGCTTCTCAGGGGCCTGCTAAATTCCAACAGGTTGTTTTTGTTTTTAATATCTATTTAACATTTAATGTAAATGTTAAATTCAATATTATATTTAATATTTGAATCTGTCTTACATTTAACACTTTTTGAACACCGCCATTTCTCTTTCCTTGGATTCCAAGATCCTAACTTCTAGTTTAAATTTTTAGTTCTCTTTTTTATTTTTTTAAATATTTTTATTCATTTTTGCATTTTCCTTCTTGTGGTGCCCCTGAAAAGTTAATAATTGCCAAAATTTCATTTGCAATTTTCCTCTGTTCATCGCTTCTCTTTCTTTCCCTGTTCTACTTTTTTTTTTTTTTTAACGTTTTGCAAAAACGATCACCCATCCCTATTAGGACAACTTCTACTGTTGACTACTAACCATATTTAGTCTGATGGAATAGGCCAAATACCCCTTTAGGGAGGTTTGTTCATCTTTGCAATCCCAGAACACTACCTGCTACATAATCGGTGCTCAATATATGCTTATTCAACAAACCTGTATTTGCTATACACATATGTCCTCTGAACTCTAGACCTGTACATACAAGAGTATACAGATATTTATAAATAGTCTCAAACACCTCATATACAAAATGGACATAAGGATACCATTACTTTCTCCCAAATATTTATAATATTTTACCCAGTCTTCCAAATTCGATTTCAGGGATATAATTTAGATAGCCACCTTGCCCTTAAACCCATAGGCAATCAATCACCAAGTCCTATAAATTCTATTCCTTTACACATTTCTTATCAAACTCTTCTCTACCTTCATGACTGCTGCTATAAATTAGGCACTCATTACCTCTCACCAAGACTGTGGGTGCTAATAGGCTCTCTGTCAATAACACCCCCTTTCCCAATTCATCCTTTACAATGCAGACAAAAGTTCTATCTGAAACATGAACTTAACAATTTCCTCTCATGAATAAAAATATTTGCTGACATCCATTGCTCAGGACAAAGTCCAAATTCTTTGGTATGGTAAATGGGAGCCTCCAGGATATGTCACCTACTTAGAACTAACTTCTTCAGCTCTTACACTCTTTCACTTTTCTCCTGTTCCTTTACAACCTGTGCTTCAGTCAAATCTAATTGAATTACATTTCTTAAACTAAATACAGACTCTTTTACAAGCCAAGGTTGGGTTTTTTTTGTTTTTTGTTTTTTTTTAACTCATGTTATACCATCTAGTTGTCATGGTCTTTCTCTACTACTAACCTTGCCAATCTAGATAACTCCTTATTTCAAGATACAGCTTATGTAGTCTCTTCTCTATGAAGGATTTCTGAGGCTCCACAGATAGAACCAAATGCTTCTATTTTCCCTATGTCAATCTTATTTTATTCTATTATTTATGCAGTTCTTTATCACCTGATCATTTGCTATAAACTCCTTGAAAGTGTTTTACTTCATTAGCAACTTTTATAGTGTCCAGCACAAAAAATAGTCTTAATATAATTAAATCATGAGTCATAGAAATTTCTAAATGGAGTTTCACTTTTAAAATTCATCCTAACTTTCTAGTCTAGACAAATGATTCAGAAGGAAAGCCCTTTGTGGACCACACAATATATTAGACATAGGATTCTTTTCTTAGTTGAAGCATAGACTTACACTTTAATTGAAGATGACATTTTTTTCTAAAGTTTATTTTGTATTCAATATCTCAGGGTATTTTAGAGAGATTGTTCCTGCCTTGGTAAAGGTCTATGAGCCAACAATGGATTTATGATTTGCAATAGAAAGAGATACTTTTTGTGAAGAAGGAAGAATTAAGTATATCTTGAGACTGAACGCTTGTCTCATACATAGGATAAAGGCAAAGTAACCTAATTTTGAGAAAAATTTTACAGTAAGTGCAGCACCAAGGGTGATTTCTAAAAGGAGATAAAAGAATGTATATGCGCACACACACACACACACACACACACACTCACTCACTCACACATGCATCCCACCCCAATTTCATAAGTGCACTAAAAGTTTGTACAAACAAAAACTAAGAATCTAAATTAAAATTATATTTCTGGAGAAACACCAGGGAATACTCATGAGAAGTCAAGTTAATTATGTTATCCTTCTGGGGAGCCAAAAGAAAATGTGATTATTCAAGAAGATTATTCTTAATAGATAACGAAAGCTTACCAATAAATGCTATTTTAAATTCATTTTAGATAATTAAACATCAAATAATATTAAAGAATTGTTTATTAGAAGTACCTTTACAATTATTATCAGATAGTTGCCTAGAGAGTTCTGAGGCTAGAGGGTCAGAGCTAGTGGTGCAGATTATAAGATATGACAATTAAGTTCACAAACTCATCCTGGAATAAGTGCTATATACCTCATTGCTGAATATCACTAGAGTCACCTTCAAAGTACTCTCCTTGGGAAGCTATGTACTGATGCCAGCACCTAGTCTACCCTTTAAAGCAATTTTGGAATTTTATTTCTGCAACGGCCATCAGAGCTGTCATCGTATTACCCTTAATATCCTGAGTGTCATGAAAATCTGCCTTTCAATATTTACTTTATCTTTGGGTAAAGAAAGAAGTCATTGGGGGCCAGATCAGGTGAGTAGGGAAGGTGTTCCAATACATTGTTTACAGGCTAAAAACTCCCTCGTAGACAGTGCTGTGTGAGTTGGTGCATTGTTGTGATGCCAGAGCCATGAATTATTGGCGAAAAGTTCAGGTCATTTTTGTCTAACTTTTTCACACAACCTTTTCAACACTTCCAAATAGTAAACTTGGTTAATTGTTTGTCCAGTTGGTACAAATTCATAATGAATATTCCCTCTGATATCAAAAAAGTTTACCAACATCATTTTGACTCTTGATTTGGACTGACAGGACTTTTTGGGTCATGAGAATTGGCTGACTTCCATTGTGTACTTTGATGCTTTGTTTCAGGGTCTTATTGGTACACCCATGTTTCATCACCAGTGATAACATGGTCCAAAACATCGTCTTGCCTCTCCAAAAGGTCTTGAAAAAATTCGACTCTTGCTTTGCTTTGGTTCATTGGTGAGCCCCTTCGGGACCATTTTTGCACACACCTTTCTCATGCCAAGATTTTCAGTTAAGATTTTCCTGTTTCTCTATCGATGTTTACTTGGTTTTCTATGCTTCTCATTGTCAGCTGATGATTTTGATGCACAATTTGATGAATTTCTGCAATGCGTTTGTCAGTTCTGCTAGTTACTGGCCGCCCTGACCTCTCTTCATCAGTGATGCACTCTCTCCCCTTGGAAAAATGTTCAATCCATTTGTATACTGCATTTTCCTCATGGCATTATCCCCATAAACTTGGACTAAGGTGTTCCTGATTTCACTTCCACTCTTGCCAAGTTTAAAGAGGAATTTAATGTTTGTTTATTGTTCTAATTCAAACTCTGACATTTTCGCAACAACATACAAAAACACAGAATGATAATAATGAACGCTACTCAGCAAGACACTGCCACATGTTGACATAAACACAGCTGTGAGACACTGGTATACCAAGGTTATGAAACCTTACTGAGCTATTTGTACAGTGCTGCCAATGTAAGCACATGGTGGCAAGTTTGTGAACTTAATTGACAGACCTCATATTTCAAAACTGATAACCAGCCTCTCATAAATATCATTGTATCTATAACTTGTAAAGTTAGATAAGAGGTAAAAGTAATTATCTTGCTTTTTTCTGCAATACAGCTCACTGCCTATAGTAGGATATATTTTTAGAGAGATAAATAATTACTATTAAAAGATTTTGTTAATATTAAAGAATGTATTCACCTACCTGAATAAAGGAATAAGTGACAGAATTATCAGCTACTAAAATTTAAATAATATTTAAATTATTACAAAATAGAAAGTAAAAACCAATTAACCATTGGCACTTTGAGAGAAATGTTATATTGTGTGGAAAATTAATTTCCATTTCAAGTCCGAAAATAATGTATTTTATTTTATGTGTACTGTATAGCTTTCTATTCTTCAAAGTATATTAATGCATTTTAAAGACCAAAGTAATTTTATAGAAAATGAGAATATTTATGAGCTCACTGGTAACATAAAATAGAAAAGTTTTCTTGCAAAATGTTTTTTCAGATTGTATAATCTTTCAAATAGAAATCTGTTGCAAGGGGATATTCTTATTAGCATATTTGTTCAGGCTTCTGATTCTTCTAAATTTTTAAATTATTTATTTTTCATGTCAGATGAAGCTATTTAATCTGTTAATGACTGTTCTACTCTTGTTACTGCACTAGGAGAAGAGAACAAAATTCTGAAGTACACATTTTTTTGGTCTCACTTCAGTGCAATCCTTTCTCAGAACAGTTTTTATCCTCTCTATCTGCCTATCTCTCTCCCTCCCTCTCAGATATTGCTCCTCTTTCTTCCCAGAGTTCAGGTGTACATTATCCCCACCACTGATTCAGTCTAAGGGTGAACCCAAGGGAGATGTTTCCTCAGGTCTGTAAATTTGTGAAACCATTTCTCTGCTGTCATTTTCCAACTCTCAGTTAGAGAGCAATTCTTTTTTCCTGTTAGTGTTAGTTTTTCCCATATGGCCCATAAAATTTTGTATCTTTCTAAATAAACCCCTTGCAGCATCAGTGTGGTCTTGCACCTAATATAGTTTTTTTCCTGAGAAAAGGAATATCTATGTCACTGGGAGCATCAGCAGTTCTCTTTGCAGCATCCACCCTGACGCCTAAGGTTCTCTCTCCTCTCTCAGAGTGACTGACTCTTACACTGTTCTTAACAAATTCTTGCTGCTAACCTCAGTTTCTAGAGTATTATAATAGTATTCCCTTTCTAGGCTTTTCAACTGAGCAGGCTTTCAGCATTCACATAAATTATGTTATTATTTTTTATGTTGTTTCATTTAGTTTCCTAACAGATTAAAATAATAAAACAAAAATATTCTGAATATAGGACTCTAATGTACATATTTAGGTCTCAATTATTGAGGGTAATAGCTTATGTGTAAAAAATATGAATAGATATAATTCTCAAACAAGCTCTAGCTCCTTGATTTAAAACTGCAATTGATTACCATTAGTAGATTTTAGTTACATCAAGAGTTGTGCAACAAGAATTATCTGAACAATTAAGTTTATCTGAATGATATTTATTCAATTTCAGGCTGTGTATGTGGTGTATTTCTGTATGATTTGAGATAAACCTCAAAACACCACTGTGTTAGTACCTATAATTTGAAGTGGAAATGGTATCATAAATACAGGCATTGAACCATTATATAGAAACATGGAAAAATGAATTCACAGGCAAGAGGCTAATGTTCATTAGGGGAGGAGGGTATGTGCTGCCTGTTAGAGCCTGCAGCGGTTCAGAATGGGAGAAGAGAACAACTGTATTGAACAATATTCCACCAGTGAGAGCAAGTGTAATCAGGTTTATATCAATGACACCCTAGATAAACTTTTCTTTTCACCTTTGGGATACACACACACACACACACACACACACACACACACACACACATCCATTTGTTAAAGGTATTTCTTTTTCATTTTAAAATGTAATTTGCCTTTCCATGGATGGGGAGGAAAATTAAGCTGAATTCTAGACAATTTTTTGAGGCTCCACAAATAAAAATTTTGTAAAATGATCTCTTGTGGATAAAAAGCAGGCATTTATGTGTGGAGCTCCTGAATCATTTTAGCAACAGCAATAGAAAGCATTTAAAATTGGATGGATTGATCAAAAATTAATTATTCCATTGACTGATTTTCCAGCTTTGTTAAGCAAAAATTTGAGTAAAGTTTTAAGTGTTGGTTTTTTGTTTTTGTTTTTGTTTTTGTTTAGTTTTTTATACTACTGGAAAAAATATACTCAGGAGCTCAGAAAGTAGACAAAGATTTGTCTAAATACTATTTTCATAATATCAGATATATCATCACTTAAGATATTCTATTGGGAAAAATTTACCTCAGTCAAATTTCTTTAATTTTTAAAGAAGTTTTCTCTTATTTATGTTGAAAATCAATATATTTTACTATGAAAAATTTAAAGATATAGAGAGGGGAAAATAATACATAATCAATTATCACTATTGCCCTCCATTGGGAATTATTTGATTGCTTCCTAATATAGATGCAAAAATATGTAACATGAAAGAAAATGTAATTTTAAAAACTGGTGATAGAACTGCTCTGAGGAAAACTATTTGTCTTTCTTTAGAAAAATGTCTTAGTGATGGGTTTTGAGGTCATACTACATGAGTGCAAATCCCAGCTCATTGATATTATTTCCTTTGTACCTTTGGACATGTTAATGAATCATTTGGTCTCGTTTGTAAAATGGACAAACTCTTAATTTCTGTCCCTGAGAGTTGATCTTAAAATTGATTGATATGAGCTTTTTAGCTAGTAACTGGCTCACAATTTCATTTCATATGAGTTATCATCATTGTCCTGATCTTCATCATTGTCATCATTATCATTATTATCAGCATCTTTCATTGATGGCCATTTGGGTTATGAAAGAAGATCCCAGGGCAAGGACAAGATGGCCCAGTATCAGACAAAGATTATAAAGTAAAACAGGCTTTGAGATCTGTCCAAGAAAGAGAAATGTGGAAGTTCACTGATGAGAAGAAAAGGAGGAAGAGAATAAGCATAAAACATGCTGGAAATAGCCCAAGCTATGCAGAAAATATGGCAGGTTAGATATTTCCTTTGATGGGAATGATCAAATGTCCATGTGTTTATTTTGTAGATAAAGCTTAAAAGTGGCACCCCAATATAAATACTATTTGTGACCCATTTTTTAAACTTACTATATTAGAAATATCCTTCTACATCACTAAATTTTTTTACAGTATTATTTCTAAGGGATTTTAAAGGATAATTTTTAGAAGGTAAAATTATGAAATTATAATTTTTGAACAAATATACAAGACTCAGAAGGTAAAAAATCACCTTTCATTTTGTAGGTGAAAGCATTAATGTGTTAACTAAGGAAACAAGAACTTCAAAATTGATCAAGCTTAGAGAAAATTTTAACACATTGCATGGCTTCTTTTCAGACTCAGGTATTATGGATAGAGACAAATAAAATTCCATTTACAAGTTTTGTTCTTAATTGTGCTCTTCCATATTCTAAAACAAATTGGCATGTAGGACAGTCATACTTGCTCAGTTGGTTGATGAGGCTAAAACTATTTTCATAATAATGTTTTATGTTATACAAGTATATGCATATATATATAATGATTCAATGTTACTATTTTTTGATGAATCAATAAATAAATTTACTGAAATTTTGTCAGTTTTAGTTTTTAATATAATAAACATCAATAGTTATAATAGTCATTTTAAAAACATCAACTATTTGGGGTCCTCACTAAGTTTTTGAGTATAAGAGGTTCTGGAGATCATAGAGTATGAGAACCTCTGCCTTAAGACAAAATACATACGGTAGTATAGTCTCTCTCACTTATTTTAATTATAAATTCAATCAGAAGAACTGAGTTCTCCTTTACTGAGAAAACTGGAGAGTGGAAAATCGAGAACTGTCACACCCAAAGAATTTTGCAGATGAGCAGAGCTCGCAAATATACATGACACAAGTTTCTACAGCAGTTCACAACCCTTTTACTTCTTGCAATGGCAAAAAAAAGTTTCATAAACATGATCCAAAAAAACCTCTCTGTATCACATAAAAATGAAGAAAAAAAGTATGTAAACTCAATATTATGATTAGTAATGAATGTTCCAGTATGGTATCTTAGGAATTAATTAGGATTATTATTGATTTATTTACTCAATTCAATATCAGAACATTAAGTTACCTAAAGATATTGGAAGTTATCTTCAAGCTGATATACTATAAACTACAAAACATACTACAAAAACAAAATTTCTGATTTTTTCCATAATTGTAAACATTATGTGAGAGTAATGTTAGCTTATTTGATGTCTTAAGCTAAAAAGGTACTGGGGCAAAAAAAGTAGAAGATATACACTTGTATTTTTCTTAGTACAATATATGAGAAAACAGACTTAGCTCTTTCACCTCCCTTGCTCACCTCTATCCCTGCTGTTTTACTAAGAGTTTAACATTGTAATTTATGTAATATATGTTGGTGCATGACATGTTGTAGAAATGTAGCTAAAGAGTTTCCCAAATGTTTAGCAGTTGTTAAATGTCACTAATTGAACAATACATTATTTTCACCTGGCTGCAAATGCTAACTTTATTATGTATTCTAATTTTAATAACACTTCTATTATGTATTCTAAATGCTAATGAATGCTTAGTTCTGATTCTATTTTGATAAATTTCTTTCATCATTCCTTCCATTTGGTTTACTCTTTATTATCTAACATAAATGAAATACTGTATAGGGATAAAGGAAAAGAAAGAGAAAGATCCTGAGAGAGGGGAAATATTCACAAGATGCTGAAGCTCTCTTTTTCAGGCTAACCACAATCCAGCTTGTCCCATTCAGTCATCCTTATCTATGGGGCCCCTACTTCATCCAGCACATGCCTCGGCTAGAGTATTTTAAGTGTGTCTCTACATTCACTGATGGGCATTTTGTCTTCTCCCTTAATTGTATCTATTTGAAGATCAAAAGAGATTCATTTGTTTTTAAACCCCAGAGCTTTGCATTGCTGCCAGGTAAATACTCAGCGTTGAATAAATGTTTGATGAGTAAATCAGTGATTGAGAACTGGTTATGAAACCAACATTTTGTCTTTGTTCAAGTTGAACTTATGCCAAGTATTATTTAAAGGTTAAAATGAAAAAAAAGAAATCCCTTTTTTCTTATTGACTTTGAAACCTTTCGGCCATCTCTGATTCCCATCCACTCTGCCTGTTCTTATTAACGTCTTTGATTTAAAAAAAAAAAAAAAAAAAAAAAAAAAAAAATTTCTATTTTGAAATGTTTTGTTTTTGCTTTTGTTTTCAATCATTGGTTTTAGCTGCCAACTAAATCACAGGTAAAAAGTCCTGACCTTATGAAATATTTATACTTATGGGTGAAGTAAGACCTTTGCAGCATCAATAACAAGTACTCTGGCTGACCTAACAGGGCACTATTTCATTGCTTTTTCATTTGCTGAGTCACTCTATTTCCACTATAAAAGGCCTGTTCTGCCTACATTATACTTTCTTTCTTTCCTCACTGACCTTTTGTTTAATCACTATATTTATTCTTTATAGTTTCATACATTCCTGCTTGTGAAACTTATTCTGTGTATTGGGTGGCACAATAGTATTTCCTTCAATGATTGCCATGACACCTTGTTAAAAAGATTGAAAAAATAATTATCTTATGCCTCCATTATTTTTTCTATTCCAGAATGACAAGTGATTATGA
Source organism: Aselliscus stoliczkanus (assembly GCA_033961575.1). NCBI lineage: Eukaryota > Metazoa > Chordata > Mammalia > Chiroptera > Hipposideridae > Aselliscus > Aselliscus stoliczkanus. The sequence continues at coordinate 66,096,657 of CM066734.1, read as the reverse complement.
AGAGGACAGTAATATTGGGTTGGTTGTCAGAAAAGTCATGACGTATTTGTTCTATGTTTTTCGTTTCAAAAATGCATCATGACTTTTTCAACAACCCAATAGTTATTAAAAGTGACTATGGGTTGTTAGTCAATTCATATCCTGGCCTTTCATTCTCATGCTGAAAAGCTAAAATAGCTTGTATTTCTTATTTTAATATTTTAAAATTTTATTTTATTGTTTAAAGTATCAATAGGTATTCTTAGTTATCAACAATAGAATAAGGCCCTTTTTCATTAGATAAATAGGATCACACTAAAGGACATTAGGTAGATCGTAGAATCTCGGAATAGTCAGAGTCAGGCTCCTGAGTTATACAGCCAGAAACCACAAATGTAGTTTGAGGATGTTGTAGCTAGAACACCCCTCCTGCTGCAATGGGCATGCACACAGTAGCTTGCACTGTCTGTCCATATTGCACACTTGATACTGGTACTGCAACTGTAATTCACACAGGCAGAGCTTGATACCTCATTTGCATTCATCAGTAGGAAGCTACTTGCCTATGTTATCATACTCATGAAAACAGGGATTCTTTACATCACATCACAGCTCAGGGGCTTATTTGTGCTGATGCTTCCAAGAAGTCAAAGAAAGCAAGTTTTCTGGTTTCCACCATAGTAAGATGGAACACATAGTATAAGAAATGATCAAAAAGTAGTAAAGGTGTTCAAAGATGTTAAGGGGCCACACATGTCCATGGTAGCCACTCCTTTCCTTTCTAGCATCACCACATACCTTCTACCATACTTGAACTTCCAAACATCAAAAATGATCTCACTAATCCTACGCAACTATTATTTATTCAAAGGGAAACATAACAACTCTTTTCCCTAAATTGCACACGTCAGTGTCTAATCACTGTTATTAGTTCTAGTTCTGATTTTGCTAGTTCCATCACAATCCTATATAGTAAGTCCTCGACTTAAAAACATTCGAGTTGCGAACTTTCACAGATATGAACAGACCTTGCATTATGAACGTTCATAGATGCAAACAAATTGCAGAAGTAGCTCACGCGTCTGCCGGACGTTGTCACAGCTGGGCTGCTGTGTGCTTACTGTGCAGTGTGATAGCGGACAGTGGTACAGTGCTCAATCAGAGCCCAGGATGTCCGGAAGCCATAGGAAAAGCAGTGGTGATGTGGAGAGGACTGCTAGGAAGCACAAAGCAATAACCATGGAAACAATAGTGAAAAAAAGTGAGAGATTGGACTGAGGTGAAAAGATGATAGACGTCGTTCATTCTTATAACATGAATCATTCAGCCATTGACTTTATATTGTATATTTGTGTCAAAGGTGTATAAGACTCACTTTGTCGGGTTTATGAATGAATCCAACTTAAAAATGCTTTCCTGGAACGGAACTCGTTCATAAGTCTGGGACTTACTGTATTGATATCTTCAATCTGTGAATTATTAACTGTACCACATTATTACTGTACCCCATATAAAAAACAGTAGAATACAATAAGGGAAAAACAAGAAAAATGAGGTCAAATAAATAAATATAAATATATAAATAGCACAACTAAAAAAGGGGTTGAAAAGATACTATACTTCCTGTTTCTGCAACCTGACATGCAACCCATACATAGATATCTTAACTTAACTAACCATTCAATGTTCCTTTTTGTCCTCATCATGATGCTGTATCAACAGGGGAGACTGGGTTTTCCTTCTGGAGGTTTCTGAACCCTGATGCCCTTTCTTGAATGAAACCATTAGAGTAATCTAGGTGTTTAACCATGAGATATGGCAGTGCTAACAGAAGCCTACGCGGATCCCCTACCTTCCTGATGTATTTCTCCTTGTGCTTAGAGTATAATGTTCAAAGTCCATAGTTACAAATAAGTCAAAAAAAGTTTTGTAAGTAGGTTAAGAGGAATTATAGTGATAGGGACTGCTTTCACTTCCACCCCTTGGACACTGAAATCATGAAATTTGAGTATGAGAGAAGAGTTACACATACCCGTTGGTTTGTATCTCAAAACACTTAACAGATGTCATTCATAGCATATCATCTTCACAAGATGTCCACTCACTGGTGCACCCTTCAGTGAATATCTTCATTCTTCTAGAGCAATTTGCCCTATAGAAGAGTGGAAAGATTTGCTGAAGAGTACACCTTCCGAAGAATTGCTCCTGGATGCTGGAATATGTGAGAGGAGGAGTAAATTCCATAAAAAGCAGCTCATTGCCTTTCTTCTTTTGTGCAAATGGGTTCCTTGGTCAGAGTGGGATACAAGGATTGTGAGCAGGCAACCTGAGTTTCTTTCAATGTCTGAAAATAATACTCTGCTTCATATGGATATTATGAGGATTAAGTAACAAAGATGCTATTTTGGAAACATTTAAAATATATGTAAGTCATTGATGTTTCAGGAAAAAGGGAGAATAGGAGAGAGAGAAAGAGAAGAAGGAGGATGAAAGAGAAGGGAAAATAAGTATAATAATAAAAGAAGGGAAAGGAAGCTTTGGGCCTTCAGCAAATAGATTAAGGTTATGCAAGGAGGGGTATCTTTAAAATTTTAGTCCAATTGACTCCTCAGATTCTTTAAATGTCAAAGTGTTACTAATTAAATTTCACAAAATAACCAGTGTATAAAAAAAAAAAAGCTATACTGGGCGAGCTGAGTGGCTCAGTTGGTTAAGAGCAGAAGCTCTGAGGAACAGGGTCACCGGTTTGATTCCCACATGGACCAGTGAGCTGTGCCTGAGCTGAGCTGCTGCTGAGCTGCCAACAGGTGGCAGGATGGCTCAACTGCTGAGAGAACGTGCTTCTAACAACATGATTGCTGTTTCGACTCCCACATGGGATGGTGGGCTACGCGCACTGGCAACTAAGATTGAACATGGCACCTTGAGCTGAGCAGCCGCGAGCTCCTGACAGGTGGACCAATGGTGACTGAGCTAGCTGTGCCTTCCACAACTAAGATTGAAGGACAAAAACTTGGCTGCTTCCCTTCCCCAATTCCCCAACACTGTTCCCCTTTCCCAATTCCCCAATAAAACCTTAAACAAAACAAAACAAAACTATACTATTGCACAATTTGGGGCTGTAAAAGTACTAAGAGAAAAAGCCAATGATTGGAATTTTAAATGTTTTCTCTTTTCTAATTGGAGAGGGTCTAGGTGCTTGAAAATATTTATGAGTCTAAGTACTAGACAAGAATGTTGGGGGTACTGAAGAGATACGTGGAAATCCTTGAAGTGTGGTCTGATTAGTGTTTCTGTGGTAGGCTGATAACAACACTGTGGTTCAAGGGCCAATTAGCAGAGTGAGATACGTCTAACTTTCTTAGACCATTAGATATACTCCTGTGAATGCTTAGAGCAGATCTGAAAATGGCTTGCCCTCTGTGGCTTAATATTACAGACCCTCCTGAATCCAGGTCTGCATCTCACATGCAGACCTAAAAGACTTTGAGTTAATAAGTCCTTCAAATGGTATCATTCAAACCAAGAGAAGTGTCATCTAACAATCAAACCAAGAGAAGTGTCATCTAACAATCAGCTTAGTAGACAATGTTTTTATTAAGTATTAATTCTTTAATATATTAAATCTATTTTGAGTGGAATATACATGTACATTAATAACTGGTTTGCAAGCATAATTTGTTCTGGAAACAAACTACTCGTATTGCAAGACATTGCTCGTTTACCATGTTAAAATGTAGTAGAAATGTTTGTTCATCTTGCAAACACTCGCAAACCACGTTACTCGCAATCCAAGATTTTACTGTATACTATAAATAAGTGTAATTCCAATCTTCCTTTCTAGCCATGTTATATAAGTCTTATGAACAAAATTAATTTAAATGGTATTCCAAACAAAGTTGAGAAATTCAATATGGTACTTGCACTTAAAATAAGTCAATTTTAATAGCATTTATTTTTGTTTCTTTTTTTTTTTCCATGAGAAATCTGACATATCAGTAAATGAAATAAAGACAGGGCTCGGAGCAGTTTGGGAAAGGAGAAACAGAACAGAATAGATATGGTAGGTGAACAGAAAGGTAAGGTTTAAGATATGTGACTATGGTAAAAGAAAGAGGGATTCGATGAAGGAGAATACTGCGAGGTACTCAGACATAAACGTGAGTGAAAACCCTTTTTATGATTTCATGTCATGCCGATATTCATGTTATGAGCTGTAGGCACTTTGCCAATGGGACCCAACCTCTAAATCATTCTGGTATGATGGCTGTAGTCACACAGCTTCTCCTACTGAACCTATAAGTTTATGATAACTTATCTCTGCCCTTGACACAATACTGTTAGTGGGGTCAATTCTTCATGCCAGGCAACACTTTTAGGTCTTTTTAAAAGGATGTCAATTCATCCAAGTTTTATTCCCATGGAAGTCTAAAATAATTTATAACTCCCTTCTTCTCACAGTCTACAACTTCATAACAACCCTACAAAGAAATTAAATGGAAAAAAAGACAATCAAATATGGAAAAACAGGAGGTTAAAGCCCAATCTTTACAAAAATAAGTGCCAGTATTTAATTTATCTTACATCACTCTGACACAACAGAAAGTTTTTAGAGACTTATTTTATCCAAGAAATAATTTCACTTTTAAAATGTACTTTTCATTGAATTTAGTCCCATTGACTAAAGATGAGAAGTAACATTGCTGCAACAAATAGAAGAAAGACAAGATGACATAGCCAACATACTCATCTATCTTTTTTGTCTTTTATTTTTCTACAGCTTCAACCATTATAATTTTGTTAATCAAGGGCAAAGTTAACTGAATAAGCTGTCCACTATTCACCTATCTTTCAATGATTCTGATTTTTAACATGTTATTTCCTTAGGAGGTGTCCTAGTGGGGTAAAAACTAATCTGAAAAGTCTTCCAGTTATAGTCTTTAGGAGGCAGGATACAAAAAAGAGTAACAACAATACTCCTTCTCCTCTTACTACAACTACTAGCTAACATTTATAGAGTACGTGATATGTACCAGTACAATACATATAGTAACTCATTTTAATCATGACAGTTGAATGAGGTAAGTATAGGTATTTACCCCATTTTCAGAGAAGGAAACAGAAGCACAGAGGTTAAATAATTTATGTTAAGAGACTTAGGTAATTAGTAACAGAGCCAGAATTCAAACCCTACCTCTTGAGCCCTAAAACCCTTGCTTTTAGCTGCCATTTTTTACTGCCCCCAGAAAACCTGCCCTAATACAGTTAGCCTGCCATGTGCACCATGCAGATCTTCTATTGTGGCGATGCTAACATGATGTTACTAGGTGTCTTCCTACTGAGCTTACCCAGGGCTGGATTTAGATTTTCCTCCCATTTTGCTTCTCTTATCTCTCAGTACCTGGCATAAAGTAAAACATTTATTCCAGCTTACAGGATGTATAAATTGATGTTCCTTCTGTATAGGATACTCTTTCCTCAAATTTCATGGAGCTCATTTGATTCAGGTATGTACTCACATGGCACCTCCTTCAGAGAGGCCTATGAAACACCCCAGATCTCACTGAAAATCAGCTTTCCAACACATTGTGTCCTCTTCATTTTTTTCTTATATGTTTTTCTTCATAGCATTTCTATCGACACTCAGTTTCATTGGTTTAATTTATTAACTCTGCCTCACTGTCTACAATGTAAAAGCCATGACGTATTTTGTTTTGTTCACTTCTCTATGCTCAGTGGCTAGAAACATAGTAATTACTCAATACATATTTATTTAATAAATGATTAATGAATGAATGAATGCATGGATGGATAAAATGAATATCTGGAAGAATCACAGAGAACTCATAACAATGATTAATTCTAGAAAGACAGATTGGATAGATTAAACGTAGAGGAAAAGTGAAACCAGTTTTTCTCTTTTAAATTTCTTATTAGGATTTTGTAAAAGTATATATGGACATTTTTATTTTTATTTGAACATTTATAATTACTTTCTGTTTCAAATGAAATTTTTGTGGGGCCTATGCAAATAAAATATATATTTGTACTGATATACATTAAATATTGTCATTATTAAAATAAAATGTTACCCACAAACCTGTTTACAAATTTTGTTTTGTAAATAGTTATGCCTTTCATAGACTAAAGTTATAATAAATAAACTTTATATATTTTAGATTATTAAGTACATAGGTACTAGTACATCAGCAAAGCTGTCTCCATGTTGTCACTTTTCAAATACGCTCAGAAAATACATTTTATAAAGCTGGACCAATTTCCTCTTTTAAAAATATTTCATATTGAAATATATTTGATATATAACATTGCATAGATTGAAGGTGTACAACATATTGATTTTATACATGTATATATTGTAATACAATTGCTATTGTAGTGATTGCTAGAACCTTTATCATGTCACATAATTTATCATTCCTTTTTTTTGTGCTGGGAATAATTAAGATGTATTCTCTGAGCAAGTTTGATGCTTACAATACAATATTGTTTACAGTCGCTATACTGTGCATTGGATCTCTAGGACTTATTTATCTACTAGTTGCAAGTGTGTAACCTTCAACATCTCTTATATCCCAGCAACCCCCTTCCCCTGATAACCATCATTTTACTTCCTGTTTTTACAAGTATGGCTTTTTATTTTTTTACATTTTAATTTCATCTATTTTTAAATTTTGTTTTATTTTTCAATTACAATTGACATACAATATTATGTTAGTTTCAGGTATACAATGTAGTGATTAGGCATTTATATAACTTATGATGTGATCACCACAATAAATCTAGTACCCACCTGGCACCATACATAGTTATTACAATATTATTGACTATATTCCTTATGCTATATTTTATATCCCCATGGCTGTTTGTTAACTGCTGCCTTGTACTTCTTAATCCCTTCCACTTTTTCATGCATCCCCCAAACCCTCTTCCCACCTGGCAACCATCAAAATGTTCTCTGTATCTATGAGTTTGTTTCATTTGGTTTGTTCATTTATGTTGTTATTTAGATTCCACATGTAAATGAAATCATGTGACATTTGTCTTTATCTCTCTGATTTAGTTCACTCAGCATAATATCCTCTATGTCCATCATTGTTGTTGCAGATGATGAGATTTCATTCTTTTTTTATGGACGAGTAATATTGCATTTTACATATGTACTGTTTCTTCTTTATCCATTCATCCATTGATGGACACCCATGCTGCCTCCATATCTTGGCCATTGTAAACAATGTTGCAATGAACATATGGATGCACATGTCTCTTCAAAGTACTGTTTTGGGGTTTTTTTGGATAAATACCCAGAAGTGAATTACTGGGTCCTTCTTTGTTAGAGACTTTGTTTTAAAGTCTATTTTATCTGATATAAGTATTGCTAGCCCAGCTTTTCCTTTTGTTTGTTTGTTTGTTTCCATCTTAATGAAATATCATTTTCCATGCCTTTCCTTTCAGTCCGTGTGTATCTTTTGATTTGAAGTGAGTCTCTTGTAGGCAGCATATATAGGGTCTTGTTTTCTTATCTTTTCAGCTACCCAATGTTCTTTTATTAGAGCATTTAATCTATTTACATTTAAAATAATTGTTAGCAAAGTTACATAGATTTCAGGAGTACAGTTATGTAATACATCATCTGTATATCACATTGTGTGTTCACTACCCAGAGTCAGTTCTCTTTCCATCACCATATATTTGATCCCCTTTACCCTCATCTATCATCCTCCACCCTGCTTACCCTCTGGTAACCACTAAACTATTGTCTGTGTCTATGAGTTTTGTTTCTTTATTGGTTTTTCTTGTTATTCTTAATTTTATATACCACATATCAGGGAGTTCATATGGTTCACCCCAATAAACTAATTTAAAAAATAATTAAGTATTGTTGATAGAAATGTAGTTATTGCCATTTTATTTTTCATTTTTTTTATCTTTTACTTATTTTCTTTTTATTCTTAAAGAAGTCTCTTTAAGCTTTGTGCAATGGCAGTATCGTAGCCAATAAGGTTTATCCGAGGCACAATTATTGCTAATAGAAGTCCCTTTAATATTTCTTGTATTAATGGTTTGGTGGTGGTGAACTCTTTTAGCTTTTTCTTGCCTGGGAAGCTCTCTTTAATTTCGATTATAAATGATAGCTTTACTGGGTTAGAGTAACCTTGTTTGTCAGTCCTTACTTTTCATCACTTTGAACGTTTTGTGTCAATCTCTTCTGACCTGCAAAGTTTCTGTTCAGAAATCAGATTACAGTCTTATGGGAGCTTCCTTGTAAGTAACCATCTGCTTTTCTCTTGCTGCTTTTAAGATTCTCTCTGTTTTTCAGCTTTAACATTTTAAGTGTAATGTTTCTTGGTGTGGGGTTTCTTGGGATTCATCTTGTTTGGAACTTTGTATTTCCTGGGGTTTTATGTCTATTTTCTTTACCAGGTTAGGGAAGTTTTCTGTCGTTATTTCTTCAGATAGGTTTTTAATTCCTTGCTCTGTCTCTTCTCCTTCTGGTATCCCATGATGTGAATGTTGGTAAGCTTGATGTCCCAGAGGCCCCTTGAACTATTCTCATTTTTTTGATTCTTTCTTTTTGCTATTCTGAATGAGTGTTTTCTTCTACCTTAACTTCTAAGTCACTGATTTGACCCTCTGCTTCATCAAATCTACTGTTGATTTCCTCTAATGTATTCTTTATTTCAGTCATTGTATTCTTATTTCTAACTGGTTGTTTTCTATGTTTCCTGTCTCCATTTTTTATGTTTCGTATCTCTTTGTGAAGTTCTCCTTGAGATCACTGAATATCCTTATAACCAGTGTTTTGAATTCTGCATCTGGTAGATTGCTTGTCTCCATTTTTTCTGGAGCTTTGCTCTGTTCTTTTTCTGGAGCTTTGCTCTGTTCTTTTATTTGGGACATGTTTCTTTGTCTCTCCATTTTGGCTGCCTCCCTGTGTTTGTTTCTATGTATTAGGTAGGGCTGCTATGTCTCCCAGTCTTAATACAGTGGCCTTTTGTAGAATGTGTAGTGGGGCCCAGTGGCACAGTCTCCCTGGTCACCTAAGCTGGATGCTGTGGGAATTTTTTTGTGTGATTTGTGTATGTCCTCCTGTTGTACTGTAGCCTTGCTTGCTGTTTGCATGTCAATGGGAGGGACTGACACTTGGGCTCACAAGTTGTAAGGACTGGTCATGACTACAGTGGAGGAGCTGTGGTGCAAGAGCTGGCGCTATGGAGCAGAATTAGCTTTAGCAGGGCTCTAGTGTCTGCCAGTCTGCCCTTTGAGTCTATAGTCCCCAGAGGTAGCTGGATGATGCTCCACCTTAGTCTGAATCTGAATACTAGGTGAGCTTGCCCTGGGGCCTCCTGGAGAGTCCCCACCTCAGTTGAAATTCAGCCACAGCCTGCTCCCTGCCCCAGGTCACTGGAATGAGCCACAAAGCAATCTGCAGATGGCCACCTCTGAGCTGGACTTAAAGGTACCTATGAGAGGCTAAACTGTGGACTGAGGCCAGCTTCCACTAGTGCTGGGCTAGAGGCTGCTTAACAAGAAGCATGGGGAATACAACATTCATGCTGCTTTTGGGGGTTTGTGAACCTTTGAGAGATTTTAGGAAAGTTCGAAACATGAGCCAAGACAAGTCATTTGTATGGAAAAGCTCGGGAAGCATCTTGGGCAGGCCTGTAAGTAGGGTGGGGTGGGATGGGGCCCAGAATTGCCAGGTTGGGACTAACCCTGTCAGCTAGGTTGAGCAAGACTCAGATGGTGGGGCGCTCAACAAAGGAACAATGCCTTTTGCCAGTCCTTCTGCCTGGCAGAAATCTGCCTCTTTCGCCCTTGCTCTGAAGCCAGACAAATTCAGTTCTTCTCTCATATGTCCCCGGCATTATTCAAGCTGCTGTCCCAAAGCTGGAGCTCAGAGCAAGTACATCAATCACGGAGTAAGTCCATGCATGGGTCCTTCAAAGGAATGCCTGGAATTTCAGCAGCCCTCCATCTCACTCAGCCACAATCTCTGCTGGTTTTCACAGCCAGAAGTTGAGGAGACTTCTCTTTCTTGTACTCAAACCCTGGACTGGGGAGTTTGTGTGAGGCTGGAAACCTTCTCTCCTCAGGGTGGACCCCTGCAGCCAAGATATTGCTCCAGATTTTTAACCACCACACACAGATGTGGAACTTGTTCATTCCATGTCTCTACCCCTCCTACCAGTCTCAATGTGGCTTCTTTTGTATGTACTTAGTTATAGGACTTCTGTTCCGCTAAACTTCAAGTGATTCTCAATGATGGTAGTTCTTTAGTTTAGTTATAATTTTGATGTGATCTTGAGAGGAGGCAACCTCAGCATTTACCTACTCCACCATCTTTATCAGAAGCCCCATGTTTGGCAATTAGATTCCACATATAAGTAATATCACACAGTATTTGTCTTTCTCTATCTGATTTATCTCACTTCGTATAATATTGTCAAGGCCCATCCATATCGTTCCAATTGGCAGAATTTTTTTTTTTATTTAGTTGTAAGAAAATATCAGTTATATGAACATTTGCTATTGAGTGAAACAAAATGGAGCTATTTTAATTGAAAAAATATAAAATGTAACATTCAAATACTATTATTTTTCTGAATTAACTTTTTTATCATCCTAAAAAAGAAGGTATTTTATTATTTCAAAACTTATTCTTATAGTAAATATCCACAAAGACTAAATTTGTTCATAAGTGGCATATTTCTATCTTTGTTTTCATAAGGAAAATGAATAAATACAATTACTTAAATTTAGTTATATTTATTAAGAAAACATGATATATAAAATATTGCAAAAATAAGGACAGTAGCAGTGTGTTATCAATACAAATTTTGGAAATTCATAATTTTTGCAATAAAATACTTTATTACCTTTGATATTTATTTAAGGTAATGTTAAAGCAATCTTATATAGACAAATGACATGAAAGCAATCTCACAGAATTGTAGAGGAGTGGTAAATTTTACATAAATTAGAAATTGTGTTGACCTAATTCTAATTAAGTTCATCTTAAGGAATTGTGTAAAAAATGAAATATAGTATGTAGAAATTAGCATCATTAAAGATAAAAGCTTTATTTTTTATATTTAAAAATTTTAATGTGGTTTATTGTGTAATGTACATTAAGATATCTTAAAACACAATTTCATACAAAATTTTATATGTATGTAGTTGTGTATTCTATACCACCACACTTAGGATTAATGTGAGCTGAGAGCTATTATTTTAATCAATACTTGCAACTGAAATCTTCCATGCTTCTTACAAAATCAAAGTTTCATTCCTGTTCCTTAATTTTCTTCACTAATTGTTTGCTTACTTCAGTGACAAATCCATCTTTTTTTTTTTTTTTTTTTGCCTCAGGCTGTAATATTCCCTCAATTTTTCTTTCACATAAAAAAAAAAACAAAACAAAAAACAGGCATTATATGTGTATACAAATTTATTAATGTCAATGTACTCATTCCAAAGAGCATTATTTGCATAAGCCACTTTCATTATTAAGTCTGGAATGCATTCATTCATTCATTTACACATTTACCCATTAATTTATTAGTTCAACACAAACTTTATGAGATGTTTCTGAGAAGATGACAGTAATAGAAATTGAAATTATATGAAGAAGGAGGATCCTAGAAATGTTCAGGGAAAACAGTATTCCTGGCAGATATTATAAGTATGTAGGCACTGAGGCAGAAATCAGGAGATGTGTTTGAGGAAGAGTAAGAAATTCAGCTTGTTAAAGTGAAGCATGAAAGTGGGAAATGATATGTGATGAGCACTGACAGGGAGTGAGAGCCATATTACTAAGGATCTTGGTGAAAAGTGTGAATACAGTACTGATTATATCAGAAATTATTAAAAATTTTTGCTCAAAAGATAATCATTTTCTCACCTATATTTTTAAAGGATAACTCTGAATGCTAATTGGAGAATATACTGTAGGATGCAAGAATAACAGTGGAAATAGGTAGAGTCCAGAATGTCACATCAAAAACACCTTAGCTTAGGCAGCCAAGGCATTGCAGAAAATGGGAAGAGGAGTAGTGGTTTTAACACAAGCAAATTCAAGTGCAAATCATTTTTTTGCTAGGCAAAAGAGGATATGAATCTGAAAATAATAATCATACGAACAACAGCAAAAATAATGGTAATAGCAAGTGGTTAAGTAGTACTTACTATATAGTAAAATAATCATTTGTTACAAAGAGTTAACCAAATTAAAAGTTAACAGCACAGCCCTCCACACTCCCACATTTGCCAAAAACTTTAGACATACTCATATGCCACAATTTCAGGGGTCCCTAGTGCTACCTTCACTTGTAATCAGCTGACTACAAAGATGGGGGTTCTTGCAACCATCCTCAGTTTGCATAATTCTCTAGAACAACTCACAGAAGTTAGGAAAGCACTGTACTTATGATTCCACTTTTATTACAGCCAAAAGATACAAATCAAAAAACCAGCCAAAGGAAGAGATGCATTAGGTGTCATCTGGGTATGGGAGATCCCAAACACAAAGCTTCAAAGCTTCTGTGTCCTCAAGGACATGTGACCATCCTGGCATTGATGTGTGGCAACACAAAAATGGAGTATCGCCAACCCAGGAAGCTCACCCAAACTTCAGTGTCCAAAGATTTTATTGAGGTTTCATTACATCAGCATGATTAATTGAATTGTTGTCTATGTGGTTGAACTTCATCTCCAGCTCTCTTCCCTCCCTAGGTCAGGCTGGTATCACATAAAACAACATCCCAAATCTATAATCATATGGCTGGTGTCTCTCATGGCCAGCCCTCACCCTATGATTATCAGATATGGCTGCCCCTATTTTTAATTATGTCATTAGCATAAATTATCAGATGTGGTTTGAATGACCACTATGAATAACAAAGACACCCTTATAACTCAAGAAATTCCAAGGATTTAGAGGTTACCTATCAGGAGCTGAGACAAAGACCATATCTCTCTTTGGGTAAGATTAATTCTTAATAATAATAAATGATAATATTAATAAAGACAACAATAAAAACAATAGTAATAGCAAATGATTAAAAGGCACGTACTACATACTAAGAAAATTTTCATGTAGTAGCTTGTTTACTTCTCATTACAATCCTGTGAGGCTATTATCTTCACACTACAGATGAAGAAACTGAGGCACAAATTAATTAACTTATCTAAGGTCAAAGATCAAGAAGTATGTGAATACAGGATTGGAACCCTAGGAAATGGTCTCTGAATCTCTGCTTTTAATAATACTGTAATGCCTGTCTGTAGGGATATCTGAAATTAAATCTGGAAATAGAAGATCAGAATTAGGAAGCAGAACTAGATAGGAAACAAGGGCCAAAGGTGCTGACTTCTAAGATTCTACACTTCTGAGCCTACAGGGAATTGTCAAACCATGGAAAAAGCTCTAAACTGAGTGATGCAAAATGCGGGCTGCTTAATTTCACTTAAACCCTTTACAATATCTTGACGTTCTACTGTATTCCTCTAGTCAACTTTCTCTTTCACTCCTCACAACCATTATTTCAAATGATCTATGCTCCTCTTTTTTTATTTTTTTATTTTTTGAGGGCAGTGTCACTGGCCCTCATATGTGGGACCCGAATCGGGGCCGCTGGTGTCCCAAGCCAGCTCTTAACCATCGAGCCACTCAGCCGGCCCTGATCTATGCTCCTTTTAATGTTCTCAGAAATAACAATTAAAAGCTTCAGCTTCTGCTATAAATGTCGAGAGAAGTGGATTCTGTGATTTTTATATTTTTTTTAAACAACATAGCTGCTATTGAAAGAGCTTGAGATGTCATATTACTGTCTCCTGTGGAATACTTCTGGCTTCACATCAACCAAATTTCTCAGTTCACTCAAGGGAAAGCTTGATTGGTCTTTTTAGGACCCAAAGACCTAAAGATGATTTTAGGGTTTGGAAATGTGAGTGATTGAAAAAGGAGGGGAAATAGAGATTTCAAAGTACTGATGATCTAATTCAGGGTCTACCTTCTATCCTTTTCTCCTTGCAATCTGTTCACTATATCTAGTAAACCTCTGAGATGCTCATACTCGTAGGTCTAAATGGCAGCTTTAACTTTGAGAAAAGAAAGAGTAGCTCCTGACATCTATCAGGTGATAATTCTTCTGGCCATAAAAACTAGGCCACAGTGTTCCCTATTTAAAATAAACAATTTCATAGAATAGCAACATAGAACAAGGGCACTGGGTGACTGATGGAATGAGACAAAAATAACACCATTTTTTAATCACATTTGAGTGCCAACAAAAGCTAAAACATTGAGCAACCACAAAAAGGACCAACACCCTACCCACACTCCACCCCTCCTACCCCCACCCCCAAGCTAATAAGAGTGACTGCTGCTTCTTTACCAATTAATCTAGCCCTACTCCATTTCTCCCACCTCCTAGATAAGAATTTTTAGGGTAATCAATCATAGAATTGCCTTGCTTTCTAAAAGTGCTCAACCCAGAACATATTTCTTTGTACCCTGTTCAAAATCACTTCACACAAAAAAATTTTAAATGCAAAACAGAATAAAGCTTTAATTTTTTTTTAAATTTAATTTTATTTTTTTAGAGGGCAGTGTCTCTGGCCCTCCTATGTGGGATCCGAACCAGGGCCGCTGGCATCCCAAGCCAGCTCTTAACCACCGAGCCACTCGGCCGGCCCTTTAAATCTTTAATACTGTTAATTTTCAATTGCTAACTCATGCCCTTCTTATACCCTCTAATTGACATACTTCCCAGTTCCCCATGGTACATAATTTTCTTCACTGTAAAAAGCCAAGGAGCCCAACTGTATCTGATGACAGGTGTGTTTCTTATGGTCTTCAGCAGGTGGGCATTGACAGACTGTTAATGTCCCAGCATGTATCTCTAGTTTATTTCTTTATGAAGTCCAGGACCATGTATCAACTGTCTACTGCTCAGCCCTAGGCTTATTTCTCAAGGAGCTGATAATTTGTGAATTCCAAACTGAAATTGAAACATTATTTGCTCCCCTCACTTTTTCCTTTATTTTTTTACTTTAATTAATGACACTATTTCCCACCAAGTTTTTTTGTGTTTTTTGTTTGTTTGTTTGTTTTTTAATTAAGACTTTATTTTTCTAGAGCAGTTCTAGATTCATAAAAATATTAAGGGGAAGGTATAGAGATTTACTGTGTGTGCTTTGCCCCCACACATGCACAGCCTGTCCCATTACCCATCAGTGTTACGTTTGTTCACATGGATTGAACCCATAGTCCATTGTTAATGTTAGGATTCACTCACAGTGTTGTACATTCTGTGGGTTTGGACAAGTGTATAATGACATATATCCATTATTATGGCCCACAAATTTTTTTAATGACAGAAATATTGCAGTAATTTGCTATTCCACACATTGGCACTGAAAGTCTTGTGTCCTGAGAAACCTCTCAGTCCCAGGAAAATTGAGACATTTGATCACCTTATATCAATTTACACTTTCTAAACATCTCTTGAATTTAAATAGTTGTCTTGTAGCAAATGCTATCACACAAGTCCTTACGTCTCATAATGCCTTACCTGTCTTCTAGAAAATTTTTCTTTTGTTATTTCATTATGCAGAGTGAGCAAGGTAGAGGTTAAATCAAATCTTAGGGTTTTTAAAAAAGTTTTAGTATCCTTCATTCTCTTCATATTGGCTTTAGCATAGCATCCAAAAGCCTCTTCATTTTAGAAAACAATAACAAGTATTGACAAACTATAGCCAAATGCAGCCAGGCTGATTTGTAAATAAAGTTTTATTGTTACACAGCCACATCTATTCATTTATATATTATCTAAGGCTGCTTTCAAGCTAAAATGGTAGTTAGGTAGTTATACAAAAAGACCTTATAGCATTGGAGCTTTTTATAGAAAATGTTTGTTAACCTCTGATACTTGAAGTGTGGTCTACAGACTTATGCCTTTCATGAACTGTGATAAGATAAATACAAAAATTGAGAGAAAAGATCTAGAGAGTTTAATACCAATTTGACAAAATATTTTCATGTCTATTGAATCTAATAATTTTAAAAATAGTAATAACTTAAGCTTTTATTTTTAGTGCCTTTTTATTTATTCATTATTATTATAATGAAAAAGAATTGGTTTGGTTCCTGAAAGATAGGTACGTGTGTGTGTGTGTGTGTGTGTGTGTGTGTGTGTGTGTGTGTGTGTAGGGGGAGGATTCTCCTTCATATCAGGTAGTTTGAAAAAGCATTATTCTACCTGGCTCCCACTATGTCAGCCTTATCTTGTATCATTTTCCTTTAGCTTCTGCTTTTCAGCATTTCTGGACTTGCTTTACTTCAGTAGACCATTCTCTCCTTTACTTCAGGAGAAGTAAAAAATGACTGTTATGTCATTTTTCCACCCTGACTCTCCCACTCTCCCTTCTAGCAAACCTGAAATCTGGCCAAGTATTTCTTTTCCTTTTTTTTTTATTTTGATGTTTTAATTAACATTTATTGGGGTGACAATTGTTGGTAAAGTTACATAGGTTTCACCAAGTATTTCTCAATAGCAACTGAAATATCCCTTTCTCCTCATTGCTTTTTTTTGTCTCTTCAGCAAACTAAAGCAAACCAGGGTGTATTTTCTTCTGTGCATTCATTAATATTTCATACATACTATCTAGGAACTGAGGCACAGAGAGGGTTAGTCAAGACAGCAAGAAACATAATTGTCTGAATCAACCACCTGGTCAGATATCTAGTGACTTCAGGCAATGGAACTAATCAACTATATATTTTTAGTCTTCCCTAAGTAGACTTTTATTAGGACTTACTTTTTCTAAAAAGCATCAGATTTATTACCCACAACTCTTCAATCCTCAAAGTACTTTCACTTTTTTGTTAGACATAGTGTGTACATGTATTTGCTTTCTTTTTTTTTTCTTATTAGTTTCAGGTGTACAAAACAATGTGATAGTTAGACACTTAAACACCCCTGTATTTGATTTCTGACACCTTTGCCATGTTCTGGCAGCTCACAGTGATCCATATTACTACTTCCCTTGAAATCCTTCAGAAGTCATTCATGCCTGTCCATTGGATGTTCTAATGGTCAAAGGAAGGGAAAGCTGTCTTTGGTATGATGGCTGCACAAGTTTATAATTCTAAATAATTTGAATAACTTTAGAACTGCATTTATTGATTTTCAGAGGCTTAAATTATTCAATTTATCTAACTCTGTGTGCTCTCCCATCAATGACTCTTCCTAGTCTTATTCAGATATTTAGACTAAGATATTTATGACAGAATCTTAACTAATTTAATATATTTTTCACACTAAAATGAGTAAATTATTTATTACATAGCACTAGATAAAGCAGAGCTACAGAACTTCTTCTGTAAAATTGACCAATATTAATAGTGATTGTTACTGTATTATTTGAATAGTATATTGTTCAAATATTGTTATATATAGGCACAGTATACATATATGTATGTGTATATGTATATATTACAAACCAGTCAACAATTTTGTGGTAATATTACTTAGTCAAATCACTGTGATTTCATTTTAATCTTGGTTGTTAAATTATTTTATTTTGATTATAGGAAAGTTATTACAAAAGAAAAAATATTCCCAAACTTAAAAACTTAGACATATTTTATGGTATTTAAGATATTTCAATGGGCTGGCTGAGTGGCTCAGTTGGTTAAGAACTCATTCAAGAGTATGAGCTGAGCAACAGCAGTTCAATGCCCAGCCTGAGCTGAGCTGCTGCTGAACTGCCAACAGGTGGCAGGATGGCTCAGCTAAAAAAATTTAAAAAAAAAATAAATAAATAAATAAATAAATAAATAAATAAATAAATAAAATATTTCATATTGCCCAAGAGATAATTAATTCTGACACACTAAAGGAAAGAATTCATCTTCACATTTTAGGAAATATCCTTAATAAAAATTCATTCTCAACTGTCTCTTCCTCCAGGAACCTTTCCTATGGACATCATCCAGGGTCAGCAGCCCTTTCTATTTTTTTTTCCTATAATTGCTCATAAGAGCATTTATCATACTTGTA
Organism: Aselliscus stoliczkanus; assembly: GCA_033961575.1. Classification (NCBI taxonomy): domain Eukaryota; kingdom Metazoa; phylum Chordata; class Mammalia; order Chiroptera; family Hipposideridae; genus Aselliscus; species Aselliscus stoliczkanus. Next base: position 66,078,592 of record CM066734.1, on the reverse strand, counting down.
AAAAATATTAGTGAGCTGGGTGTATTCAAAAGGAATATTAAATCAGTTCCCTTGTGAATAGATACATGTTAATCCAGATAACAACTATCTCTTTTCAATAGGGCCTGTGGGAAAATGGCAAAGAAGAAAAACACAATAATGGCTTATATTTAGCTGGCTTTGAACCACAGTACTGCTGCAGAGTGCTATATTGAGCTGAATCAGAGCCTGGAAAATAATTCATAGGCCTACTAAGGCTTATTAATTCCCACAGTCTCCTTGAAAGATGGAAATAAAGAGATTTCTGGCATGGCCCAAGTGAGCTTCAGATTAATAAGAATATTGAAAATAAAGAGAAGAGAAACTGCCCTAAATGTATTCGTTCATTCCATTTAGAGTGTGCAAAGTATGTTGCTAGATTTCACTTAAGTAGATTTCCAGAATTTAGCAGAATACAAGGTTCGACAATTAAGTTCACAAACTTATCCTAGGAAAAGTGCTGCATACCTCACTGCTGAATATCACTATAGTCACCTTTGAAGTACTCCCCTTGGGAAGCTATGCACTGATGCCAGCACCTAGTCCAACCTTCAAAGCAATTTTGGAACTCTCTCTGGGAAGGCCATCAGAGCTGTTGTCATATTACCCTTGCTGTCCTGAATGTCATCAAAATGTCTTCCTTTCAATATTTCCTTTGTCTTTGGGTAAAGAAATGACATCTAGAAGTCATTGGGGGGCAGATCAGGTGAGTAGGGAGGGTGTTCCTATACAGTTATTTGTTTACTGGCTAAAAACTCCCTCACAGACAGTGCAGTGTGAGCTGGTGCATTGTTGTGATGTAAGAGCCATGTATTGTTGGCAAAAAGTTCAGGTCATCTAACATTTTCATGCATCTTTTTCACGCTGCACTTCCAAATAGTAAACTTGGTTAATTGTCCAATTGGTACAAATTCATAATGAGTAACCCCTTTTCTTCAACTCTTTACTAATAATCTCATCAAACACATTTTTTTTTTTTAAATTCCTGTTTACAGTATGTTTGAGTTCTAGAATTTCCTTTTGGTTCTTTCTTAGAATTTCCATCTCCCTGCTTCCACTACCCATCTTGAATTCTCTCTGCTTTAACCATTAGAGTATTTAGCATTTTAATCATAATTATTTTAAGTCAGTTGTCTGATAATTCCAATTTGCCTACCAGGTCTGGTTCTGATTCTTGGTCTGTCTCTTCAAATTGTCTCTGTGTGTATATGTGTGTGTGTTTCTTTTACTTGTGTTTTTTTTTTTTTCTTTTGACAGCTAGTCATATTGAACTGGTTAAAAAGAATTCTAGTAAATTCCATTAGCTATGTGGTGGTAAACTGTAGGGGGAGGGGAAGTATTCTATAGTTCTATGATTATGTTGACTTTCAAAATGTTAGCACCAAATTATTTCTAAAGACTTTTCCAGTTTTGACACTGAGAACAATTATGAAAAGTAGAAATCAGTAACCAAAGTTTTAGCACACACATATGCTGAGAGTCTCATCGTAGACTCAGAAATCAGAACTTCCTTTTGTTGTTATTGCTGTTTTTGTTTGTTTTGAAGCAGTAACATTCTAGATTTATTTAGTAGTTACTGTCTTTCATTTGTGTTATTCTGCTTGTTTTTTTCCCCTAATTATTGAATAGTCAACATTTTCCACATATAATATCCTCCTTTCTATTAGTCACATAATCCAAGCTCTTGATTCCAAGGTTAGTAGGGAATTAGAAAACTACTCTGCATGTGGAGAAAATAATCCTCAGAGAAACAATAATGCTTTTGGAAAACATTCCACTAATTTTTTTGTTTGTTTTCATCCTACTTGAAAGAAGAGTGTAGTGAGTGAAGTAAGAAATATTATATAAAAATTGGAAGGGCAAAACCCCACAGAGTCTCTTTTGTTAGTGTCAATTGGCTTAGATAATGCGGCCTGACTCAGCTCTAGGTATTAAGCTTTAGGAGTCATACATGTATTTAAGTTTCTCTATTTCCCAACTCAAAATGCTAGGATAAAAAACAAAAACAAAAGAAAAACAAAAGCCTAGACATGTAGGGATATGGAACCAAAGGCCTTGTCAGAAATAAGTAGTCTTCAGGACTATATTTTTTTGGTGACTTGAAGGCATAAAACAGATTTCTAGATAGTAACTTGGGATTCCATGATTGGAGTGCTGTTTTTATAACAGCTAACTCAAAGTGTTTTGGAGTACTTAAAGATTAATCAGCCAGCATTGTACACCACTTTTCTACCTATATTTTTCTCTTTTGTAGTTTTGGATGTACTGATCATGTTAGGGTTTAATTTCAACTGATAATCTGCCATTTCTTTTTGTTTTTCCAATAACTTACATTTGGAGCTTTGAGGACTATGTATTTTCTTTTCCATAAAAGAAAGAGCCTATATTGTACTCTACTTATAATCTTCATTGACTGTGGGATGGTAGATATTTACCTTTAGCCTTTTTTAGAATAAGCCTTTAAAAATGTCAGTGTGATTGGAAATAAGAAATAGTTGAAATGGCTTTCAAATAAAAAATCTAAACACTAATTCAAATGTTTTTGCTCTCTTTTTTCCTTTCAAAAGACCTTTTATTGAGCATCAAAAGATTTATGTTGGGAGAAATATGGAGCTTAGCTACATCAGAAATTAGATCAACATAAGGATACCTAAGTGTTTTCATAGATGGGGTATTACATGAAAAATAAACCTCTTGGAAAGGAAAGCTTGCTATCTTGATAAAAAATAATATTTACATCTGTATTTTCTGAACTAAACCTCTTTTGTAAATTACTACTTTATCCATTATGGGTAAATTCATATGTTCTCCTATTGCTTTCATGAATATTATGATTTTTTTTAGTGTTCTTCCCATTATATTTAGATTTCTGATTCAGTATGCCTTTCTAATGGGAAAAATTGCAAATAGTGGAGATACATAATATCTATAGCTATAAAAGAAATAAACATTTTATGTAAAGTGAGCATAAATGTATACATTGAAGATAAATAGAGATTCTTCTAGGTACTGGGGAGTTAAAAAAAAAATGGAAGAACACAAGGGATTACATTATTTATTGCTAGAAGTAATTAGCAAATATGGGGCTGAAGACAGTAATGGAGGTAGGGAATGATGAAAGGGAAGCAGTTAAAGAAAAAGAAAGGAGAAGAAATAAAATGCCCTATTCAAATATGTCTTCTAACAATGCATCAACAAGGGTTGTACTTTACTCCCAAAATATCCCATTCAGATTTGGGACATTCATCTAGGACCGTGCCTTCAACCAGAGCTTAAGAATTTAAGGATGGATAAAAATGGGATGAGGGCCTAGATGTGGTGCAATGGAGTCTCACTATATAATTAAAGGTCCTGGTACAACTATCAAGAGCACATGGGTTAAGCAGATGGAGCCAATTGGCAACTGGGTCAAGGACCAGTGTAGAAGATTTCTTGCACTCCTTGAGCTTCTAGAGAAGACATTTTTGCAAATCGTGAAGCTTGGTCCTAGGTCCTATTTTCTTATTATTTTGTATTCTTTCTCTGGGCGATATCTTTTATTTCCATGACTTCAGTAACCATCTGTTGACCTCAACAACCCAAATATATCTCCCTAATCGGCTAATCTAACCTGCATAGGTAAGTAATAGTTGTCATTTACTGAGTTCTTATACCGCTAGAACTCACGCCAAGCACTGCATATATATTATTTCATTTTATATTTCCAAGTATGTTTTTATACCCAGGCCCCTCAAACTCAACAGATTCTAATGGGAATTCATGATTTCCCTATCAAATTTGTTTTTGCCCCAGTTTTTCTTAGGTCTGACTTCTGTTTATCAGACTGGTGTTGACTCAAACACAGGATTCACCCTTGACTCATCTCTTAATCATTAACAAACACTAAGACTTGCTGATTTTGTCTCCAAAAATCTCTTCATTTCATCTACTTCCTTCCCCTAGTCCAGACCACCAGGATTACTTTGATTGTTACAATGAATTCCTAATGATCTCTTTATTCATGCATATACACAGTTTTGTATACAATCAACAAAATAAAATCTTGAAGACACAAATCATGCTCTATTTTCTCTTATTTAAAAATCCATCAATGGCTTCCTATTACCCAGGGTATAAGGGACAAATCCTTAATGTGGCTGCAGTGTCTTGCATGATCTGACTCTGGTTTCTTCCCAAGAGCCCAGACTCATCTCACATTACTGGTTCCTAAATTCTAGTTGTCCCAGTCATACTAAACTTATACCACTTCTGTCTCTCCTATTCACCCTTCAAGTCTTCTAACAATGCCGTATTTTTAACATAATCTCTTCAGGAAGCTCTCCTTGTTATCACCCCATCTGAAATCAGGTTATTTAGAATATTTTTATATGCCTTCATGGAAAAGAGTATTTCTTTTAGGTGACATTCATAATGTTTGTAGTTGCTGGGTCAGTAACTGCCTTCCTTACTAATTGTAAATTAGCTGATATCATCATGCAGTGTACAGATCCATCCTGTCTCTAGTACTCCCCACACATTGCATCTGTCAGGGAAAGCACTTAGTATTGCCTGACTGACTAGACAACTTGTGTTCTTCTCAGACCAGCAATACCTTGCTTGTTCTCAGCTACCTGGCTCAAATAACATCTTAAATTTTTTTATTTATTCTTGTTTTCATTATGAAAACTTTTAATCATACATAGTGCATTAATATATGTTTAATCTGTAGATTAAGCACATTATAACTGGTACTGTAATTGGATAAAAACAACTATTGCAGTCTTCTCATACACTACCTATCTGAACTTCAAAAGGCTAGAAAGATAAGAATGCATATCCCAGATCCCTAGTACTCTTTCAACTCTAATTGTGGAATTGATTTAAGATATACCAGTCAGACTCACTCCCATGAATTTTGAAGAACGATAGTCTGCAAAGCATCCATCTTGCAGATATGGACAACAGCAGCAGAGGAGGCATGGACATGGGACTCTATAGCAGCTTCCTGATGTGACTGTAAAAACAGATTCCTTGGAGATCCAGGGTATAGTATCACTTGGAGAGCCATTCCCATCAGCCAAGCCTAGAATACATTTCTTCAACTCTCCTAAAAATTCTGCATACCCTTTATCACCCTGTTATAAGACCTTTGTCTACTCAAGTTAGCTAGAGTAGCTTTTGTGTTTGTAAAAGAACACTGATCAATACAAGAATCATCACCTCCTCTCATATCTCCTATAAAATCTTCTATTCCACTCATTTTTGAGTATTCAGAGATTTGATTTGAAGAGTACTTATAGAAAAATGGAGGCGTTTGGCAATGGCTATACTTAGCCAGATAACCCTGGTAAATATAATTCAAAAGAAGTAGGCCTAGTGCCAAGGAAAAGTTCATTTTTAGTGTGTCAATTAAAGATAAACAAGCCAAGAATAAAAAACATTCAAGAAGTCATTAAAGCTCAATAAATTGACAAATTGAAAGAAGACATCAGATTATGATGTAGATTGGTCAAGGGCTGACTCAGGGTGTATCTTTTGAGAATTTACTTATGTTGTCATTGTTGGATTCTGTGAACTAGGAGCTGATATTTAAAGCCAGAGTACAATAGATTTCCTTATGAAAATAACCCTCTAAAAATATTTCCACAACGCTTTTTTCTTCTTCACCCAGAGATCATCTCTATTCCCACCAAACTGCTTTCCTAGTCAGTTGTTAAAGGTTCCTATTGATACTACCAGGCTTGCCCCCATTCCAATCTATCATATCCATATCCATGTTGCCCCACACATCGTAGGACTCAAACAAATATTTGATTAATGGAGAAATAAGAATGACAATTTGCCAATGGCAACATTGTTTTATTTCCTATTCACATTGTGTTAAGCATATTGTTTCAAACCTACTCTAAAAAATAAAGCAACTAAAATCTCACGACTAGGAAGTTCATTTTCAAGAGAAAAAAATTAAAGCACTTTTTAAGTGTTGGATTAACTTTTTTACTTGCTTTTTAATCTATGAAATATTTTGCTACAACTCTTAGGTGTTATCTTTCAACAATGTGGCTTTACGTGTGTAAAGTGGAAGTTGTGCTTCTATCAAAGCTGTAGCTCAGCCACCTACTGTGCCCAGTGATTCCACAATAAGTAATTTGCATATAATGCTTTCTCTGAGTACAAAAACCTTAATTCTCTGTTATTTTCCAGTTCAATTTCATTAAACTCAAAATTGATTTTTAATACACAATGAATATGTTAAAATTTCTTAAGCACTTTGAAAACTTAAGATACAATATTTCAAATAAGATGTTATAGAATTGAAAATATCTTTATCATTGTTTCCTTTGTTTGTGTAGTCTCCAACCTAATGTTCACAGGAGATTTTATATATATATATTCATTCTGAATTATCCTTTTTCTTTTTAGTTATACCACATAATATATTAGTTATAACTAAAAGCCAAAACAGTTAATAAAATATTTCTAGAGACTTGTTCTAATGGATTTTGATGACCCAGGCAGATAAACTTTGGCTGATGCTTCAGCCAGAGTGTTTTAAATGTATCAGCAGGTATAAAGCTTTGAGAAGAGTTAAAACAATTTTAAGAAAGGTGATTGAGAGAGTTTTTGTATGATTTTCTTTTTTTTTTTTTTTTACAAAGAGAGTCTTCGGTGAGTTTCACTTCACACACACAATCAAGGAAAATTGGTGGTGGGTGCTTCTCTCCTCACCTCACATGATAGCATCTTCAGTAAAGCTACCTGGAATTATGGGGGAAAGGATACATATATTTTTTTCTGTGTCTGAGATATGAAGGAAGATTGCTAGGTGGGGTGATTTGATTTCTGCGTGTGCAAACCACCTGATTGAGCAATGAGTGAAAAAATAAATCTGAATGAAGATGACTACTGGCAAACAAAGATGAGTAGCAGTCAAGGGAAAGGAAGCACCGCCTTGCTCCTAGGAGTTGCAGTCAGAGGGGTCAGCAAGGGGGCCCTTGGGGAAACCATGCAAGCTTCTCATGAGAAAAAGAGGCAGAGTGTATCCTCAGCTAGGCTCAGAAAACATGAAGCCAGCTTCTCATCATTCTTTTCACGTCTGAGCTTTCTGCTGCTCAGTCCTTTTCTCACTTTCCACGGTGCACCCTGGGAGTGGCTAGTAACTACAGCTGATGAGTGGGAAAAGAGAAAAGTGAGACAGAGAAGAAATCAGACACAGTCCCATCCCTAAAAGCACCACCTATCTTCTCTAGGCTATAGTGGGGCCCAAGAAGGGTAGTAAGAATGATCCTTAGTTTTCGTTTGTTTGTTTGTTTGTTTGTTTGTTTGTTTGTTTGTTTGTTTTTGAGGGCAATATTTCTGGCCCTCATATGTGGGACCGAACCGGGGTCGCTGGCTTCCGAAGCCAGCGCTTAACCACCGCACCACTCGGCCGGCCTGAATGATCCTTAGTTTTGACTTAAGATTGAAATGTCAATTAATATACTAGAGTGGGTACTCTAATATCTTTTTTTTAGTATAACATGTGATTTTTTATTACTTTTTATTTTTTTAAGTTTATTGGGTGACAACTGTTAGCAAAGTTGTATAGGTTTCAGGTGTACAATTCTGTAATACATCATCTATATATCACATTGTGTGTTCACCAACCAGAGCCAGTTCTCCTCCCATCACCATATATTTAATCCCGTTTACCCTCATCTACCACCCTCCTCCCCACTTAGCCTCTGGTAACCACTAAACTATTGTCTGTGTCTATGAGTTTTTGTTTCTTTGTTTGTTTGTCTTGTTCCTTTGTTGTTTTCAGTTTTATATCCCATATATCAGTGAAATCATATGGTTCTCAACTTTTCCTGTCTGACTTATTTTGCTTAGCATAATAATCTGAAGACCCATCCATGTTGTTGCAAATGGCATTATTTCATCTTTTCTTATGGCAGAATAGTATTCTATTGTGTATATATACCACATCTTCTTTACCCCAATCATCTATCGAAGGACACTTTTAAAAAGATGTAATATATCTAATATCTTAATTTAGACTATGTTTTAAAATTGAGAGTGACCATCAACTTTTCTTTTCCTTCAGTAAGTTTGTGGGGCTCACTAGGATCCATCTGATATCAGAAGAAAAACTTTCCGCACTATATAAATTTTAAAAGGAGCACTGGAGAAAAATAAATTTACATTTTCCTCATCTCAAAAATTACATATATTTTGAAAGGAGGAAAGTACAAAAATCTGTTCCAAGGTATTGGTGGAATTTATGGGAGGAATATAAAGGAGAATTCTAGCTTTCTACATTATTATTAACATTTATAATTATTTTTGTAGCACTTGGTTTTAGTATGGCATTGCAATTATAATAGAAAAGTACAAAGATAGTTTTTAAAAAGAAGACTGAGTAGCAAGGAAAATAGAGAGAAGTAGTTGGATTTAAGGAATATTTATTGTATAACTTCTTGTTTTGTGTTTCCATATCAGTAGATAGGAATACCCATTGACCACCTCCAGTAAGCTCTAAACACTTATGACTATCACCTCTGCTTCACCCTATCCCCTCTACATTCAAACAATCACCAATTCCAATTGATTTTACCAGTTAAATATTTTTCCAAAGAGATTTCTTCCTCCATATTTTTTGATACCTCAGTCCCAACTCAAATTCAGACCTTCACACCTCATGTTCAGACTTTGAAGTGTGTTCATAGGCGGTCTCCATGATTTTTGTCTTCTCCCTCTCGTTTGCAATCTATCCAAAAATAAGACACATTTCATAAAATAAGAATCTGACCATGCCATTGTCTACTTTGGGCTCTTTCAGTGACTCAGTGTAAAGAATAAAGCCCAACCTCCTTATAATGGCTTATAAGAATCCATTCTTTTTAATTATTTACCAAATAAATAAGCAAGTCAATCAATAAATGAATAGATATATTAATCTCTGAGCTACTTGATATACGTAAAGACAACATATTTCTCTTCAAGAACGATGTGGATTCTTGGCAAAGCAATCCTGTCCCCTTAATATAAAAATCCTAATTATCTGTCTACATATGACTCATACTGAAAAACAAAACAAAACAATTTGACAGTCTTCTGAGTTTTATACACAAAATATGTATTATGTCTCATGTCATTAAGAGACATACATATTAAGTTTGATGATAATCTTGCCAAGAGTTAGTACATAGAAAATATGTACTGTGAAAATTGTTTTCTGATAGGCCAATTCTCCAGTGTTATTTTTAAAATCAAAGAGAATTCTCTCTAGTTAAAGCCATTTATTATTATAATTTAATAATTTAAACAGTGATCTTTAGAATAACCCTAGGGGGATTTTCACTTACATCTTTAAATAAGGAACAGCATTAGTGATTATGTCTTAATTTGCCTATCAAGATTCATCGCCATTCTTACAATGTAGGCTGAATAACCGTTCATTAGAGCTTTGTAAAGCTTACACCCATTCTAAGAATTGTGGTCACTGAATCATATTGGCTACACAAATAATTTAAACAATTTAATAATTTAAATGGAAATAATTTAAAAGTGGATTTCTGGAAAAAAAAATTGTTAAGATGGGATGAGGTCCTATATAATGTTGAGTAAACTTCAAACAGATAATGATGTTATATTTTTCCTCTCATATTAATCTGTGGGAGATTTTTTTTCTCTCTAGATATATAAAACATACGAGAGAATTCATTAATCTGAAAAGGGGCTGCTTTCAAAACACAAATAAGCTGTTCCAGAGAGACTGAAGGCATGTCATTCTCTCCATGGGGACCAGCTAATCCTGTTCCTTTCCTAGCCTTTCTCAAATTCCCTCAAGAAACAATCAATCTAGTCTGTTGCTGATATCCTGAGAAAGAGGATCACCAATGGGGCAATGCAGGGGCAAATTCATTTTAGAAAGCCCCTGGGCCGACCGAGTGGAGCAATAGTTAAGCCCTGGCTTGAGAAGCCAGAGCCCCGGTTCGGGTCCCACATATGAGGGCCAGTGACACTGCTCTCAAAAAAAAAAAAAAAAAAAGAATAGAAAGCCCAAATCCATCCCAGCAACTTTACATATCTTTACATATCTTTAAAGTTAAAGTTATCTCTTCAGAACTTTCTTCTGTTCTTTGATCTAAATCCAGCTCTTCACTGACCACATCTACTGACTCTTTCCCTCTGAATCTCTGCACTAAAATTGCTGTTTTATCATTCTGGGATAAAATTTTTAGCTATCTCTTCTGGTTTAGGAGTACTGGGAAAAAAATTACTGAGGCATACTGAAGGCACTGTTACCCCCAGAAAGCTTAGACATCTCTGAAAAACTATATAATTTCCCAATTTAAATGCTGAAGAGAAACAGTAGGATCCAATTGAGGGGTCTGAGTTCAGCCCAGATATGGAGAGAATAGTCTGTGAAGACATTATATATGTAAGAATATTATTTTTAGTGGTTGCTAAGGCCTAGAATAAATGTGCCCATCTTCTTTGGCCAGGTACCAATGTTTCCTTCCCACTACCTACCTTTTTCTTGACTCTTTCACACGAATCTTCTGTTCCTTCTATTGTTTTCCTCTACTGGTTATCAAACTTTGTATTGCTTTCATCATTTACACTCAATATTTTAATGTGTATTTTCAAATTAAACTGCAAAATTGGTGAATACCTTTACCCTCTTCCAAAACGATAAAGACTCTTAAAACACTTTTCCTCAAATCACTTCTACCTCATAAATGTTAGGTATTCATGATTTAATTTCATATTTTTATTAATTCAACTAATCAGGTATTGTGATTATTTTTATATTATCAATGCTTGTTTACATTCACTAGTATGCATAACACTTTAAAAACATTATTCACTTTATGTTATGATTATTTTTTTCTTTTGTAGTTATGTTTCCTCTTCAAATACATACGTTAGATGTTTCCTTACTGGAGTGAATTGGTAGTAAAATTTCTTAATTTTTGTTTATGTGTACCTGTTTGATTTGACCCTTATTAGAGAATAAAATTTACCATGTTAAAGAATTTTAGGTTGTTGGAAAATATTTTAATGTAGCATGTTATCTTCTGGCTTTTAAACATGTTGTTAAGTTTCTGAGCAACAGGGTCACTGGTTCGATTCCCAGCCCGAGCTGAGCTGCTGCTGAGCTGCAAACAAGTGGCAGGATGGTTCAGCTAAAAAAATGATAAATAAATAAATAAAATAAATAAAATAAACATGTTGTTAAGAAATCAACTGTCAGTAGCATTTTAAACCCTCTTTTTTTACTCCCCCCTAAGACTCAGCATCTTTGGTAGTCCTCCTTTTAACTACATGTAGCTATCTTTATGTCTATCTTGCTTGGGATTCATGATCTTCCTGGTTCAGGCAATGGGTGTCTTTCATTAATAATAAGAAAATTAGAAGCCATTATACATATTTTAATGCTGTATCTCCTCAGGAACACTGTTTAGCTTCATACCAGAGCTTCTAATTTTTTGAAAATACTTTCTCAGATTTATCTTTGTCATGTCTGTTGCCTTCTGTGTAATGTTTTTGAAATTGATTACACAGTTAAAATATGTTTCCTTTTTCTTTAATAAGTTTTTATTTGTATTTATGTTTTAATTTAATTTAATTTATTTATACTTTTTTTAATTTATTGGAGTGACATTGGTTGATAAAATTTTATGTTTTAAGTGTAAGTGTACAATTCCATAATACATCGTCTGTGTATTGCATTGTGTTCACCACTCAAAATCATATCTCCTTTGTCATCATATATTTGACCCTCTTTAACTTTTTCTATGACCCCCTCTGTTAAGTACTAACCTCTTATCTGTGTCTATGTGTTTTTGTTTGTTTGTATGTTTTGTTCGTTTGTTGCAATTGTTTTATATTCCACATATGAGTGAAATTATATGATTCTTCACTTTTTCCATCTGACTTATTTCACTTAGCATGATATTCTCTCAAGATCCATCCATGTTACAGCAAGTGACAGTATTTCAACTTTTCTTATGGCTGAGTAATATTCCATTGTGTATATGTACCACATCTTCTTTATTCAATCATCTATCAAAGGATACTTTCATTGTCTCCATATCTTGGGCACCATGAATAATGCTGCACTGAACATAGGGGTACATATATCTTTACAAATAAATGTTTTGTGTAGATACCCAGAAGAGGAAATTCTGGGTCATATGGTAATTTTATTCTTAGTTTTTTGAGAAATCTCCATAGTGTTTTCCATAGCAGCTGCACTAATTTACATTCATTACTCATCTTGTTGAGGATAGATAGCCATTCTAACAGGTGTGAGGTGGTATTTCATCGTGGTTTTGATTTGCATTTCGCTAACAGTAAAGTTCAGCATGTTTTCAGAAAAAAAATGAAAACAAAACAAAACTAAACCAAAAAACAATTCCTTTTGCAATTGCAACAAAAGGAAAAATATATATAGGACTAAAGGTATCAAAAGATGTGAAAGATGCATACACTGAAAACTACGCAATATTATTAAGGAAAATTGAAGAAGACATAAAGAAATGGGAAGATTTTCCACGTTCATGGATTGGAAGAATCAATAGTTAAAATGGCCATATTACCCAAACCAATATACACATTTAATACAATCCCAATCAATATTTCAATGGCAATTTTAAAGAACTAGAACAAAAAATCAAGTTTGTATGGGACCACAAAAGACTTCAAATAGCCAAAGCAATCCTGACAAAAAAGAACAAGGCTGGAGTTATCACACTCCCTGTCTTCAAATTGTACTACAAAGTGACAACAATCAAACAGCATGGCACAGACCAATGGAATAGAATTGAGAACCCCAAATAAACCCACTTATATATTGGCAATTAATTTTTGACAAAAGAACCAAAAGCATACACTGGAGAAAAGAAAGCCTCTTCAGTAAATGGTGCTAAGAAAATTGGAGAGCCATGTGCAAATGAATGAAACCAGATTGTTATTTGTCACCATACACAAAAATTGACTCAAAATGGATCAAGACCTGAAACAATAAAATACATAGAAGAAAACATAGGTACTAAACTCATGGACCTTGCTTATAGAGAGGATTTCAGAATTTGACCTGAAAGGCAAGGGAAGTAAAAGTAAAAATAAATGAATGGGACTATATCAAACTAAAAATCTTCTGCACAGCAAAATTAATCATCAACAAAACAAAGAGGGAACCAACCAAACTGGAGAAGATATTGGCAAACAATATCTCCCATAAGGGGCTAATATTACATATATATATATATATATATATATATATATATATATATATATATATATATAAAAGCTCATGACTCAACAGCTACAGAAAACAATCCAATTGAAGAATGGGCAGAGGTCCTTTTTTTTTTTATTGCCTCTTCCTCCCTATTTTTCATTTTAGAATAATCTTTGACTTATCTCACTTCTGCTTTGTCATTTTGATAGACTTTTGTGCATGTTTTTGTTCCCTCTTTTTATTTGTCTAAAGCATATCAGACAAATTTATTTTAAATTTGGTTTAGTTCATTATATAATTCTCAGTCTTTGCCAACTTGATTCTGTGTTAGTTGAGTCTGTTTATTTCTGTTTATAGGGGCTTTTAAAATTTTTGTTATTTTTCAAAATTATGAACTCATTACTTGTAACTTTTCTTATGGGAATTCTTTAAGGACTGAGCTTAAAATAGTTTCCACCAGAGAGGATATTTTGGTTGTTGTTCCCAGGCGACTGAGAGTAACAACTTTGTTTGTTTTTTGGGGTTTTTTTTAAGATTTTATTGGGGAATTGGGGGAGGGGAACAGCATTGGGGAGTTGGGGAAGGGGAACAGACAAGTTGCTGTCCTTTTGTTCTTCAGTCTAGTTGTGGAGGACGTTGCTTCACTGGCCCATGATGGGATCATCATTGCTCTCTTCCCAGGTGAGGCAGATCAGTTGCCGGAGTCTGGATGGTCACTCACAACGGCTCTTGGAAGTTCACTCTGGCTGCCAGCCACTCACTGTAGCCTATGGCAGCCCACTGCAGCAGAGGCTGCAGCTATGAAATCCCCGGGGACTCAGAGCAGCCCAACTCCAGGTGGAGCTGTTGTTTACCATCTTAGCTGTAGAGGGCAGTGTCACTGGCCCTCATATGTGGAATCCGAACTGGAGCCACTGGAGTCCCAAGCCAGCTCTTAACCACCGCGCCACTTGGCCAGCCCTGAGAGTAACAAATTTTAAAGCTTAAATTTCTGTTTAGCCAAATGTGTTGTATGAATTCTAACCCCAAATCATTGTAAGTATAAGCTTGTCACTGGGAAATCTCTAGAGAAATTATTTTCATCTTTCCATTTCACCGGAGCCAAGGTTAATATAAGCATGTACTCCAAACCTTCCTCTCCATGAGGAACTGTTTTTACTCCAGAAGATCAACTTATGATGAGCCAGGCTTTATACAAACGTTTTCAATACCATATCTCACCAAGCTCAGGCCCCAGATTTTGTGTGCTTATTTCAACATATGGTCAATTAAACCTAGGTGCCCTGTAGATGTTCCAATCAGTGCTAACTTGTTTCTCTGCATTAATATTTTATTATTTTTACTGCTCAAGGAACATTGAATGCTCGAGGAGAATGAGAATGTGCTTAACTTTGGGATTTACTATTTGATAGAGCCCCAATAATAGAAAGGCACATATTAAGTTGCAGATTTCTGATAGAATAGATAACTTCAATGATGATGATCTTTCTTGCCCTGTAAAAACATTCATCAGCTTTATTTCTAACCTAGCAATCTTATTCTAATTATTTTTAAACATGCTAATAAACTTCTACTTCACTGATTCCCTCATTTATGATGTAAATACATTTTTATATGTAATTATTTGAATTTGTGTGATCATCATGTTTTTACCTATTTGAAAATCGTATTTTCACCCTTTCCATCATAATTCAGGGGTTTTGTTGGTTGGTTGGTTGGTTGGTTGTTGGTTGGTTGGTTGGTTTTGGAATCAACCAACATTCTGTCCTACTTCTTCAAGGAGAAAAGAATTATATAACAACACAAAACAAAAATATTGGTATAACATGACTCACTTAGCTGTCTTGTTTTAGAACAGCATTCTCTGGTAATGTTTGTTAATCCTACAACAGTTTATTAACAAACACTAAATGTTATCAGAAAGAATGTTGACAATGAGACAGACCACACTGAAGACTATCCCAGCTCTCTACTTTCGCTGAAGTTTGGTCTTTAAGTTCCCCCAGGTAAGCAGTGCTGGACTTATGAATGGAGCCCTGGTTTTCTGATTTCCATTCAACCATACATTCATTATAAGAGTTTTTTGTTTTGTTTTGTTTTGTTTTGTTTTGAGGGCAGTGTCACTGGCCCTCATATGTGGGACCGAACCAGGGCTGCTGGCTTCCCAAACCAGCGCTTAACCACCGCGCTACTTGGCCGGCCCTCATTATAAGAGTTTTTAAATAGTGATCCTGGATTTATCTGAAACCATAAGACATATGTTTAGTTACCTTTCAAAATGGTTATTCTCTAATGTGATGTTTATAATGCTACTCTATTGCAGATTGGCTGCCTATCTGAGAGCTTAGTATCTCATTTTATTTGTGCATACTTATGTCTTCATTAGGAAATATTTTGCTCCATGTCCACAGTAACTGCTGTATATTGAAAGATGATTATTGGTTGCTGTTTTTGCTAGATTAAAAAAAATATTCCTGTGAGTCAGCTTTTTGGTCTACTAAATGTCAATGCTTTGGGATTTTGAAAGGTTTATGACACTAAATGGGGCATTTTTCTGCAACTGATTAGATCAATGTATCTGTTGCAGGTTTTAGATCATCTTCTTTACAACAGATTTATTGAACAGCTCAAGAAACTGGGCATGAAGACCACTGAATGCATCAATTCAACTGGAGAGTTGAATACAAATGTGGTGACCATTAATTTTGATGGCATTTTATGTAGAAGAAAATAAAACTCTTAAAAATACATAGGAGACTGGCCAAGTGGCGCGGTGGTTGAGAGCTGGCTTGGGACGCCAGCGGCCCCAGTTCGGGTCCCACATATGAGGGCCAGTGACACTGCCCTCAAAAAAAAAAAAATAGGAAGTATAAAAAATTTAAAGCTTCTGAAGCTGATAGATAAAGTTTGTTTAGGCAAATTTACTAGCAATTTAGTAGCTCACAAATATTTTATTACTTAAATGGTTACACTTGAGCTTCATTTAAATTTCTTTTCCATACTCAGTAAATTTTCTTCACATGAACTTTGTATTACAGTCTATGCTTTTTATGTCTATTCTATTTTTATGTTTTCCACATAAATATTTGGTTATACTTTATTATCCTAGTTTGTTTTACCTTTCTGATTCAGTTTCCATATTTTATAAATATTTTTGCTAAGCATAACAAGTATCCTTTCCTGATTTAAGCCAGTCTCGTTTCCTTAAATATCTAATTCAAAGACATAATAGAAAGGAAATCAAATAAAGATTAGTGCCTATGAAACTCTTTTATTTGAGCTAAAGATATCAACTTCATAGTAATAGGAGCTCTTCTTCATAATTAGATGTATAAGTACAAATGATGATTACTTGCGAGAGTGTGATTCCTAAGCAAACACCACTTAACACTCACTTTTGGCTCATTAACAAAAATCAGAAAGCACAAGGCATAAACTGAACATTTGGAAGCTATTTTAGCAGGGCTAAGGTCAAAAAGGTTTCTAGAAATTACTTCTTGGAATAGTTATAAAAAGAGATTGGAGAAGTAATGAATAAAAAGAAGCATGCCTGCTTACTTGCTACTTTGTTTTTAATCTAATAGAATTTCAGGCACATTTTCTCTATCTTCCTCTCACCCTCCTAGTTAGGTACCATAGAGTAATGTTTAAAAAAGCTATAGTGCGACTGGCTGGGTTTTGGTCCTTACCCCATTACTTACTGTCTTTGGGACATTAAGCAGGTTGCTTAACCTTTCTCTGCTTAGTGTCTTCATCTTTAAAATAGCAAAATTACTATCTGCCCATACTAGGTTGTATGAGAATTAAATGAGATAATATATGTTTGGTAGTTATCAGTGCTTTTTACCAAATATTTCTGGTTCTCTCCCCTTCTAGGCACAAGTTTTGTTTGTTTGTTTGTTTGTTTGTTTTTTGTATTTTAAGTTTCTTTTAATTTACAGGTTTCCAAATATTCCATTCTTTTCTTTAACATACACTTTAGTTTTTGAAGAGCCTGGGTCATTTAACCTGTAATGTTATTTACAATCTGACTTTTGGGTCAGTTAACCTATAAAGTTATTTACAATCCGAATTTTGGGTCATTTAACCTGTAGCCTTGAGGCACCTACTAGGTAGCTATGGACATAGAACAGCAGGTCTTAAACGGCTCTGAGTGGGAGCCCCACCCAAGAGACACCAGAACCAATACACCCAGAGGCCAGTATTAGACAAAACCAGAGTACTACCTGGTTGAACCTACAAGTGGCACTCTCAACGGACATTTTCCACAGGCACGAACGCCCACAGTGGCCAAGCCTCCTCTGAGGAGATCAACCTCCACGCAGCATCTCATACACTGTGAATAGAGCTAACTCTCCCAGCTAATCAGCCTGAGGGTCAATCCCAGCCTCTGATATGCCAAAAGCAATTAGAGAGCAACTTCAACAGTAACACCTCTGGAACACATGGGACAGGAAAATACAGAGACTGTGCAATCTGAATATAAAGGGCACATACTACAAGAGCACCCAGCAATGACTGAGAGGCATAGATGATCTATCTAATACATCAAAGCAATCACAGAGCAACAGCCAGAATGAAGAAACAAAGAATATGTCCCAAGTAAAAAATCAGAAGAAACCTCTACAAATGGAACTAGGCACAAGTTTGAACTAGGCACAAGTTTGAACAATTTCTTAGCCCTCTTAATGATTATGTAGGCCATTTGACTAATTCTATTAAGCTCTGAGCATTTAAACTTTTTCCAGCATAGAAACTTGATGATGTTTGAAATGGTGGCTGCCCCTTTATCTTTCTTCTCTAACATAGTAAAAATGGTCTCTCTGCTGGTCTGCAAAGGATATGTAGTATGAGTGATACCTCATTCTTGTGGTAAGCCACTAAAATTATGGAGATGTTTTTGAGTACATTGTAACATAGTTTATCATGACACATTCAATACCTGAAATACTAAAATTTTGCTTTACATAAAGGATAGAAACTCTAAATAAATATTATTATAGTTGCCATGATTCCTCTGTTATAAATCTAGAACCTCTGAGATAATTTCAAAGGCCAGGTCTGAATAAACGCAGAACCTAGACATCTACAAGCAGATTGTGGAGTTATATGACACTTAAATCCGCCACAGAATTATTTTTTTCATGGCTCCTATTTAGCAAAAATATCAATCCATATTTAAAATTTAATAATGTTTGAAGATATTTCATACTAAATCATTCTAAATGGCAGTATAAAATTTTACAACTACTTTGGAGAAAATGGGCAATTTAGAAAAGTAAGAAACGATTATTCCAAGCAATCCAGCTTCTAGATATCTGCAGTCTATACCTGTTCACGAATATAATTGTTTCCTGACAAATCTTTCATAGAGCAAATCTACTAAAGAAAAACCCAGTGACTGTTTTCTTATAATACACAATTTTGGACATTTAACAGAAAAATATAAAAACAAACACAAAAATCTACCAAGTAATGAAAATTTTGCTGTTACTAATAGAAACTAACAGAAATAATATAAGATGATATAATGCAACATGTGCTAACTAAACAATTGCATAGATAATCGATGATTATTCTCAATTGCTCTACTCAGCTTCATTACAAGTAAGTGGAATAAAAAAATATTTCTTAAAAATTTAAAGAAGTGATCCATACTTCAGACTTACATCATCTTATAAAACTCTTCATGAAGTCAAAAGCTTATAAAACAAACAAAAAAGCCCTACCTTACATTTTGTGGATCCCTTATAAATATTTCCTTTATTTTCCATTTCATTAATTTCCACTCATCTTTATATACATTCCTCAATTTGCTTTAGTGTAATTTGCTTCCTTTTTTCTATATTTTTCATTTTAATGTGTTATCCGCTTGCTTTTTAAATGCATTTGAGGTCATACATTCATCTCTATTTACTGATTTAGCTGCACTGAACAAGTATCGATAGGTAATACTTTCATCATATTTCACTTCAAAATATTTTGCATTTTTGTAGTTATTTCCTCAAATCCCATAGTCTTTTTTTTTTTTTTTTTTTAGAGGGCAGTGTCACTGTCCTTCATATGTGGGATCCGAACCGGGGCCGCTGGCGTCCCAAGCCAGCTCTTAACCACTGCGCCACTGGGCCGGCCCCATAGTCATTTTAAAACACACTTTTTCCATTATGATAAAAAATATTTTGGCACATTTAATGTTTATATTATATATAATTTAAAATATACTTTCATGGCTTTTTAAAAATTTAATTGCACTGCAGTCAGAGAACACATCAGTATGATGAAATTATTTAAAATTTATTGAATTTTAACCTAGATTTTAAAAAATCCATTTCTACTTGAACATGATATATAGTCTCTATGTGTTGGTAAGGTATGTATATATTTATGTATTTATACATACACATATAGACATATACCCCTATACAGGTACTTTGTAGTTTTGCTAGTATTTGCTACATGATACATCCATTTCTGATAGGAATGTGTTAAAATATCTCATTATATGGTATTCTTTTTGTTGTTGTTGTTGTTGTTTTGTTTTTTTTGTTTTTCTTTTGAGGGCAGTGCCACTGGCCCTCATATGTGGGACCGAACCAGGGCCGCTGGCTTCCCAAACCAGCGCTTAACCACCACGCCACTCAGCCGGCCCTTATTATATGGTATTCTTAATTGCATTTGTCATTCTGTCACTTCATGCTTATGTATTTTAAAATTTTGAAGGATTTTTTTAAAAATCCATGCAAAATATTTATTTATAAATATTATTTCCAGATGTCTCTTTTTATTGCTATGTACTCTTTTTACCTACATTTATGCTCATTATATGCTACATAATATTTTTATTACTAACATCTTTTTTAGTGAATGTTTGCTTGGTATACTTAAAATCCTTTATATAAATAATTCAATGTCATTTGTTAGATCTACCTATTTTAATAGTACATATAGCTATATAATTAGACTTATTTAGCCAAACTTATAACCTGTGATTTTAATACATGATTTTTATCCTGCTTACGAGGTATGACAATTAAGTTCACCAACTTGTTGCAAGGGTGTTGCTAACCTTTTTCTGAGATTAGAAAGATTATTCATTATGAATTTGCACCAACTAGACAAACAGTTAACCAAGTTTACTATTTGGAAGTGCTGTAAAGGCTGCATGAAAAAGTTAGAAGATCTGAACTTTTCGCCAACAATTCATGGCTCTTGCATCACGACAATGCACCAGCTCACACAGCACTGTCTGTGAGGGAGTTTTTAGCCCTAAACAAATAACTGTATTGGAACATCCTCCCTACTTAGATGATCTGGCCCCTGATGACTTCTTTCTTTACATAAAGATAAAGGGGATATTGAAAGGAAAACATTTTGATGACATTCAGGACATCAAAGATAAGACCACAGTTCTGATGGCCATTCCAGAAAAAGAGTCCCAAAATTGCTTTGAAGGGTGGATGAGGCCCTGACATCAGTGCATAGCTTCCCAAGGGGAGTACCTCAAAGGTGACTGTAGTGATATTCAGCAATGAGTTATGTAGCACTTTTTCGAGGGTGAGTTCACGAACTTAATTGTCCAACCTTATATGTTTTCTATGTGTGGCAGTCACAGCGTCACTGTGTGGACTTAGTAGAAGAGAAGTTGCTGTGGACAATATAACTGTGACATTTTTCAAGTGCCACACATCAGTATCTACCATGGGAGCCACTTCAAGGTCACTTACTTTCCCCCATGACTGTTCCCAGCCATTCAATGCACGTGAGTGGCCCATCCATACTTAGCACAGGACTCCAATGGATAACTCTTGCTTGAGGTGTCACCAGCGGTCTAGTCAAGACTTTCTCAGAAGTATGCTAGTCCATCTTTCTTCTAACCCAATCCTCCCTTCTCTCTGTCCTTTCGCATGAGTTAGTCTTCAGACTGTGAAAATCTCCTTATTCTTCAAGCGCAATTCATAAGTAAGTCCCTTGTGTGTCCAATCTTACTTTGACTTCAGCTTTTTTAGAAGACGCAAACTACACATGGTACTGATGTATGTGTAAAGACTTATTTTTACCTACTAGCTTGTGCTTTTTAAATCTCCTATTTATTTGCCTATTTGTTTTCTCCTTTCCCACTTCTGGTTGGATTGATAAAGTTTTCTGTAGTAACATTTAGTTTCTTCCTGTATTTGGAAGCTATGACAAGGACGCTAGTTTCCCCCCTAATATCTGTTGTTCTATTCTTCTACAACATTGTAAACCCCAATTTTTATCTGGCTAACTATAAAAGAGAAGAATGAAAAATGTCAGTCTCACTTAAGAAGTATAGATATGCACATAAAGAGAAAGTCACAATTCCAAACAAGAAAAATAATGCTAAAATTTGTACAAAGTATTTTAAACCAAAATATACAAAGGAAGGGTTTTCTCACTTTAATTAAAAGTACTTATTAATTCAATGTATCTATCAGTTATCTATAAATACTTTTTAACTAAATATGGAGAAATAAAACTGTCTTCAAGATAAGCATCAACATGGCATAAAATTTGTAATACTAGATGTTGGAAGATGATGAAGCAGCAACTGTATAATTATGAAGGAAAAAAAATGAAGGTTTGACTTAAGGATTTTATAAGTAGCCAAGTTGTATTTCATGTGCAAAGGCCATTTCAAGAAAAATCATTCTTGGGAAAGGTATGTAATGAAGCAATTCAGAATGCCAAGAAAAGAAAACTAAACTAAGGTCATAATACGTGAACACATAGCCAGAAATTACAGGCAAATAATTTTGAACATGCATTTACATCAAAGAAATTTTCACAGTTACAAAGTATGTAGTATCAAAGTCCAGAATGTAGAAGTGGGGAAAAAATGAAAGTTTCCTGATATGGACCCTTGCTCGTTTTCAGAAAAATGTACTTTGAAAATACTTTGGCAATCTTACAAACAGTCTGTAATTAAATTGATAACATTGTCCACTAATCTAGTCAATCAACCAATGTTAATGCATACATATTATGTTTTTATCAAATGCCTAATAATGTCCAGTTGCTAGAAAGACCAACATAAATAATATCCATTCTATGCACTTGAGACTATCACAACTCAGTGAGGAAAACTGACATAAGCACTTAATTATAAAGCAGGGTATAAATAAGCATAGCATATTAGGGAACACTATCAAAGAGCATAGAGCCGCGTTTGAGGATGTTCAGAGAATTGAGATTGCAGTAAAAGGAATTGAAGAAACACTGACAAAATAAACATTAGCCAAGCCAATGTCAGTAGGGAGCAAGTAAGGGGATCTCTTTTCTGAAAGGTAAAATGTACAATAAAAAAAAGAGAGAGCCAAGAAAGCACATGGTAGAGAAAACAAAATCAGAGTGTTGATTCTAAATGGTAAAGGGCAGAGTGACTAACAATTAAAATGGAGAAGCCAATCAGTAGGAGGTCTTGTATTCTTAAGCTTTATCGTGTCCATTGTCACAAAAGTGTGTAATTCTAATGGAATAAGACAGCACACACATTTAAAGCATGTTGGCAAGAAAACAGTAAGCATAACAGAAAATGACAGAAGTAAGCCTGAACACATCAGCTTAGAAAAAACCACTTAAATACACTAAAATGTCAAAATGGGTTAACAAACAAAATCTAATTTTATACTGTATACAAGGTTAACCTAAAATGAAGTATTATAGAACTGTAAATGATGAATGAATGTGCAGGAACATAGCTATCAAGCATACGGTCACATAAGCAAGGGTGGTAGCATTCTTTTAAGATATATTAGGTAATAAATATAAATAGACTAAGGAGTCAAAATGAGACAGGAGGAAAAAAATAAAATATATAAAGGAAACTTGAGAAAGGAAATAGTAGATAAAATTAAAAGCAGAAATTAATGGATTATAGATAATAGATAACTCTAAAAATTATTTAGTATTACCAAAGACCCACACACTATAATTATTTTCCTTGAATTTTAATCATGAAATAAAAAGGAGAAAAACAAATTACTTGGATGTTAGGATTAAACACATATATCCATTTATGAGTGTTATTTATAATTCTATACTAGAAATTTGAAAATCAAAATGGATTGACTGAATGGATGAAAATTTGTGTCAGGAATCCTTAACTTCCAAGTTTACATATGAGACCTGACTCCATGAACAGACCCAATTACCCACTAAGTAATTCCATTTTAGTTCCTAGAGGCAATTCTGATTTCATTTGTTCAAGATGAATTTATCACCTTGTTCTACCTATAAATCCCTGTCCCTCACATCTCTACAACCCCAGCCCCAACACATTTATCACAAAATTGCCCCACTTCCATGTTTTATTAGTACTTACCTTAGAGAATTCATCAGCTGTCCAGTACACTTGGTTTATAGGCAGGGTTTGTGTCTAAGTATACTATTTTATCACCAGTGGTTGGCATAACTAACCAGCGTATTATAAAATAAATAATTGCTTGCTCAAAAAAACAGGTTAGCTATCAAAAGGAATTTAAACTGGTACACATATTTTTCTTAAAGGCAGATTGGAAGTAAACATAAAGTGTAAAATTATGTATATTTTTTTATCTGTACTTTCACTTCTAATAGTTCATTTAAAGATAGAGATAGAAACATATACATGGAAAGATACAATTTTGACATTATTAAAAAGGGGACAATAGGCCTGAAATGGAATCACTGGTGCTAAGCCCCATGTCTGCAAACGAAGGGTTAATACCTACCCTAATTGCAGTTTCAGCCTCTCCCTGGAATGTAGCCTTTAACCAGTCTCCTGGAATTACCTGGTCAGCACCAGTGAGGTAATCCACTTGAAAAACCCCTCCCATCTCCCTTAGGAGGGAGACTTTGCCTGAAATAAGGCATTCTTTGCTAATAATTTCCTTTTTCAGCCCCTTTCTCTTCTATGAACACCTTTTATTAATCTACACCTCAGCAGAGCTCCTTCTTATTCACTAGATGTGAAGCTCCTGCTTCATGAATCAGTGAATAAGGCCACTAGGATCATTGAATTTACTCAGCTTAATTTTTTTTTTTAATTAAAGTTTATTGGGGTAACAATGGTTAGTAAAGTTACATAGGTTTCAGGTGTACAATTCTGTAATACATCATCTATATATCACATTGTTTGCTCACCACCCCGAGTCAGTTCCCCTTCCATCACCATATATTTGATCCCTTTTACCCTCATCTACCACTCCCCTGCCTGCTTATCCTCTGGTAACCACTAAACTATTGTGTGTGAGTTTTTGTTTCTTCATTTGTTTGTCTTGTTCTTTCGTTGTTTTCAGTTTTATATCCCACATATCAGTGAAGTCATATGGTTCTCGACTTTTTCTGTCTGACTTATTTCACTCATGGATCGGAAGAATCAACATAATTAAAATGGCCATATTACCCAAAGCAATATACAGATTTAATTTCATTTTTTAACAATATATTACTAACAAAAATTATATATGCAACCTAAATATATCACAATATGATAACAGATGTAGAAAAATAAATATGGTATATCTTTATATGAAATCATGGTGTTCTCAAAAATCATATATGATGATATGTTAGAAAGGCTCATCATGTATTGCCAAGTTAAAAAAAAAAAGGTATATATAGTACCATCTACATTTTCAAGTATGTTTATTTTTATGTACATAAAACTATTTTTAGAAATGCAGTCAACAAAATCTGAGCTTCTGCAATGTGCCATGCACTCTGCTAAGTGCTAGGGACACTTGGATGCATAAGATCCAAGCCCTACCATTGCAAACTAGATATCATTGCTGAGTTTTACAATTAGTTATTAATGAAATGGGCAATATTTATATTTAAACCTATTTTTATGCATGCATGATTGAAATATCAGTCCTCTTAAAACTGTTCATACTACTTAGCATCTAAGGAAAAGGACACAGACTGGCTCCATGTCTTCAGTGAATACCAATACATTAATACAGCCTTAGCTCATTAACCATTTCAATCAGGTTGGTTGAGATTCAATTCAGTTTTACAAACTTGTACTTTTGTGACTTGTACAAGTTTTTTAACCTCTCTAAGCTTCTTAACTCTTCAAAAAACAAAGAGCTAAATAAACATTACCTAAATCATAAGATTTTTAACAAATAATATGAGTATTTACATATTGCCTATTATATCATAAGATCTAAAATTTTAGTATTCTCAAAATTTATTATTAATTCCTAGAAGGAGAATTGAAGACAAAAGAATAGAATGTGAGGTGAGATATTTAAGAGCCATCAATGGAGAAACATTGGAACTAGCTTTGACAGATTATGGGATATTAGATTCTGCTTAACCTGGAGAGAGAAGGTGATATTACTGAAGATTTCTTAGAGCAGGTGATATTTTACCTTGGCCTAAAGATAGGATTTTGCTATGTGAAAAGTAGAAAAAAGGCTTTTTTATGTATAGGTGTCATTTTGGTAGATAAAGCTATGACTAGATCATATGCCTGCCATTCTGTAGATGTTTTATTTATTTATTTATTTATTTATTTATTTATTTATTTATTTATTCATTTTTTCCTTTTTTTTAAAGATTTTTAAAGATTATATTAATTTAAGGAGTATACCATAGTTACTCAACATTTATATACCTAAAGAAGTGGTCACCATGATAAGCCTAGCAACCATCTGACACCACACTATGCCATCACAATATTATTGATTATATTCCCTATGCTGTACATTACATCCCCATGATGTATTTGTTTTATACATGGATATTAGGCCTCTTATTCCCTCTCCCCTTCCCCCTTTTTAAATTTATCAATTACAGTTTACATTCAATATTATTTTATATTAATTTCAGGTGTACAACATAGTGGTTAGACATTTATATAATTTATAAGTGATCCCTCTGACTAGTCTAGTACTCACCTGGTACTATACACAGTCATTACCATATTATTGACTGTATTTCCTATACTTTACTTCACCTCCCATGACTACTTTGTAACTACCAATTGTACTTCATAATCCCTTTGCCTTTTTCATCCTGCCCCCAACCCCCTCCCATCTATCACCCCAATAAATGTAGTATACATTTGACACTATATATAGTTATTAAAATATTATTGACTATATCCATTATGCTATATGATACATCCTCATAACTACTTTGTAACAACAAATTTGTACTTCTTAATCCCTTTTCTTTCTTTTACCCACACCCCCAACCCCCTCACACTTGGCAACCATCAAAATGTTTTCTGTATCTGTTTGTTTCTGCTTTGTTTGTTAATTTTGTTCTTAGATTCCATATATAAGTGAAATCACATTGCATCTGTCCTTCTCTGCCTGACACCCCACTCAGCACAATACCCTCCAGGTCCATGCATGTCACACAAATGGCAAGAACCCATTTTCTTCCATTGCTGAGCAATATTCCATTCTTTATTTCAGTTATTGTATTCTTCGCTTCTGACTGGTTCTTTTTCATGGCTTCTGTGTCCTTTTTTATTCTTGTTATCTCTTTGTTGCAGTTCTCAGTTCCTTGAGCATCCTTATAAATATTGTTTTGAAATCTGTCTCTGGTATATTGCTTGCCTCCATTTTGTTTAGTTCTTTGTCTGGAATTTTCTCCTGTTCTTTCATTTGGGATGCATTTCTTTATTTCCTAATTTTGGCTGCCTCTCTGTTTGTTTCTATGTATTAGGTAGATCTGCTATGTCTCCCAATCTTGGCTGGGTGGCCTTATGAAGTAGGTGCCCTGTGGGGCCCTGACACAGCCCCTCTGGTCACCTGCTCAAGGTACTCCAGGAGTGTCCCTTGTGTGGGTTGTGTGTGCTCTCCTGTTATAGTTGAGCCTTGATTGTTATTGGCATGTCAGTGGGTGGTACTGACCCTCAGGCTGACTGGCTGTGGGGTTTGGCCACGTTCACTGCTTACAGACTGCTGTGTGGGGGGCGTACCCCACTGAGAGGGATTTGCTCCACTGGGCTCTGGTGCCTGTTGAGACCACCATTTGTATGTGCCACTTGTGTGGCTAATTGGCCAGTTCTCTGGTGAGGTCTGAATCCAACCTCCAGGTATGTTTGTTCTGGAGCCTCTTGGGAAGAGCCCTGGTATAGGCCCAGGTTAGCCACACTGCCTGTGATTGCCTGGGGGCTAACTGTAGGAGCTACCCAGCGATCTGCAGTTATTTGCTGCCTGTGCTAAACCTGGAGGCATGTGGGATAGGCCACACTGAAAACCGAGGATAGCTACCACCAGTATCAGGCCTGGGGCAACTCTGCAAAAACCCAGGACACCTGGAAGCCTGCTGCCACCTGTTGGCTCCCTTAAGGTTCAGCCATTGATAAAGTGTCTTGTGGTACTTGAATTAAGTGAGTCAGGATCTCAGGGAGACACTACAGTGGGAAGAGTTGTGGTCACCAGGTTAACATAGGCTTTGGTTTGGTGCCAATGCTGAGCCTGGAGTGATTTGGCAAAAGTCTCAGAGCAAACATGGCCAGTCATCACCCACCTGGGGATCTGTGGACTCTGATAGTTTTCCTAAAAAGAGTGCAATGGAGGAGGGACTGGCTGCTTGTGCAGAAAAATGCCTCCAGTGGTGCTTAAATTAGTTGAGGTGGAGTCCCAGCTGAGTTACCAAGATGGAGCAGCACAGCTAACCAGGCCAATCAGATTCAGATTTGGCCTATGGGGGCGTGCTCAACATAGGCAAGATGGTGCCTGCCTGCTGGCTGCACAGGAAAAGGACCTCTCACTGGGAAAATGCTAACTGTCCTCCAGTCCTCTCCCAGCAGCCACACACCTCAGTCTGCCCCCTATATGTCTCCAGTGTACCCCCAAGTCACTGCCCCTGCACTGGAGCCGAAGGTGAGTGCCTGCGACTGAATGAATCTGTAGGTAGACTGTTTAAGAGGATGCTTGGGTTTCACACAGTCTTCTGTCTCATGCAAACAGTTGGAATACCCACAGTTTTTCACAATCAGATGTTGTTGGGGCTCCCCTTCCCAGCACCAGTATTCTGGGTAGGGGAGTCTGGTGTGAGGGGCTGAGGTCCCTCTTTCACTCGTGTGTGTGGGGGAACCTCCATTACCCAGGTATCCCTCCTGATTTTGAGCCACCACAGGGAGGTATGGGTCTCATTCCACATCTCCGCCCCTCCTACCAGTTTCATTGTGGCGTCTTCTTTATATTTTTAGTAATAAGACTTCTGTTTGGCTAGACTTCAGATGATTTGGCAGGTTGATTGTTCTATAATTTAGTTGTAATTTTAATGTGTTCACTGAAGGATGCAAGTACGATATTTATGTAGTCTGCCATCTTGGATCTCTCTTAGATATTTTATTTAGAAATATAGTTTTAGGCCATCCATTTGGTTTTAAAAAAAGATAATGTTTATGGTATTGTTAGTGGTAGTATTGACTTTTCCTTTCTTTTTAAAGTTTATTTTCTCCTTCTTCTTCTCTCCCTTTTCTTCCCTCCTTTGCCCTAACTTGCCTTGATTAACTTAAACCTAAGGTTAAATAGCTGAAGATATTAATAATTCTTTAGAACCAGAATTATAGGTGATAATTCTCAGCTGGAACATGGGGAAATGGGGCTATTTGCCATTCTTTGTGGCATGAAATCTGGCTTCAAAACCTACCACAAAAACAGGTTCCTTGAATTAAGAAGACTACTGGTAGTGGTCCCAGGAAAATTCCCCGTTGAGGAGCCTTGCCCCATTGTCTGCAAATTTTCAAGCAGAGTATTTCCTTTGATGATAAGATTGTCCTCTAAATTAGTTGAAGCCTAGATGCCTCAATGTAAAGAGAGTTTGATTCACCTGGTTTATAGTGCAGCTGTTTAAAGTTAGGCTCTAAAGCTCTTTTGGAAAGAGAATGTATGAGCAGCTTTTAACGGTATAATGTAAAAGGTTTGGTAGATAATTTCTGCTTGGGTATCAGCCCTTGAATGCCTGATCACTGCAGACTAAGTAAGATTCATGACTAAAGTTTTGATAGCCTTTTAAATGAAAGAGGCCAGGGCTTACTCTCTCTGGTATAGTCTGAGAGAGTTTGCTGTTGATCTGAAACAAAAGCATATGCAGAATTGCCATTTCTCTCATTATCAGAGGAGGCAATGCCACTCATCCCACCTCCATCCTCCTCTCAATTGGAGCCGTACCTTCCAAAATGGATGAAATGAACCTGGTGTTCTTTGCTTGTTTAAGTTGGGAATGTGGTTGACAGCCTTTAACATGGTATTCAATGACCCTTGACTCCAGGTATTCACACTCTTGAATAATACCATCCCCTTGTATGTGGGCTGGACTTATTGACTGCTTTCTATCAAAAGGAATATGAAAATTATGTTACATAATCTCTGTGATAAGGATATAAAAATATCATGGCTTCCATTCATATGAATATCTAGCAAACCCTAAAAGGAATAGGGCACAGATGAGGTTATATCTCATCATGCTAGGTAGGAAATATAAAATCTCTGAAGATTGGTGAACAGATACTAGTGAACAACTACTACCATTGGAGTACATTTAATTCTGAACATCTGAATGTGGGAGATGATGAATAAATGTATTTTAATTTACCTTTTGTATGCTTATCTGTTCCATAAGCCATAACGTCTTGCCATTAAGAAGTCAGTGTATTAACTTTTGTAAACCTTAGTTTTCTCATCTGTAAAATGTGGATCATGTTGCCTGAAATGATTTTAACAATTTTGGAAGAATCAAGTTAATATGTGAGGAAGCACATGGCACACTCAAGATTGATACGGAAATTCATCTGAGAATCAATAATGGACAAGGTACTGTGCTAAGTTATGTTTATTGGATTATTTCTAGTCTGCTTACCTCAATTTCTATATAAGGCAATTTCAAATACCTCTTTACAACTTTGCCCTCATCATGTCTTGGTTAGTAAAGTAGAATTTAATTCCATCAGCTTTGTGTTACAAGTGCAACCTTAACTTTGTTTGGGACTTCATATTAATATGTAAAGTCTGGTAGCTCAAACTCAAAGTTACAATAAGGGTCTGGAAATCTTTAATTTTGTTCTTGACCTTGATGCTACATTGATTGCAGGGCTGTATGCAACCCAACTGTGACAATTATTTCTGTTTAATATTCTGATTTCAGTCAGGGATACTTAGCTTGTCAATGAAGTCCATCAGGGTCAAAAGCCAAGGAAGTTATTTTTGAGCAATAATAGCATGTAACAGTTGTTTTAATACCCTAGGGAAAGTAGAAGGTTCTATGGGCTTTCTAATAATTAACACAGATTTATTTATAAATTAATTAAAGCAAAAAACACATGGGACTAGAAGAGTGCTTAGCATATGGGAAGTACTAAACTGTTGACAGAATCTAGAAATAAATAACTGAAGGTGCGCCAGCCGAGTGGCTCGGTGGTTAAGCGCTGGCTTTGGAAGCCAGTGGCCCTGGTTTGGTCCCACATATGAGGGCCAGTGACACTGCCCTCAAAAACAAAACAAAACAAAAAAAAAAACAGAATAACTGAAGGTGCATCAACAAACATTATTTTTCAAACTGGGGTACTTTTGGGAGTCAAAGGGAGAGCTATCATATCAACAGGGCCTGTCCCAGGTAAAACAAGATGTAAATTCATACATTTATATTATATATGTTGAATGATATAAATGATATGTTTTTTGTGATCCATGTCTTTTGGTTTTCAGACATTTACACTTTATAGAGCCCAAATAATTAAATAATTTGTAATATTCCCTTCAGGGCTGGTAATTACTTTGATGACTAAAAAGCTGATGTTTAAGATTTTCAGGTTTTCAAAGACAGCTCTATATTTATCTAGAATAATATGATTTTTGTAATTGAGCATCACTGAGCATTTGTAAGATTTCGATGTAATTATAAAAAGCTCACCTTTGATCTTTGTACAGTGTGTGTTTGTGGTTAAATATAAATTTATATGAGTTAAATATAAATTTGCAAAGCCAACAAAAGTTATTTTTAAATTTCATTATTGGTTAAATCAATTTAAATATAGGTTTCTTGGGCTTTGTGATCAAATTATTCAGAGAAACAACTGTTTCAGGTAAAAGGACAATTTAATTGACTATCTCAGATGTTTCTTTGGGGTCTTTATTGGTCAATAAATTTTGCCCCAGGAAAAATAATGCATGCTAGTCAGTGCTTATCCTTATTTTCTTTTAAACTTATTGTTCTTGTTACACAATTTATATATTTGATGGGTACATTTGTAAATGCAACTTGGAAAATTATGTTGGTTTGTGATTGAATGATTTGAGAAATGGACAGTTATTTCATAACCATAGGTAAATTGCAACTTGGATATTACCTAATAAAGCAGCAGTTCATAACTCTACTTCCTGGAAGGAAAATAGGGCACTCTAGTCCTTTGAATCTTGAAGCTTTGAAACTTAAATATTACTAGTTCGATTGAAATTGGCATTTGAAATTTCACAACCTGCCACTTCATGGTTACAATTTCAAGTGGTTTCCATATTTTAATTATGAAAGGCAAGCACAAGTAGAATTATCAGTGACATTAAAAGTTTATTTTGTATAATCAACTGTGATCACAGTTTGTTGATAGTTTTCTTTCTCAAATATCACTTTTTCAGTCTCAATTCTATTTCAATTCAACCGATAAGATTTTCCATTGTTGCCCATCTACTCTTGTTGTCTAAATTCATTCCTTTAATACATTGAAAATCTTCACAGAGCAACTTATTCTACTCAACTCATTTTAATTATGCATTTCTTCTGTTTATAGCAAGATTTTACTGTTCACTCTTAACTGAAGTAGCAACATCTCCACAATAACATTTCCTTACTAGTATCATCTTCTTCTGCATAGAGGAGTTCAAAACAATGAGTCATTTGTATGACTTGAAAATTGCTTCCTGAATTCATTATGATTCAGTTGACTTATTACTACTGAGGATAAGTTGATAATTTCAGAATACTCTATTTATTTTAAACTACAATCAACAATAAAATACACAATGTAGCTCATCTATTTAACACTTATTTAGCAATTATTATGAATTAAGCACTATTTTAAACACTTTATGTGTTAAACCAGGAGTTGGTAAAGTACATCTCACAGACAAAATCCAGCCTCACTGTTTTTGTAAACAAAGTTTCATTGGACTGTAGCCATTCCCATTAATTTTCATAATATCTACTGCTACTTTCACACAATGACAGAGTTGACTAGTGGACACAGAGACCATATGGTTGACAAAGCCTAAAATATTTATTTTGTGGTCCTTTCCAGAAAAATTTGCCAGTCCCTGTATTAAAACTTTTGATCTTCTTGATGACTCTATAAAGAATAGCTCTTATCTTAATCTCTATTTTAAAGATGAAGACAATGGGACAAGAGATTAAGGAACTGGCCCAAGTCATATATTCCTAGTAAATGGGAGAGCAAGAATTGAACCCATGTGATTGGCTCCAGGGTCCCCAATCTCAACTATGCTAAACTGAATCTCAAATGGAGAATTACATTTGCTGCCTATGAAGAAGCAATTATTGCAACATATTTCTATTAACTAAATTGGGCATGAGTTGTTATTCTCCAAAGCACAAATAAAGTACCTTGCAATTGTGGACAAATGTGGATTTTAATATGAAACCTCTGGCCACTTATGTTATTTGTGTTGACTTCAGATAGTAAAATTCACTACATTATAAAGTTTTACAACAATATAAATCAGAACTTCTATATTATTCTCTGTCAATATTACTAGAGTCATAAAATTTGATATGAATGATATATATGATATATATGAAGTTTAGTTGGCCTAAGACAAATAATAATGAATAAAGGGCTTATAAAGGGATTCTGTGTTCTCAAACATTTTCTTGTCTCTACAGCAGTTACTGGAGGCATTGGAAAAATAATGCTAATCAGAAAAGATAATAGATAATCCTGTCATCAAAACCAGAGTTTTAGGTGATAACTATCTTTGGGGGAGGGGGATGCCTTATCACTACTTAAATCATTCATCCATACCTAATCCCCATGGAAAATTAAATTTTTGCAATACATATCAGGTTTTCTGCAGCTGCCAGCACATGATGGACTCCCAATAACAGGCAGGACAAATGTTTTTTCATACTTGGAGCAGGGTTCCCATGGCAACGTTTCCTGTATGCATTCAAATGAAACTTCTCTTTTTCCCTTTAAGAATATTTCCCCTTTCTTTTCCTTCCCTACCTAACGTTTTTCATGAAAATTAAGTACTCGATCTTTAAGTGGCTAAAACCTACCAATGGGCCTCAGTTCTCCTCTCCATTTTCCCTATGTGATATTTAGAAGGAAAACACACACACAGAATTTCACTGGACATTGACTTTTTTTATTTATTGTATCACATGAAGAATAGTCAGAACTAGCTTTGGACAAGAAAAATGATTGTGAGGGCTCGAACTTAATTCTGAATTAAATACTTGAGTTGGAAACTAGGTTGTGTGATTTTTGCAAATGTGCAACAATATACTAGGAGTTCCCTTTTTTTTTTTTTTTTTTTGAGGGCAGTGTCACTGGTCCTCATATATGGGACAGAACCGGGGCCACTGGCTTCCTAAGCCAGTGCTTAACCACCCCGCCACTCAGCCGGCCCTGGAGTTCCTGTTTTACTGCCTAAAGATAGAGTATTAATAACATAATATGGGAATCACGCTGAGAGCAGGCTGTGTTGTCAGTCTTCTTGAGTTACCATCAGGTGATTTGCATATTGATAAGGCACAGGTTCTGCTGTTAGTAGGTGGCATTTGATAAAGACATAAATCATTTCTAGTAAACAACTCAGAAATCTTGGCTTGGGTGAATTTGTCAGCAGAGTTTTACTACAGAAAAACAAAGGCAAAAAAACAAAATAAAGCAAACAAATAAATAAAGAGAGAAAGAAAGAGGGAGGGGAAAGAAGGGAGTTGACAAAAAAGATTCTGAGACATCCTCTATTAAATTACAGCAGGTGAGGGCCGGCCGAGTGGCGCAGTGGGTAAGCGCTGGCTTGGGACGCCAGCGGCCCTGGTTCGGATCCCACATATGAGGGCCAGTGACACTGCCCTCAAAAAAAAAAAAAAAAAAAAAAAAAAAGAAAGACTGCTAATTACAGCAGGTGAGAGGACAGAGGGTAGAAGGGACAAGAGAGGTTAATCAGTTAACTGCAGGGCAAAGCCAATAAAAGACTGATTGCATTACAGAATGTATGTTGAAACTTTGAATTAACTTCCAGGTGGCTATTTCCATGACTACCTAGAGAGAACAGCTGAAGAGCTGACTCCCAGATGCCATTGCATCTTGCCTTCCCACGAACTTTCCAAACTGTTGCCCACAACCAATACAAAAGAACAAATACTTCTTCCTTATGCAACTATCCCAGAATTAGCCCAGGTTCACCTTCTCCCACTCTCTTTATCTATAGCCAATGTAAATTCTTTCAAAACAACTTACACCTTTCTTCCCTAAAACTTGATGTATGAAAGAGCCTGTCAGCTCCAATGGTGGACATTGCTGTCTTCTCCATCTAGCCTGCGGTTGGTGGTTTAGACTGCATGCCCCAGGACCTCATCCTTTTTCTGGCTGGTGTGTGGCTCAATAAACCCTTTCTTTTAGAAAAGCTTTGGGCTATGAAAGCTTTTGTTTGACACAGCTCATATGCAAAGAAAGTAATCAATACAGATATCCTGAACCAGAATATAATAGCAGCAGAATAAAATGTTGCAATGAAGTGCTATGTGATGCATGGGCTATGGAGTGGTGAAGATCTACCAGTTGTTTGTTCCTGGTCCTCATACAGATAAGTTCAGTTTGTGTTAGTTGCCAGTGGACACACTTACCATGAATGTGGATTTTTAAAATTGTTTTCTTCTTCATTATGCTTATTAGGGTTATATTTATTGAAATGTAACTGTATATGTATTGAAGCTAATAATAGAAATTGGCTTCTACTTTGTATGGTTTTGATTTTTAACTTTATTTTTCCAAGAATTCATGTGTGTTATATTTTATAAAAGTAGCTGCAATACTACTGTCACAATATCGTAATTTTGTTTTAAACATGGTGTGAGAAGTGCTATGTAGTTAACATTAGATCATTTTGGGAGATCGGAGTGCTCTGTCTCTATGTGTTTGAATGAATTTGTTTCATTATTTTTTTTTTTGTTTTCTGAAAGGAAAAAAGTCAAATGGGACAAATTAAATGGTAGCATGTATTTTGCATGCATTGTCTCATTTTGTCTTTATAACATCTCTATGAAATAGATTTATTTTGTTCATTTTATAGATAAAAAGATTTATGCTTAAGACAAAGTATAAATGTCTTAACATGCTGCTAGAAGTAGAAAACATCTCAGGTGATTTAAGATATCTTAATGAAGGGACTCCTTCCAGAGGTGTGAGCAGAAACAATAGAATCAAAAAGAGATATTGATATACTCAGAAACAGACAAGACGAGTAAGTAAGTGATTTTTACACTTAGGCCTGAATGGGCAAGGAAATCAAATTTTTACTGGAGAGAAAGCTGCACCATTAGAAAAAAGGCTTCCCTATAAGAACTAGGCCCTTCGGTGGAGACCCACAACTACTGCTTACCTGCATGCAGCCTGGCAGCCTCTCTCTCCAGTGAGAACTGCAGAGGTGAAAGAGGGGACACTCAACAAGTGTGATAGTGAGACAAAGACACAGCCCCTGCCAAAATTCGCACCTCAGAGTAAGGAAGAGCCAGGGAAGAATATCCCAAACATTCTCCTCTCCCATTTGCACACATCTTGAATGAAGAGGCATGTGCCTTGAACTATTAAAAAAGCTTATGTGTCAGGTCCCACTGTGGCCTGAGCCCCTCCCAAGGCCTTGGGAAGGAGCCTATCAGTAATTAGAAATTATAGTTTCTGTAAAATTGGAAAGAGTAATATTGTTTCAATCACTACTTACTAGAATTCTTTTTTTTCCCCCTCTAATTGCCCCTCCCCTCCTGATGAGTGAATTGGAGTGGCCACTGTCAATTTTGGAACCCAGAAATTGAGTTAGACATAATTCAGAATTTTTTGTTCTGTTTTGTTTGTTTTTGGTGGATGTGTTTTTATGGCTCACAGTACCTTTGGGATTTTTTGTATAGTTAAGTCATTGCTAGTCATGCAATTTGTGAAGAGGGCTTACAGAAGCCCTCTACTACCTCTGTGTCAATTCACCTGTTTTCAAAACAAGAAGGTGCAAGGCCAGAGCTGGTATGGTATAGGAATGTGCCCAGGACACCTGGAACAGGAAGTATGTAGGTAGAGAAGAAGCAACAAGGCCAAAATGTTGAATGAAATCTATCTCTGAAAAAATATTTCAAAACCTTATATTTAATACATTTTTAAAAGCTTGATATTTTCTATTTGACAATAATCCTAAATATGTATGTGATATTACCAAAAAGAATTTGTGAGTTTAGAACAAGCTTTTCTAAACTCTCTCTAAAAAACAAAATCAAATTTTGTTCAACCATTCAAGAATAAATACAGAATTATCTTTCCATTTTCTTTATAGAGAATGTTATATTAAAATCATCATTATATGAAAAGTATGCAGATAAAATAATGTATGCAAAAACATTGAAGAGACAGTTAATTAATACAAAACTATGCTTTATTTTTCTGGATTTTGTGATATACATGCTATTTGTCTTGAACGTTTCTCTAAGAATTTGTCCTTTATATTCTTAAAGTATATAATTGCTGTGATTCCTTTCCTCAATGTAAATAAATATTCACTTTGGATTCAGCAAGGGTAGGCACCTTCAGAAGCAAGGGCAGATGTTACTCTCTGAGGTCTGAAACTTTGAGTACCCCTTTGTAGAAAAAGTATACAGAATTATACACACAAAATGAGGTAGGAAAGTCCCAAGTGAGTGTATCTGAAGGAGCCATGGAGGAAGAGAGTGTAGATCAGGGAAAGAAGAGAAACAGAAGGAAAAGCCCATCATGCAAGTTCATATGGCTACAAGAGTCAGGTCGTGAGTCAAATTTCTGGTTCTAAAGCACATGCTCTTTCTTTATATCTTTCTAAACCTCAGTCATTACATATGAAGGGATTGGGGGTGGGGTATGAATTAGATCACCCTCTATTGAATTTAGCTACAGTCTCAAAATGGTTAACATAATATTATCCTTAGAGCATAAGAAAGATAATGAGATTTGCAGAATTGTGATTAAAAATAAAGTTACCTGATTTTTTATTCTAAAACAGCTCTTATTTATTATGTAATTCACATAGCTAACAGCTTGCTTCTGAAATTGGTTAATTGTAAACATGTCTCACCGTTAAAGATATTACTTATTAATAAGAGGGGATAGTTACTTTCAAAGACATTCTTTGACAGAGCTTGGGTTAGATAACAAGCTTAAGAAACTTTAGAACAAAATAAAACAAAGTAAAAATAAATTACCAATTAAGAATCTTTTTTTTCTTCTTTTCTTTCAAAGCAGCTCAAACTTACGACGTTAATTCTGAGGCAAGCTACTTGTGCTTTAAATATCTTAAATTCAAGTACCATGAAATCTTGTTCTCAGGCATATATTCCAAAACATATTCCTCTCGTACCATGACTAAACAAAACAAAATACTATATATTTCATTGATGCATTTCTATGAATCTTTCTTTATTTGTGATGTCTCCATGGAGATAGTGATATTTAGGCATTGTAAAAGAAAATCAGAATGAGGAGCATCATGGAGAGCTGTCAATCTTTCAGCCAAAAGAAACATCTGCTAATAGCTCCAGTGCCTGAAGCAGCTGGATTATGCCTATGATAAGGTTCATTGCTTTCTGAGGGGTGAGAGCTCCCATTTCACCTGAATGAATTTAGCTACATTACCAACGCAGGATGTGTAAATTGCATTTAAAGTTAGAATGGCAACCAAGGCAAAGTAATTACAGTACCTAAAATAGTACAATTAGGGATTGCCATGGTTCTGAAGGTCACTTGGAAAGCAAATGAAAGGCATTAGGCTATTAGTGTATATCTGAATTATCTTCCAGAGTGTGGCATACTCTTTCACCTTTCATGGACCCCTACCTGATCCATTTGCCTATGAACAAAAGGAAGGCATCACTGATGATTAGCACATGTGACAAAGACTTCTAGCTGCGTATCTATTCATCTCTTCTTTCCTTAGTAATAGAAGCCTTGCATCAGCTAAACACAACTACCACAGTAAAAATGCATGTGTCTCAGACAACTTTGCAGCCATAGATGTGCCCATAAAATTCATTCTCGCTAATGAGATTTGAGTGAAGATAATTTATGCACCTTCTCAGTCCTGCCCTATTTTTGCTTTTTACTTGACTTCCTGGAGCATCTTTGTTCTGGATTTGGTAGTGGGCCATCTTAGACCATGTGGACAAGGGCAATATTTTTAAAATGGCAGAGAAAAAACAGTGCACTTGAGACCCCATCAAATCAGCCCTGGATTGCATAAACTCAGGCTATCAGATTTAAAAAAATGAAATTTCCTCTTGTAAACATTTCTATTATTTGTTATCTTTGATGTAGCAGCAGATCTATATTCTACCTTAAAAAAGAACTTTATGATTCTGCTTACACAGTTTTCTCAAAATATGTATTTCCCCACCTCTCGGAAAAAGACTTCCCTTGAAATCCCCATCCCTGTTTAACCAGTGATTCCACCCTTCTTGTATTTAAAACAGGGAATCCCTACTCTGTATGTCTCCTAGATGTCTTTATAATATTAAAGTAAACAAATTGTTTAACCGATATAGATAATTTACTGTATGTTAAGTACGGTGCTAGGTACCTCAAATGCATAAACACATTCAATACACATAGCAATCCTGTAATAGCAAAACTGTAATTATTCTCATTACAAATGCTTTGACCAAGGTCATATTGATCTTAAATATTTGAACCAATATTTAAATCTATGCAGTTGAAGTGTGGAGATTTTTTTATACAATTAAAAGAGTAGCATACTACCTCTGATTCTTTTCTTCAATTCTGCTTACTCAGACTTTTTCTGAAGTATATTTTCCCTGGGATTTAAATTCATTAGTAAACTAAACAGGGCTTAATATATGTAGCTTGGACACTTATTGAATAAATTATATGTGCAAGGCATGATGTTTAGCACATGATAAGCACTCTATATGTATTATGGTGGGAATATTTATATTTCAGAAATTGGCAAATGCCACAAATCAGAGTTTGTTTCCTTTGAAGATCCTAATACTAGCATGCCACTTGATTTGAAAGTTGAGACAAGTTGTATAAAGTGTTTATGGTCAGAAAGATCATGTGCGGTTGAGGATACAAACATAATTATAACATAGGGAAATATAATAATATTATTGAAATTTTTAGGTACAAAGCTGAGGAAGCAATTTAGTTCAAGTATGGAAGTAGTGAAAACAAACAAACTGACAAATGGCAACTGATCTAGATTCTAATTCAAAATGGAATGAAGGGTTGGTATTATATTTTCTGTGAGTTTCTGATAAAATGACTGACTATAAGTGGAAGCTTCAATTCTGTTTGTTGTTATTCATATATTAAGATGTGAGACAAACTTAATTTTACACCAAGGAGAATAAAATGGTTATGCCACATACATATTGGGTCACTTGATAAGATTTCTTGTCCATAAATATCTTCATCACTTCTTGATAGTTCTAACTTTAAAGATTAATTTCCTGGAGTACTGAAGAGTCTCTTATTAAAATGCAGATGTATCTGAAAGTCATTTTCTTGTAACATCTTATCAATTATTGGGTTTGAAGCTCTGACTGATTGGCAGTCCACATAACTGGCCTCCTTGACCCAGAGCTGTAAATTCAAAATAATTGGCCCTTTGGAAATAATTGTGCCCTTGGTTTAGTGTGGAAAAGAAAAACTTCAATCAATACTTTAAGTGTCACACCATATAGTTAACCTTCTACATTATTCCTCCTTGTCACATTTCTAATCACTAAAACCAAGTACTTAATCAGATCTAGTGGCATTTGCCCCTCTGTCAAGCTTTATATAGAAGACTTTATACATTATATAATAAAGTAAATTCCATAGCAACAGCAGATAGTCAAGGCTTCAGATATTTTCTGTTTAACTGATTAAATAGTTGGTTTTCAGTGATGACAATCAATCCTGATGTTTTTAAATATTTACTTAAAATACATGCCCAGTACATTGTCATCCTGTCCTTCTTTGGCCAGTCCTACTCTAAGTTGCCATGTTGCCATGTTTCTTAGTTATTCAACTCTTCTGGACTCAAATTCTCCACTGATCGCTAGCCCTATGATTTGAACCCTGTTTCTCAGACCTATTCAAAGTTGACTGCTAGCGTGCTGACCTGGGCCTCTGTACATTGTCTACTCTTGAATTTGCAATTACCATGGTTCATTAACTCAAGGGACATACTCATTCTTTTCTTGACTGCCCAGAGGGTAGTAATCCACTCAGTAACCACTTGTCAGCTGTGACTAAATTAATTAGACGCATCCACCATCATGTCTTGAATTCCTCCCATAAACTACATCTAGTTTTGTTCCTTGGGATCTGTACCTAAGTATAAATATAAGTTTATTAATTGCAAGCCTTTTTGGCTCTAACTCTCACCATGGCCTACTCAGACCTAAATTTTTTTTTGTGGGGGAAATAAGGTGACAAGCATCAAGGACACCAAACAGAAAGAATAAACAGAGCAAGTGAATGGGATGGTGTGATTGGCATTAGAATGTGGGAAGAGGAGACAAATCTTGAAAGAAGAGTCCATTCCTTACTTCACAATTTTGCATAGTCCTATACCATAGCAGAGCTACTTGGAATAATCTGTGGCATACTGCATTCTATCTATTAAATAGCTCCTCTGACTAGTATGACAGAGAGATGAACTATGGAACAAATGTGGACAAATACTTCTTTGTAATGGAGCTGTGCAAGTGTGAAATTGGCCACTTGTATATATAAATTTCACAGCTAGAAATAGCCTCTTGATCACTGAGTCTACATGGTTCAAGGGATACCTGACTTGGAGCCTTTGATCCAGTGAGTAACATAAATACATTTGAAAACAGCCTCTTAAATATTTTGTATTTCAGGAAAATTATTACAATACCCAAATTCACCTTTTTTATAGGACTACAATGAATGAATATGTACTGTTTCTAAATTTGTCTTTTGGTACAACAGTTTAATCATTAAAATTGATTGATTGGGGCTGGCCGAGTGGCGCAGTGGTTAAACGCTGACTTGGGAAGCCAGAGGCCCCGGTTCGGGTCCCACATATGAGGGCCAGTGACACTGCCCTCAAAAAAAAAAAATTGAATGATTGCCTATGAAATAATTTTTAGATTCAATCAAAAAGTAAATCTCATAGGATGACATATGTTTGTAAATTTTTGTTTTGGTGAATCTGGATATCGAACTTCACAATGTTGATGGGCATTTCCCCACTGAAAGGGAGTAACAGGTTTATTTAAGTGTTTTATTTCAATGTACTTGTTTTTTTATGACATTAAACAACATTTGAAGAGCCAAGCAATGTTTTCAGCTTCAACTTTTTGGGAAACAAAGAAGTTGTTTAATTAGTCTTGTTTCGTGTTTGACTGTTCTGCATTCTTTTCCCTCCATCTACTCAATGTTATGCATTTACCAAATTTTATTCATCCATTTACCTATTGATATATACCTAGATGGTTTTAAATCTCAGCTACTAAAGTGTCTTGATGGTTGATAACTGCATATGAGTTCACTTGTACCTTGGCAAAATTCCTTCTGCTACCCATACCCAGGAGTAGGCTAGATGAATAATAGAATTCACCTATACTTCATTTCCCTAAATGCTTCTAGGTTTCATTAGATAATGGCTTCACTTTATTATACTGTTACCAACAGTGCATGAGGATTCCTATTATCCCACATTCTCACCATTCTCACCAATAGTTATCAACCTTTATATAAATTTTTATGGGTTTGCCAGACTGATGGGCAAGGAGTCCTCTCTAGTTCTTTCAGTTTTACTTCCTCTAATTATTAAATA
Organism: Aselliscus stoliczkanus; assembly: GCA_033961575.1. NCBI lineage: Eukaryota > Metazoa > Chordata > Mammalia > Chiroptera > Hipposideridae > Aselliscus > Aselliscus stoliczkanus. The sequence continues at coordinate 66,036,331 of CM066734.1, read as the reverse complement.
AGGCTAGACATGTGTATTTCTCCTTCTAAGAATTCTGTTTTTTATTCTATTTCTCCTCTTATACTGGCTTTTCTGGATTTTTTTTTTTTAACTTCGCTGTGTTTTGCAATAAAATATCATTGACAGAGGTAACCAAAACCTGTCTTCTTTATAATTTGAAGGAATATAAGGTCTACATTCCCAAAGCTATGTCTCTACCCTCATACATCAGAGGCGTTCTATAGGACATGATGTGTGAATTTGTAATTAATGGAACTTTCAGTAGAATTCAAGATCAAAAGAAATTGACTTTGGCTCAAGAAAATGCATTAGCCAATAAGACTACATTAATATGTTTCTCAGAATTTAATTTTCAATCAGCTACATAATATCAGACAACTTAAAACAGCAGAAATTTTCCTTTTCTTTGGAAATATGTGTAGGATTTCTGGCAACTTACTAATGTTCTATTCTTATATTCAAGGACTATGACAATCTTAATAATTCAAAATATAAAACTGCAGTTATCAGTGGAGTCTATTACGTGTCATGGCCTCTCTTAGAACAATTGTTTCTTAAAACACTTGACAGATAAGAAGCGATGTAGTAGATTGCTGTGTGATTTTTTTAATCCAGAATTTTCCACGTACATTCAAACCTAATGAACTCTTAAGAAAGAACTGGTTTGTATCATTAGAAATCACTTTATAAGAACAATCTCATTAGAATAGCCTACAGAAAATTCTTTCAGACTTCCCAACATTTCTTTCAGAGATATCAGTAGTCATGCACAGATTCGATTTAAACAGAATTTAGTTATTGAACCAAAACAATTATAAGCAGAAAATAAACCTTGTGTTGTAGATTGCATTTGAAGAAGAGTTTATCAATCAAAGTGAACATGTTTTCTTTTAAACTAATCTTGAAAATTCAATTGGCTACACCCATGCTTTTGGAACAAAAATTTAATATTTATGGAAACTATTGAAGCACTGTGAATATAAAGTAGCAGCAAGATTCAGGGCCTACACTTACATATCACCTCAATGTCTCGGTGAATGGGTAAGGCCTTTATAAAATTGTCTTATCAGTTCGGGCTGCTATAATAGAACGGGACCATAGACTGGGGAGCTTAAATAATAGAAATGCATTTCTCACAGTTCTGGATGCTGGTAAGTGAAAGATCAAGGTGCCAGCAGATCCAGTGTCTGGTGAGAACACTTTCTGAGTTGCAGAAAGATATCTTCTCATTGTTGTCTCACATAGTGGAGAAAGAGGGGTGTCTCTATGCTATCGACCTCATAGACAGTAATTGTAATAGTTTCTCAGTCTGGGTAAAATATTAGTTTAGGAAACTGTGGTTCTAGGGAGCCTAGGCAAGCCCATCACCTTTACCTTTTTAGAAAAAAAAAAAGTTAGTTTTTGATCTCCCTCCTCCCTGTTTGGTTCCAATTGCAATATGACAAGAGCATTAGAGTAAAGTTGGTCAGTACTTTTTATCAATAAGAAATCACTGTACTGAAAAATTCATATTCTGCCTGCTTACTATTACACAAATAACATATTTGTAATCAGATAAAGTTGGAATGTTTTTGTTATTATAGTGTATTTATTGAATATCTACATAGATGGGTGATAGGAATAGCATGATGACCAAAAACTTACTCTATTTCAGTCCTTGTATAATTTAACATGTAGTAAGACAGTATGCTGTATTGAATATTGTTTACCCCAAATTTATGTCCACCCAAATGACCTTATTTGGAATAAGAATCTTTACAAATGCAATTAGTTAAGATGAGGTCATACTGGATTAGGGTGAGCCCTAAATCCAATGACTAGTGTTCTTATAAGAAGGCCATGTGAAGATATCCAGGGAAGAAGGTCATGTGACAATGGAACCAATGCTTAGAGTTTCCATAGTTGGAAAATTTATGCAGCTAATACATGGCAGGAAACTGTTCCCATAGTATCATAAAATTATCCTTTATTAATTTTTAAATGCAGACTGGAAATTAAAGCAGTTGATAAAAACATAAAACTGAAACTACCTTGGGGATTTCTGCATTGTCATCTGAAATGTAATGCAAATATGCAATAGCATAACTTTTTCTAAATGCTTTTTACATTTCTTTTACGCACTTCAATTTTAATCTATTGATTTTAATTTGTGTTCCGTACATGTCCAAATTTAAGGCAACCTTAAACATTTATGAGATGACCATCAAGAAGTCCTAAACTGAAGAGCTATTTGGGTAAAAAGACCTCTAGTGCTTACTCACAGGTGGTCTGCCTTCCCAGCCCTCACCCCATGCTTAACACCTAGAATTCTCAAAGCGCATTTTATTGGCATTCAATGAAAGAAAAGCCGTCTACAGATAAAAAAAACTCAGTGTCATTTACCACCTGGATATTCTTTCATGGCTTACAAAGTGTGCAGTTTCTTTTTTGTCATCAAACACATATTTTTTTCAGTTTTCAAAGAGGATCTTCTAGTAATATGAAAAAATGTTGCCATTCATACAAAATCTAAAGTGTCAGAGAATATACATTCCAGGATATTTATCCAAATTAGATAGTTTTAAGGTTCTAGAAAGCTGTCTGTTTGTGTACATGTGGCTAATACATTGATGGCGCAGTAGAAGATAGAACCGAAAGAGAAAAACAGGTGATACCAGCCTGAACCTACCACAGGTTTTTCAGCACTTTTCTACAAGTTTGGGGTTAATAGAATCTAATAAATCACCTGTAAGCTTGTAAAAAGTCTTAATTATGTAAAACACTTCCTCTTCTTAAAGTATTTATATCTTAAAAGTAGAGTATTGTACTCTGCCCATTTTTTAATTGGGTTGTTTGTTTTTTTGGTGTTCAGTTGAATGAGTTTTTTTAATAAAAATTTGGATATTCACCCCTTATCAGATGTATCATTGACAAATATCTTCTCCCATTGAGTAGACTGCCTTTTTGTTTTATGGAAGGTTTCCTCTGCTGTGAAAAAACTTTTTACTTTGATATAATCCCATATGTTTATTTTTTCTTTTACTTTCCTTGCCCGAGGGGACATATCAGTAAAAATAATGCTTAGGGTAATGTCTACAAATTTACTCCCTATATTTCCTTCTAGGAGTTTTATGGTTTCAGGTCTTACATTTAAGTCTTTAATCCATTTTGAGTTTATTCTTATATATGGTGTAAGGAGGTGGTCCAGCTTCATCTTTTTGCATGTGTCTGTCCAGATTTCCCAGCACTGTTTATTGAGTAGACTATCTTTATTTACCTCAATGTAAATTGTTTTCATTGTTGTAGATTAAATGACCATATTAGTATGGATTTATTTCTAGGCTCTCTATTCTGTTCCATTGATTTATGTTCCTGTTTTTATGCCAGTACCATGCTGTTTTGATTTCTATAGGCTTTTAGTATGATATGATGTCAGGTAGCGTGATACCTCCCACTTTGTTCTTATTTCTCAAGATTTCCATGGCTATTCGGGGTCTTTTATGGTTCCATAAAAATGTTATGATTATCTAAAGAGGACATACAGATGGCCAACAGGCATGTGAAAAAATGTTCAACCTCACTAATCATTAGAGAAATGCAAATAAAAACCACAGTGAGATACCACCTCACTCCGGTCAAAATGGCTATCATCAATAAATCAATAAATAACAAGTGCTGGCGGGGCTGTGGGGAAAAGGAAACCCTGGTGCACTGTTGGTGAGATTGCAGATTGGTGCAGCCACTATGGAAATCAATATGGAGGTATCTCAAACAACTGGAAATGGAACTACCTTATGACCCAGCAATTCCACTCTTACATATCTATCCAGAGAAATCCAAAACGCTAGTTCAAAAAATATATATGCACCCCTATGTTTATTGCAGTGCTATTTACAATAGCCAAAACAGGGGAACAACCAAAATGTCCATCGGTAGATGACTGTATTAAGAACTTGTGGTACATTTGTACAATGGAGTATTATTGGGCCATAAAGAAGAATGAAATCTTACCATTTGCAACCACATGGATGGACCTAGGGAATGTTGTGCTAAGTGAAATAAGTCAGACAGAGAAAGACAAATACCATATGATCTCACTTATATGTGAAATCTAAATAATGGAATACATAAACAGAAACAGTCTCAGAGATATACAGAAAAACCTGAGGGTTGTTAGATGAGAGGGGGATGGGGATGAAGGAGAAGGTGAGGGGATTAGAAAGCACAAATTGGTAACCACAAGATTTCCATGGGGATACAAAAGACAGTCTGGGGGAATATAATCAATAATGTAAAGATTTGGTAGGGTATCTGATGGACATTTATCTTATTAGGGATTCTACTTCATGGATGATGTAGATGCCTGACCACTGCAGTGTACACCTGAAGCTGAATAATACTGAATGTCAACTGTAATTATATATATATATATATATATATATATATATATATATATATATTTTCACAGGATGTAGATTGCAGCATAGGGAATAGAGTCAATGGAATTGCAACAGCTATATGTGATGTCAAAGGGATAGAAGACGGGAGAAGGGGGTAATCACTTTTTGAGTGGGTGTAAATGTCTAACTATTACATTGTTTTGTACACCTGAACCTAATTTTAAAAAATTAGAGTATTGTAAATGATCTACTTTGAATGCAGTATGTTTCATACTAATTTTAATGTGTTTTTAAGTTGAAAATAAGGAGCACATTGAAAATTTGAAAACTAAGTGCTAATGTGGTATCAGTGAACATGGGAATGCAGAATGCAAAAAGGCTATCAAGACTGAGAAAAAACATCTTTGCATGAAATCTTAAAAGAATGACTGTAAATGTAGAGAAAATGAGACAGAGAGAAGCACAGAAATCTTGAAGATTATCTGCTTAAAAGGAACGCACTCAGAATTTCTTTCAGTTGAAGGGATGAGGAGGGATTGAATTGAATCAAAAGCCATTTGTATAATAACATAAATAGTAATAGTTGACACATCTAGACACTCTAAGAAAACAATTGCTCTACGTTATGGATGGATTAATGAAAATGCAACCATTTAATTTTGTCCAAGCAGCCATGGTTAAACAGCACTCTAGTTTTTGGCTATCCAAGCTCCACGTGCAGTCCCTTCTCTTATGAAACCGCCTTTCTCTTACAACACGTGTTTCTCCTAAAGAGGCCTTGGGGCTGACATGGTGGTTACACAAACAGCTTCTTTCTCTGGAGATGTTTAGCTTTTGTGGAGTTTTGTTTTATTGCTGTTGTTTGTGTTTGTTTTTTTTGCTTTCATAGGCTGACTCATTCTTGTCTGCCAGGACCAAATTATCTTGGGCGTTAAAATTACTCCCTTGTACTTGGTCGGCAGTGTCCAAGCCATTCTCATTTACAAAGGATGCTCTTCCTGTGCAAGGCTTGCCGCAACTATTATTAAATCTTAGAGTATTAACTATGCAAGACACTGAATTTTAATGTTACACATGAACATTAATGATCAGGAGTAGCAATATTGTTTAAAAATCAGAACTAATGCAGTTCTTGTTTCTCCTCAATTGTTTTCATTGAGTAGTAGATGCTCATTTCCTGAGAGTGAGATGCTATTGCGGGCAGTCAAGAGGGCTTGACTAGGCTCCAGTTTTAGCTTCTAACAAAGCAGCTTCTTCCTAAGGCACCTTTTATACCCTTCTCTTGAGGCATCTAACACTGCCCTTTCTTCAGATTATCACTGCTGGCCAGTGCTCCTTCTTTACCACTAACAGGAGAGTTGCCATTCATCAGTAAGGCCAGCTCACATCATTGGAACATTATTATAGCCATAGAGGATGTAGCCTAGAACTGTTAATTAATTGGCTAATTAGCTTTGCCATAGAAAAACTGTTCAGTGATTTAAACATTTCATACGTCCATATAAAATATTTAATTAGATCCACAATTTTGTAAATTATAAGGTAAATAGTAATGTTTTTGAAAAAATCCAGAAACATACTTCTTCCTTGCTTTTGCTTTCGGTTTCCCTTTATTTCCTTAATATGGATGCGTTTTTAAAAAAGTTATATTTTCCTTGTGTCATGTGGGTATGCCAATTAAAACTTATAATTAAATATCTCTTGAGCTTTGTAACTAAAGGAGCTTGAAGCAATATAGCAATACACCCAATTTCCATTAAGTTGTCTTACTCACAGCTTTTAACATAAACAGAGTGACAATTTTTCCTTGAGCAATTCAAATTAGTTTTCTTCAACTTACAACTTCAAAAACCTGCATGTGAAATTCATATATGACCTACTGGCTAGTCAGCTGTAAATCCAGAGTTTTCTAAGCAATTTAGATTTAATTTTATTTGACAATTAAATTTTATTTTAATTTTAAAATGTGTTGATAAGACTGACTATCCAAAAAATTTTATGCATGTTGGGCCTGCCGAGTGGCACGTTGGTTAAGAGTTGGCATGGGACTCCAGCTCTGAGCAACAGGGCCCAGTTCAGATCCCACATGAGGGCCAGTGACTCTGCCCTCTACAGCAGATGGTGAACAACAGCTCCACCTGGAGCTGGCCTACCCTGAGTTGCTGACGACAGCATAAGCTGCAGTGAGACTGGCCGGCGGCTGGCGCGCACTTTCGTGAGCTGCTGTAAGCCGCCTTGAGCAGCCGTCCAGTGGCTGGCGAGTGACTGCCTCACCCAGGAAGAGTGCAATGATCATAATACCAACATGGGCCAGTGAAGCAATATCCTCCACAACTAGACTGAATAACAAAAGGACAGCAACTTGTCTGTTCCCCTTCCCTGGTTCCCCAATGCTGTTCCCCTACCCCAATTCCCCAATAAAATAAAATTTAAAAAAATTTTATGCATGCAAAGATGTTATTATTATCCACCTTAAGGAAATAACTTAAACAAAATGCTAGTTTTTTTATCTGATTAAGTTAAAAAAGATATTTTATCCTATTAAGTTAAAAAAGATATTTTGTTTATGTATTTCTTAAAGGAGAGTTCTAAGGAAATAAAATTTGAGAGATAATATATATGAAAGATAAAAGCCCCATTCACAAATTATTTTTAAAGCTGTATGTGCAGGTATAAAGATTTTATTCTATGTAAAACTTGAATATTTGCATAACTACTACTTTTTAAAAATCCCTTATACATGCTTATTGAATGCCTACTGTACTAAACATAAAGCTCTTAATTCTTACAAGTGTTCTTCTGATAACTAGTAAAAAAATACCTGGATTATTTTATGTTTTATATGTTTATTTTAAAATACAATGTCCTGAAATATGAAATTTATTTTGTAATATGTTATTTATATAAGCAATTAATTAGATATTCATCCTCTAAAATTGAATTAAATACAGAGGGTGCCAAAAAAGTGTATATACATTTTAAGAATGGAAAACTGTAGAAAATTATAATACTCAATATATACTGATTGAAAAAACATGAATACAAGTCACATTTGACTTCTGCAATTACAAGAGGTGCTCAAAATGGTTACTATCCTCATCAAGACACTTCTGATTATGGTGAACTACTGCTTGAACAATGTTGATCAAAGTATCCACTTGTATACATTTTTTGGCACCCCCAGTATTTATAGCATCCTTGGTTCAAAATATTTACAAATACATAAGTGAATATCTCTTGGAAAAATATTAGGGTGATATGAAAAATGTTATTTGAACCAATTTCTAGTAAATACTTCAATAGATAAAGTACTTGAGAAATTTGCTTTTGTATATTTTTATCCTTTCACATCTTTCCTTTTTCTTTTCCTCAGTAAGTCAGCTGCCAATCACTGTTTAAGATTAAGAAAAGCAATGGCCTGGAAGTCCCAATTGTTGAGTTACATTCATGTTATTTATACAGATATCTGAAAATTAAGGCAAACTTTCTCCCTTCCTTACAAAGTCATCTGTAAGTCTAGATAACTTTGAAATACCTGTCATAGTTATTTTCCTTTACAGCCAATTAAGTAGAACACCAGACCTTGGACTATTTGATAAATCTATGAAATTATACACATTTAGAGAATTTTTCAATGTGTGGCATCGAGTATCAAGAGGTTTAATAAACCTCTGTATCTTCCTTTTTTAAAAAATGTTTGGATCCTTGAAAGTGCAAAATGTCAAAAGCTATGAGGTTAAAATAGAATCTGAGATAAGTCTGGATAAAGGGCAGATATAGGCAAAACAATCTGACCCTCTAGGGTAAGTTTTCCTCTGCTTATGACCCAAGGGTTTTTGTGGTTTGTTTGTTTGTTTGTTTAATTATGAAGTTTTACAGGATGTAAAATGGACTGATGAAGTATGAAATTGTCTGGGCCCAGGGCAGGCTGCCCAAAGATATCCCACAATGGCATGTTGATTATTTTGAATTAAAATTACTTAAGAAACAGCCCGTGCAAGAAGAAAAACCTGACTTCTCTGTGCCCCTCAAAGAAGGACATGTGATAGGTGTCTTAATTGGCTCCTGAGGAATAAGAGACAACCTTATCACAAGAGTTAAAAGAATCCAGAGTCCAAAAGCTTATATAAACAAATCTTGTGAAGCCTTTACTAATTTATTACCTAAGCCCAAATTTTGTTTAGATTCCTCACTAAGGAATACTCAAACTTTGCTTAGATTTCTTTTTAATGAGCACTAACATTCTTTGTCCTGTCAATTTCTCAAAATTTATTGTTTCTTCGTCTAAATAGTATAAAAGGTGCCTTGTTTGATTGTCTCTTTGAGCCTCATCTTTTGGCCTGAGCATCATGTTGTGATTCTACTTGTGTACACATATTAAGTTGGTTATTCTGTTAATCTACTTTTGTGTCAGTGAATTTTATTTTAGTAGTTCAGCTGTAAGAACTAAAGAAGGGTAGGGGGGATTGTCCCCATCTCTGACAAAAGCTACTATATTTGGTATTCAATACAACATTTTGTATGTTTCTCTGAGTTGAGTTTGGCCTGTGTAAGGCCTGTCTTCAATAGGATCAAAAATTTCAATTAGAGAATTAGGTTACCAAAAATTATAAGGACTAATCATATCCGTCACTGCCAATACTGAGCCCTAATACATTTTCACTCAAAAGTAGAATAGCAAAGATTTAGACCATACTATGAAGTCCACAATTCACAATGGTATAACAATTGACTTCATTTCTCAAGGGACTGTGACAAATTTGGGTGGTCACTGGGTTGGATAGTGTAGAGTTGTTAGAAAAAAGAGTGGTTATGACTCAACAAGTGAATATGAGAATGAAAGAAAAAGTACAGAGAAAAAAGTGTACAAGAAATCTTCCCCTCATAAAAATATAAAAACAGTTCTCAAATATTGTCTTTCTTTCACTGTCTTCTCAATCTTAAACTGAGGCTAGCTGCCACACACACACAAAAAAAGTTTCTTTAATATTTGCTTTAATATTTAAATCTGACACAAAGTTTTTAATAGTTAGAAATGTAAGGAAGGGAATGTAAAAACCTAAGGAGTCAAAGAATTTAATCAATATATTTTATAAAACATGTATTTTAATTATTACCATCTCATCGAACCCAGCTGTCTTGAGTTTGTAAGAAACATCAAACATGTTTTCACCACTCGAAAAACAGGATATAACTGGGGATTAAATAAATACTTGTCAGTCAGATTTTCTTTTCATCTTTGTCACTGGGATGTTATTGGAACCTATCATAGTATCTGTACAATTACTCTTTTATAATGGAGTTGGGAATACTAAAGGGGAAGTAGAAGGAAAGAAAATATTTGGAAGAGGAACTTAAAATATGAGATTCTACAGGGAAAAATCATTCAACTACCCCTTCTAAGGACCAAAAAGAAATAAAATGAAATTAGAAATGTAAGTCTAAGATTAAGTATTTTTATAGACTAGAGTAAAAAGCCAAAAGAGAGTTTTAAGTCCCTTTCTGGGGATTACTTAGAAGTGAAAAAAATTGTCAAGCATCTATTTTAGAAATAATTTTGTCTAAGTTTCAATAGATAGACTGAATAAACTCTCAAGATCCTTTTTTCAAATCTTTAAATAATTATTTAAATGAAATCAAGAAATTTGACTTGAAATATCTTAGTGCACTAACCTGGGCTTTGTAACTTAATATCTATGTATAGTCATCTATTTTAACTACATGGAAAGAGGAAAAAAATGCAAAACATGTTTATTAGATCAAAGATCTCAATATATCTTGGATAGTATCAAGACCTAGAGGTCAAAATACAGAAGGAGGAGAAATGGAGTGGAGGAGAATGAAAAAGTCTCATTCAAAGTTGAGCTTTTAAATGTATATACTGTGAATGAAGGTCAAAGCAATTGTATTTTACTGTGATGAGAATATACTTTAGTTGAAAAAGTTTTCTATGGGTCATTATAACTGAACAAAGTTGCATTTCATCTGAATAAATATTTTATATTTTTATTGTGACCCAGTAGTAGCTGTTTTAAATTATAAAAATCATCTTCTGAAAAGCAGTGGTAATTAATTGAAATTGTAGTCCTTATAAATGAATAGGTAGGTAGCACTGACTCTGATTCACATCTTTCACATTAATTATCAAGTATATGTGTTAAAAAGTACAATATTTTGAGATTCTTCTTTAGCCATAATATGTATCAGGGCTGATATTAAAAGAAGAAGATAACTTCAATTTTTGGGGATGTATCTGCAATAGACACAATTAATTTAGAATTTCATACTTAAAACAATGTTGGTAATGCTTTACAATTTGATTCTTGGATTAATTTTCTTTAAATTAGCCTGGTTTCATTGTTTTTACTATGTGGTTACCATGTTACCATGATAAATTATAACTTAAAAACAACAACAGAATAACTGGAATTTGAGAAGAGAAGTTGTAGGAAAGGGCAGATACTTGACAAAGCTGTGCAGGTTGTGAGGACATTAAACTAATTTACCCTAAATTCCAAAGACATTAAATTGATTTACCCTAAATTTCATTTGATAACCCATATGTATATGTGTGTGTGATAAAAATTATTAAGAATCCCTCCCATAGAATGTTCTCTAAATGCGCAAGGAACAATATATCCCTTAAATTAACTCTTCACTTCAGCCAAATTTCCTATATGCCTATTAGACAAGAATTCTAATACCTTAATTTTTTTTCTCTGCCTCTAATGGTCCCAGTATCCATGTGTCACCTCATTCATTCATTCCTACTATTATCTACAGCCTGCACTATCCACATCTGCATCTCTTTATTTTCTTTTGCACAAACAAATCTCTACATCTTTAAAACATGAATATGCCAGCTGCCCTGCTGTAGCCTGATGTTTCTGTCTCACATACAAAGTCAACAACTGCAATTATTGATTGTTCTGTGCCAGACACTGTTCTTCACCTTTACACATATTATCTTAATATTCACAGAAATTGTATTGTTCAGGCGGGTATTATTATCATTTTTAATCTATAGTTGAAAAAAATTGAGAAGCAACACAGTTTAAGTAACTGGGCCAAGGTTACTCAGCTATTAAGTAGAGCAGCCTGGACTGGTAGAAACCCTGGCACATTTTAATCTCTTGTTTCTGCCTGTTCCACTGCATGCATTGTTCTCATACTGCCTGCTTTGAGAACAATGAAAACACACTTTCAATATAAGGGTCAAAATTCAAACTTGGCCAATGACTGACTATGAGTTGTAGCTTTGAATCTGGAAGAGTGAAGTCAAGTTTTTACATATGAATTGAAATCATTGACCTATAAATGTAGCATAATACTTTCAGAAGCTACACTCAACTTTCTTCTAAAGGTCAGGTCACCATTATTGTTTTCACCATTTTCTGCTCACTGTTAGTTTCTAACACTTCCCTTTCTGCCCATCTGCTAATGCTTCACTTTACTTCCCAGACTGATTAACCCAACAACTCCTCTTAGCTAAACTCCTAAGGAAGGTGAAGTGATTTTATGTTATCATTTGAAATTGTTTTTATTATTGTTTTGAGAAGTCAGAAAAGTCTGGGGTTTAGAACATTGGATTGGGAACGAAAATGTATGTATTTTAAAGTTTGATCTGCCATCAAGTGCTGGGTAACATTAGTTAGATGACTTGTCTGGATTTAACTCTTCATCTATTAAACATAGACAGTATCCAGCCTACCTCACAGGACTGTTATAAGTTTCAAATTCAGTAGAACACACAAAAAGCAGCTAAAAGCCTCACAAAATTTTAGCTATTCATGGGTCCTGTTATCCTGTTATAGATTATCTTGGCTATGTGATTCTATTGATATTAATCTGTTTTACGTTTTTCAAAAAGCAACCATCTGAACATTAGTTTTTATGTATGTGCTGCATTAAAGTATCTAAAACAAGTAAAGGAAATATATAAGTATAAAGTAATCTTTCACTGCTACTTCTTACAATGAAGGCAGCAATAAGATGACCCCTGCTACTTAGCCTTCTGCATCTATCTTTTAAAAATATTTACTTTGTGAAAGGTGTAAATATCTAACTATTGCATTGTTTTGTACATCTGAAACCAATCAAAAATGTTTACTTATTTGTTTTTAATTGATATGTTTTATTCACTTATAGTTGACATTCAATATTATATTATTTTCAGGTATACAGCATAGTAGTTACACATTTATATAACTTACAAGGTGATCATTCTGAGAAGCCTAACACCTACCTGACACACATACTTTTTGTTTAGATATGGGTTGCCGTATTTCATTTGTTTACTAGAACATTGTGGAAAGTTGTGTTAGTTCAGGAACTTTGTTTGGTTTGCAGAAACAAGATCCGAAGTTGCAAAAAGCCAGTGTTAAGTGAGTTAGCACTGTCAACTGTTGTGCGCTATTCCAAATGGAAACATTAACTATTGCTTTGAACAGTTTTACAGATATGTTTTATTTATGCGTTATACTAAATTGCAGTTCAGTCACACTGCCTTGCTATTCAAGAACAATTATCCCTAGATACACTGAACTCTGTAGACTAAATTGAACCATCTGCTATATACATAAACTCTGAATTCTTCATAATGTTTTCAACTCAGAAAAAAAAAGTGAATGTTTACCTTTACTGAAAAATTTTGTTGATTTGCAACAGCCATTTAAAATCTGTTTCTATAAAGCTATAGGGTATGTAGAACAAATGGTTTCACAAGTGTGCTAACTATGCTTCCAAATTATTTCTCTTCTCTAGTGTAAGAGTGATAGAAAACTCCCCAACCAAGTTTAAAAGATGTCAGTCTTCACAGCTCAGCTGTTGGTAAAAACACTGCCATAATAGCTCACTTTGAAAAATGTATTAAGACAGACACATAAGGAAATAAATATGATACACCAAGAGAAGTGTCAAAATTAAGGTAGATGTAAAGAGCCATGATGTACAGTGCAAGAAAGGTTAGGTTTTGGTTGGAGGGTTGAAATGGGAAGTCACTTTTTAGGGTGGACCTTGAAGTAGGCAGTTCAACAGGCATGCAAAAGAACATGATATGATAGGAAGGGAAATTGTTAGAGTTGAATATATCAAGTAGGACACTGACAGAGAAGCCAGTCTTATTCTCCAAGGGTTCTCTTTCAATTAAAGGATCTATCTTTTCACTTTGTTTATTGATGTCCCTATTTTTTTAGTACTGTCTGTATGTATAGAGCTCTGGTAAGAATGAAGATTCTGAAAATATTTTAATGATGTTTTCATATTCTGTTACAATTTTTTAAGTTAGCCTCCATTGTTTCTCTCATAAAATGAATTTAATTTATGCCACCCAATCCCACTCTAATGGCAGTTACCAGCCATGTAACCTCTTCACCACAAACTTGAGACCCCTTCATACTTATTAATCTCCAATAAGCCCTTCCACACTCATTGTCCCAAGCTAACTGGGGCTTCAAAATCTCAAATAAAATCCACTCTTCTCCCACATTATTACTATGATAGATCCATAACTTCTCTAAGAGTATTGGAATCCCTCCAGGTTATAACACAGGACTTGAGATAAAAATCCTGTCTGCTCTACAATTTACCCAAGCTTATTTCATATGGAACAAATATAGAGACCCTTTTCAGAGACATCCACTCATGACTAACCCTGCTACTTATCTCTGAAAGGAAAATTCCCTGTTTTCAGAAAAAAAAAAATCATTTTTGCTTTCTTTTCTCATTGTTATAAATAAAAAATAATAAGTAAATAAAATATCTGATAGATATTCTTTTTACAATTCTACTTTAAATTTTACAAAAAATCTCGTGACAAGTAACATGTATATATGCTTTCTGTCTTCTCTTCTCAGTAACTTCAGTTTCCTGCTGTTCAAGGCAAAACTCTTGGGTTCATCTTACACTTCTTTCCATTTCCCACCTCTGTTATCCAATCTATCAATAAGTCTTTTCTGTCTTTGCTTTTAGAATATATCCACACTCTAACCAGCTCTCAACTTTCCATCTCCATATTCTTATCCATCCTCTTCCTGAACCACTATAATATTTTATAAACTGGGATCCTGCTTCAACTGTTTCTCCATACTGAGTCAGTTTCCTGCCCTGTAGTCACAGTTATCCCTTTTAGACCAAGTGACCTCCTGGTTCAGACCCCTTCAATGGCTTCATATTTTACCAATTATTACACATTAAAAAAAAATCTTTGCATTACCAGTGCTCTCCCCCTAGCTGCTCTGTACACTCTGCCCTTTCATGCTCAAGTCACATTGACCTTTTCGCTGCCTAAGCATGCTAAGCAGGCCATCACCATTAGCTTCTGCACTTGTTGCTAAAAATTTACTCCTCCAAATGTCTGCAAGTTTCACCCTTTATTTCCTTTAGGTCTCACTTAGTTGGCACCTTATCTAAAATGCTTTCCTTCATTATTCTTTAGGAAATAGCACTTTTTCACTGTATTCTTCCTCAGCTTACCTGACTTTATTTTTCTTCATAATACTTATTGCCTCAAGACACGAGGTATGTCTTCTTTTTTTTTTTAAAGATTTTATTGGGGAATTGGGGGAGGCAAACAGCATTGGGGAACCGGGGAAGGACAACAGACAAGTTGCTGTCCTTTTGTTCTTCAATCTAGCTATGGAGGACATTGCTTCACTGGCCCATATTGGTATCATCATTGTGCTCTTCTCGGGTAAGGCAGATCAGTCGCTGGCCTCTGGACTACCGATCACAGCGGCTCTGGGCAGGTCACACTGGCTGCCAGAAGCTCACAGTGGCTGCCAGCCACTCACTGTAGCCTATGGCAGCCACTGCAGCAGGGGCTGCAGCTATGCTGCCCCGGGGACTCAGAAGCCCAGCTCCAGGTGAAGCTGTTGTTCACCATCTTAGCTGTAGAGGGCAGTGTCACTGGCCCTCATATGTGGAATTGGAACCTGGGCCACTGGCATCCCAAGCCAGCTCTTAACAAATGCGCCACTCTGCAGTCCCAAGGTATGTCTTCTTATTTATCGTTGTGTTCCCTCCACTACTGTTATATCTCCCATACTCTAGAAAGTACACAGCAGGCACACTCTAGGTTCTTAGTAAGTATTTGTTGAGGAATGAAACACTCTCTGAAGCCCTTGCCTCTTGATTTTCAAAATCATTTTTTTTCCTGAAACCATAACCATCAAAACAGCTTTTTCTTATAAAAACATTGACTGTGTTCTCACAAATCAAATCATCTTAATTTTCAAATCATACAAGAGTTTAAAGAAATCTGTTTTAGAAGTTCTCATTACTATTATCTTTAACATTTATTGAGTGTCTCCACTGGGCTTGGCATAATCTAAGCATTCAATCTAGTGCTAACCCATTAACAGCATATGTTCTCTTATTGTCTCCATTCTTGGGGCAAATAAATGCCCTTTAAAATATGAATACTTCTAGACTATTGAGGGAAGGTGTAAATAGCAATTTGGAAAATAAATGCAAGAAATAAAAAGTTTCTGCATGCTGAGAAGACTACAGAGACTGAGAAGACCCCTTCTGTGTTTATTAGAGGAAAATCCTGTTCCAGTTCCTCAAGTGAGTTTTCTACCATTGGAGTGGCAAAAAAAATTACAGCTACCAAGGGTCCAAGCTGTTGAAATTAAGTAAGAATGGGTCTTTGATGCAACATAGTTTTGAGATGAAAAAAAATAACCAAAATATTTCATTGCTTGTATTCTCCCTGGGCACCCTCGCACTGCTCTAATTTTATGCACTGCATAATACCTTTAAGGATAAAGGCGTATGTTCATTCATGATGTGGAAGGTAGATCATGATTGGCTGAAATTCAGCATATAGTAAAACATTAAAGTCCACCACTTAAAATATCTAACCAGAAGAAATGTTGGCACTGGCATTGAACTCCTTAATTAGCTTTTGGGTATTTGAATGCAAAATTAATATATAGAGAAGTAACAATTAGCCTAGATGAAAATTTTCTGGTGTTCTATTTAATTAATATGTCTCATCTTATGCTTTAAAGCCAACTTGGTTTTATTTTTACACTTCTTTGTTAATAAACTGTGATTGTGTCTTGTAATGAATAAACCCGTAAACCATCTGGCAGTTGTCTTCACGGTTCATTACGTGCTATAGGCCATTCTGAGAAGTTGCCTCAGGTGACATTTAAACTGGTGCAGGCAAAGACAATCACTTTTTATTATTGAGATCAAGTTTTGGAAAAAGGAGAGCTCTCCTTCTTGATGTCAACATCTACGATGAAGGTGTGGTCAGTCAAATAATCCAACCCATAATTCTTGTTTTGGGGTCATAAATGACAGCTCTCTGCATATACACATCTTTGTGCTTTTACATGAGATAATGTTTATATGCTTGAGCTGTTGTGATTTCTAGCACATTTTTTATTTATTAATTATTAATTATGTATTTCCATATTACCACATTGTTTTATAAAATCCTGTGAATATTTCATGGGGACAAGGACTGGAGTCTAAAATAACATTATGACATTTTTCTGGAATGAAATTGTGCCCCTAGAAACCTCATCATCATGGACATATGAGCTTCCAAGATATGTTACCCCAAATTTATTTTTCGTTCAGATCCTCCATTTTAATACTGTGCTATCTCCTGTGCTTATTATGTCTTCTTGGAAAAAAATCACAATTAGTGTTATAAATGGCAATCTGTCATTCTCTTGTCAGTTAATGATAAGTTTACTGTGGCTGGGAAACTATATGGAAACTACACAGTCAAAGAATAAAGCCTAGAAGGAAAACAGCATCCAAAGTGTTCACAATGCACAAATGAGATATATTGAACTCATAATTCCATTCAGGCAGATCCTGTCATAATTCTACATAGTTATGAGATACATCCACAATCTAGGTAAATGAAAGCAGCCTGCAAAGAATATGTATGTAAATGATAGTTTAATGTCTTTTTCCAATGGAAACAAAGTTTTTAAATTATGGTGTTATTACCAGAGATAGAACATAACTTTGCTTGATTGATGAAAGTCAGAGGACAGAGCATTTAAAGAAATGTCTCTGATATAATGAGAATTGAAAAGCAATTTTGAATTTTCAAGGAAGGAAGTCCTGACAAAAAAGTTTTCTCAAAATTTTACTAGATGCTTAGAAACACTAGCTTAATAAGCTCATCAAGATACTGAAATACTTGCCCATACATTTCTATTTTGATTTATTTTGGGGGACAAAAGCTTGAAATAACTACAGTTACAAGAAACATTGGTAATTTATTTTGATCATCATTGTGGGGTTGATTTCCACATAATGCTATAACACACATGCCATGAAGACATAAGTTACAGTGAATGGAATTAACTTTGATTGGTTGGTTGGTTTTCTTTTAGGGTCAGATTTGTGTTTTTATAGATATGTGGATAATATTCTTTGCTGTAATGAGATTTAGTGAAAAACAAAAAACAAAAAAACCTCTCACTGAGAATCATTAGACTTCAGACCCTGTTCTAATTCTTCCTTCATCAGTGCCCTTAGATATCAGTCATTCATTTCCAGAACTCCAGTTTCTTCTCTATCAAATAAAGACAATACTATACCTACAACAGAGGTAGCTACTTCATAAATTTCTGGTGAGGTTAATTACAATAGTTAAAACTATTTTCAGAGTTAAAGTAATTTTCAAAATACAATGCAAGAAGAAAGATGAATTAGCTGTAATCCTTTTTCTGTCATTTCTTAATCACCTGAGCCTAATTATGTAGTGTGGGGTGTGTGTGTGTGTGTGTGTGTGTGTGTGTGTGTGTGTGTGTGTGTGTGAATATCGGTATATCTTTTTCACATTGTCAACTTAATGTTTTCCCTCAAATGCAAATCTAAGCACTCTATGTCCACATTTTCTCTATAAGGTAAAACCTGTATTAATTATTATATTATATTAGAGCACTTGTTCTGAATCTGGTCTACTTCTATTGTTTCTTCTCTTGACAAATTTTGCACTCTATTTGACTTTTTTTTTTTTTCATCAAAATGGTGAGCTCCCATGCCTCTGGGCCTTCCTTAAGTTGTACCATTGTATGGAAATCTGTTACTTCTCTTCATTTATTTATCTTCCACCCATCCTATAAAATTAAATTTATTTGTGACATTCCTGAATCTCTATCATGTCTCTACTATATTCCCACAGCACAATATATGCTTAGCCTACTGTAGCACTATATCTAACTATATTGTGATTACCTGTTGTATCTCTATCAGATTCTAAGTTCTTTGAAGGGGAGAACAACACATTAATTTTTGTATTTTTTCCTTCAATGCAATGCTGAAAGGAAGCACACAATAATGCTAATAAATGTTTGATTCTTTTTATCTTCTCTACCCTCCAAAAATATTTTAATATTATTTCCAAAATCTAATGCTAACTTTAGACAGAAACTCTACAAGTGTGGCACTGCACTGAAGACTTTTTGTTTGTTTACTTTTGATGTACTTATGGGTGTTGTACAATTCATTCTACTGTGTCAGAGAATGAACATTAAAAGCCAAGCACAATTCATAATGTGCAAAAACTGACCTAGTTTACAAGAAGAGTACAACCTTACATGAATGTTTTATGTGGATTGTAAAAGAGCTTTCTCTTACACTTGGACTCATAACTCTTATTGGTGGGGATTAGTCACAGATGGAGACTTCTATCTGAACACAACTGCTGCCAAGTAAGTCCCACAGAGAACATGTTTCAAACCTATGACTCAGTTAGAGATTACCAAGGACTGGAGAACACAATTTGAAGTACTTGGCTAAAGGTGCATGTCTGTGAATTACAAGGGTACCTGAGAGCAGGCTGCTTGTTTTCTTCAATACTATCAAGCTAATGCATTTGATTATCAGTACCTACTGATCTTGAGAAGTCAAATAGAATAAGGCCAAACCTCAGAAAAAATCAGAATGTTTAAATTACCTTTCATAATTAGGCTGCCAAATACGATGAGAAGAACTGTATACAAAGGCATTTCTGAAAAAAGATGTATATACAGAGTTTCTAAAGAATGGTGAAGAAGTATTGATAGGGAGATATGATGGGAGTCTTCAAGTAACTTGTAATAATAGTGTTGGAGAAATCATATATCCAATAATTGGAGAATCATTATGAAACAATATATTTTATGAGGATAACCATTACAAAATACACTTAAGTACAAGATACATTTGAGGATACTCATATATAAAGGAAATTCTCAAAACCTCTCATTGGGGGATCTATTTTTCTCTTTATTTTTAAGAGTACAAATCAGTACACTTACATAGAACAAATAGATATGGGCAAAAATAATACATTTCACACTCACATACATGTACACAGTATTCAAGTTTTATAATGGCCCTGGATAAATTGCCAATACAGTGGGTATTCTAATGATTCTTTCCCACTGGCTACAGACAGGTATTAAGGGCTGCTATAAATCTTTATTCTCAAGCATAAAAGCTAATTACTACCATAGGTTAGGAATCAATTTTTCTATTCCCTCTGTGCCACAGTGGGGTATTATACAATTAGCTATATAAAGGAGATGTCATGTTTTATCTCATAGCATTTTTCTTGTCCACAATGAGAAGCAGCCACATTATTGTTGGTCAGTTGTGCTGATGCAATTCTCTTATTTACAACTGTGCACAGTATTCATGTGTTAATACAGTACATATGATTGGAAAGTACATCCTGGGAGATAAAAACGAACTGCAGGCATGATGATGTCAAACATCACAAAGGGATGCTGCAGAAAATACATGGCACATGCCTGGAAAAGTTCTGAAATGAGTCTGTAGAGCTTGACTCTGTCACTCAAGGTCTTATGTTAGTGTTGACAAATTCAAGACAGTATCTCTTTAAGTGTTGCTTCTTCCCTATTCTTGCTCTCTGCTTCTTGGACTTCAGAGCAAACTACATTAGATTTTTCATTAAGTTGCATGTAGCTATTACACTCTTTTCTCCTCTTTTTATTTTCTTTTTTTTTAATTTCCATACTTTGGTCTGGATAATTTTTATGTTCTTATCTTTCAGTTCAATAATCTTCTCTTCTGTTCTGTTTAATCAGCAAAGTCATCTAATAATTGCTTCATGTTAGCCATTGCACTTTTTAGTGCTAGAATTTCCATTTGATCCTGTACATATATTCTACTACTATGGCGAGATTCACAATATTTTCTTTATTTTCTCAAAAATATAAATTGAAATTATTTTGATGTTCATGCCTGAAAATTCCTATATCTGGATTGTTTTAAATTGTCTATTTTCCCATCTTTCTTTTGATCCTTCTTCAGGCATGCCTTGGTAAAGTTAGATCATTGTGTAGGAAAGCACTGTAGAAACTCTAGATGATGTAATCGTCCCCTAGAAAGGATTTTCTTTTGGAAGTCAATCAAGTAGGAACAGATTATCTTGCACCAATATGAGAGTAATAGATTTGAGGTGGGTTTTAAATTATTGAGGTCTAATCTAGGATTGTCGGAAAAGCCATGACATATTTTTTCTATGTTTTTCGTTGCAAAAATATGTCATGACTTTTCTGACAACCCAATATTTCCAGTTTGGTTTTACTCTTAGACCATTGTTCAGAGGTTGCAAGTGAAAGTCTAGAGCCCTTTCTTCTTGGTTGGCTTTGAACTCACAATTTTATCTCCTCAACAAAGCAAGATTGCCAAGAGCTCTTTTTAGCTTTTGGCCTCTCAGTTTCCCCTTATACTTGGCTTCTTAACCTCTCCTTATATTCATGTTCAGATCTTCAAGTGCTTTGAGGAGAAAAGTAGAATAGAATGCATGGGTTTCCTAATTCCTATCTGCGCTGATAGCCCAGAACTCTAATTTTTGTCTCCTAGTCCTGGGGGACTAACAGATATTTTAAGCCACTGCTTTTTGCTCAACTTTGGGCTCTGTATCACTAAAGAATTATCAAATGCCTTGTCCAACTCATTCATAACATTTTTGTTCCTTTGGAATTTGGCCACTCAAGCCTTGACTATCTAGATTATTCTCTGATGGCTTCAAGCAACAATTTTGTTTTTGTATTTCATACATCATTTATGTTGCAGCTTTCAAAAGGAGAATGGTCTTGTAAAATAAAATTTGTCATAGTCAGAAGTGGACATTGTACCAGCCTCTCTTTAAAGAATTCTAAATAAGGTTTTTGATTAAGAAGTACAAACAAAAAATTCAAAATAGAGGGCCAGCAGAGTGGTGCATTGGTTAAGAGTTGGCTTGGGACACTGGCTCTGAGCGGCAGGGTCCAGGTTTGGATCCCACATGTGGGCCAGTGACACTGCGCCCTCTATAGCTAAGATGGTGAACAACAGTTCGACCTGGAGCTGGGCTGCTGTGAGTCACTGGCAACGGTGGAGGCTGCAGTGGGGCTGGCTTTCGTGAGCTGCCGAGAGCTGCTGTGAGTGGCCTTCCAATGGCTGGCAAGCGACTGCCTAACCCGGGAAAAGCACTGTGGTGATACCAACATGGGCCAGTAAAGCAACGTCCTCTACAACTATGCTGAGGAACAAAAGGACAGCAACTTGTCTGTTCCTATTCCCCAATCACCCAATGCTGTTGCCCTCCCCCAATTCCCCAATGAAATCTTGAAAAAAAAAAAAAAAAAGAAACATAGAGGGGGCATGAGAAATGCAAAAATGGGCAAGGATTCCTGGAAAAAGAGGTGAGGAAAAATGGCTTTAAATACTTACAAACAAATCCAATTGGTATTTTAAATATATTTGTTTGAAAACAAATAGTTAAAAACATAAATACTTGTAAGGTGTTTTTCAATCCAGTCAAGTAAACTGGATTGAATTTTATCTATAAATTGTTATTGACTGTGAAAATCAGCTGACTTCTATTGCTAGAAATCAGAACAGAGTGTATTAGACTGAATAAATGTGTTGCCTAGTAAACTTGCATGCTGCTAAATTACATTCAATTGGTGAATAGTTTAATGATTTTTCTCCCTAAGATGTGAACATGTGAATGTGTCTAAAATGGTCTGTTTTACTTAGTCGAATTTGTAGGCAGAGGGCTTACATGCTTTTCAAAAAGATAAGAGATGCCATAAAAGTGATGAGGCAAAACAGATATCCAAATGGTAAAAGTGATATAATTTATCTATGAACATTTAACTGAAATTAATTCTTAAATGGTTGATCATATTTTGTGACAGCAATTGTAACTGCCTCTATGCATGAGTTAGAGTCTTTCATTGTGGTGATTATAGAATGATCAATGACTTGGTTTCTGACAAGTGAAATCATGAGTGCATTGAAATTTCTTGAGCCATTCATGACATAACTACCCATGAGCACATCAGGTATCCAGAATTGTCAGGTATAATTCACATATTGATTTTAATGTAACTCTCTGAAGCATTGTCAACCAATACTATTAGTTGTCCTCTGACTAGTGACCAATTAGCAATGTGACTATCTGGGAAATGTACAAATCCATCAGGGAAGATGTACATGTCTTCCACTATTGCAAGGAAAGATAGTGACACATATAAAATTATGTGCTGAACAAAACTGATTGAACATATAAAATGTTTCTGGCATTTGGTAGGTGCTAAGATATAGAAACACCAACAAACCAGTCAACCCTTTTCTCAAGAAGACTATAATATAGTGGAGCTCCAGATAAATAAACCAACAGAAAGGGTAAAATGTGATAAAAGCTATTGATATGTCCTCAACAAATCATTCTTGAGCAATTTTATGTACTAGGTTTATGAAAGTGGAATTTAAGGTAGTAAAAGTAGATAATTTATCAATATAAAATATAGTAAATATGATAGACATTTGCAAAGTTTGTTAAAAGATTTATGAGGAAAGACATTTAAAATACATTGTAGATTTAGAAAAGGATTCTTTTTTAAAAAAGATTTTATTGGGGAATTGGGGGAGGTGAACAGCGTTGGGGAATCGGGGAAGAAAAACAGACAAGTTGCTGTCTTTTTGTTCTTCAGTCTAGCTGTGGAGAATGTCGCCTCACTGGCCCGTGTTGGTATCATCATTGCACTCTTCCTGGATGAGGCAGTCACTCTGCGGCCATTGGAAGGCTGCTCACAGCAGCTCACGAAAGCGCACGCCAGCTGCCAGCCAGCCCTACTGCAGCCCACACCATCGGCAGCAACTCACGGCAGCCCAGCTCCAGATTGAGCTGTTGTTCGCCATCTCAGCTGCAGAAGGTGCAGCGTCACTGGCCCATGTGGGATCCGAACCAGGGTCCTGCTGCTCAGAGCCAGCATCCCAAGACAACTCTTAACCAAAGCACCACTTGGCAGGCCCTAGAAAGGGATTCTCTATAGGGAAGAAGGTGTTACTTCAATTACGGAACAAAATCAAGGTGATGGGACTCTGCAGGCAGAGAAGAGAGAAAACATAGAGTATGGTGGTTTTGTACTGTGCCAATTCAAGTAAACAGAAACTGAATTTTGTAGAATCACCTTCCTTGTATGGTTAGATTTGGACACAGGGCAGTCAAGTGAGATTTGAAAGGTACAAATGAAATAGTAGCCATTACCTACAAAAGATGATTGTAAGTCCCCGCACACCGCTAGAGCTTAGCACATTTTTGCTGGTCCACTGGCTTTCTTGTCATTGTGCTCTTAGATCTCTCTACCTTCACCTTCTCCAAGTCCTGGGTCAGGCACATCTGCAACTCTGGGTTGAAGGGCACCTGCCGATTACCTGTATCATTAGAGTTAGGGACATGTTCTGATTTGTTCTTGGGAATACCAGGTTATTTTCAATGGTCCTAGTTTATCTTTGATTTTTTTTTCTGTTTTGCTTAGAGCTTTTTTACTGTCTGTCCTACTACTGACTAAGATAATTTCAAACCCACCACAAGGTGCA
Source organism: Aselliscus stoliczkanus (assembly GCA_033961575.1). Classification (NCBI taxonomy): domain Eukaryota; kingdom Metazoa; phylum Chordata; class Mammalia; order Chiroptera; family Hipposideridae; genus Aselliscus; species Aselliscus stoliczkanus. The sequence goes on along the minus strand of CM066734.1, from coordinate 66,012,095 downwards.
TAAACAATTCAATCCATAGATTTCTCACCAGTTGTCCTTTCTGGTCCCTGATTGGTTACTTATTGTTAATGTTCCAATCACCTCCTTCTGGAACTTTACTTCACTAACTTTCCCCACCATTATGTAGAGCCTAAGCCTTATAATAAATCTTATCATATAGCATTCATGGGTGTTCTGGTTCCCTGATTGAACCCTAAAGAAGGCTTAGAGCAAGGATATATGTATGTGTGTGTATATATATATATATATATATATATATATATATATATATATATATATAATTTTTTTTTAATAGGCTCATCTGGCAACTATATATAGATGATGTGGCTGAAAGAAAGGGTGAACGTGGGTAGTAGCCAGAGCTGGATTCCATTAGGATCTCTTTAAGAATAGGATGTATGTCTTCGTTTCCATTTTCTAAAAATCTCATTTGCTGCTTGTGAAAATGGGTTGGAGTGACAAGATCTAAGGCAGAAAAATCAAGTTAATTAGACTGTTATACATTTAAGAGGATAATACTAAAAACATGTACCCAGATAGTGGGTAGTGGAGAGAAGGCAAATGTACAGAGATGAGGACAAATGAATTTTAATAAATGTTTTAAAGATATCTATGCTCCTTCCTATCAGAAGCCTTTGCACTAACAAAGTTTTTGTTTTTCAAATTGCCTGTAAATCATAATACTTTAAGTGTTTGTAAAATAATAAAGTGGCATAGAATAGAAAACTCAGAGTGCATTGCAAAGTAAGCATATTATAAATACAAGTACAGATTATAAAGCTGGTTCAGTGTAAGTATACATGTGTGCATACTGAATAAAAATGTGTTTTTTAATGTGTTGGTCAAGAACATTTGAAATCCTCTAGTTATAGTGACCAAAACATGGAGACCTCATGAAGTGCCCCATTTTTCACAGTGGACATTTGAGAAGGTAGATCTGAATAAAGTATCAAAGAATAAAATAGAGAACAGAGCATCTTACAGTGAAATAAATATTGCTATCTTTATATTCAGATGAATCAGAGGACAACTATTATTAGTTTTCTATTCTTAAGAAATATTTAAATTGCTGCTTCTGCATTGAACATTTGGTAACCATGCTATTTTTCCTTATATTAAAAAAGGATAAAAACCTTTAAAAATTAAAAGGGTAATATGCTTGCTTTCAAGCCAAGTATATATTCCCAAACTCTTCCAAATTTGTTATTATCTTATTTGTGTTTCTGGGTACATGGATTGAGTAATCAATAAAATCATGATTATTTATCTATAGTCTCATGGAATTTTTGTCTATTTCCTTCCCTTTGCTGAGTTCAAAAGTAGCCATTTTCAATATAGCTAAAGGTTACCACAGTATCTTTACAGATTATTGTAGTATAAGTTATGTTAAAATAATTTAAATTTTAATAATCAGCTACTCAGGTAAATACCCCATTGCAGTAGTCAAGGTTAATTTATAGTCTATATTAGTAAATGCATGTGAATCTATCAACAATGACAGATAATATCTTTAATGGGAAGTGGTGTTTTTGCTGAGCATCTTCCATTTGCTCTTTTGGATATACTTTTCCACTTTCTTCCCCTCTCTGTGCCCTGAGGTAGATGAGGGTTATGGTATGTGTATACATTGAATTAACAGGGCTCCCTTGTTCTCTGGCTTCTAGTTGGGTTTGATCAATAGATAGGTACGTACACAGGAGATTTGATGGTGGGAAGAAAGTGAGGTACAGTACAATTGCCCCAGATTCTGCCCGCTGAATTGTCTTCATTCCTCCACCAAAGGCTACAACTTCTGTGGAGCAGATTTCTCTAGGGAAGTGTTGGGATGACTACTCTGGGTATCAGTGGGTGAGGAGGGGTGATGGATAAAATGTAAAGAATGCCTGCTGTTGATGATGTGGTGTAGAAGACATGGGGGCAGTCAACATTAACAGATCATATCCTAGGAATGTAGTGATAATGGCCTGAAGAGTTCAAGAGAAAACATGATTGAACAATCTATTGTTCTGTGTTTACAGGATTACATTCCAAATAGTAAATGTAACATGACCAGGAAAATGAATTATAATTTACATTTTCCTGCATAATATAGGTAAAGCTTGGATTTGAGAGCCATTAGATAGATGCCAATAGTCATGGGTCACATGATGGATGATGGATACTGCAGTGTTTTGAGTAAGGATGTAATCAGCATTAAGTAAATGGCACTGGGAAATTGCAGAGGCACGAAGGCCCAACTGTTTCAATACAAATAGCATTTTGAGTAATAGCAGCATAGCTGTGCTCTTTTTCTTGTGGTTGGAGATATGAAATTAGCAAGGGAGATTGCATTTGAAAATAAAGACCATCAAAATATAGCTTCCATTCGTGAATGGAAAGTGATGGTGCCTGAACAATATAAAGAATTTTTACGTGTAATAATTGGAAAGTAAACAAATATGTAAGTATCCCTTTTCCTTCCATCATTCTAAATCTTCATCAATTCAGGCCATGATGTGAAATGTTTTAAAACCAAATTGTTTATATACAAAGGTTCTTCACAAAAAATATTTGTTTGGATCTGCATACCCCATGAGAGATCTCAGACAGAATAGGGGTGAATCCCATCACAGTTGAACAAGTAAAAGCAGCAGAAGAAATGGGGGATCACCAGGGACTCAGACTCCAGTGAGCATTGTTGAAAAATCACCCCTCTTTCAGCATCAAATTTATTTCTAATCTAGGCTGAGAAATGCTACAGGTTAGGACTTTCCCTTCTATTAATTTAAGTAACAGTACAGTTGTTATATGTTATTGAATCATTAGAAATTTGGAAAATATAATTCTGTACTAATTTAAAAAAAAAAAAAAATCAAGCACCAAGAATGCACGAAGAAAAAAATATTTTTACAATACTGGTTAATTTTGAAGACACTGTTTTTAAAAATTATTTTAATGAATTTTATTATTTCATAATTTTAATAATTACATCTATTTTTATTAAAAAATTACAGGTTTTCTAGTTTTAATGATATTGTTTTATTTTGATTTTAAAGCTAGCATGGGGCCCTTGAAAATTACAAAAATATTAAAACTAGAAGAAAAATGTCACTTTCAGTCCGACCTGCCAAATATTATTACCAATAATCTATTACTGCATTTTATTTGATAGTTAATCCTATGAATTATCAGGATGCCTTTTAAATTTTTTAAAGTAGGAATAAAATAGCAGATGAAATGTACCAAATGATGCATTTGGATTTTATTCAATAGCCCAATAAATGATGTTTTTATGATATAACATAAATCATAAACAGTCAATAAGAATTCAAATTTTCAAAGAAATACTCATTGAATCACCAAATAATCAGGCAAAGATTATTGTGAATGTTATTATTTCTAATTTCTATGTAAATATAATATTTTAGCAAAGAAGTACACTTTTTTATTTATTTGAAAATACATGGATGTGAAAACAAGCTGTAGTCATATTTTCTTTCAAACAATTTAAATAAATTTACCTCTAAATTTTATATTAGACATTTAAGTAAAAGATGTGAAAACCACAGAAATTAAAATAAAATTTTTATAATAATTTATTCAAATATTGTTACTTAATGTACTCATTAAACTAAAATTGCCAGCAATTTCTCATATGTATAAATCAATGAACAAATCTAATACTAATTTGTGGAGTCACTCCAAAATAGTTCATAATTTTTAGGTACATTTTGTTCATTATTTATATATTACCCATTACTACAAAAATGTAAAAGAAATAATTCTATGTAAATCTCTTCTTTTTACCAATAGGTGGCACTAAAAATGTGTATTTTTCAACAGTAAAGTCCATTCATTCATAACTATGTTGAATATGCCCTTTGCTTATAATGCAGTTCCAGCTGTGACTTGAGTCAAGATCACCTATCAATCATAAAATTACTCTGATGTGAACAAGAGTTGTATTATGCAAATAGAATGTAGAATGTTTATAATGATGAACCATTACATCAAGAATATTTTACTTTGCTGCTATTATAAAATTATATTGTAGTCAATTAAAATTGCATTTTATTTAGTAAATTGGATGCCATATTTTTCTTATAATATCATCATTATTATCTGTTCAAATTGTCAATTGTACTTTAGTCTGGGATGTTAATGCTTATCTGAGTAAACAGTGCATCTGGAAGAATTTTGCAGATTTCAGAAGTATTTTGGCTTTACTTAGAATGTTTATAAATATATCCTCTGATTTATAGTGCTTCATAAAACTAGGAGCAAATATCTGAGCATTTGTATCTGTACTAATTTTATTAGTAGCACTCTTCATTTTATCCATGTGTATACAGTTAAAATTCTTCACCTTCCAGTATAATGAAACTCTGACATCTCAGTCATTTAGAATCCTTTTAAATCTAGTTCATTCAAGAGGTTCAACAATTCACAGGGAACAAAACCAAAAAATCTTATGATATTCATTCTGCATTTTAAACAGCAGTTTTATTTAAATGATTTATTGCCATAAGACAAATCCTAATGATATTCCTATTTCATAACTGTATTTTATTCTGGGCCTGCATGGTGTGATTTATTCAGATTCCCTAAGAAAATCTGAACCACTGTGTAGCTGTAGCTATTATGTAGCAAATGCATTTACATTATAATAATAAAAATACATTTTTCATACCCAAACTTTCTTATAATCATATATGCTTGAGTAATTTCAGTATTTTTATTGGATCCCAGTGAAGTCTCATTATCTTGTACAATTTGTCTAAACGATGTTTCTCTGATGCCTACTGTTTTCTGCTCTTTAAGCCTGTGTGGGAAAACAAACTTACCTGACATGGGGCTTTACTTAATTCTATTTCCATTGTCCCATCTATAATACGATCAGAGATAGCTCAATATGAAACCTTTTCCTTTCTCCTCTTTGCTAGCAGGAATTCAGCTTAGCTTTCTTCCTTTTATCAGCTGCCAAAACTTTATTTCTGGGTGTCCTTGACCCTACATGACTACTTGTAGAGAATAATACACACTCAACAGTTCCCCATCTCTTCCCTGTTCCTTCCTTAATCATCCTCTTTTTCTCAAACCTCTATGTTCACCTTGAATGTTTTTAGGGTTTATAGAATGAAACAGGCATAAACTTTAATCACTATTAGGAGAAAGAAAGCTTAAAGAAAAGGTACTTGTTAGTTTAACGTGTAAATGCTGCAAGAGATTTAGACATAGTCGAACATGGACACATTTAGGATCATGTAGTAACCAGTCTCCAAGATGGCCTCCAATGATCCCTGCTTCTTGGAACTCACACCCTTGTGTAGTTCCCTCCCACATTTTACCAGAGTTGGTCTGTGTGACTGGTAGCATACAGGAGAAATGATGGTAGTCACTTGCAAAATTAGGTTATCAGAAGACTATGGCTTCTGTCTTGGGCATTCTCATTTTTGTTCAATACATCTCTGTCACTTGCTCTGGGGAAAACCAGTTACCATGTTATGCCACTTGGGGAAGAAGTGAGGCCTCCAGTCAAAAGACCATGAGAAACAGAAGCCTACCAGAAAACAATGTGGGTGAGCTTGAAGCAAATCTTTCAGCCCCAGTTAAGCCTCCTGAGAGACACTGAGCCTGAAATATCAGCTAAGCCACTTCTGGAGTCTTGGCACACAGAAGCTAAGAGGAAATAACTGTGTCGTTTCAAGCTGTTGAGTTTTGGAGTAATTTGTAATGCAGCAATAGGTAACCAATACAGAATTCAAATAATATTATCAGATTATGCAATCATGAGCTGCCTCTTTAGCATGGATTCTATTGGGTTGTCGAAAAAGTCATGACATTTTTTCTATGTTTTTTTGTCGCAAAAATGTGTCATGACTTTTCCGACAACCCAATATATCAGGGATCTGCAAACTACAACCCCAGTGGTCAAGTGAAGCTTGCCTTCTGACTTTAATTTGTGAATAAAGTGTTATTCGAACACAACTACTTCAGTTTGTTTAAGATTGTCTATTACTGCTGCCCTGCTACTTCAGAGTTGAGTAGTTAAGAAAGAGGTCATATGACTCACAAAGACTAAACTTTTCTTCTACATTGTGGGCAGTATACACTTTGGCTTACATCATTCCAATTTAGTAGCAAATGCAGGGGGAAAATATTCATAACTGGACAGAAAAAGTTCATGAGAGAACTCTGATTTACCTGTCTTGGGTTATGAGCCTTTCTGCCAATTATGCAGACAGGTGGAAATGTTACTCTAATTGGCTAAGACTAGGTCATGTGACCATTCTTGCTTTTAGAGGAGTAGAATGAGATCTACTCCAGCCAGATGAAATTGATTCCCCACAAGAAAGGAAGATTTTATTACTTGAAGAAATGTGTTAGTAGATAGACATACATAGTGGGAGGTGGGGAAGTTGAATGAGTTGTTCTCATGAAAACATTATAGAAATACACTACAGAAAAATAGCCATTGTAATGAAAATGAGAAAGTAATAGGGATTTCAGAAATGCTCCAAAGAATCATGAGCTTTATCCCTAAAGGCTACATAAAATTCCCTTTCTTGATAGAAAAAGGCCTCCTGTTCCCTCTTTCTCTTTCTGTTCCTGAGGATAGAAGTCATATATCTCTCATCTCCTTTTTCTTATCCTTTCATTTCAGGTAGAACTGCTCCTGAGTTACATTAGGATAGGGAACAACAGGCATTAACTATAAGCTATGCAAGCCCCATAGTCCCAAACCCATGCATAGGTTTGGTAAACTTCACTCATAGCTCCACCATTTTAATATTACATCCTGGAATTATTACAATGATTTCAGATTCTCGTACATTTTTTTGGCAATTTCTCACATAATTTTCAGATAAAAACTGTGATAACACTTTGCTGACATAGTATTTTTGGTCCCCCTGGAAAATGCTAATTAGGGTATAACCTCTCTGGAAAATCCAATCATTCACCCACACACTACCTGGTCCAACTGTGGCATATAATTTAGGCACATGATCTGGGCTCATTATTTCTTACTAAAATGAAAAGCTCACACTCTTAAATTAGGTGAAACAGCAGAAACATGGACTTTGGATTCAGACCTAAATCTTTATTTCACCATTTACTACCTGTGACATCTTGGATAAGTTAGTTGACCTTCTGAATTCATTTTTTTCTGCTTTGTAAAAATAGATCTGGAAATGGTTATTTTGCAGAAATATTGAGATTGCATAAATCAAAGTGCTTAGCACATAGTAAATACTTAATATTAGAATCCTATAGTCTCAATATTGTTTAGCTCCTATAATATTTTTTAATTAAAGTTTATTGGGGTGACAATTGTTAATAAAGATACATAGGTTTCAGGTGTACAATTCTGTAATACATCATCTATATATCACATTGTTTAGCTCCTATAATTTAACCACCTGACAAAGGAGTACAAATGTTACATTTCTATGTTATAAATAATACACAGCTAATTTCAATTATAGCAGTAGTATATACCTACATGAAAAACATGTTATTAAGGATCTGAGTATTATGGGAAAAACTGAGTTTAATTTTCTTCATATAAAATATTCACATCCCCAATTAAGTTGATTGAACTCTACATGTTAATTCTGTCTCAACTGGATTAATTAGGAGAAGCGTTTCAAGCTATGACCTATTCATTGATTAATCTTTGACCTAACTGTGGTTTCAGAGTTCAGTACAGACATAAGGTGATTTAGTACCTTAAGGACATTTTCTTAATTTTTAAAGTGATCACAGTTGACAGTAGATTTTCGTTTCTTTTTTAATTAAAGTTTATTGGGGTGACAATTGTTAGCAAAGTTACATAGATATCAGTAGATTTTCTTTTACCACTATATTCTGGATTAAAATGACCATCTCTCGGTGGCATTATTACGTTCTGTAACAGTGTCAATATATTATGCAGTAGAGGGATGTCTTTTATTGCTAAAGAAAAATAAAAAATGTCCTGGTGCATGTGGTGCAGTCAGTAAGAATAAAAGAAGAAGAGGAAATGGAACCCGAATCTTCAATTTTTATAACATTTGATCAAATGTTCAAATGTTTAATTTGATTTCTAGATACCCTCTTTTGTTTTCTTCTTTCCTGTGTAGGCTCCATGCTCGCCTCTTTTTTGATTTTGAGTTGTCTTCCCTGAGTTGCTTTCTTGACCCTTGAATTTTTTACTCTTTATGCTCATTGTTTTGGTAATTTTCACAATGTTGACAGCTCCATAGAAAACTCTGGAACTCAAATATCAGTCCTATTTCCTATCCTTCTGATCTACCTACATATATCTTTGTTTAAACAAGGGGCAGATTCCTACAGTTTACTGTCTGGATTAACATAATTTAACTACTCCACTATTATCATCAACATAACTTTACTTTTCCAGAAAATACTTGTCTAGGAAGAGACAGGTTGCAAAAATATCTGTTGTTCATTTCAGAAAATTCTGAAAGATCTATCAACTTTTCAATAAAAAGCTCGAATGGCAGTTTACACCCCAAGATGCTCTGACTCCTTGCTGCAACATCCTTTCCTTGCTGTGTCCACAAATCATTATTATACCATGATCCTTATCCAATTTCACCAAGTCCTGAACTCCCTCACCCCAGATCTCATTCTGAATTGAAAGACCCACTTTGAACTAGTCTTTAAAATCTCATAAATATGACAGCTTTGCCTTTTTTTCTCTAAGGTGCTGCTAAGACTGTGAGGAATAATCTCCTTTAGCACAGTGAGCAATACATTCAGCTTTGCATTATCAACACATTGTTTTTGTGGTCTTCAGGGGATCCAGCAGCCAACATTTCTAAAACCAAATGAGTATTTCTCTGAGCAGCTTCCGCTATGCTTTTCTCTTTAGCACATTCTACTAGTGGAAGATCTGACTTTAGTTTCAAATTACCTGGCTTGCTTTATGGATTTGAAGTAGTGTACCAAGTGATATGTCTATAAGGAAAATAATACCAGATCACAGGAATTAAATTCATACTCCTTCAAGAACTGGGTTAAGAACTTCACCTTGCTTAAATAATTTAAATTTCATCATTAGTTTTTTCTCCCTGTAAACTGGTATGCTATAATTTCCTATTTTAAGTCTTCTATCAATGAATAATACATACTGGTATCAACATTCACCAATTACAGGATAGAAAAAATAATATTTTTGCCTCTTTCTCTCCATAACTATCTATGTCCAATCAGTCTTTAGAGCCTGTAATTTCTGTTTTATAGGCATAAGTTTGACCTCTTTTAATTTCACAGCAGCTTCAATAAATTTTATCCTCACTAACTACAAAAATTCTTAATTTTGCTCCCCTGGCTTTAGAATAATTGTTAACAATATTAACACTACAAATGAGGTGAGTTTTCTTTTTAATGTTAGTTAATTTTAATTTAAATGTATAAAAAATCACAAATATCTTATTGATTCAATGGCTAATAAGAGCAAACATATAAAATTTGATTAGGAATAGCATAATTGATCCAAATGTTGATCCTAGAAATAAAAATGTATGAACAGTACCTGGTCCACAGTAAAAGTTCAATAAATATTTGTGGAATAAATACTTGGAAGTTAATTTGTGAAAATCAAGAATTGGCTCTTGTGTGCCGGTCGAGTGGCGCGGTGGTTAAGCACTGGCTTGGGAAGCCAGTGGCCCCGGTTCAGTTCCCACGTATGAGGGCCAGTGACACTGCCCGCAAAAAAAAAAAAAAAAAAGAGAGAATTGGCTCTTGTGACATACACGGTCTACTCCAACATCCATCGATAGCCTCCATTCTTCCTAGTAAAGAAAATCCTAACTTTTAGTGTAACACATCATAACCAGGAAGAAAGATGCTCCCTTGTAGTTAGTTGCTGGCCATGTGACTAAGTCTCACTCAAGGATATGCAGGTAAATATATCACATGGAAATATGGGAAGCCTCAGTAATGCATAGGTGTCTTCCGAAAATTAAATACGCTAAAGGCCAATAAGATCCAGTACCCCATTTGCATGGGCCCCTTCTTTAAGTTATATATCTGTAAATAAATTTTCAAAGTATTCTGACTAGAGTACCACTAATTTTCTACCAGGATCCTGACTGATTCCACACATTTCAAATGTAATTCATAATTTTAACCAAATATTTTCCTTAGATTTGCCTCTGCTTTAACCTATTTTAATCTGTAGTGTCACTGCTTGCCATTTAGCTTAGTTTCTAATTTTATAACCTTTGAAATTTTCTCTATGCTTAGTGACCAATCAACTTCTTAAAGCCTATTATGTTTGAATCTTTTGACAATTTTGCTTATTTAATCATATTAGAGACAACAGGTGAATTATTTTTCTAAATGATTATATGCTATATGTATCTGAACATTCCAATAAAAATCACTACAAGAGAATCATCTAAATCAAAGAAGTATAGTAGTATCATCATGTTAATTAATAGTAAAATGCAACCAACATAACATGTAGCACACATCATAGTTTAATACTTTTTAAATGATATATGATTATAGCAGTGACTGAGAGTAACCATAGAAAGGAAGTAATTACAGATTTAGAGAAACATTTATGAAAGAAATCCATTGCACCAGAATTACATTATTCCTACACTAAACAATTCATTAATGAGAATTGGTAATTGCTGAGTAAGCTAAAGTAGAATATATATGCAAAGCCTCAACATGGAGCAATTTTAAGATGCCAGGGAAATAAAAAATAGAGAGCTTGCCCAAAAGATCATAAAATTTAGTTAAGATGAAATTGGTAACATATTTAAATTGGATAGAATCTGAATTACAGTGTATGAGAAAGATTATTACATATTAATAGATATTAATCATATAATTTAAAGAAATAAAATAAAAACAATTTAAAAAAAGACTGAAGAAATTTATAGCTGAGTGGAAACAAAGATGGGAGAAAGGAGAAAATTTGTGAAGTATAAGAAGCAATAGTGCTTTTTTTGTCTACTCTTGGGTCCCCCTGAGCACTGCTCAGGTTGCATTGCACACATTCCCAGCTCCTGCTAAGCTAGCGCACCTCCCCAACCCCTGTCCCCAGTTGTCTCCTTCCAGCTGCCATCATAATCATCTACTGGGACCTCATCAGCTGTAATGAGATATTCTCTGACATCTACAAGATTAGACTAAGAAAACACCTCATTTCTTAGTTTAATTATATTTTCTCTTCTGTGTTCAGTGTAGAAGGAAAACAGCTGTCACCCTCTTCTGAATAAAATGTCTTTGGACAGACTGTGCCTAGAGGTGGAGGGGAAGATGGTCAGTAGGACAGAGGGTGACATTGATGACTTGCTCCTTGGTGGAAATGACTGCTAAAGGCCCGGAGGGCTAAGGTACCAAAAGTACAGTAGTCACTGGTGTTGATACTGTCCTGAACCATCATTCGCAAGAAACCAATTCCACAAAAGAAGCCTACAAGAAGTTCATGAAAGATTATATGAAACCAATCAAAGGGACACTTGAAAAACAGAGATGAGAAAAAATAAAACCTTTTATGACAGGGGCTACAGAACAAATCAGGCACATCCTTGCTAATTTCAAATAACTACTCATACCAGTTCTTTCTTGGTGAAAACGTGAATCCAGGTGGAATGGTTGCTCTGCTGGACTACCATGGGGATGGTGTAACTCCATGATTTTATTTAAGGATGATTTAGAGATAGAAAAATGTTAATACAGTTGGTCATTTGGATTCAAAACTTGTCATCATTACTGCTGCTTTTCATCCACACACCAGGACTAGGACAAATGGAACTGATGTTATCTTGAGCTCTTTGTTTATTTTCACCTTGATTTATTTACAGCAGAGACATTGTTTTTAAGAAAAACATGTCATATAGGTTGTCTAAAAATAAAGTGCATTTCAACTCATTTGAGAGAATGCTGCTTAGTTTAGTTTGTATTTAAATCCACCTCGTGTAGTGTTCCTGGAGGAGCTACAGTCTGGTAGACCACTATTATAAAGCGTAAGACTGTCTTCAGATAACTTCTACAGTGGAAACTACTTCTGGGAATATAAAAAACAAGGATCAAAAGTATTAATTTGGAGTTAAAGTGAAGGGAAAGACCATGCTCACAGCACAGCCAACATTTGAAGTGGATTCCTTAGACGTTTCATCACCTACAAACAGAAATATTTAACTCTAGAAGAGATTACCAAAGAATAAAAAGAGATGAATACAGTTGGAAGCAAATTATTGTCTAAGCATCTCTATTATATATCAAGTTAGGTCCAAGTTCTAAAGAAATCTAGACGTCTCCTGGAATTGTGTAATGAGTTTTTGTCAAACTCCCTGGAATGGGGTGAACAAACTGGTTCATCCTGCCACCTTTTTTGAATGACTTTAGGGTGGCATTTACATTTTTAAATGGTTGGGAGAAAAATCAAAATAGCTTATGGGACATGAAACATGGAATATAATTTTATGTCCAGTTTTATTGGGACACTGCCATGTTTGTTTGTTTATGGATTGACTGGCTCTGGCACTGCAAGAGCAGAGATTAGTGACAGACTTTAGGGCCTGCAAATCCTAAAATAAATGTGTGGCCCTTTACAGAAAAAAAAAAAGAAAGAGTTAGTTAAGCATAATTTATACAATTATAAGTAAATAAAAATTGTGCTTGATCTGCTTTACTGATTCTTTAAATTTAGTATATGCATTAAAGGAACTTTGGGTTTAAACAAGAGATGCTAGCAATAACAAGTAGAAAATTTAAAGTTTGTTTTTCTAAAAGTCTTATTCTTACACCTGGCATTTAAAATTAGAAATTACTTATTACTCAAAAAATATTAAGTCAAATTTTCTAATTTCTTTGTAGCATATACATCAAAACAATTTTGGATTTTTCTTTTGAAAATATTCTTTTTATTTTTTTTTAATTAAAATTTATTGGGGTGACAATGGTTAGTAAAATTATACAGATTTCTAGTGTACAACTCTGTCATACATCATTTATATATCACATTGGGTGTTTACCACCCAGAGTCAGTTCCCCTTCCATTACCATATATTTGACGTGGTTTACCTTCATTTACCACCCCTCTGCCCCATTACCCTCTGGTAACCACTAACCTGTTTGTCTGTGTCTATGCATTTTTGTTTCTTTATTTGTTTTTTTTTTCCTTTGTTGTTTTTAGTTTCATATCCCACATGTCAGTGAAATCATATGGTTCTCGACTTTTCCTGTGTGACTTATTTCACTTAGCATAATAATCTCGAGATCCATCCATGTTGTTGCAAATGGCACTATTTCATCTTTTCTTATGGCAGAATAGTATTCCATTGTGTATATATACGACATCTTCTTTATCCAATCATCTATCAAAAGACACTTTGGTTGTTTCTATGTCTTGGCCAATATCCAAAATTTGTAAGGAACTCATACAACTCAACAACAAAAAATAAATAACCCAATTAAAAAAAAATGGGCAGAGGACCTGAATAGACATTTCTCCAAAGATGGCCAATAGACTTATGAAAAGATGCTCAACATCACTAATCATCAGAGAAATGCAAATAAAAACCACAATGAGATATCACCTCACACTGGTTAGAATGTTTATTATCATCAAGACAAATAATAAGTGTTGGAGAGGCTGCGGAGAAAAAGGAACCCTCATACACTGTTGATGAGAATGCAGATTGGTGCAGCCACTATGAAAGGCAGTCTGGAGGTTCCTCAAAAAATTAAGAATAGAATTACTACATGACCCAGCAATATCTCTCCTGGGTATATACCCAAAACATCTGAAAACATTTATTTGTAAATATGTATGTGCTCCGATGTTCATATCAGCTTTATTTATGGTGGCCAAGACATGAAAATGTTCTAATGATTTATTGACTTTATGAATTTATTTACTTAGAGAAATTTTTCCCTAAATCTGGATCATTTCCTTCTAATAGCTCATAAGTTTTGCCATCATTTAATTTAACATTTATGCTAGATTAGAGTACATGTCCTATTGTTTATGTTGGAAATCATACTTTTCACTATGATAATGCAATTATACTCAATACTTGCAATGAAATTCCATGCTGAGCATGAAATTAGCTTGTATCACAAAGATATGATTTTTTAAAATGTCCAGTACCAGAATATCTGGAAGCATAAAAAAAGAATATACATTTCTCACAGGTAATAGAGCAAAACATTTTCATTTTGTGAAAATCTCTACTTATAATTCAGACCACATTTGGACACTTGTTTTAAATGATTGATATTATCACAGCTTTTGCTTTTGATTAAAACAACTTTGCAAATAACATCAACACCCAAAATATACACTTCCCATGAAATTACTGTAAATGTATGTGAAATTGTATCTTAAGAAGGAACAATCTGTAATTTCATCTCACCTTCCTTTCTTTTTTTGTATCAGTATGATACAATGCAAACAGAAACAGATGTCAGACATCAGAAATGAGTAAGAGTCCCAGTCATGCCTTAATTTAATATTTTGCTTGATTCAAATCAATTAACTTCTTGCACCTCATTTTACGTATCTCTAAAATTATAGAATTGGAGTAGGTGATACTGAAGGTGATACTTTGTGAAATTCAGCAAGTGACAGAGGTAGGGACCAGAATTTAAAAGGTAAGAAAGATATATATTCTCTCTCCCACCCTTGGTTTGACTTTTAAGTCAGTCTTCATACCTCTACTTCCCCTACAGGATCCTTGACATTTAAAGCAGTGCTTTTACAGTCATGCTAAATAACTCTGATCTCAAATGGCACTATTAACCTATTTAAATTTTATGTGTGGTTCTAAGTGTAAACCTATTCAGCAGGGTTCAAAAATAACAGCAAGCACTTTCCTCAGTTTTCCCCTACAGTTGGTATAATATGCTTTCTTTATCTAATATAGCTATAAGTCAAGCCCTACTTTAGAAATGCTTTAATATTTTAATCTCAAATATCTTCATCAAGTTCAGTGTCTAGTCTTTGAAAATTGTTGAGAGAATTATGTCAACACAGACTTCATTCCTTGAGACTAATTAATAGATTAATATGCAATTTTAACTCACACAAAAAAGCTGCTCCAATAGAATTGAGAGAGGAAGAGAACGGGTGGTATCAATAATTTATATTGTTTGCAGAAAATGATAAGCTGGCATTTTAGGAAATTCTCAGTTCTATTGTAGTGGAATTACTTAACCTGGCAGCATACTCTGAGCACCATTATATTTTTACTCCCCTATCATGGTAACTTTTAAAGTAACTATGGCAATACACATGTCATTTACTACTGTAGGCACAATATGCACACATATAAACAGGTCACAGAATACAACTGAGGCTTACAAAGAGTTTACATATAACTTAATGTAGTCTTATATATTTAGCAAAAATCTTTTCCAAAACCTATTACTGGAGCTTCAGTCTTATTAATGAGATTAAAATTTAGAGGGAGTAGTTACATGCTAATTCTAATGCAAGATAATATTCACTATAGAGTTAATTTTAATTAGTTTAACCTTATAGTTTTACCATGTGCTGTTTGATGGAATAACCAGTGATGAATGTTAAGACTGGCACTTTTTAATGGATGATGAATCTTTAGTTGAAGAATTATAATAGTAAAGCTTAGTATTCATGATATTGGATTAATTCACAGCACATGTTGCAAATACATATTGTCTTCACAATCAATTCATTCTGAAAGGTGTGTTTTTGGTTTAATTCTATCGAACAGTATTAATTACTCTGAGGTTTTTGTTTTTTTTTATTTACTTTTAATTAGTTTCAGGTGTACAACCCAGTGCAATAGTTATACATTTTACCCCTCAAAGTGACAACCCCCCACCCCCAATTCGCCACCCCACTCCCCCCATATCATATATATCTATTACTCTTCCTCTGACTCTCTTCCACAGTATAATCCACATCCCGTGACTATCTATATATATTCAATTACAGTAGGTATACAACCTTCAGTTTAGTTATACAGTGCAGTGATCAAACCTCTACTCCATCCATGAAATGGTCTCCCTAACAAGACCTATGACCATCTGACATTTCACAGAATATTTACAACATTATTAATTATATTCCCCAAACTGTTTTTCCTATCCCAGTGGCAATATTGTAGTTTCCTATTTTTGCTGTCTAATCCCTTCCCCTTCTCCCTCATCCCCATCCCCCTCCCAATTGGCAACCCTGATTTTTCCTCTATATCTGAGACAGTTTCTGTTTACTTTGCTCATTCATACAGTTTTTCAGATTCCACATATGAGTGAGATCATATGGTATTTGTCTTTCTCTGACTGACTCATTTCACTTAACATGATAGTCTCTAGGTCCATCCATATCATTGCAAATGGTATGATTTCATTCTTTATAGCGGAGTAATACTCCATTGTGTAAATATACCACAGTTTCTTAATCCAGTCATCTACCAATGGGCATTTTGGTTGTTTCCAAGTCTTAGCTATTGCAAATTGTGCAGCTATGAACATAGGGGTGTATAACTTTTTTTGAATAAGTGTCTTGGTTTTTTCAGGATAAATACCTAGGAGTGGAATTGTTGGGTCAAACGGTAGCTCTATTTCCAGTTCTTTGAGATACCTCCATACTGACTTCCACAGTGGCTGCACCAATCTGCAGTCCCACCAACAGTGCAGCAGGGTCCCCTTTTCCCCACAGCCTCACCAGCACTTGTTGTTTGTTGATTTGTTGATGATAGCCATTCTGACTGGAGTGAGGTGGTATCTCATGGTGGTTTTTATTTGCATTTCCCTAATAACCAGTGAGGTTGAACTTTTTTCATATGCCTGTTGGCCATCTGTATGTCCTCTTTAGAGAAATGTCTCTTCATATCTTCTGCCCATTTTTTAATTGGGTTGTTTGTTTTTTGGTGTTGAGTTTCATGAGTGTTTTATAAATTTTGGATATTAATCCCTTATCAGATATATCATTGGCAAATATATTCTCCCATTCAGTAGGCTTCCTTTTTGTTTTATTAATGGTTTCCTTTGTTGTGAAAAAACTTTTAAGTCTGATATAATCCCATATGTTCATTTTTTCTTTTACTTCCCTTGCCCGTAGGGATGTATCAGTAAAAATATTGCTCCGGGTAATGTCTGCAAATGTACTCCCTATATTTTGTTTTAGGATTTTTATGGTTTCAGGTCTTACATTTAAGTCTTTAATCCATTTTGAATTTGTTCTTGTATAAGGCGTAAGGAGATGGTCCAGCTTCATTTTTTTGCATGTGTCAGTCCAATTTTCCCAGCACCATTTATTGAATAGACTGTCTTTACTCCAGTGTAAATTCTTGCTTCCCTAGTGATAGATTAACTGTCCGTAAATGCCTGGATTTATTTCTGGGCTCTCTGTTCTGTTCCACTGATCGATGTACCTGTTTTTATGCCAATACCAAACTGTCTTGATTGCTGTAGCCTTGTAGTAGGTTTTGATGTCTGGTAGCGTGATCCCCACGACTTTGTTTTTATTTCTCAGAATTGCCAAGGCTACTCTGGGTCTTTTATGATTCCATATAAATTTTAGGATTATATTTTGTATTTCTGTGAAAAATGCCCTTGGTAGTTTGATAGGAATTGCATTGAATCTATATATTGCTTTAGGCAGTATGGACATTTTAACTATATTAATTCTTCCTATCCATGAGCATGGTAGGTGTTTCCATTTATTTGTATCTTCTATGATTTCTTTCTTCAGTGTCTTATAATTTTCTGAGTACAGATCTTTCACTTCTTTGGTTAAATTTATTCCTAGGTATTTTATAGTTCTTGACGCAATTGTAAATGGGACAGTTTTCTTAATTTCTCTTTCCATTAGTTTATTATTGGTATATGCAAATGCCACTGATTTCTGAACATTGATTTTATATCCTGCTACTTTACTGAATTCGTCTATCAGTTCCAATAGTTTTTTGATGGAGTCTTTGGGGTTCTCTATATACAGTATCATGTCATCTGCATATAATGACAATTTTACTTCTTCCTTGCCAATTTGGATGCCTTTTATTTCTTTTTGTTGTCTGATTGCTGTGGCTAGAACTTCCAACACTATGTTGAATAAAAGAGGAGAAAGTGGACAGCCTTGTCTTGTTCCTGATCTTAAGGGGAATGGTTTTAGCTTTTCCCCATTGTGTATGATGTTAGCTGTAGGTTTATCATATATGGCTTTTATTATGTTGAGATATAATCCCTGTATTCCCACTTTGCTAAGGGTTTTTAACATAAATGGCTGTTGGATTTTGTCAAATGCTTTTTCTGCATCTATTGAAATGACCATGTGATCTTTATCCTTCATTTTGTTGATGTGATGTATCACATTAATTGATTTACTGATGTTGAACCAGGCTTGCACACTAGGGATGAATCCCACTTGATGATGATGTATGATCTTCTTAATATATTGCTGAATTCTGTTTGCTAATATTTTATTGAGAATTTTTGCATCTATATTCATCAGGGAGATTGGCCTGTAGTTTTCCTTTTTTGTGATGTCTTTATCTGGTTTTGGAATCAGGGTGATAGTGGCTTCATAAAGAGTTTGGGAACCTTCCCTCCTTCTGGATTTTTTGGAATAGTTTGAGAAGAATAGGTGATAGATCTTTTTTGAATGTTTGATAAAATTCACTTGTGAAGCCGTCTGGTCCAGGGCTTTTGTTTTTCGGGAGCTTGTCAATTACTGATTCAATTTCCTTGGTAGTAATCAGGGTATTTAGATTTTCTGTTTCTTCTTGCATTAGCTTTGGAAGGTTGTATGCTTCTAGAAAATTATCCATTTCTTCCAGATTGTCAAATTTGTTGGCATATAGTTGCTCATAGTAATTTCTTAGAATTTTTTGTATTTCTGTGATGTCTGTAGTCATGTCCCCTCTTTCATTCCTGATTTTGCTAATTTGAGTCCTCTCTCTTTTTTTTTTGATGAGCCTGGCTAGGGGTTTGTCAATTTTGTTTATCTTCTCAAGAAACCAGCTCTTGGTTTCATTGACCTTTTGAATTGTTTTTCTGCTCTCTATATTGTTTATTTCTGCTCTGGTCTTTATTATCTCCTTTCTTGTACTCCCCTTGGGCCTCTTTTGCTGTTCTTTTTCCAGTTCCCTTAGGTGTAAGGAAAACCTGTTGATTTGAGATTTTTCTTCCTTGTTTAGGTAGGCCTGCACTGCTATAAACTTCCCTCTTAGGACTGCTTTCACTGAATCCCAGAGATTTTGGGTCGTGGTGTTTTCATTTTCGTTTGTCTCGAGGTATCTTTTGATTTCCTCCTTGATCTCATTTGTGACCCACTCACTATTTAATAGCATATTGTTTAGCCTCCATTTATTTGTCAGCTTCCCAGATTTCATCTTATAATTGATTTCTAGTTTCATAGCATTGTGGTCAGAGAATACAGTTGAAATGATTTCAATCTTCTTAAATTTATTGAGACTTGTTTTGTGGCCTAACATGTGGTCTATCTTAGAAAATGTTCCATGTGCACTTGAAAAGAACGTATATTCTGTAGCTTTGGGATGAAATGCTCGACAATGTCTGTTAAATCCAGCTGGTCTAATGTGTCATTTAAGGTCGCTGTTTCCACATTGATTTTCTGTCTGGTGGATCTGTCCATTAGTGACAGCGGGGTGTTGAAGTCCCCTACTATGATAGTGTTACTGTTGATCTCTGTCTTTCTGTCTGACAATATCTGTTTTATATATTTAGGGGCTCCTATGTTAGGTGCATAGATGTTTACTAGAGTTATTTCCTCTTGTTGGATCGATCCCTTCATTACTATCAAGTGTCCTTCTTTGTCCTTTGTTATATTCTTCAATTTAAAGTCCATTTTATCTAAGTATCGCTACTCCAGCTTTTTTCTCAGTACCATTTGCGTGAAATATTTTACTCGATCCCTTTACTTTCAGCCTGTATGAGTCTTTGGATCTAGGGTGAGTCTCTTGTATACAGCATATGCTGGGGTCTTGCTTTCTTATCCATTCAGCCACCCTACGTCTTTTGATTGGAGCATTTAATCCATTTACATTTAATGTGATTATTGATAGGTGTGTATTTATTGCCATTTTGTTATTTGTGTTCCTAGTCTTTCTTGGATTGTTTTTCTCTTCTACTTAAAGAAGCCCTTTTAGCATTTCCTGCAAAGCTGGCTTGGTGGTAATGAATTCCCTTAACTTATTCTTTTCTGCAAAGTTCCTTATCTCGCCTTCGATTTTAAATGATAACCTTGCTGGATACAGCAATCTTGGTTGTAGGCCTTTATTTTTCATCACTTTGAAAACCTCCTGCCACTCCCTTCTGGCCTGCAAAATTTCTGTAGAAAATCCAGCTGATAATCTTATGGGGGTACCCTTGTAAGTAACTTGCTGCCTTTCCCTTGCTGCTTTAAGGATTCTGTCTTTGTCCTTAACCCTTGCCATTTTCACTATAATGTGTCTTGGAGTTGGCCTGTTTGGAATCATCCTGGTTGGAACTCTCTGCACTTCCTGAGCTTGTATCTAAATGTCCTTTGCCAGGTTAGGGACATTATTATGACATTATTACTTCAAATATATTCTCAATCCCTTGCTCCCTCTCTTCTTCTTCTGGTACTCCAATGACCCGTTGGTTATTGCCTTTGATGTTGTCCCCCAGCTCTCTTAAACTATTTTCCATGTTTTTCATTCTTTTTTCTTTTTGTTGTTCCGCATGGGTGATCTCTGCTATTTTGTCTTCTAAGTCACTGATTCGATTTTCTGCTTCATCCAATCTGCTAGTGATTCCATCAAGTTTTTTATTTAATTCTGTAATTGTGTTCTTAAGTTCTAGCTGGTTGCTTTTCATGATTTCTCTATCCTTCTTTATATTTTCATTAATTTCCTTGAACAGTCTAATAATCAGTGTTCTGAACTCTGTCTCCCATAGGTTGGTTACCTCTCTTTCCTCTATTTGCACTGATTCAGGAAGTTTCTTCTGTTCTTTTATTTGTGTTATGTTTGTCTCCCTATTCTGGCTTACTCTTTGTGTTTGTTTCAATATAACAGATAGATCCCCCAGATTTCTCAGTCTTTTCTGGGTAAACTTATATGGTGTGTGTCCTTTATATTTGAATTACTCAGTCTCCCTATTCTCCTGTGCTTATATCTGAGGTGTTCCTTGTGTCGTGCGTCCTCACTTGTTGAAGTTTTAGTTTTGATTACTTTTGGTTTGTCAATAGGTGGGATTGACTCCCAGATTGATTAGCTGTGAGGATCAGCAGCGTCTGCAGTTTATGAGCTGCTGTAAGAGGATTTGACCCCTCTGATGAAACTTGGACCCTATGGGCCCTAGTACCTGTAGCAACTTCCTTTTGGGTGTGACTTTGTATGTCAAACCCAGAAATGCTCTGGTTTTATCTAAAGTTGGCCACCAGGTATGATGATTCTTGTGTCTGTTTGTTTGGACCCACTGCTGCAGAGTGATTTTAGAGCATAACAGATCAACAAGAACAACCTCCGCAGCCACCAAAGGAAACCAAATGCTCGCACAAGTAAAAAAAACCAACCATCAAACTACAGTCAACTTGTACAGAAATATCATACTAATGAAGAAAACAAACAGAAACAAAACAAAAAACCCACAGACAATAATAACAGAAGAGGAAACAAAATAAAATACAATATCCTAAAATAAAAAATAGAATAAACATGAGAAACCGATTAGCTATACCTAAAAAATAAAAAATAAAAATAAACTAAAATAATAATAATAAAAAAAGTAAGAATAAAAATTAAAAAAATAAAATTTGCAGAAAAAAGGAAAAGAGGAAAAGTATAGCAGTGAGAAGAATGAATACAATAAGAGAGAAAGTGAGGGTGAGGAAAAAAGAAAAAGAAAAGAAAGAAAAAGAAAAAAATATATATATATATTTGTCTACACACCCATATATATGGACATATATTCACCTATATACACCTATATATATGCCTATATTAAAACCTACAAAATGATAAGAATGAAATAGAAATAAAAACCAAAAACAACCAAGATAAGCAGCCAATAAAGGAAAAACAAAACAGAATAAAACCAAACAAACCAAAAATACCCGTGCCGGTCTTGGCTAGAGTCCACCAAGCTCTCTTCAGTTTGTCTGCTGTACAAAAATTCCTGTGCGTCTTGTGGGAACAGTAGGCCACCTGATGCCTAGCGTGATCCTGGCACTGCAGGTTTGCTGTACTTGAGTGTGGTTGTGACGTGTGATTGGTGGTTTTTACAAAGTCACTGCCTTTTTGCTTTTGACTGTCCCAAGGCAGGATGCACACCCTCAAAGGCTCAATGAGTGTCTCTGGGCACCGTTTGGGTTGACAGCCATGGAGAATTAAAGAATTCCTCACTACCAAAAGCCTGCTGCTAAGAATCTGTTAATTAGTGCCTCAGCAGGTGAACCTGCCCTGCCTCCCAGGCCTTGCATAAAGGTGGGGGCAGGGTAGGTAGTCTCACTCTGCAGCCTTTACTGGGGTGGAAATTCTCAACCCCCTGCAGGTAGGAATATCTTCCTAGTCTGCCCCTATTGCTGCATTCAGGAGTCAGTTTAAGACTTTGTCTTGGCGGGGGCCAAAGCCCGTGGGAGTGGGTGGGTTATTGGGATTTTTTGCTTTCTGTTCAAGAGTAGAAAAAGGAAAAAAAAAAAAAAACATAAAAATAAACAAAGCCACAGTTCCAACACTGTTTTAAGCTAAGGCCTTTGCCTCCTATGCTCCAGCGGAGTTCCCGCTGCTCTCACAAAGGGTCTGCTGGGATTTAGGGAATTGCGCGCACCCTACCGTGTGGCCAAGATCCCCGCTCCATCTCTCGGGGACCTGCGTCTCCGGCTGGTGCGCTGCGTTTCCGCACGAGTCTTCTTCTTTCCCCTGCTCCCGGGTTTAAGGCTTCTGCCTTGGAGTCGGCGCGTGCCCGCGCCGTTCCCCTGCTGCACTTCTGGAGGGACTGCCGGGGTTTAGGGGACTGCGCGCACCCTGCCGCGCAGCTTAGATCCCCGCTCCGGAACCTGTGACTCTGGTCAGCGCACGCTGCGTCTCCGCGGGCGAGTCCTCTGTTTCCCCTGCTCCCGGGTTTCAGGCTTCTGCGCTCCGCGGGACCCGGTGGGCACAGAGACTGATCCCTGAACCGGGAGGGTGCAGGGACTGATCTTGCCCTGCCGCTGCGGGGCTCTGCACCCTGCTTCCTGGGGACCCGGCGAGCCGCGGGTACAGCTCGTACCTCTGCACAGTCGTCTCCTCTCTCTCCTCCCGCACTTGCCTGGCCTGAGCTTCTGCCTCAGACTGCAAACCAACGCGCTCTTGCTGAACTCTAGGTGGGCCGCGGGCCGCAGGGAGCGAGCCGGGGCTACACTCACCGTGACTCAGCAGCCGTGGGTGCGGGCTGCACCTCATGTGTCTCGCCGCCTTCTTCCCCTACTCGCCTGGCCTGCCCACCATCCAGCAATCGTTGTGTGAAATTCTTAGTTGCTCTGTGTGATGAGTAGATGTCTCTTTGAAGCGTATTAGAAGTTCAAATTGTGGATATTTCCAGGGGAGATTTCATGGAGCCCTCCTCACAGCTGCCATCTTGCCCCCTCTACTCTGAGGTTTTATTTAAAAAGGCTACTTTGATTTTTCTTTATGGTAAATTCAAATGGTAAAATACACATGGCATTATTAAACATTCATTCCAAATATGATAATTCTTTTAGGACTTGCCTTCATCACCTAGAGACATATTATATTAAATTGCTTGTGATGAAGAATTCACTTTTTGTGATCTGAGTTTAAAATTTCCGTCTTCTGCATAGGACAGGAGGTGAAATTTTATTGGGCTAATAACGAATTTAAAAAATTAAAGACTTTTCCTAAAATTATGCTTTTGCCTGTTAGTAAGCTCTCCACGTGAATACACCTAAAAAATTAGGAGTATGTGTTGAGATGAAGATTTGAGAGTGGATACAACTGAGCACCATTAACTTACAAAAGCTACATTTGGGCAGTGGTTACAGGGTTTGAGAACAACTTTGATTTTTTTCCCCCATATCCCTAAATGTTATTGTTAAAATGTAAAACCT
The DNA here is from genome assembly GCA_033961575.1 of Aselliscus stoliczkanus. Classification (NCBI taxonomy): domain Eukaryota; kingdom Metazoa; phylum Chordata; class Mammalia; order Chiroptera; family Hipposideridae; genus Aselliscus; species Aselliscus stoliczkanus. The sequence goes on along the minus strand of CM066734.1, from coordinate 65,988,067 downwards.
GAAAAAATATGAGGGAAAATATCAAATATTACTTTAAACGTTATTGCAATGCATTAAAGTTAGAGAGTAAAATAATCTAAGAGAAATAGGAAATTCAAAGAATAATTCTAGTGGTTTACAATTGGTTGGAAAAGAGAGAATTAGGAATATCAAAATAGCCTTGACTAACATTTTCTGAACCATACACATACTATTTCTTCTGAAGCCCTTTCTCTCCATTTGACAACCATTCTCCCATTCTAACAATCTAACATTCAATTCTCTTTATAGAATAACACCTAAATTATAGCTTCCTTCTCATTAACCATCTACTGAATAGTTTTAATTAAATTTCAATATCTATAAGAACTTTTCCTATGACAAACTTAAATCTTTATCTCTGTTTCTTCTGTCTTTAGTCCTAGTTCTAACATGTGGAGCCATACAGACTATGAATTATTTCACTTCCATTCTATTACCGACATGTTTGAAAGCAATGATCTGTGGTCAAGTAAAGTTCTAATTTTTAATTAGTGGTACAAGGGAACAATGTTTATTTTTTGGGTGAGGAGATTCACCTGCTGATGTTAAGGGGTAAAAATAAGTTGACAATGTCAGAATCTAAATGCTAGCCTGAGTGAATCATTAGTCTGACTGAGTACCGTCCTTCTCATATCTTTAAAAAGATATGTCATGCAAAAATATTAGTCAAGCATCTGATCTAGAACTTAACCTAAATGAAATGTCAGTTAAAGAGTCACAGAGAGAGTTACGTTAGAAATAATTGTTTGGCATATAGAAGTAAACTGCTTGTTTGAGCAATGACTGCTGAATCAGCAAGAAGATTTTAAAGATGTGCCCAGACACTCCCTATCAAACAAGAAAAAAATTACAATTTATGAAATATTTAAGTAATATAGATATAGTTACATATGATAATGTTTTTAAATTATTTTCATTTTTGGTACTAGATATTGAAAATATTTTAAGGAAGTATATACATACCCTAGAAAAATAAGGTTTCCATTATATAAAAATACAGGTTTAATTGAAAAACACTGTGGAAGTTCCTCAAAAAATTAAAAATAGAACTAATGACCCAGCAATTCCACTCCTGGGTATTTATCCAAAGAAATCCAAAACATTAAGTCAACAAGATAGATGCACCCTTATGTACTGCAGCACTATTCACAATAGCCAACGTATGAAACTAACCAAAATGTCTATCACTAGACGATTGGATAAAGAAATGGTGGTACATATATACAGTAGAATATTACTCTGCCATAAAAAAGAAGGAAATCTTACCATTAGCATTGATATGGATGGATTTAGAGAGTATCATGTTAAGTGAAATAACTCAGACTGAGAGATACATGATCTCACTTATATGTGGAAAATAAAGAACAGAATAAAAGAACAAACAAAACAGAAATGCACATAGACTTATAGATATGAAGAACAAACTAATGGTTACGAAATGGAAGAGGCACGTGGGGCTGGATGAGAAACATGAAGGGATTAAGAAGTACAAATTGGTAGTTACAAAATAGTCATGGGAATGTAAAGTATAGTGTGGGGGATATAGTCAATAACATTGTAAAAATTATGCATAGTATCAGATGAGTACTAGACGGGGAAATCACTTCATAAATTATATGTGCCTGACCATTATGCTGTACAACTGCAACTAATATAAAATAATATTGAATGTCAATTCTAATTAAAAAAATAGTCCTGGGATATAACATAGAGCATAGGGAACAGTCAATAACATTGTAATAATTATGTGTAGTGTCAGTTGGGTACTAGACTTATTGGGATGATCACTTTGTGAGGTATGTAAATGTCTAATCACTATATTGTTTTGTACACCTGAAACCAATTTTATAAAGTAAAGCAAAATCTTTTAAACCCATTAAAAACAAATACAAAAAAAAAAAACACACACACACAACCCAATTTAGTTTGTTTATAATATGCAACTGTCATGTTTCATCACTTGGTGATATTTTCCTCTATACTTTATTCTGCCCAGAATATAAGAGATGGACTTTAGATTTGAAAGAGGGTTATAACACACAGTTATGTGATTTGGCAAAGTCAGCTTATATGTCCACTCATCTCACTTGAGGCAGACATCGCTGCTCAAACATTTATTTTAGTTATTAGAAAATATATATTAACGGTGTGTGGAGAACAGGGACCAAAGTCAGGTTAGGCCTGAAATTGTTCTAAGCTGAGTCTTGCCCCAAGCAATTTTAAGTCGATTTGGATCTATTCTTCTTTGCATTAAAAACATTTGTAGTTTCCTTCATAACACAGGTCGGATAAATTTTTTATTTTTCTTGATTCCTTAATTAGGGTTAAATTGGAAGAATCCTCTCAGGACTCTGGCATACTGTACTTTCCAATATGGGTCACAACAATAATTCTCATCCTTTGTGTTCATATGCCATTTAATCTTGTCTCTGCAAAATGCAGACACTTGGGACATAGGCAGAACAACTGTTGTATATGTTATGTGTTAAATGTTTTAGCTATCATGTGAGGCTATAGTGGATCACACCTTGACATTCTGAGATCTGAGTCTACCTTTAAAAAAAAGTCCTTTTAAAAGCAAGCAAAGCAACCACAGAGAACCAGCAGCTGTGAAGATATGGTTTAACAGGGGTTTTAAAGAGTCTTCACCTTCTACCTCCAGGTAGAGCAAGAACAAGGACTTTTTTTTACTTTGGAGACAGGAGCAGGGGTTAAGAGGGAGGAGCAACTGGTATCATTTCTGTCTCTTTTTTGTCCATAAGCTCAAAAAATATGGGCCTCTCTCATTTTTATTTTTTAAATTTCTCTTCAATGTCTATGGTTTGAAAAATAAATGCCTAATTTAGATAAACATATGTGGACAGGCTAAAAAGAAGCATCTTGAACATCACCAAAGTTAACTGAGAAACCATTCAGCAGCATGAACAGATTTTACTTGCTGCTATCCTACTGTGTTCTCAGTTAGAAATCTATAACATTTCTACTGAACATTTTTCTTGGATACCATTGTTAGGCAGCCACTGTGCTAGATTACAATGAATCAGGAAGACCTGATCCTATCTTTCTGTGGCTAACATTGTCATAGGGAGATAAAAATTGAATTAAAATTATGGCTTATATTTGTAATAAAAGTACTGGGTTCTGTGGATATATAATAGGGGGCCATAAGCTAAGTTGTAGGTTGGAGGGAATTTTTTTATGATAGTGACAAATAAGAACAGGAAGGATGAGTGGGCAATTGACATAATCAGGATGAGAGGAAGATGAGGAGAACTCCAGTTTGAGGGAAAAGCATAGACAAAGGCCTTTCAGTGGAAGGAAGCACATTTGAGAAATTTAAAATGATCCAAGAGGGTTTTAAGATAGAAAACCTGGGGAGAGGTGAGAGATGAGGCTAAAGAGAAAGGTAGGACAACATTGTGCAGGGATATTTAGGCTCCATTAAAAATCCTGCACTTTGAGGAAACAGGGTACAGAGCACGACAGCGACAGGACAAGATCAATCCCTGCACCCACCCAGTTCAGGGATCAGTCAGGGTCCACTGGGTCCCGCGGAGCACAGCAAGAGCACCTCGGCGCACAGGCGCAGAGGCAGAAGCCTGAAACCGGGAAAGCAGGGGAAAAAATAATATTCGGGGGGGAGACGCAGCGCACCAGGTGTAGACGCAGGTCCCCAGGAGACAGACTGGAGATTTGAGCCACTGCAGGGTGCGCACAGCCCCCTAGACCCCAGCAGTCTCTTTCGGAGAGCAGCAGGAACTCCTCTGGAGTGTATGAGGCAAAGGCCTTAGTTCAAAACAGCATTGGGACTTTGGTTTTTTTGTTGTTGTTATATTGTTTTGTTTGTTTGTTTGTTTTGCTTGTTTGTTGGTTTATTTTTCCTCCTCTCTTGGACAGAAAACAAAAAAAGCAGCAACTACAGAAATAAAAACTCACCCCCACTCTCCCTCAGAAACCTTGGCCCCCTCCAAGACAGAGTCTTAAAGTGACCCCAGAATGGAGCAGTAGAGGCAGACTACAGAGGCATTCCTACCCATAGAGGGTTGAGAATTTCCACCCCAGAAGAGGCTGCAGAGTGAGACTACCTACCCTGCCCCCACCTTTCCTGCAAGGTTTGAGAGGCAGGGCAGATTCAGCTGCTGAGGCACTAACAGACTCATGGCAGCTGGCTTTTGGCGGTGAGGAACTCTTTTATTCTCCATGGCTGTCAATGGAAAGGGTGCCCAAAGACACTCATTGAACCTTTGGGGACGCAGCCTGCATTGGGACAGGCGAAAGCAGAAATGGCAGTGACTTTGTAAAAACTACCAATCACACGTCACAACCACACTCATGTACAGCAAACCTGCAGTGCCAGGGTCATGCTAGGCATCAGGTGGCCGTCTTTGTTCACACAAGATGCAGAGGAATTATTGTACAGCAGAGGACAAACTCAAGAGAGCTTGGTGGACTTGAGCCAAGACTGGCACTGGAGACACAAGAATCATCATACCCACAGGCCAACTTTAGATAGAACCAGAGCATTTTTGGGTTTGATATACAGGAGTCATACCCAAAAGGAAGTTGCTACAGGTGCAAGGAACAAAGGGTCCAAGCCTCATCAGAGGGGTCAACCCTCACACAGCAGCTCATAAACTGCAGATACTGCTGATCCTCACAGCTAATCAGCCTGGGAGTCAGTCCCACCTACTGACAAGCCAAAAGTAATCAAAGCTAAACTTCAACAGGTAAAGACACACAACACAAAGAACACCTCAGATATACATGCACAAGAGAATAGGGAGATTGAGTAATTCAAATACAAAGAACACACACTGTTTAAGTTTACCCAGAAAAGACTGAGAAACCTGGGGGATCTATCTGTTATATCGAAGCAAGCACAAAGAGTAAACCAGAATGGGGATACAAAGAAATACAACCTAAATAAAAGAACAGAAGAAACCTCCTGAATCAGTGGAACTAGAGGAAATAGAGGTAAACAACCTATCGGAGACAGAGTTTAGAATACTGATTATTAGAATGTCCAAGAAAATTAATGAAAATATAAAGAAGGATAGAGAAATCATGAAAAGCAACCAGCTAGAACTTAAGAATGCAATTACTGAATTAAATAACAAATTCAATGGAATTACTAGAAGATTGGATGAAGCTGAAAACCAAATCAGTGATTTAGAAGACAAGATAGCAGAGATCACCCATGCAGAACAACAAAAAGAGAAAAGAATGAAAAACATTGAAAATAGTTTAAGAGCTGGGAGACAACATCAAACACACTAACTACAAATCATTGGAATACCAGAAGGAGAAGAGAGGGAGAAAGGGATTGAGAACATATTTAAAGTAATAATGTCTGAAAACTTCCCTACCTGGCAAAGAACATTGAAATACAAGCCCAGGAAGTGCAGAGAGTTCCAACCAGGATGATCCCAAACAGGCCCACACCAAGACACATTATAGTGAAAATGGCAAGGGTTAAGGACAAAGACAGAATCCTTAAAGCAGCAAGGGAAAGGCAGCAAGTTACTTACAAGGGCACCCCCATAAGATTATCAGCAGACTTTTCTACAGAAACTTTGCAGGCCAGAAGGGAGTGGCAGGAGGTTTTCAAAGTGATGAAAAATAAAGGCCTACAACCCAGATTGCTGTATCCTGCAAGGTTATCATTTAAAATTGAAGGAGAGATAAAGAGCTTCCCATAAAAGAACAAGTTAAGGGAATTCATTACCACCAAGCCAGCTTTGCAGGAAATGTTAAAAGGGCTTCTTTAAGCAGAAGAGAAAAACAACCTCACTAAGGAAGACTAGGAACACAAATAACAAAATGGCAATAACTACACACCTATCAATAATCATGTTAAATGTAAATGGATTAAATGCTCCAATCAAAAGATAAAGGGTGGCTGAATGGATAAGAAAGAAAGACCCCAGCATATGCTGTGTACAAGAGACACACCTCAGATCAAAAGATACATTCAGGCTGAAAGTAAAGGGATGGAGTAAAGTATTTCACGCAAATGGAACTGAGAAAAAAGACTGGAGTAGCAATACTTATATCAGATAAAATGGACTTTAAATTGAAGAATATAATTAAGGACAAACAAGGACACTTCATAATAATAAAGAGATCGATCCAACAAGAGGACATAACCCTAGTAAAAATCTATGCACCTAACATAGGAACTCCTAAACATATAAAACAGATATTGTCAGACATAAAAACGGAGATCAACAGTAACACTATCATAGTAGGGGACTTCAACACCCCACTGTCACAAATGGACAGATCCTCCAGACAGAAAATCAATGCGGAAACAGTGACTTTAAATGATACATTAGACCAGCTGGATTTAACAGACATTTTCAGAGCATTTCACCCCAACGCTACAGAACATACATTCTTCTCAAGTGCACGTGGAACATTTTCTAAGATAGACCACATGTTAAGCCACAAAACAAGTCTCAATAAATTTAAGAAGATTGAAATCATTTCAAGTGTAGATATGTATGATATGGGGGGGGAGGAGTGGGGTGGCAAATTGGGGGAGAGAGGTTGTCACTTTGAGGGGTAAAAAGTATAACTATTGCACTGTGTTGTACACCTGAAACTAACTTGAAAAAATAATGAAAATTTAAAAAAAAATCCTGCACTTTATCTGAAATACATGGAGAAGCCATTAAAAGGTTTTAAATGGGAGAATATTAAAACCAGGTTTGGTGTTTGTTTGCTTGCTTTAAAAAAAAAAAATCACTGCAGTGCACAAGAGAAAATTCTCAAAAACCACTTTAGTAGGATTTTTCAGATTAAGGTAAGAGGTAAGAGATAACTGTGGCTTTGATTAGTATGCAGAGCAGATGAGAGAAGGTAAAGCATATTTAGGGTAGAGAATTAAAAGGACTTGATAATGGATTGGATGAGAGGAGTAAGAGGCATTGTGGAATTACAGATGAATTCCAAGTTGTTTCCTTGGAGGTTGGTTCCTTTTACTCAGACAAGGGATCAAGAAATTTTCTGTGTTTGGGAGTTTACGATAACTGTGATAAATTCAAGTAGAGATTATTACTCATCAGTAGATAGATAGGGGATGTAAATTTGATGGCCACCAGTGTAATATTTCATTCCAGAGAAGAGGTTGAATATGAAAAATGGATTTGAAGAAGGCTTAAAACCAAAGCCTATGAAATACTTAGATTGAAAGATTGGCTAGAAGATAACAATGGGTTATTTCCCATTAAATTAGACAGGGTGTATAGTATAGTGGCTAAGAGCATCTAGAACTAGATTACTTGGGTTTGAATCGTTACCATGTATAAATGGTAAAGTATTTGACTTATTGGGACCACTATAACTTCATTTATAAAATGTGGATAGTAATAGTGCCTACTTTATAGGAATTTTATTAGTAATTTACTGCATGTATATAATTAGACAGTGCCTGGCACATAGCAATTAATTACTTAATAAGCAGGGTGACTTGATTTTCAAAAATGATGTGTTCATTCATTTATTGAATAAACACTAAATGAATGCTAATTATTCCAGGCCCTCGTCTGATTGCTGGGGATCAAAGTATTAACCAATACAAACAAATCCTTGTGTTCATGGATCTTACCCTGTACTCAAACAACTAGTCATTTGATGTGTTATATTTGGTTTTACTGATTTTTAAAAAGCAAATCCTGCCTAAGGGACTTAAAAAAAAATTGCTTCCCTCTAAAACCCAAATTATTACCAAAGAAAGATACTGACAAAGAAGAGTATATAACCTAAAATTACCCAAAACTTTATTTCATTATATGAGCTTATTACAAGTAAGCACAGCAGACACATAGCAAACTTCCAGGCAGGCCCAATTTAAGGAACTTTGTCAGCAGGCCAAATCTTAAAAACCTATCCTCCTTTGTTGCTTGTGTCTGTTTAATCTAAACATTACTTAAGAAGAATGGATTATATGATATTGTGATTTATCTCAGTCAAGAGAAATTATAAATTTGTTTAGCTATATTTAAATGCTGGGTGATCTTCATTATCTTTATTATGTATCTAAGGGAGTTACATATTGTGTTTGCTGTGTTCTCTTAAATGTAAACTCTGCTCTATCTCCTTGAATACTTTTTGATATAGAATAAACATGTTTTATCTGAAATGCTTTAAAAATGCTAATAACTTACTTGCAGGTAGTCTTTCAGATTTCAAAGGGGCCTTTCCACCTTGACCAAACACAAACATATTGAAAGTAGTAGTTATTTTAAACCCAAGATTTACAGTAATAAGTGGTCTACTTTATCTCATCTTGATTAAGGAGGCCAGGTTCATACATTCAAAATTATGAATAATTACCCTCCATCATTCTAAGCTAATTCTCATAGGAAAGCCATAGTTTTGTGTAACTGTTAAACTTCTTGTGGCAGCAAATGGGGAAACTTTCTTGCTTCTTCTTAAATTCATATATTTCTCTCCAGTGCTTAGGAGGACATCAAAACATAATTTTGATACAGACATGATAAGGAAATAGGAAAGATTGTTTGCATTCCCATTTGTTATCTGCAACTAGTTCTTATCTGGCCCTACTTACCCAGGTGGCTTTATAATAAAACTAGCGTAGCTGGAGAGAATGAGGAACCTAAACCTTAATGATTTTCAAAGTAATCTTCACTTGGAACAGGAATCAAAATCTGAAGCTGTTCTGTGCTGTACAAAAAAGTCTTTTATGTCTCAATTAAAAATTTTTTTTCATGATTTTATATAAATTTGTAAATTTTTTTATTGTAAGATGCACCCTTGTTAAAAACTAATCATATTATTATAGTTTCCATTTATTAGGTAAGTATTATATGCCAGATACTGTGCTAAGGACTTTATATTTATCAACATATTTAACTTCTTAGAATATAGGCCTCCTGAGGACAGAAAAGTTTCCTAATACCTATGGTAATCCTTTAGTCAGTTGGCACTCAATAATTATTTCTTGACAATTTGAATTGAATCCTCATGAAACCACCACGCATGAGGCATTACTTGTCCTACTTGACTGATCGGGAAATATCTTAATGAGTTTTAGCAACTTGCTAAGAGTCCTAAAGCTGCTAAAGGAGTTCACATCAGGCCCTGGTTCCTTGATTCCCAAGCCTATGTCTTTAGTTTTTCTTTGCGTCCAGTGTTCAATATTTATCACACTAAATATTTTAAAGTCCTGAAAACATCTTTAGAATAATGGTATGCTCACATGTGTTTCATTCTATATTTTAAGTTTGCAAGGCAATTATCAATCATAAAAGGAAGTTTTTAAAAATATATATCCCTGGGCCTGAAGTATTCTCTGTCATTACTTTGAGGAAATTGTACTGTCAGTGATAATTTACTTTGAAATAAAAGTAATGAATAACTCACTGAAGGTCTGATATTTCCCAAAAAGGCTTTTCCCCAAATTGGTATGTTTTCATTTCAGTTGAAGGGAGAACATTTTTTTAAAGAATAGATATTTCCCTTAGGCCTTATATTTTCTTTTCTATTTAGTTCTCCAAAGAAATCCAAATATAGGCGTACCTTGGAGATACTGTAGGTTCAGTTCCAGACCACTGCAATAAAGCGAATATCTGAATAAAGCTAATTACACAAATGTTTTGATTCCCATTTATATAAAAGTTATGTTTATTCTACGCTGCAGTCTATTAAGTGTGCGATAGCATTATGTCTAAAAAATGTACATATCTTAATTAAAAAATACTTTCTTGCTATAAAATGCTAACCATCATTGGAGCCTTCAGAGAGTCATAATCTTTTTTGTTGGTAGAGGGTCTTACCCCGATGTTGATACTTGTTGACTTCTCCTTTTCAGCTATGAAAGTTCTTGATGGCCTCTTCTGCCATAAAGCCATTTCGTCTACATGGAAAGTCTGTTGTTTATTAGCCACCTTTATTAACTATCTTTGCTAGATCTTCTGGATAACTTGCTACAGCTTTTACATCAGCACTTGGTACTTCACCTTATAATTTTGTGTTATGAAGGCAGCTCTTTCTTTAAATCTCATGACCCAACCTCTGCTAGCTTTACATTTTTTTTTCTGCAGCTTCCTCGCTTCACTTAGCCTTTATGGAAATGAACAGAGTCAGCCTTGCTCTGAAGTCAGCTTTGGCTTAAAGGGAAGTTGTGGCTAGTTTGATCTTCTATCCAGACCACTAAAACTTTCTCCATGTCAGCAATAAGGCTGCTTCACTTTCTTATCATTCATGTGTTCACTAGAGTAGCACTTTTAATTTCCTTCAAGAAGTTTTCCTTTGCATTCATGTTTTGGCTATCTGTTTGGGGTGAGAGGCCTAGCTTTCAGCCTATTTCAGCTTTTGGCATGCCTTCTTCACTAAGTTTAATCATTTCTGGTCTTTGATTTAAAGTGAGAGACATGTGATTCTTCTCACTTCACCACTTAGAGACCATTGTAAGGTTATTAACTGGCCTAATTTCAATATTGTTGTGTCTCAGGGAATAGGGAGGCCTGAAGAGAGAGAGCCAGGAACAGCCAGTCAGAACATATACAATATGTATGGATTAAATTCACCATCTTATATGAGTACCGGTCTTGGCATCCCAAAACATTACAATAGTAACATCAAAGCTCACTATCCACAGAAAACCACAGCAAATTTAATAACAATGAAAAAAATGGAAATATTGTGAAAATTACCAGAATGTGACACAGAGACATAAAGTGAGCATATGCTATTGGAAAAAGGGGGCCAATAGACTTACTCAATGGAGGGGTGCCACAAACTTTCAATTTGTAAAACAGGCATTATCTGTGAAGTGCAATAAAGTGAAGCACAGTAAAATGAGGTATGCCTGTACTATTATGTAATATATCAAAGTCTAAATTTTACTCAGTACTCAAGTCCCATCTTCTCAAAAAGAGCAATACAACGCCCACACAAGAAGACTGTCATTTGGACGAATGGTTTAACCAAAAAAAAAATAGAGGATGCCCTCAGCATTCACCTCATTTATAGACACATAAACTAATCTCTCTCTCTCTCTCTCTCTCTCTCTCTCTCTCTCTCTCTCTCTCGATCTCTCTCTCAAACATGCTATTATTAGAAAAGTTGTGCATGTCCTTTGTTTATAGAGGTGCTGAAAAACCTAATTGATTTTTTTTTCTGCAGATTATTTATATCTTTTTAAATGTATGGCTACTTTTGAGGATTCTAAATTCATTCTTTTCCCTTAAAGTTACCAGTGGAACATAATGCTTGCTAAAGTGATTCTATTCCCAGATGAAGAAAGATTGAACATTATGGAAAGATGATGCATTGCACATCCATCAATCAAAAACTTTCATTCAACTTGAAAATTTCACAGTATCTAATTTCGAGAGCAATGTTACTGAGGCATGCAGTTTTGTGATTTTTAAATTGAAAAAGACAGTGGACTCTCTGAGCTTATACATAATTTCAGTGTTTTTCTGGAATAAATAAGCATTTCAAGGGCTCAAAGATAGTGTTTCCCTTCTCTTGAAAGCTACATGGTATATATCCAGTATATTTAAAAAAAATACTTTATATTTATTTCATTCTTATTCTGCTAACAGTCACATAATTTCTAAGCACTGTAAAACTACTACATATGAACACTGAAATATTTTAATTTATGGTATTTTATTGCAGTTGGTAATTATTACCCACCTGTTAATAATTATTTCTAAAGAATGCTAGAACTACAGAAGTAACATGATTTTCTGGTGCAATTCCTTTCCCCCATAAAGCCAATAGCTAAATTATACCAACTAGGTAATTATTTATCTCATTTTTAAGGCACTTTGGAAGAGAAGCCTAATCTATATCCTTTGCTAAGCAGGATTTATGTATTTTTTTCTCCATGGAAACTACCTAACACTCCTTTCCAACTTTCTTTTATATCACTAATTTTCTACTTGGTAAAACCACAATTTTTAATGTAATCTCAGAAAAAAAATGAAGTCAAAGAAATATAGTCCTCTTTTAAAATGTATTTATTCCCCAAACTTTTTCCATAAAAGATATGAGTTTGTTTGAGTATAATACAAAAGATAAATAGTGGTAGAGTTTAGATTTTTTAAAAAACACATAAGTTTAAGAAAATAATAAGGCTGAGAATCAGATTAGCATAGAAAATTAGAGAATACATAGCAAGTGATCCTCAGCCATATCTATAAGTAGGTCCCAAATGTGCTACATACTTCACTGGCTAACATTAGAAAAAACTCACTTCATATTTTTTCCAACTATTTTGGCCATCTCTATGCTATGTGGTAGGCAGAATTCTAAGATATCTTCCAAATTTCTTGACCCTGGTGTACCCACAACTTTTCTTACTTATTCAATCAAACATTAATCTAGGTGTTGCTCTAAAGAGATTTTGCAGATGAGATTAAGATCCCACATCAGTTAACCTTAAAATAGGCAGATTGTCTTGGTGGGCCTGACTTAAGCACCTGAGGATTTTAAATCTGAGTCTAAAGGTCAGAGATGGAGAAGTCACAAATTCAAAGTGTGAGATGGATTCAACGTGAGAGAGAGTCTTTGTAACCAGTTTTGAATATAGAGGGTAATCACATGGTAAGAAATGCAGACAACTTGTAGGAGCTAAAAATGGCCCCAGCAGGTAGTTAACAAAGATGGAGACCTCAATCCTACAGCTTCAAAGAAAATAATTCTGCCAACAACCTGAATGTGCTGAGAAGCATAGATTTCCCTAAAGCCTCCAAGCTGTGATGTTTTAAACTGCTATGTTTGTGGTACTATGTTACACAACAATAATAAACTAATATGGTCTACAACTTCCAGATCACAGCTCCCCATTCACTCTTGTAGTGCAGCATACATAGAATTGTGTTTCGCAAAAAAAAAAATAGTCTTGTTTCCATGGATTCTCTTAACTCACATGCATCCCAAGTTGCCATACCTCCTCCTTAGCTTCTTAAACTTTCAAAAGAAGAAGTTAACCCAAATATCCTCCCAGTTGACTTTTATGTGCACATAGTTCTGCCTTTATATAGAAGCATGGGGTATATGCATTTAGGGACTTTTCATGGAGAAAACAAAATCTTAGATTCTCAACATTCAGTTGAAAACAAGTGAGAGAAGTAGTACTCGAGGACTGCCTGAAATCTTGACTATCCCTTCCTACTCCTGAGTGCTCTTAAGCTGTCCCTAAATTACACCTAACATTCATTCACTAAATATGATTTTGAACCTTCCACACTTAAGAATCACTTTTAGGGCCGGCCGAGTGGCGCGGTGGTTAAGCCAGCGGCCCCGGTTCGGTCCCACATGTGAGGGCCACTAACACTGCCCTCAAAAAAAAAAAAATCACTTTTAATAAACTGTGCTTTTAACTCAAGTTGGTTTATCTCTGAGGCAATTTCAGCACCACATCTTCCACTTCCACACTCTGCACATCAATCTCCGAGGACTTGTGTTGACAGAAGTTTGTTCATCTGCAATTCTTGACTTCTGAGGTTGCCCAGGGCATCAAGACATAGTTAACAGATTGTTGAAAATGGAGCTTGAGGATTGGAAAAAGATGACTGCTGTGAGGAGAGCTCCCTGAGTTCTTCTCTGGAAATATGCACAATTTGAACTTCTGTAACTCTTCAAAGGGACGTCTACTCATCACACAGAGCAACTAAGACTCTCACTCAACAACAATAGCTGGAAGGTGCACAGATGGGACAAGTGGGGAAGAAAGCGGGCAATACACGCGAGGTGCAGCCCGCACCGCGGCTGCAGAGGGACCAAACTCCAGAGAACAGATGGTGAGTGTTCCCACTGCTTGCTCCTTGCGCCCCACAGCCCATCTAGAGTACAGCAAGAGCACAACGATCTGCAGCCTGAGGAAGAAGCCTCAGGCTGGGTGAGAGAGGGAGGAGAGAGAGGAGACGTGCACCTGCACCCACAGCTCCCCAGGTCCCCAGAAAGCAGGGTGCAGAGCCCGACAGTGACAGGACAAGATTAATTCCTGCACCCGCCCAGTTCAGGGATCAGTCTCTGTGCCCACCGGGTCCCACCGAGCGCAGCAAGAGCACCTCAGCGCGCAGACGTAGAGGCAGAAGCCTGAAACCGGGCAAGCAAGGGAAGAAAGAGTACTCGCAGGGAGGGGGAGACACAGAGCTCCAGGTGGAGACGCAGGTCCCTGCAAGAGACAGAGCGGGGATCTGAGCCACAGCAGGGTGCGCGCAGTCTCCTAAACCCCTGCAGTCCCTCCTGGAGAGCAGCAGGAATAGCGCAGCGCACACAGGCTCCGAGGCAGAAGCGTGAAACCAGACGAGCAGGGGAAGAAAGAATACTCCGTGGGAGGAGATGCAGGGCGCCCAAGCAGAGACGCAGGTCCCCGGGAGACAGACCGGAGATTTGAGCCACTGCAGGGTGCGCGCAGCCCCCTAAACGCCGGCAGTCTCTTTGGGATTCCTCCGGAGCCTGTTAGGCAAAGGCCTTAGCTCAAAACAGTGTTGGGTCTGTGGAGTTTTTTTTGTTGTTGTATTATTTTGTTTGTTTGTTTGTATGTTTTGCTCGTTTGTTTTTCCTCCTCTCTTCGTCAGAAAGCAAAAAAAAAAAAAAAAAAACCCAAAGAAAAACAGAAACAACAGAAAATAAAACCCACCCCCACCGTCCCTGAGAAACCCTGGCCCCTGCCACGCCAGAGTCTTAAACTGACACTGAAATGGGGCAGTAGGGGCAGACTACAAAGGCGTTCCTTACCCTTACGGGGTTGAGAATTTCCGCCCCAGAAGAGGCTACAGAGTGAGATACCTACCCCGTCCCCATCTTTCCTGCAAGGCTTGGGAGGCAGGGCAGGTTCAGCTGCTGAGGAACTAATTAACAGACTCTTAGCAGAGGGCTTTTGGCAGTGAAAAGATCTTTCATTCTCCACATTGGGCTTTCAATGCAAAGGGTGCCCAAAGACACTCATCAAGCCTGCAGGGCACACAGCCTGCCTTGGGGCAGGCAAAAGCAGAAACGGCAGTGACTTTGTAAACACTACCAATCACACGTCACAACCATACTCATGTACGCCAAACCTGCAGTGCCAGGATCACACTAGGCGTCAGGTGGCCATCTTTGTTCACACAAGACCCAGAGGAATATTTGTACAGCAGAGGACAAACTCAAGAGAGCTTGGTGGACTTTAGCTTGGCACTGGAGACACAAGAATCATCATACCCACAGGCCAACTTTAGATAAAACCAGAGCATTTTTGGGTTTGACATACAGGAGTCACACCCAAAAGGAAGTTGCTACAGGTGCAAGGGCCAAAGGGTCCAAGCCTCACACAGCAACTCATAAACTGCAGACTCTGCTGATCCTCACAGCTGATCAGCCTGGAAGTCAATCCCACCTACTGACAAGCCAAAAGTAATCAAAACTAAAACTTCAACAGGTGAGGACACACAACACAAAGAACAGCTCAGATATACATGCACAAGAGAATAGGGAGATTGAGTAATTCAAATATAAAGGACACACACCATATCAGTTTATCCAGAAAAGACTGAGAGACCTAGGGGATCTATCTGTTATATCGAAGCAAGCACAAAGAGTAAACCAGAATGGGGAGACAAAGAAATACAACCCAAATAAAAGAACAGAAGAAACCTCCTGAATCAGTGGAACTAGAGGAGATAGAAGTAAACAACCTATCAGAGACAGAGTTTAGAACACTGATTATTAGAATGTTCAAAGAAATTAATGAAAATATAAAGAAGGATAGAGAAATCATGAAAAGCAACCAGCTAGAACTTAAGAATGCAATTACTGAATTAAATAACAAATTCGATGGAATGAATAGCAGATTGGACGAAGCAGAAAATTGAATCAGTGACTTAGAAGACAAGATAGCAGAGATCACCCAGGCAGAACAACAAAAGGAAAAAAGAATGAAAAACATTGAAAATAGTTTAAGAGAGCTGGGGGACAACATCAAACGCAATAACCTCCAGATCTTCGGAGTATCAGAAGGAGAAAAGAAGGAGCAAGGGATTGAGAACATATTTGAAGTAATAATGTCTGAAAACTTCCCTAACCTGGCAAACGACATTGAAATACAAGTCCAGGAAGTGCAGAGAGTTCCAACCAGGATGATCCCAAACAGGCCCACACCAAGACACATTATAGTGAAAATGGCAAGGGTTAAGGACAAAGACAGAATCCTTAAAGCAGCAAGGGAAAGGCAGCAAGTTACTTACAAGGGCACCCCCATAAGATTGTCAGCAGACTTTTCTACAGAAACTTTGCAGGCCAGAAGGGAGTGGTAGGAAGTTTTCAAAGTGATGAAAAATAAAGGCCTACAACCCAGATTGCTGTATTCAGCAAGGCTATCATTTAAAATTGAAGGAGAGATAAAGAGCTTCCCAGAAAAGAACAAGTTAAGGGAATTCATTACCGCCAAGCCAGCTTTGCAGGAAATGTTAAAAGGGCTTTTTTAAGCAAAAGAGAAAAACAACCTAACTGAGGAAGACTAGGAACACAAATAACAAAATCCAATAAATACACACCTATCAATAATAACGTTAAATGTAAATGGAGTAAATGCTCCAATCAAAAGACATAGGGTGGCTGAATGGATAAGAAAGCAAGACCCCAGCATATGCTGTATACAAGAGACACACCTCAGATCAAAAGATACATTCAGGCTGAAAGTAAAGGGATGGAGTAAAGTATTTCATGCAAATGGAACGGAGAAAAAAGCTGGAGTAGCGATACTTATATCAGATAAAATGGACTTTAAATTGAAGAATATAATAAAGGACAAAGAAGGACACTTCATACTAATAAAGGGATTGATCCAACAAGAGGACATAACCCTAGTAAACATCTATGCACCTAACATGGGAGCTCCTAAATATATAAAACTGATATTATCAGACATAAAAATGGAGATCAACAGTAACACTATCATAGTAGGGGACTTCAACACCCCACTGTCACCAATGGACAGATCCTCCAGACAGAAAATCAATGCGGAAACAGTGACCTTAAATGACACTTTAGATCAGCTGGATTTAACAGATGTTTTCAGAGCATTTCACCCCAAAGCTACAGAATATACATTCTTCTCAAGTGCACATGGAACATTTTCTAAGATAGACCACATGTTAGGCCACAAAACAAGTCTCAATAAATTTAAGAAGATTGAAATCATTTCAAGTGTCTTCTCTGACCACAATGCTATGAAACTAGAAATCAATTATAAGAAGAACCCCGGAAAGCTGTCAAATAAGTGGAGGCTGAATAACATGCTTCTAAATAGTGAGTGGGTCACAAATGAGATCAAGGAGGAAATCAAAAGATACCTCGAGACAAACGAAAATGAAAACACCACGACCCAAAATCTCTGGGATTCAGTGAAAGCAGTCCTAAGAGGGAAGTTTATAGCAGTGCAGGCCTATCAAAAGAAGGAAGAAAAATCTCAAATCAACAAGTTATCCTTACACCTAAGGAAACTGGAAAAAGAACAGCAAAAGAGGCCCAAGGGGAGTACAAGAAAGGAGATAATAAAGACCAGAGCAGAAATAAACAATATAGAGAACAGAAAAACAATTCAAAAGATCAATGAAACCAAGAGCTGGTTTCTTGAGAAGATAAACAAAATTGACAAACCTCTAGCCAGGCTCATCAAAAAAAAAGAGAGAGGACTCAAATTAGCAAAATCAGGAATGAAAGAGGGGAAATGACTACAGACATCACAGAAATACAAAAAATTCTAAGAAATTACTATGAGCAACTATATGCCAACAAATTTGACAATCTGGAAGAAATGGATAATTTTCTAGAAGCATACAACCTTCCAAAGCTAACGCAAGAAGAAACAGAAAATCTAAATACCCTGATTACTACCAAGGAAATTGAATCAGTAATTGACAAGCTCCCGAAAAACAAAAGCCCTGGACCAGACGGCTTCACAAGTGAATTTTATCAAACATTCAAAAAAGAACTATCACCTATTCTTCTCAAACTATTCCAAAAAATCCAGAAGGAGGGAAGGCTCCCAAACTCTTTATGAAGCCACTATCACCCTGATTCCAAAACCAGATAAAGACATCACAAAAAAGGAAAACTACAGGCCAATCTCCGTGATGAATATAGATGCAAAAATTCTCAATAAAATATTAGCAAACAGAATTCAGCAATATATTAAGAAGATCATACATCATCATCAAGTGGGATTCATCCCTAGTGTGCAAGCCTGGTTCAACATCAGTAAATCAATTAATGTGATACATCACATCAACAAAATGAAGGATAAAGATCACATGGTCATTTCAATAGATGCAGAAAAAGCATTTGACAAAATCCAACAGCCATTTATGTTAAAAACCCTTAGCAAAGTGGGAATACAGGGATCATATCTCAACATAATAAAAGCCATATATGATAAACCTACAGCTAACATCATACACAATGGGGAAAAGCTAAAACCATTCCCCTTAAGATCAGGAACAAGACAAGGCTGTCCACTTTCTCCTCTTTTATTCAACATAGTGTTGGAAGTTCTAGCCACAGCAATCAGATAACAAAAAGAAATAAAAAGCATCCAAATTGAGAAGGAAGAAGTAAAATTGTCATTACATGCAGATGACATGATACTATATATACAGAACCCCAAAGGCTCCATCAAAAAACTATTGGAACTGATAGACGAATTCAGTAAAGTAGCAGGATATAAAATCAATGTTCAGAAATCAGTGGCATTTGCATATACCAATAATAAACTAATGGAAAGAGAAATTAAGAAAAGTGTCCCATTTACAATTGCGTCAAGAACTATAAAATACCTAGGAATAAATTTAACAAAAGAAGTGAAAGATCTGTACTCAGAAAATTATAAGACACTGAAGAAAGAAATCATAGAAGATACAAATAAATGGAAATACCTACCATGCTCATGGATAGGAAATATTAATATAGTTAAAATGTCCACATTGCCTAGAGCAATATATAGACTCAATGCAATTCCTATCAAACTACCAAAGGCATTTTTCACAGAAATAGAAAATATAATCCTAAAATTTATATGGAACCATAAAAGACCCCGAATAGCCTTGGCAATCCTGAGAAATAAGAACAAAGTCGGGGGGATCACGCTACCACACATCAAAACCTACTACAAGGCTACAGTAATCAAGACAGTTTGGTATTGGCATAAAAAGAGGCACATCAATCAGTGGAACAGAACAGAGAGCCCAGAAATAAATCCAGGCATTTACAGACAGTTAATCTATGACAAGGGAAGCAAGAATTTACACTGGAGTAAAGATAGTCTATTCAATAAATGGTGCTGGGAAAATTGGACTGCCACATGCAAAAAAATGAAACTGGACCACCTCCTTATGCCATACATAAGAATAAATTCAAAATGGATTAAAGACTTAAATGTAAGACCTGAAACCATAAAACTCTTAAAAGAAAATATAGGGAGTACAATTGCAGACATTACCCGGAGCAATATTTTTACTGATACATCCCTACGGGCAAGGGAAGTAAAAGAAAAAAGAACATATGGGATTATATCAGACTTAAAAGTTTTTTCACAACAAAGGAAACCATCAATAAAACAAAAAAGAAGGCTACTGAATGGGAGAATATATTTGCCAACGATATATCTGATAAGGGATTAATATCCAAAATTTATAAAACACTCATGAAACTCAACACCAAAAAACAAACAACCCAATTAAAAAATGGGCAGAAGATATGAAGAGACATTTCTCTAAAGAGGACATACAGATGGCCAACAGGCATATGAAAAAATGTTCAGCCTCACTGGTCATTAGGGAAATGCAAATAAAAACCACAATGAGATACCACCTCACTCCAGTCAGAATGGCTATCATCAATAAATCAACAAACAACAAGTGCTGGCGGGGCTGTGGGGAAAAGGGGTCCCTGCTGCACTGTTGGTGGGATTGCAGATTGGTGCAGCCACTATGGAAGTCAGTATGGAGGTATCTCAAAGAACTGGAAATAGAGCTACCGTTTGACCCAGCAATTCCACTCCTAGGTATTTATCCTGAAAAAACCAAGACACTTATTCAAAAAAAGTTATGCACCCCTATGTTCATAGCAGCACAATTTACAATAGCGAAGACTTGGAAACAACCAAAATGCCCATCGGTAGATGACTAGATTAAGAAACTGTGGTATATTTACACAATGGAGTATTACTCCGCTATAAAGAAGAATGAAATCGTACCATTTGCAATGATATGGATAGACCTAGAGACTATTATGTTAAGTGAAATAAGTCAGTCAGAGAAAGACAAATACCATATGATCTCACTCATATGTGGAATCTGAAAAACTGTATGAATGAGCAAAGTAAACAGAAACTGTCTCATAGATATAGAGGAAAGATCAGGGTTGCTAATTGGGAGGGAGATGGGATGAGGGAGAAGGGGATGGGATTAGACAGCAAAAATAGGCAACTACAATATTGCCACTGGGATATGAAAGACATTTTGGGGATTATAATTAATAATGTTGTAAATATTTTGTGGGGTGTCAGATGGTCATAGGTCTTGTTAGGGAGACCATTTCATGGATGGAGTAAAGGTTTGATCATTACACTGTATAACTGAAGCAGAGGTTGTATAGCTAATGTAATTGAATATATATAGATAGTCACGGGATGTGGATTATACTGTGGAAAACAGTCAGAGGAAGAGTAATAGATATATATGATATGGGGGGAGTGCGGTGGCGAATTGGGGGTGGGGGTTATCACTTTGAGGGGTGAAATATATAACTATTGCACTGTGTTGTACACCTGAAACTAATTAAAATAAAATAATAATAAAAAAATGGAGCTTGAAAGATGCGAATGAAGTCTATTAGAGCTCAAGTTTGAATTGCCATACCTCACACCTCTTCCCATTTTATTGGTCAAACCTTGGTCTCACGGTCATGCTTTTTACTTCAGGAGTAGCTGAGAAATGTAGTTATGTGTGTACTATGAACTAAAGAGAAAAGAAAAATGAGTTTGATAACTAGCCAGTCTCTGTTCACCTCTTGAAAATGAACAGGAATACTCAGCATGGTTTTGTCATGTTTTTCTCACTCGTATGTTTTTTTAACTTGCCCTAATTTTATCTGTTACTTTTATTTCAACTTGTTGTATTATATATGTATTTAAGTTGCTTTTTAAGTTTGTTTTTTTTTTTGAATAAGGTATAATATGCATCGGTCATCAAAATTCATAGTCTAGGAGATGAGAATAGCACTTATTTCATAGGCTTTCTGTGAAAACTTAATGTATTATTACCTATAGTGTACAAAGAATAGTACCTAATAGTAAATGAAGAAAATGGTAGTTTCCTTAATTTTGTTGTTATATACAATAGCATAAAGAATAAACAAAAATAATTGCTTAGAAGAGAAACAACTTTTCCTAGGGTTAAGTTCTAAGACATATGTTGCTGTTAGGTCTTCATAAAATGTAATATTCTTGGTAACAATAGATATGGCCATGAGTTTCAATAGAGTCCTTATTCATAACATCCTCTATTGTAAGTCAAAGATATAAACCTAAAGCCCATATCATTGGAAGCAATATTAATTAGACCAAACAACGAGGTTCAGATTTTTCTTCATCTTAGGATGAAATTTTGGATACCTATATAAATGAATTCCTCTAGGTATTCTGCCATTCAATCAATTCTGAGAACTAGAATTTTGATGAATTCACAACCAAGTGTTTGAGGTTGTATTTTCTTATAAGAATCTGAAAAACATATATTCCATGTTATTACTGAAAGGTGGAATTCTATTCTTCAATACTCAACTAAGAACAGATAGTTTGACTTCATATACATAGAAGATTAATTTACAGTTTCTCATTGATAAGTTTTAATCATGTTTGCAATGGCACCATTAATGCTGAACTGGAGAAGAGTTAATGCTTTATATTAGGAATAGGGCAGAGAGAACTATTATAATACACGCATTGTCAATATATCATTCAAATTAATTTTCAGTCCCTGAAACAATATTTAAACTCAAGATTGACATAAAAAGTAACAAGGGAAAGTCAGTTTGTGATGGTTATATGTGGCTTTATTACCAATTGCATTTTGATTTACTGTACTGTATCACTAGCATCGTACTACTTTCCTCTACTCTAACTCTCACCACATTAATCAGTCTCAAGTTTTTTCCCCCAAAATGTGTCAGAAATCCACAAAAAAACAAAAAGTTGATATTTTGACTATTTTATACATTTCCTAATAACAATTTGAGCTGCTTTGTATATAAGTGACATTATTTTTATGTATACAAATTTCCTGTTGTTATTCATTCTTGAAACATACAAAAAATATAGAAAATGCACATCTGCTTTCCTAAACTTCCTTCCTGGGAGTTTCCATCCAGTCAATGGATGGAAATATTCATTCAGATATATCCAACCATTGTGGCAAAGAGCTAAGGAAGGTTTTATCAAACCTTTAAGTTCACATTACAGAGGAAAGGGGATAAAGAGTAAATGTCCAACATCCACGAATCCACACAAGCAAATATTAGGTGAGTAAGAAGAACAAACTATTCCTATTCACTGTTATTTCTTATAAAGATTCATCTACATGTGCTCATTTATCTTATTTAAAAAAATAAAATAAAACAGAGACCCATATTAGTCCAATTAGATATTTTAGGATAGGTACACATAACTTTTGTATCACATTAAAAAAAATAGCTAATGTAGAAAAGGGTAAAGGGGATCAAATATATGGTGATAGAAGGAGAACTGACTCTGGATGATGGACATACAATGTGATATATAGATGCTTGTTACAGGATTGTATACTAGAAACCTATATAATTTTCCTAATCAATGTCACCTCAATAAATTTGAGAAATATTTTTAAAAGGCTAATGTAGGGCTGGCCGAGTGGCGTGGTGGTTGGATGCTGGCTTGGGAAGCCAGTGGCCCCGGTTCGGGTCCCACATGTGAGGGCCAGTGACACTGCCCTCAAAAAAAAAAAAAAAGGCTAATGTAAACAAAAACAGAAAATAGTAGGAAAATTTCATAGTCTAATTTAAAATTGACATCAAGAAAGATTAATGCATTAGGCTTATATTGTTTACAACATAATGATGATGAATTTTACAATAATTGTCATGAGACTAATCCAAATACTTAACTTGTATTCTTTCTGAGGCAATTACCTGATTCTAATAATCTGTTTCCCAGATATGTACAGAAATCCTATCAGTGTGTAAACACACCTCAAATCTGACTGCTTGTTTATGTGCTAAGCATATAATGCACTCTGCATTATAGTATTTACTTCCTATTGTTATCTTATGTTGTATCCACATCATCAAATATCATATCAAGAGTTATAGATCATTATCATCCAGCAAATTTGGAAGAATTGTTAATCTTTGATTTCTTCTTAGTCTATTCAGTGATGGACGTGCAACAAAATAAAAAATACCTTTTCTATAACAACCTCTTGATCTTCTTCATTGGTGGCCAGTTATCAAGGTAGGCTAGAGATGTAGACTTCTGCATTAATAATTACCCCTGCTTTGTCTATTGCAGGACTTTTGTTTGAAACAAACAAGCATTATGGCTTAAATTTTCATGGTATGATTATAAAGAACAGAACTCATATTTACATGAGGATGAATTGAGGCCTCATCTCGATATTTTATTAGTGGTTCAAATCACATTCTCTACATTTTATTAACTGAACATAACTCTTCAAAGAGTCCTCTTTATTCCTTTCTCATTCAAATAGACATTAAAATCAGAAATACTCCACATAACAGTTTTTGACTCTACATATGTATTTGAATTTCTACATTGAACATTTCTAACATTTAAATGGGGAAAATAGACAAGGATATTTTCAGAAACAATTGGAAAATTATAAATCATCCACTATTTGTGGTATTTCCTAGGCATTGATACGATTAATACTCATCATATTCTGATGAGATTAGCATTATTTTTTGCATTTTGAAGATGAATATATAGAAATGCAGAAAGATGACATGTGGACATGAGATCATATAAACAATAAACTTAAAACCAATAGTTTTATCATCACAAAAATGGCACAAATCACGAAGATGATTATAAACATAAACGGAGGACATGTAAACAGAATAGTCATTTCTCCAATACAATCTTCAAAAATGATATCTACTCAAGACTCATTACAATTTTGTTAGAAATTCTTTATGAATATAAAAAAAATCGAAAACTGTCTGTGGTCAGATGTCTGTTGGCATCTCAGCATCATTTCCACCATCTTCTCTGCACTCTTCTGCATTAATAATACTGGATGTTTGGAAACTACATTTTCTTTTTGCCAGAAAGATTCCTACTATGTTTGATCATGAGAGGACTCATGTGGGACAGAAAAGGCAGGAGAAAATCAGGAACCATGCTTTAGGCAGCATCTTTAGGCATTACACGGACTCTAGCAGACAAGAGATTTTACGGCACTTTTGGGCATTCTCCTGGGAATCAGCCTGCTCAGGTCAGCAGGTGGTAGAGCTGATCCAAAATGCCCAGCTTCTGGGTACCTGAAAGCTAACAGCAAACTTAAAGGCTAGCTGCAGATTTTCCCATTCTTTTCATAATTTTGTAAGCACTGATTTCATTTAAAAATCCCTTCCTTATGAAATATCTCCAGCTGATTTTTTTAACCAATACATATAGTGAGTCATTTTGTAAACTTGTCAAATGATGTTTTCTTTTTTGTGTGTGCCATCACTTTGACAAATAAATGAGTTCTTGCCTGGGCCCCACGTGGCCCCCAGGCTTTATTCTAATGTTTGAAGCCATTTCAGTGTCAATTAAAATACTTATTTGGAATTCATTTCTATTTCCTCATTCAAAGCCTAGGGTCTGACAGCATAGTGCTCATTTGACCTGTCCTTTCCTAATGACCTAATGTCCCTCATTGCCTAGTCATATGTAACTCATTGCAACATACTGCATTTGACAGATTAATTAGAGAGATACCTGCCCAATCTCCACCAGGCAAAATGTCAATGATTGTGGGTCTGTCTAAATTAGATCGTGGGCCCAAACTAATTTTCATTTTATGCAGAGACATTTAAGTATAGATATCCAGTACCTCATCAACTAATCTGGATAGGGCACAAAGGTAATAACACATCAGCAATGTAGGATGTGGGTATCATTTCTGTCACTGGAAAGTTAAAGCACCATTTGAGTTATCGATCCTGAAAAAGTAATGTCGATAGGTGGTTTTGTAACTTTCTTGAAGTTTGCTTTATTGTAGTACACTGAGAATAGAAATCCCAAAATAGCTTTTTAGAATAGCCTTTTCTAAAAGAAAAGGGAGATATGAATCATAAAAACCTCTTCCTTGTAAAAGTTAGTTTCTTCTATTGATCTTTCCGAGTATTTTCAACTAAGAAGTGCAAGAAGTTGAAAATAAGTTCTAGAAAGATGTAGTGCACCCCAGAATAAACTGTCCCCAAACAAACATTTGTGTAAAGATGAAACACAACAAAACACAACTAAGAACAGCAACAGAAACCCCTGGCAACATTAAAAATAAAAGTTGTTTACAGGTCTTATTCCCCTCACCAAAGTATCAGTACATGATCAATTTCAAACTCTCCAGTTCTATGTCCAAATTGCACTCTCCTAAGGTAGTGGATTAAAAACAATAATAATCAATAAATTTAGCCCCAAATTTTTGAAGATAGCTTAAAAAAATCCAGCTTGGAGCTGTCAAAATTATCTGTTTTCATTTCAATTGTTTCATAAAAGCACCATTTTTATTAGGACTTTAAAAGAGCCAATGCAATTTAAGCCAAAACTAAAACTCTATTGGCTTCCATTTTCCTCCTTGTACTAAAACACCCAGTAGCACTTATAATGCCAGCTGATATTTATTGGACAGCTGTGGCCTGCCAGGTGTTTCATATGATTCATCTCATGTAATACTCATGGCAGACCTGTGAAGTAGTTATAATTTTTTTAAATTTATTTTTATTTTTTATTTTTATTTATATATACTTTTAATTAGCTTCAGGTGTACAACAAAGTGCAATAGTTATAATTTTTAATGACCATTGCACAGCAGACAAAACCAAGACATAAATTAATAAATTACTTGCTCAGGGTCATATGTTTATGAAGAAGAAAATGCAGAGTTAGAAACTAGGGAATATGACAGGATTTTCATTTGCAGTTAGTGGATGAGCAATGATAAAGTAAGTCAAGCTAGTAAATATTTATTGAGCATCTACTAAATGCAAGACCTTTTACCAGATGCTAATGATAAAACCTAGAAGTTTACTGTCCACTCATAGTACATATCTATGTCAATCCATTTCTGGGAGATTATAATTTTAACTTCCATATTGTGGTCTTGTAAAATGTGACCCCGCTTTCTATATTGTCTAGCCAGATAGGATACCTATTCTAATCCATTTGTATTATTTTGTCCTGGCTATATCTAACTGGTACAGAGTCAGGAAGCTAATATGCCTGAGTCAATCAGTGATATTTTCTAGAAATGTAAATTTGGATTTGGGGGTTCCGACTCTTTGCTTGAAGAGATGACATATAAACCCAAGAGGCATTGGTAGCATTATATTTCTGCTATTATTCTTGGACATAGTTTGCCTGAAGATGAAAGATGAAGCTGATCAGCAGTGAGAAACAATATGAAAGATAAAGCCAATCGGTGCTTTATTTTCAATTGTTTCATTGGCTTTCTGGATAAGAGGGACATGACGATAAATCAGATTTCTTAAATTTTTGTTCAAAGATCCCAAACTTGGAAATGAATATACTTCTCCATTCATCTTCCTCTGTTTCCTACCATTACTTAAACTTCAGCTAAAACAAAAAACAAAAACTAACACACAAACAAACAAAAAAATAACTTTTCTTCATCATCAAAGACATCATTCCTCTCAACTGGATTGATATTCAACTGATATTCATTAACATGATGGTTTGGTCAATGTTCAATCTAACTGGCCAGAGATTCATTCTGATCAGTCAATGTTCATGTCATACTGTTTGATAAATGTTTGATAAATACTTAAAATTTCACCTTCAACTTTCACAAGTCTGATTTGTTACATGTATTCTCCATCAGCTTAGTATACCTTTCTCTGATTGGCTCAGTGGCAATTTCCCACTCATTGATTCGCTCATTCATTCAACAAATATTGAGCACCTAAAGAAACTCATTTTACTCATTTGGGGGACTAGTGCATGGCTGTTTGTTTGTTTGTTTGTTTGTTTGTTTGTTTTGAGGGTTGTTTTGCTGTATGAGGAAGACTACAGAGGCAAGAGTGAGGCAGGGAGCCTAGCAGAGAGACTATTATGAGAACTTAGTCAACACTTGATGATATCTAGGATGATGATGGTAGTAACGCAGCTAGTGAGAAATAGTATGTTTATTTGGAATTTAAATATCACTTTTTCTATGAAGCCCTCCATTACTCTACAGGCAGAGTTATTTTCATTATCACATGTACTAACATGATATCTTATTAACATCTCTAGTCTTTATCAAATTGTCATGTAATTAGGTTGTGAATGGTTGACTTTCCACCCAAACTTCATAATTCAGACATCTTATAGTTTTTGTTTTTCTTTTTCAATGTCTAACACAATGCCTAGCTCATAACATATAATCTTTCTCAAGAAAGAGCAAGAGAGAAATTACATGAAAATAAATAATATTTTCTAAATTGAGAATATTATTTATATGCATTCTCTGGTACTGTCTATACTGTCTATTACATTAACTCTTATCTAATACTTAGAGTTACCTAATAGTAGCCTGGAAGAGCAAGAGTTAATAGAAGATATATATATATATATATATATATATATATATATATATATATATATATATAATCAAGAAAAATGAAATATACATTGTTCCTATGGATAGTTTTGCAATGATTGTCAATCCACTGCATTGTACCATCTAAAGAACAAAAAAATAAAAACAAAAATTTGGTAAGAAATCTTCTCAGAAAAAATTCCTGTTGAATTACATGCCTAAATTATTGGCAACCAGAAGTCAACAATTCACTCTTTAGTCATGCTACATTTCATAATTCATATGGTGTTGAAATGGCAGCATTAAGTATTAAAGGAAGTATATTTGACTGCTTTTCAACATGAGTGATCTGCAGAGCAGTATTTATAATCAAAAACAGTTGTTGCTCTACAGGAACAAAATATGGTGGTACCACATTGTGGTAACACAAGGAAACATTATAATATGTGGATATCTAAGAAGTGACAACTTGTTATTAATATCTAAACTCCCCACTATCTAGAGGTTGAGACTTGTTTCTAAATTTTGCTCAGTTTGTGACAATGAGAAAAACTGGCTCCCAAAGTTTAAAAAGGAGTCACCAAATAGAAAGAAAAAGAAGTAGCCAAAATTATTGTCTGGGGTCCAGTTAAACATAAAAATATACCTGCATCATCCCTTAGATCTCAGTGAAATCCCTGGGAAAGATGTTGATAGCAGAAATAAACAAAAATTCACCTGCTGCATTGTAATTTTTTACTACTGATTTGATATATGAGATTTATTCTTTTCCCAGAATAAATTGTCCCTAGACATCAATGCATACATATCTTAAGAGTATCCTGAATTAAAAAGGTGCCGCATGATATGTGGTTTTAGTAGAATTCATAACATCTTTGCCTTTTATTTCATAAAATATCCTGCCTCTTTCAATTGATATTTTGGAATCATCATCAAGGCTTTCCCATGATTCCTACTCAATAGCTACAAAAGGGTATAGGCAAAACAAACAAACAATCTTATGATGACTATCATCTGTGCAATGCATTGAATTTACTTCTGCATATTCACACAAATTCACTAGGCCAAGATCTAAAATAAAGTATCATGCTTAATGCAAGTCAGGAAGTCATCAAATAAGGTTTTAAAATGCAAATCAATATAGTCGCTCTTTGAGCTGAAACTAAACCAATCACTTTGCCCTCATATTGAAATTTTACCACCTACTAAATGGGGAAGGCTAAAGGTAATTTTGCTGGAGGATTTCAACGTTTTAAAAATTATTTTCAACTGTAATTCCTGACATCTCCTGTGGTTGTCAGTGGGGAACTCTGAATGAAAAACCCAAATTTGTGATCCCTTTAGAAAGGCTGCTTAAAATTGTCTCCATTAACTTGTTTTTAACATGAAAACTTTTACTACAAAATTTATGATTTTATAGAAAGAATATATTGCATATGAAAGAAGTGTTCTAACTACATAGATATGATCACTATGATTATCTAGATAATATAATTCCAGACTTTCTTTGGGCGTATAATCATGTAGTGTATGTATGGATTATATTCAACCAAAATAGGTTTATATTCTATATACTGTTTTAAAATCTGCTCTTTAAGCTCAATATATTATAATTTATGTGACTAATTGTGTCATCATTTTAACAGTTGCACAGTATAAAAATTGCATTAAAGCTATCCAAAAGACTGCTTAATTTATAATAAAATTTAAAATATTAATAATTAATACATGTAAGGTGTTTACTAGTGTCAGGCATTAGTTTAAGCACTGTATACAAACTATATTATCCTGTTGTGGTCTTTACAACAATACCATAAGGTATATTATCCCTGTTTTAAAGATGAGCCAACTGAGAAACTGAAAAGTTAAGCCATCTGTCTCAGGTCAAACCACAAATAATGAACCTTTCTATGGTTCTGTTTTCACTCGCTCCCCTGCGTTGCCAATGTAAAACCCAACACAAAGTAAATTGAAATTCGAGCCCTGGCACCACCACCCCATCCAAACAAACAAAGAAGCAAACAAACCTTATTCTCAAATGGTTAATGAGAGAGAATGATGACATCATCATCATCCTTGGCCATGTACTACCTGTCTATACTAAGAGAATAGTCACCTAAATTTAGTAACTTTTGACAGTCTCATAAAAAGAGACCAGTACTCCTATAGCACTAACCTGGAGAAAGCTGAAAATTTGTGTTGGATGACAAAAAACAATGAATATATCATGCTTTCTAAAGATCTTCAGAAATGAGCAGTGCTGAGCTAAATTTCTTGCTTTTGTAAGCATTATGGAACCATACCACCCACGTTTGAATTTATCACACATATGTTTATTAATTGATAATATTGAATTGATATAGTTATAAATTACTGAGTATTAATTTCATGTCAGAAACAGTAGGTGCTGGATATGTATGAGAAATGTGAATCCCAAATACTGTATTAAGTAAGATAGTCGTATTTAATTCTCACATACTCATGTGGGGTAAGAATCAGCATTCTCTGAGACTGGGAGTTTTCCTGGGAGTGTTGGGCCATGAGCTGTGTGCCTGCGTGATCCAGCCAGGGCTCTCCTGGTGATCTAGCTAATACATCAAAGCAATCCCAGAGTGACAGCCAGAATGGGGAAACAAAGAAACATGTCACAAGTAAAAGATCAAAAGAATCCTCTAGAAATGGAACTAAATGAAACAGAGGGATCCAACCTTTCAGAGACACAGTTTAGAACACTGATGATAAGAATGTTTAAGGAATTTAGTGAGGACATAAAGAAGGACATAAAAAACAACCTGTTAGAACTAAATAATACAATAACTGAAATGAAGAACACACTCGAAGGAATCACCAGTAGAGTAGATGAAGCAGAGGAGCGGATCAGCGATTTGGAAGATAAAATAGCAGAATTCATCCATTTGACACAGCAAAAAGACCAAAGAATAAAAAGCAATGAAAATAGTTTAAGAGCCCTATGGGACAAGGTGAAACGCAACCACCTTAGACTCATAGGAATACCAGAAGGAGAAGAGAAGAAGCAAGGGGTCGAGAATGTATTTGAACAAATAATGACTGAAAACTTCCCTACCTTGGTGAAGGAAATCAACATACATGCCCAGGAAGTGCAGAGGGTTCCAAACAAGCTGAACCCAAACAGGTCCACACCAAGACACATCATAGTTAAAATGGCAAAGGTTAAAGACAGAGACAGAATCCTAGAGGCTGCAAGGGAAAGACAGCAGGTTACATACAAAGGAACTCCTGTTAGACAGAAACTCTGCAGGCCAGAAGGGAGTGGCAGGAGATATTCAAAGTGACACAAAATAATGGCCTACAACCAAGGTTGCTCTACCTAGCACGGCTATCACTTAAAATTGAAGGAGAAATAAAGAGCTTCTAGAAAAGAATAAGCTTAAGGAATTCATTACCACCAAGCCAGCATTGCAAGAAATGTTAAAAGGGCTTTTTTAAACAAAAGAAAGGGGTAAACAAGCTAACCCAGGGAGACCAGGAATACAAATAACAAAATGACAATACATATGCACCTATCAATAATCATTTTAAATGTAAATGAGCTAAATGCTCCAATCAAAAGACAGAGAGTGGCTGAGTGGATAAGAAAATAGGACACATGTATATGCTGTTTACAGATGGAATAAGATATTTCATGCAAATGGAAATGAGAAAAAAAAAAGCTGGAGTACCAATACTTATTTTGGACAAAATAGACTTTAAAATGGCTACAATAAAAGACAAAGAAGGGCACTAGAACCCTAATAAACATCTATGCACCCAACATAGGAACATCTAATTACATATAACAGATTTTGACAGACATAAAGACAGAGAGCAACAGTAACACTATCATAGTAGGGGACTTCAACACCATTGTCACTAATGGACAGACCCTTTAGACAGAAAATCAACACAGAAAGAGGGGCCTTAAATGATTCTTTAGACCAGCTGGACTTTGTTGATATTTTTAGAGCATTTCACCCTGAAAGAAACAGAATATACATTCTTCTCAAGTACACATGGGACATTTTCCAAGATAGACCATGTTACGCCACAAAACAAGTCTCAGTAAATGTAAGAAGATTGAAGTCATATCAAGCAGATATAAAAGAAAAACTGATGGTTGATGGCTGGGAGGGAGTGGGGAAGAGGGAGAGGGGGAAGGTTTTGGACAGTGTAGATGGGACTACAATGTTGCCGCAGGGAGATGGGGGCAGTTCTGGGAATGTAATTGATAATGTTGTTAAGAGACTATTATGTTGCGTAAATAAGTCAGTCGGAGAAGGACAGGTACCATGTGATCTCACTTGTGTGTGGAGTCTGAAGAGCTGAGTGAACGATCAAAGTAAACAGACTGGTAGATGTAGAGGGAAAACTGAGGTTTGCTATTTGGGAGCGGGGTGGGGATGGGGGAAGGGGAAGGGATTAGACAGCATAAATAGGCAACTACAATATTGCCACAGGGATATGAAACACAGTTCAGGGAATATAATAATGTTGTAAAAATTTTGTGGTGTGTCAGATAGTCACATGTCTTGTTAGGAAGACCATTTCATGGATGGAGTAGAGGCTTGATCACTGCACTGTACACCTGAAGCTGATGTTGTATAGTATGGTATGCCAACTGTACTGAATATGTGGATGGTCACGGGATGTGGAGTATACTGTGGAAGGGAGTCAGGGGAGTTGTGATAGATATGTATGATATGGGGAGGGCGTGGGGTGGAGAACTGGGGGACGGGGGTTGTCACTTTGGGGGGTAAAGAATATAACTATTGCATTGTGTTGTACACCTGAAACTAATAAAAAAATAAAAATAAAAAAATAAAAAAGAATCAGCATTCCCATTGTACACTTAAAGCTCAGTTCTTAAAACTGGCAAGTAAATCTCCCATTACGAAGAAAACAAAACTCTAGTTTGTTTTAAAATGTCAGCTGGTCTCTTTAGAGGCATAATGTATCCAAATACCATAAAGAACTAACATTTCTGTTGAGTCTAGTGATTTTAGTTCTATCACTGTTTCAGTTCACCCATGAAACACTGCAGCCTAATTATATCTACCTAGTCACTGAACAAATGCTTGTGAAATACCTATGAAGATCTTTAGCTGAACTGATCATGAACTAGAGAGTCCTATAGCAATTCTTTCAAGTGATATCAAATTTATTCACTTACACCATCTTTTAGATGATGAAACACTGCCCATCACACTATGTTAAAATGTTTCAGTTGATCTTTAATAGATCTCTTTGAGACACATTTCTGTCAATTACACTCCATTGAAAAAATATAATAGGAATTTCAAAATAAAAGTTATCCAAAAGAAAAAAATTCTCTTTTTGCAAATTAAATATTCTGAACCTAATTTACAGTAATATATAGTCCTAATTTATATCTACATATTCATATCTTTATATAGTTTCACAAAATATATTTATACTGAAAGTCTAGCAAAACAAAGATGGTTATTCTACCAACATCCATCCATCCATCCATCACACACACACACACACACACACACACACACACACACACACACACGTATACATCCATATATATACATATACATCCATGCATATATACATATATATACATATATACACATATACAATATATATTTGAAATAATGTTGTGAACCAAAAACTTCTATTCTTATTATATAACTTATGTATTCATTTAGTTATCCATTATCTGTATAAATAAATGGAGATTAGAACATGGATCAATTTTAAAGGGAAACTAACTTCTATTCCATGATCATCTAAAATAATCTAACCTTCTAATTATGTATTTGTATTAATTTTAAATCTGTAGCTTATGAAACAAACGAGCTGCTTGGAAATGTTAATGATAAAATCCTACCAATGAAATTCATGCAATTTTCATTTACACAAGAATTTTTATTTTGTCAATAATGTTCCCAGTGAAAATTCTTTGATTTCTCTCAAGCTCTAGAAATAAAACATGATACATCTGACAGATCTGAACATTTTTCTCTCTTTAATCATTCCAGAATTTGTTTATTTCATTGGATTTAGCATTGGGCTTTTTTCCCCCCATAAGCCCTCCTTTATTATATAGAGAGAGTTTCATATTTTGAAGAAAAGTTGTGATCACAAACATTGGTTGCATAAAAATATTCAAAGCATTACTAAGTTTGTAAATATCTGAAATAACTTTTGTGGGCTAAAAATTACACAACTTCTTTGGGTTCCAATAGTGAGGTATGCCTTTATCTTAGAAGTTATTCATCACATAAATTTTTACTGCTTTGAAACTGTATTCATTAATAGTAAACTTTTACTCATTTTAAAGCATACATCTGCCTTTGACTGTATGTATTATCCAGTCTCTCCATATAAATGTATTAGCCAGGGTCCAGTTTAATGACACTGTTTTATGTATGACTGGTAGTTGAAAAGTCAGTCTTCATTATAGATTTTTCTGCATAAGCATCATTATTTCTATAATTTTTAAATTCAAATCAATGAAGCTCTATATCTTGTATAAACTTTCTGGACCAATAAAAGCAAATATACATGAAGGCTTTTATGTGAAAAAGTTTCAATTGATTGTTTTACTCTCAGATGAAGCAAATGACAAAATCTATATGTTTGTTCTTCAGTTCATCATTGACTCTAGCACAAATATCTACAAGGGAAGTTTTATGCTTATTTTAGTTGGTATGCAGCTTAGATCAAGTAAAAAATTAAAGTTGTAGAACAAATTAAACCGCAAAGCAATTATGCAATCGAAGACCTTACTGTACACTCAGCTCTTTGTCCTTTAAATTTTTATGTAAGCATATATATATATATATATAGCATATATAATGGAATCTTAGCTGCTATGCACTTTAAAATGTAAAGGCTACAATTTTCAGAATCAGATATGTCTACCATTCACAAGGATCATTTAATTTTTGCTAAATAAAACAAAAGAGAAAGTTGTTTTAATTTTATTAGTTATGTTTTAAACTATTTATAAATTTGAGACAATTTAAAAACGAAAATCTTTTAAATTCTTATAAATTAATCAACTGGACAATCTTTCTTAGAGATAAGCAATGTATAGGATTGAATGAAGAACTCTCATATAGCTGTTTCAAATAGAGCACAAACAATAAATCCTGTGTCTGGGGGGTTCTCCATCAAAAGCAAATGATAAAAATGAATTTGTAGATCTAATGAAGGCACTAAGAATTTTTTTTTTTTTAAAGATTTTATTGGGGAATTGGGGAAGGGGGACAGTGCTAGGGAATCAAGGAAGGGGAACAGACAAGTTGCTGTCCTTTTGTTCTTCAGTATAGTTGTGGAGGACATTGCTTCACTGGTCCA
This sequence comes from Aselliscus stoliczkanus, assembly GCA_033961575.1. NCBI lineage: Eukaryota > Metazoa > Chordata > Mammalia > Chiroptera > Hipposideridae > Aselliscus > Aselliscus stoliczkanus. The sequence continues at coordinate 65,952,878 of CM066734.1, read as the reverse complement.
TGTTGGTATTATCATTGTACTCTTCCCGGGTGAGGCAGTCGTTTGCTGGCTATTGGGCAGCCTCTCACCGTGGCTCAACGGCAGCTCATGAAAGTTCACGGTAGCTGCCGGCCAGCTCCACTACAGCCTATGCTGTTGCCAGTGACTCATGGCAGCCCAGCTCCAGGTGGAACTGTTATTCACCATCTTAGCTATAGAGGGCGCAGCGTCCCTGGCCCACATATGGGATCCGAACCAGGGCCCTGTTACTCAGAGCAGATGTTTCAAGCCAATTCCTAACCAACGCGCCACTCGGCCCGCCCAAGAAATGTTTTTAGTATGCAGTAAACATCTTTTACTTCGGAGATGAACCTAATACATTCTTCTCTACTCTATAAATATTACATTTTATTCTTCTTTGTGATGGAAATTTTACTTTCATTCTATAATCCTTTCCAAGTGAAACAGATTCTGCACAAATCTTTAGTGATTAGGAGAGGAATCACACTGTTTAATATTAAAATGTTCTCTTCCATTCACTGATTATCAGATATATGGCAAGTAGTTTAATCTTTTTGTGACTCAGTGTCCTCAAAAGAAAAATAGGATAATAATTTAGCTAACAGGTTATTGTGAGAATTAGAAAATATGTCAGAAAGATTGTAGTTTTCAATTACTATTATTGAATATAGAAATTCAACAAATATTTTATTAACATCTAGTGTAATGGTTACTTTTGAGAAGGAAATGTATTTATTTAGAAAATATATTGGTAAACCTCCTGTGAAATATGGGCGAGGTGTTCTTTATGAGAGTAGGAGCTCAATTTATTTTGTTTCTGAAATACTGAAAGAGAGAAAAAGACTGTGAAAGAAGAGGGAGAAAAAAAAGAGAGTGTGTAAAATATAGGACTAATGGTGCTGAATTTTAAGTAATTTAACTGTTGAAGTGTAAACTTTTCCCTATTTAGGAAATCATCCCAACCAAATATTCAACAAAGCCTATTATACTTATGAATGTTTTGTATGACTTGGTTGTGAAAAATGAAAAAGGGCTGAAGTTTTGAGACATACAAAAAATACAACGTCTTGCAAAGCATCAAGAAGGTAGTCAGCACCAAATATGGAATAAATCCTAGGGACTGCTTTGGATTTCCATGGATATAGTACTGGGAATTTTAATTAATTATATCTTGGCCTCCTGGGAAAGGAGAGGGGTTAGAGATTGAGTTAATCAGTGGCCAGTGATTTAATCATGTCTACCTAAGAGAAACTCCATAAGAACCCTACATGACATGATTTGGAAAGCGTCCAGGTTGGTAAACATGTACACTTGTGGGGAGGGTAGCAAACCCCAAAGTCCAAGGGGACAGAAACATCCACGCTCAGGACACTTTTAGACCTTGCCCTATGTACCTCTTCATCTGGGCTGTTCCTTTGTATCCTTTATAATATCCTTTGTGATGAACTGGTAATAGGAAGTAAATTATTTCCCTGAGTTCTGAGAACCATTATAACAAATCATCAAATCTGAGGTACGGTCATGGGAACCCCCGATTTGTAGCCAAGTCAGAAAGAAGTGTGGGTAATCTGAGGACCTGCTACATGCAATTGACATCTGAAGTGGGGGGTAGTCTTGTGGGACTGAGACAATAACTGGGGTCATTGTAACTCCAGGTAGTTAATATCAGCATTGAATTAAATTGTAGGACAGTCATTGGTATATGCAGAGAATTGGAGAAATCCTGGTGTGGAAAACCTACACATTTTGTGAGTAGAGAAACAGTTTTCTTTACCCAAGTTCTCACAAGCTAGTAAAGCAAAGAGAGCTAAATACTCCAGCCTTCCCTTCTTCAATGTACAGGATAGGAATCTACAGATTGAAGAAAAGTACTTTGGATCTGGTGACTTTTCATTTTAGTTTATGTAAAGGACACTTTTATGAAACCCAAGAAAAAGAAGGAATCCATGTGTTCTTAGAAAAATAAGAATCAAATATATTATTTTTAAAATAATAGTTTTGAAATTTGTTTAAAATAAATGAATTTCTCATTAAGATTAAATAAGAAGCTCTTTAGAAGAAAATTGATCCTTTTGGTAACAATTTGATTGATTTAAAATTTGTTGAAAGGAAACCAGCCATAACCTAGAATGAAAGCCCCTGTTTCTTGTGTATCCCCATGAGAACACATGCAAACTCACAGAATTCCTTCTCTTCCTTCCCTCCCATCCTAAGTGGAAACAGTACATTCATAGTTCAGAATTGATTCATCTTCACCACAGAGGGAAACTGTCTAGATGATAAAATCATCACATGCCTTGGGCTGCTGAATAGACAACATGCCAGGACAGACAAAAGGACTGATAGGTTATGATTCTGTGTATGAATTGTACTTCCCAAAGAAAATAAAAATATAACCTTAAAGGGAGAGTATTAAGGAGTGAGAGGAAGAATAGAGTAAATAGGAATCAAGGAAATACATTCTGAAGATATAAGCAATCTGAAAGAAAACTTTTCTATTTGTGAAATAAGAGTTAAACACCTAATTCCATTTCTTGTTTGAGCCTATGACATAGGATCAAATATAAAAATAGACTCACATGAATTGTAGATATTAACCAGTATCAAGTTTCCTAGTTATAAGCAATCAAAAGGTACAGGCTAAGCAGAGAGAGGTCTGATATAATGAGTGTGGCTCCCCCATCTTTTCCCTTTCTATTTTGGGCTCACAGTGTTTGGCTCAGAATAACAGATTAAGTAATCTAATTACCTCATACTTCAGGGAGGATTTAAGTTATGAAACATTGCCATTTTTATACCCAGTTATGAAACATTGCCATTTTTATACCCAGATAGTTTTGCAGCTTACATGATATTAAATCTACAAATTTTAGAATTGTTTACCAGAAGCAATCCTAAACAAAGGACATCCTGCTATAAACTTTCCATAAATAAGTCCTTTATTTCTAGCAAAAGCATTAGTCTATTTAATAATAAATTCAGTTTTCAGCATGTTCACAAGGAGATTAGATTGGATTACTATCTTCCTTTTTTTCTTTTCCAGGAGCACCTGTCCAGTAATGAGACAAGTATATCACAAGCCCATTGCTTAACACCTTCCTCCTTATTACTTTTCCTCTTATCTTTCTCACCTAATTTTAATACTTTATAACAGATCTCTATCTGCTGTTAGGGCAATTACTTACCTGAAATCTTAAGTAACACAATTGTTTAACTTTATGTAAGATGATCAAGGTTGTATTTACAAAGTGAAAGGGAACTTTATTCCATGGTCTTCAAAAAGAGTAATCCAGTTGGTGCTAGAGGCTAATATTCTTGCCTTATCCTATAGTTTATTAAAGAGGTGATTCAACTGTCCTTATTTAGGTTAATGGAAGAACTGGTTGAGCAAGGAAGGCTTTTTCTTTCTCGAAATTTCATTTACTGTCCTGGGAAGCTCTACCATTACATAATTGCTCATAGGTTTCTTAATCTTCTCTTGCTATAAATATCTACAGTAATGGAGGTGAAGTTCCTTTACTGGAACTTCTTCCATGGTATGTCCAGTTCAAGTATTATCAGGTTAAATACATGTCTGTTGGATGATTTAAGCATGGGCAGTTATGTGTGCCCTGCTACTTCTCTGCTTGTAAGTTTTCCTCCAATAAACAGCATTATATATTTACATTGCATGATGGTGGTTTTATAGACCTCTGTTTTCTTTTTGCACAAAAATCATCAGCTGGGCATTGGCACACACCATAATGTGGACTACTAAGGTGAGGAAAATTGACCCATAGTTTAAAAAACAGTTAGAAACATGATAATACCTTTCCCTTTAACCCTTCCCTCCTCTGTGGTATATAGAGAGGAAATTTTACCACCAAGATTCCATTCATAATGGTATTTCCATAACCAAAAGCTAAACCTAATAATGCTTCATAGAATGACAGTTTTACTGAAATTATTCATTCAAGTATTTATTGAGCCTCTACATGTACACAGCAATTCTGGTCAAAAAAATATCCATTGCTACAAGACTAAAATGAATAGAAGTTCTGTCATTTCATATACAAGTGGTATTTTTCCATTTGTAGGACATTGAAGGATGAACATGATGAGAAATAAAGTATCTCAGAATCATTTAGGCCATAACTTTTGAGGTTAGATTTCCTTATTCTAAAAAAAAATGTACTTGTACTTAATTTTTTAACCATTATAATGACACAGTAGCTTACATATAATTCTTCAGTAAAATTTTATTAGCTCAAAAATATAATGGCATATCTCTCAATCATATTGGCTTGAAAATATAATGAAAGTAATTTAAACCCAAATTTTCAAATATTTCTAGTATTTACTTTTGCACATATGAATTATACTCCTAAAATTTGGATTTTTCTAGGTATAATTAATGTAGAATAAACATGAAAGTTTAGAAAGTGCCTCTGGGCTCCCCTGGGCTAAGTTTCACTAGTAGTAATTTATTTAAAAATCATTGGCTATAAAATATTCCAACAGAATAAATATTTTGTAGGAAAAGCAAGACGTTGGCAGTGACACTGAAGCCCTGGAGACCAGAAAGCAAATGCTTCAACAAAGATCAGCACATTCCCCTAGGGCAAGAGAGCCCAGAGTCACAAACTGCAACTCTATACATTACCTCACCCCCATATCTACATTAAAGTCTTTAAAAGATAAATAAAATAAAGGGAAGAAGAAATTTTAGATCTTAGCCATAGAGTTCTTAATATATAAGACTTAAAATGAAATATTAAGTCAGCTTTCTTAAGGCCCATACTGTCATGGAACTTGTGTGATAATTAGAATTCATGACTAATATTAAGTGCCTTTATGAGTGATCTTTTATACAGCAAAGGACTTCAATGGCAAATGACAATAAATATTTATCTTTGCATCAGCATCAATAGGTTAGCTGGGTGGTGATACTGATCTGGCCCAGGCTTAGCTTATCTTGGCTAAGCTTCTTCATTTATCTGTGGGCACCTTGCAGATCCATTGAGTGCTTGCTAATCTAGGAGGACCCTGACATGGATTTCCCATCTGTGCTCCATATGGTCTCACATCCTCCAACAGTCTAGCCTGGGCTTTTTCATTGTGTCACAGACAGGAGTTGAGTAGAGAAAATAGAAATGGATGAGTCCTCTTGAGATCCCATCTCAGAAATGGCATGGTATCACTATGCATCCATCTGTTGGTCAAAGTAATAATTATCCCAGATTCCAAGTATGAGGTGTAGAAGAAGAAAAAATTACTTTTCTAATTATTTTGCTAGTTCGCTGGCTGGGGCCCTGTTAACTGGAGTGGGATGCAAATGTATTAATGTAAGCTTTATGTGACACAGAAGACCTCATAAGAAAAATGGAGACCAGAAGAAATGGTTAAATCTGAGAATTTTTATATTAGGTTTGATGAAAAGTAGAAAGTTATGGGGAAAATGTGATAGGACGAATGGATATAAACTAAGGTTAATTAGCTTGTGGAAACTTAGGAAGTCTAAGTTTGGAATCCTCTAAGTCTCTCTATCTTCAGAGATAAGCATGCTTCTTTCCTCTGGGCATCTCTCACAAGATGATATGACCTGCTTTAAGAGTGAAGGCGAGATCAGAGAGTCCTTTCTCCAACTGTCATTTTTGAAATTCCTTCATCTAAAATAATCACTACACCAAGGTGTCATATTTTATGATAGTGTGTTCTGAATCCCATCAGAATTGATTAAATGTTACATGGAAAATGTTACATATATGAAAGCCATTAACTAGAACCATCGATATAATCAATCCACTAAAATGTCCACATTAGAAAGTACAAAAATGTACATACCCCTTGTGGTATAGAACCAGTGGATTGAGTCTATAACGGTGATTATATTTCATCTTGAGAAGTCCTTCTGTATATCACTTTCAGCTGAAGCCAACATTTATAACTTTTTTAAAGGCACAATTACTAGGACTCTTGATGCCTTGGGGGTGTTGTTACCTAAATTCACCATCTGTAGGAAATGGCAAGAGGAAACCACAACTCTTCATCTTGGAAATACACCAGGCAGCCCCGATAAGCAGCAAGGCAAGGAGAGACTCAAACAGATGTTAATGAGAGAAAGATGCACATTTTGCAATGAATTGAAGCACAGAAAATTCCTCCCACACCAGGTAAAGAAAGATAAGAGTGGCAGATTAGAAAAGACAGCATCTTCCCAGGAGTGAATCATGGCCTCTTTGAACTAAAGCCAAAATCATAAATAAGAGTAAGGTTCTGTAATAAATGTCAGATCATTTTTATTTATTAACCACTGTTATTTATCCAAGTTAAAATTCCTGTGAAGGAGCTTATATTTCCTTCCTGCAGTTGATCCAAAAACACATTAAAATGTGGGAAAGGGGCAGGAATGAAAGGTATTTATCCAGACTATCCCACAAAATCAATCCCCTTTTAAATCCATGTCAGCAAAACCATTAGATAAACCCATCATTTAACTAATTGATATTATTCACATTACCTCAGTGAATAATAACAGTAACACACACTGAGTACAGCGGAAAAAAAGGGACCAAAAGGTGTCTCAACACTCACACACAAATAGGCAGTACTAGGTTTCAAAAACATATCTACCACCAAAATTAGTTGAAAGCTTAATAATTTTTTAAAATATACTTCATTTGCCATCAAAGTGCACATCTTATTAGAATGTTAACTTCTTAAAGGTGTAGTTATATTCAGAACAGTTCGGTGAAAAAATTTAGTTTAGTCAAATATTTTAGAAGCCATTTCCAACCCTCTTTCCTCTCTTCCCACCCAATGGTTCCTTATTGTACTTCATATTCTGGATTCTATCCTTTGGATTTAGCTCATGTTTTTGTCTATAGCTAGTGGTAATGACTCCAGATCCCCTATTCTCTGCATCTTATGCCTCCTATATAAGAAAAGTTTACCTTGGGGCCGGCTGAGTGGCGCAGTGGTTAAGCGCTGGCTTGGGAAGCCAGCGACCCCGGTTCGGGTCCCGCATATGAGGGCCAGTGACACTGCCCTCAAAAAAAAAAAAAAAAAAAAAAAAAAAAAAGAAAAGTTTACCTCAATATCTAAATACCTCCTTAATATTCATAGAAAATAGAATAATGGGGATATCTATAGCCTGTTAGCAGGTTTTTGGATACAAAACTTTTATATGAAACCACTGTAAACTGCTAAAAAGAAGTAGAAGGCTAGACTTGTTTCCCATACATGTGCTAATTATTTGGTCTATTGTCCTGGAATATATTACATTTGTTTTACTCTTGAAAACCTAGACAGAATTTAACAAACTCCTGGTCAGTATCCCTTATATTCAAGAAATCACCAAATCCCGGTTGATTCAGCTCTGAAATATGTCTCAAATTTAGTAACTCCTTTCTACTTTCCAGCCCCCTGACTCTGTTAAGGCCTAGTTATTTTTTTCCTAGACTATTCATTAGCCTGCTGCCTTCACTATCAACCTTTATTACTGCTCTCAGACCAAACTCTAATTTAGCATTCAAAGATATCTAAGCTATCTAAATTTATTTTAAAATTTCATAAAGAGCCTTTACAGTTCTTCATTGTGCATAGGACAAAACATGAAACCTTGGGTATAAGGGCCATTGATTAGTTCAGAGAACATATTTTTTTACCCTTCTGTGTGTAATGCTCTGTGCCAGCACTGGTTCCTGACGACGAGTTGGCCACTACATTTGCCATCAGGCAGTACGTCTCTGATGTATTAGATGACTAGACGATGGCTTCAGTCATGAGTAGGCTGACATGAGTGTTATGGCTCAGAGCAGCAGCTTTTTCCTCTTTCTTATTAAGCTTATGAACACTTTATATTTACCCTGAAATGGTGGTGTTAGTGGTGAGAAAAAAGAGAATGACATTATTATATCTCTTCATATCCTCAGGGATTTTGTTAAGTGGCTGATAAACTTATTTTTAATCTTTTCAACCACAGTTCTGCAGTTTGGATATAATTATCCCCATTTTTCTCATAAGGATTGCTTAAGACCACTTAGTTAATAAATGATACATGTTATTTGGAAAAATTAATAGGAAACAAATTATTTTAGTTAAAGGTAAATAGAGCTGTTTAGCGTGTGATGAGGCATATCATTTTTATCAGGTAGGACAGATTAGTTTCAGGAACAGTTTGAGGGAGATCCAATTCCATTACTATTTTGTTACCTAAGAGCTTGCAAAATGCTTAGGAACTTAGTACTTCTGCTAGCAAGAGACGCCCTTTTTCTAATCATCTACAATGGAATTTCTCTATCACTTTTGAGTGCACTTTAAACATTGTGGAAATTAATATAATTTCCATTTAAACTAGATAGGTTTGGTTAAGATGAATTTAAAAACTAATGTCTTGACTAGAGCCATGGTTAAATACTGGCTATAAAAATGTAGGCTATGTCAAATACGGGGTATAAAAATTTGTTGGAGAGATACATTAAGTAAACTTCATTATTGAAAATAAATTAGCGGTAATATTATGCCCAGTTTCGTGAATCAACAACCTAAATTTAAGAGAAGTCATCAAGAATTCATGAAAGTCACCTATAATGGACAAAGCCACTCGGGGAAACTCATTGTCTGCTGAGAACGTGCACCACACAGCTGTGGTCTCTGTCTTACATCTGTTACCTGATAGAGAAGTCTAAATCTCTCTCATGCGAGAAGTTAAAGGCTGTGATCCCAGAGTCATAAGTTATCACCAATAAGCAAAAAAGAAAGAAAGAAAAAGAAAAGAGGATGAATTTAACTTAATTGCACGTAGAAGAAAATTAGAGTTAGAATACAAAAATATGTAGATCCCTTCAAAAAAATCATCAAGGTATGTCATGTCCTAATTTTTGTTTAAATTATGAGGACTATGTGAAGTGTATGTTTTACACATTTAAAATAGAGTTCTAATTCTATATAAATATAAATGAGTAGTTGGAAAAGCATTCTTTTTTTTTTTTAAAGATTTTATTGGGGAATTGGGGGAGGGGAACAGCGTTGGGGAATCGGGGAAAGGGAACAGACAAGTTGCTGTCCCTTTGTTCCTCAGTCTAGTTGTGGAAGACGTTGCTTCACTGGCCTATATTGGTATCGTCATTGCGTTCTTCCCGGATGAGGCAGATCCGTCGCCAGCCTCTGGATGGTGGCTCACCGCGGCTATTGGCAACTCACGCTGGCTGCCGGCCACTCACTGTAGCCTATGGCAGCCCACTGCAGCAGGGGCTGCAGCCTACATCATCGCTGGGGCTCGCAGCCCAGCTCCAGGTGGAGCTGTTGTTAGCTGTGGAGGGCAGTGTCACTGGCCCTTATATGTGGGATCCGAACCGGGGCCACTGGCATCCCAAAACCAGCTCTTAACCAATGTGCCACTGGGCTGGCCCTGGAAAAGTATTTTATATCGTCTTCATTTTAGCTTAAAATTCTAATGGATATTGTGTTTCAACAATTTTACAAAGAATTTTTCTGATATCTCATAAAAATAAACATTCAATAAAGTTTTTTCTCTGTACTATCTTTTCTTTTGGTATACTCGTAATGGTTCATTTTTCTGTATCAATTACATATCTACTAATGATGCCCTATTCTAAATCTCTTCTCCAGAACTCTATCCATAATTTTATATCCAATAGAACTTTCTGCAATGATAGAAATGCTCTCTATCTACACTGTGCAAAACAATAGCTACCAGCCACATGTCGCTATTCAGCATTTACAATGTGGCTAGCACAATTGAGAAATCAAATTTTAAATTTAAAAAGCTATATGTGGCTAGTAGATACTGTATTGTACATCACTGTTCCAGACTTTCATTCTGAAATGCCTGTGACATTTCTTATGAATATTCCGTAAAAATTTTAATTTTAATACATCCAAGTCTAAATGCTCATTCCCTGGTTGACACATCCAGGATCCCCTCACCATCAAAATCTGTGCACACATTACTTTCCATTTTTCTCTTTCTCTGTTATTTTCATTTTCATAGACACACACACACACACACACACACACACACACACACACACACTGAAATGATGACAGACTTTTTTTTTCTTTTAAGTCTCAACTTAAGTAGTCGCTCTTCCATCTTGGATCTCATACCCAGATGACTTCAGTGGGTCCCTGTTTCTCAGGTACGAACTATATCAAATCATAATCGCACACCCTCCCCCACTATGTTTTCCTCAACCTTATACTTGGTGCAAGCTTTTTTTGGTATCTGCCTGTTTTCTATGATCAATTTTTGATTATTATTCAGGATATCATCACCTCTAGTTAGAATATTAAAGTATTAAATTTTCTTGGAAGGTAAGAGATATCTGTTGTTTTCCCTGGCCCAAATTGATTCTGTAAAGAATATGTAACAATGATTCTCCTGCCTTTTATGAATTAAGAGGATGCAAACATTTTTCTTTTTATCTTTGTTCACAATGACATCATTATTTAAACTATGCTAGATAAGCAAATACACTTCTCTTTTTTGTTTTAGTTTTATTTTTTAAAGATTATTTTTGGTTACCATATTCCCTTTCTCTAGTTTCATTTAGTCTTACTTGGAATGTCAATTGAGGCTGTATGCTCCTCTGGCTTAGGGGTGGCCATGTGATTTATGCTAAATTCATATTATTTCCTGGGATTGCAATCATGAGTGAAAGATACAAGAACAAAATAACATTAACAACAAAAGTGTTGAAAATGATTGATTCTTCAGGGCCATGAAGAAATGTCCATTTAATTTCTATACTTTATGAGCTTGCTCATAAGTTTTATCTTCAATTCTATGATCACACAATGATTCTTTAAAGGTTCTTGTTACACTCAGGCTCAGTACTCCCACTAATTAAAAAAAAAAAACACATATAGAAAATGAAATCATAATAAAAAATTAAAACTATATAAGGCACATAAACCCCATAAGTGTCAAAAGATAGAACAGATGAAAGGATTAACATCCTTTAAGCAAATCCGTCTTGCTCTTCTTTGAAATATACTCAGACCCAACCTACTTTTCACTATCTCCACACTATTGCAATTGACCTTGCCACATAATCTTTCACCCAGACTTTTGTAATAGGCAATAATCAGTCTCCCTGCTTTCATAATCTATCTCACACACGACTGTGAGCAGGATCCTTTTAATCTGTGGCTTGATGGCTATAATCAGTTTAGGAAAAATTCTTCCAGAGCCTTTATCTTTCAAATATTGCTTCTACCCATTAATTCTTTGACTCGGGAATACACATGCTAGAGGTTTTCACCATGTCTGAAAAGTCTTAAAATCTTTTTGATGTTTCTATCCTCTCAGTTTTTAAACTTCAACCTGGACATTTTACCTTGCCCAATAACCCTGCTCATTAACTCTCTCTTACTATGCCCAGTTTTCTGTTGAACCCTTCACTGAGATCTTTTATTTTTAATTATGGTATTTTTTTCTGTAGTAGAATTTTCATTTGATTTTAAAATAGGTGATAAAGTTTTCTTAATAGTGAAGCTCTGTCTTGTAATTTATTTTGTTGAACATAATAGTCACAATTATTTTAAAATTTATATTTTATAACTCTAATAATTGGGTTTATCTGTTTCTATCATCTGCTTTGTTCTTGGTTTTGTTTCAGGATACGTATCATAGTTCTTTGTTGAACATGAGCATTGTGCATAAAAATTTCCAAGAATCTGAATAATGCTATCTTCCTCCATGGGTAGTTTACCTTGTCTTCCAGTAGGCATTTAGAGTTGTGTGATCCAGTTAGTAACTAATCTGATGTAAGGTTAGGCTTCAGTTTTGTAAGCTTTGTCTACATCTGGTTTGCCCAACACTAGTATTTTCAATGACGAGACTATGGTGCTTAGTAGAACTCATTTTCCTTGGAGGAGGTCCCCAAATTCTAAATTTCATCTCTTCAGTATTTAAGACATTCAAAACGCTGTTCTGTTATTTAGTGCTTTTCTGCTTTGTTTCTTAGATGGAAGCAAAACACTTAGATGTGAAGTGTAGAAAACAAGAACAAATTAGAGCCTGTGAAGATGGGCTGGAAACCACATGTGATCTGGAACTTATGAAGAAAAATTTCAACCTGCTTCACTACCTCCAAGTCTCCAGTTTCAAAGATGGCAGTGATTAACAGGTGATGCTGACAATCTTCATTGCCTGACTAACCACGTATCTGGTCTAGGAGTTGTAGAATCTATAGGAGAAAATCTTCCATGTTCTAAAGTCACTGCAAGGCTTGCAACTACCACACACCAAGAAAGGGAACTAGCAGATAATGAACACATTGCATGAGCTTCAAAATCTCCTGTGCCTGCACTGACTTGTCCCAGGTCTAATAACAAAAAGATAGATATTTGCTGTTGCCCTTCTACCTTCATCATCTTGTGTGGAAGGTCTCTAGTGGCCCATACTATCAATGAACAATGAAGGGAAAGGAATTCTGGAAAATAGATTCTCAATTTAGCTAAGTTGACACAATACAAACACAACATAGTCCATCCTTTATCAACTTGAATCCATCTATATCTCATTTATCAATACTTAACATTCAAATAAAAACAATATCAAAGCATACTTCTGCTAACTTGCAACTCACTCATATAACTGAAAATATGCCAACTACCCTTTCCAAAAGGATTCGAAGTCCCTTTATCTATTTGTAGGTGATGTTCATTCTTTTTCTAGCTGAAACACACTTCTTTTATATCTTGTAATTTTAGTTTTGATATCTAAGAGTAACTGTTATTAACACACCTTGTAATGGATAGTAGGGAAATAAAAAAGAGGAAGAGAAAAAACTGGTTAATGTATACATAAATATATCCAGGTTAGAATAAGTAAGGAACACTCATATCTATTCACAGCAACTACAATCCTGCTTTGGACAACAGTTCCATAGTTACAGCTGATATTTATAACTGTCTTTCTTCCACTATCTTTTTTTTCCTTTGCCTTACTCTGGTAACTTCGCTTGTCATGGTTGTTTGTCTGTTGGGGAGTCATCTGAGCTTCTTTCTTGAAGTGTATGGACCATCATCAGATCTGCTTGAATCGTGCTACTGTAGTTTTCCTTTGACTTTAATCATGGACACAAGAGCACTAAGATACACACCAGAGGATCTTTGGCATTACAGACATATTTCTTCTTATCATTATTGTGTAGAAAAAACAAATTGTCTACATAGTAATAAAGCTCAGTCATCACTGCCAATACCCAGCAGCAGTCTCAAATTCAGTTTAACTAAGCCATTGACATTTTCTTCAGTGGAAGCCTTTTTCCCTTGCACATACAGAGTCTAAAGCTGCAAGGAGAAGAAGTAAAAATTTTGCTAGAGCATCAGTATAGATAACAGTGAGAAGAGCCACTCTTTCAATCCTTTGATATCCTGACTTGAGTGGCTACGGGAGAAAGAGCACCATGTTGATTGCTGATATGTTGGAGGATATTACTCGATCTTTGGAAGGGGTTGTTACCACCTGGTGTGTAACTGAGCTTTAAAAAGACATTCCAACCTGCTTCTAGCCAACATGAAGTAATAGGGGCCAGTTGAACACTTTCTCCTGAAAATAATTTTTCTTAAAAAGGCAAAGGGGAACAGTAATTTTCAAGACATTGTACATCAGGCAGTGGAGGATAATGATCCCTGATCTGTTTCTATGATGTCAAACTGCCTAAAAGTTTAGTTTTATTGATGTTTAAATAGGGATCCAAAATCGATAACCTGAAGCCAAATAAAAGTGACACTTGGATTATCTATAGTAGTGAAGAACGGATCTCTCTATCCCTTCCCCCTAGTCTATTATGGCGGAGTTTATGGTACAAATAATTACCCTTACCATTCATTCAGTCAATAAATGTTTTCCAAGCATTTTATTTTTATAAAAATCATGCTGATAGTGATACCAAAAGAGAAGGTAAGCCTTCTATCCTAAAAGGGTGTACTCAAAGTAATCTTTATTCCTGTAAAAGCTGTGAAATACCACACGAGTCAGCTTCACATGGGAAAACTACTAATCCCTGAATTGTTTCATTCTCTTTCAGAATCCTGTGAAAAAGAAACAGTATGAGGGAGTTAGTCCTTGAATTGGTCTTTTGAGAGCATACAAATATGAAAACATTCAAAATTCTCTGTTTCATCTTTGGGAATGAACGACTAGAAGAAAATTAATCAGTAGTAGTAATTTATTATCTTCCATGTTCAAAACTATTATTTTATTTTTCTTGGAAGTTTTTATATTGTGAATATACAAAGGTACACCATATAGATTTTCCACACTCAAGACACTTCTGAGCTTGCCGAAAATTCTCCTTCCTTTTCTTCATGCCTTTTCCCAAAAGTGTAGCAAGGGGACGTTTCCATGACTAGACAAACAGAACAGTTCTATTCAACATTCAGTAATAAATGTTCAATTGAGAATCTACTATGGGTCAGATATTTTTCTGAGCTCAAGGGATACAATAGTAACAAAAGTATGAAAAATCTCTGCCTTCATAGAATTTATATTATCATGAAAAGAGACAATTGTTTATTTAATATTAGAAAAAAAAAGGCTAGAAACTAGAAATTACTAAAATATGATTAAAAGGGTGATTATTTTTCAGAAACAGATAAACAGTGTATTTATTGAATGAGTTAAGACAAATAAACTTTATAAATAGGCATAGAATAAAAGGCTCAGTGGTTAAAATAGATGGTAAGTACCATTGAAAGAAAACACCATTGTGATATCTCAACTGGCTTATATGTGTAAAAAAAAATTTTCAAACAGCAATTTCACAGAAATAAAGACAGTCTTTTCTTTTTTGTTTATAAACAAGTCACCATTTCTTGGCTCAAAACTGACATCTTTTATGAAATTCACCGTATCACATATTTGTAAGATGACAAAGAGTAACTCACCTTCAAGGTGCAAGTAAGCCTATTTATACCCACAAAAATGGCAATAAAAGGATTTTTAAAATATATACGCAGACTAAAACATTTGGGATGCATTTTTGGTTAGATGGTAGCAGAGAAAAAGTGGTTGAATTACAGGTGCGGATTTCAGTTATACATACTCTATAATGGCATCTGAGATCTTTAGCAGCTTGCTTCCATTGTTTTCTGGCACAAATTACAATGTCTCAAAGAGAGAAATACACACTAAGCATGTCTTGCTACTACTTCATGGATGTCATAAGACCATTTTATGAATTACAGTTGGTGTAAAAAAAAACATTGCTTGGAGTTGAAAAACGAATACTGTAAAAGCTCAATATAAATCCTCCAAAGCATATGCACTTCTAAATCTTTTGGTAATTACATTCATACTGGGTTGTTGGAAAAGTCATGATGCATGTTTGCGATAGATAGTACCAGTTCATTTTTGGATATACTAGAGTCATTCATATCTATGTTATTGCTGTGTTATTTGATAGCTGACAGTTGTAGCTTCATTTGAAAAAAAAATTGAGCGATTTGGTTGAGTTTTGGAGATTTTAAAACAAGTTGAAGATGGAAGACCAAACTGTGCATTTTTGCCATATTTTACTGTTTTACTTCCATAAAGGGAAGAACGCGTGTCAAGCTTGTGAAAAGTTGTATAAAGTTTACCGTGACAATGCTCTACAAGAACGTCAGTGCCAATGATGGTTCATGAAATTCTGTGCTGGTGATTTTGATCTCAATGATGCTCCTCAGTCAGGGAGGCCCACCGACGTTGATGATGACAAAATAAAGGCATTGATCAAGTCAAACCCACATTACATGACATGAGAGATTGCAGAAACACTGAACATCCATCATTCAAGTGTTCACAATATGTAAGCAAGCTCGATATTTGGGTCTGCATGAACTCAAAGAAATTCATTTGATGGTATGTATAAACATCTGCAAAATACTCATTAAACATGAGGAAAACAATCCTTTTTGTAGTGACTGATAACTGGTGATGAGAAGTGGATTGTTTACAACAATGTGGTGTGCAAATGATCTTGGTCCTGACATCATGATTCACCTCAAACGACATCAAAAGCAGACATTCATCAGAAGAAGGTTATGCTACCAGTGTGGTGGGATTTTAAAGGTGTCATGTTTTTCGAGCTCCTACCAAGGAACCAAGCAATCAATTCAAATGTGTGCTGTCGGCAATTGGACAAATCCATCATCCAGAAATGTCCAGAGCTTGTTAATTGTAAAGAAGTTGTGTTGCATCAGAACAACGTGAGACCACACACAAGTATGATCACCCGTCAAAAATTATTGGTGCTTTAGGGCCGGCTGAGTGGCTCAGTTGGTTAAGAGCTCGCTCAAGAGTGTGAACTGCCTTCTGAGCAACAGCAGTTCGATGCCCAACCCAGGTGGCAGGATGGCTCAGCTAAAAAAAAAAAAAAATTATTGGAGCTTGATGGGATGTGTTGCCACACCCACCATACTCCCCTGACCTAGCGCTGTCAGATTTCCACATGTTTCGCTCTCTTCAAAACTCCTTGTGTGGAATACCGTTCAATTCAGATGAGGCTGTAAATCAGGACCTTGTTCAGTTTTTCACAAATAAAGACAGGTCCTTCTATGAATGAAGATTTATGAAGCAAGAATTATGAAGCTCACTGAAAGATGGCAAAAGGTTATCGAATGAAACAAGCAATACATCGTTGATCTTTGTTCTTTACATAAATAAATGACCTTTGAAAAACATAGATAAAATATGTCATGACTTTTCTGACAAACCAATAATAGATTTAAAAAAAAAATCAGCAACAAAATAAACGACAACAAAACCTTCAGATTATTCAAATATTTTATCCCTCTTCCTATAAGCTCCCAAGATGCTACCCTCTCTGCCTTTCTGGCCTAAGTTCATTTGAATGACCTAAGAATTTGTTGCTTTTACAAAAGGATTCACACTTATTTTGTTTAATATGTTCCTCTTTTGCATTTGAAACTGGGTTTAATTTCAATGTGCACAATACATTATATTTTCCATCTACATGTTACAAAGAAAATGTATCAGAGCTTTTATTAGAGAAGAGGTTAGCTTTCTGTGAAAACTGTTATCTTCCTTTCTCTAGAGCCTATAGAAGAAAATAACATTTAAAATGTGGTCTGGAAAATGAACTACTTGGGAAAACTCATAAATTACTCATGGGAAGAAAATCATATTGTTGGTAAAATGAGTTAAGTAATTTATTATGAAACAATGAGACTGAATCTTGTTCTGAGAAAACAGTAACTTACCTACCAGGAGGACTGTCAGTCAAGAGCTTAGTAACTTTTAACCAAACATTTCTTTCTTTGTCTATTTTGGCAATCATATTCCTGAGCACCCTTTCTCATAAATAATTCTACCAAGACAGAAATATATAACCCTCCTTCGGGCACAACTGATCTCACAGATTCATTGTACACAAAGATGCCGCTATGAAATACATCTTTACTGTACTAAGCTACAAACATGACTGGCAATAGGTTATGGTACAGGGGGAAGATACTGGAGTGATGAGTCACGATACTTAAGTTAACTGTTAGATATTTGAAAATTTGTGTGCAATGAATCTATAAGATCAGTTGCATCCATCGGAGGGTTAAAATGATCTGTGATAGGCATTTTGCCTTGTGGAAAGATTAAGATTATAATAATACTTTAATGTATACTTAGAAGTAAATTGCCCAAAAAGACAAAAAATGAGTAAGATCTAATAAAAACAACACAGACAAGTCTAAAATTAATATCTTTTGGCCCTCATTGAAATTGCTCTTTTAGATGTTAACTCAAAACTACTCATTAAAAGTAATAAGATATTTTAATCACATAATGGAAGAAAATTTGATCTCTTTTCATAATTAAAAAATCAGAGCCAACTTTTGCCACTTGTTAATTATTATTCATGAAATTATTTCACTCATCTCTCTTGAAAAATTAGACAGCCATTTAGAAATAGATTTTTACTGCAATGATGCCTATTCATTGGCAGTGAGATTTACTGAAAAACAAAAAGGAGGAAAGCATTTGTTAAGAGGACAGAAATCACATTTGGCCATTTCTGGTGCTTCCAGGTTTTATCTGTTAAGCCATGTTCTTTTACCACCCTCAAATCGTATACCTTTGATCTATAAGAAGAAACCAAAGGAAGGTATTTCAGTGTCCTACACATGGACTCAAATGAATTACCCTAATGCATGTTCTTCAATCCTTACTAGAACTTTGTCCCTATCAACACTGTCTAGCTCACAATATTTCTTTTTTCTAAGAATTCTCCTCCCACCTCATCAGCCCTGTATATTTTTCCACAACACTAGTCAGTCACTTGGCGTTACTGCATAGAAACTCAACAATTCACATCACAATCACAAGGAGAGGGAGAGAAAGGTGGTTTACAGAGAGTGAGAAGAGGATGAAGAAACTGAAAGAAGTATAGATGAGGTCCATCCATTGTTGGACAGAAGGAGAGAGTAATCTTGGTAACTGATGAATTTCCATTTGCCCTGTCTACATCCTAGAGGCCTTATTGTACTTTTACCCCTTAGAAATAATAATTAAAAATAACTTCCTTACTGCTACAACAATGATAATACCTAGTACTTTTTGAGGGTTTCCCATGAAACAGACAGTGTCCTAAGCATTTCATACATACTAACTGATTTAATCTTGTATTATTTTAGTGAAGTAGTTATATTTTACCACCCTAATTTACATATGCAGTAAATGAATCATAGAAAAAAATTTTTTTAAATGCCTAATATTACATTGGTGGAGCTAAGATTTAAACTCAGGAAGTCTAGTTTCAAGGTCTTTACTATGTTATTATATTTATTCAATTTTTAATTGTTTCCATTTGCAGATTTCTATTACTTAAAACCAAAAGATAATCTGCTTCTGGATAAAATGGAGTTTTCATACAATAATTTTACAAATCCACTTGGGAAAAAAACAAATAACCAGACATAATGTATAGAATAACTACTTAGGACACTGGACATTAGGCAATAAAGACATCTTACTCATAGATAAGAAACAAATGAGAAAAGCTCAGCACTTCCTACTTTCTTTTATAAAAAAGTTTTCAAGGGCCAGCTGAGTGGGGCGGTGGTTAAACGCTGGCTTGGGAAGCCAGCAGCCCGGGTTCGGGTCCCACATATGAGGGCCAGTGACACTGCCCTCAAAAAAAAAAAAACAGAAAAAAAAAAAAAAAAAAAAGAAGAAAGAAAGTTTTCAAGCTGTGGTTCAGGAAGGGGAAAACCAAGAGGGAACAGTGGACACTGCAAGTTAAGGTGACAGAACTGACAGTTCAGGGAGATAAGGACAGCACAGCTATGGTTTGCAGAGCAGAGTATTTATAGGGTTGGAGTTGAACAGAGAGAGAACTCTGGAAGTCTGCAGTGGACCCTTCTGTAATATTAAGCAGAGTAGTTCTCAGCACATATGTGTGAGACTATCAGGGGCCATGCAAAGAACCACCCAAAAGAATTAGAAGGAACAGTATCTAAAACTCACATTGTGCAGGAGTAATGTCTGTTACCTAGTCCAATGGAAAAACCTCGTATTCATGCAGAACTGGGTAGTATACCCATAAGGAACCACTTGTCAGAAGTGGGGAGAAATGAGCTCTAGACAAATTACTGCTTTTGTCCCACTGAAAACACATTGAAAGCAAGACCCAAAGGCTTGAACTATTTACAAATAACTTAAGCAATTCTCAGAAAAAAGCTCAGGAAAATTTATATGATTATAAAAACACCAGCATTCAGACAAAATTGCACTCAACAAGGCAAAATTTACAATGTCTTGGATAAAAAATTGCCAAGCATGTAGTGGGAATGAAAAATGGTGCAGCCACTATTGAAAATGGTATAATGTTTCCTAAATAAAGCTAAAAAATAGATCAACCATATTATCTAGCAATCCCACTTCTGGATATTTATCTGTAGAAACAAAAATACTAACTCAAAAAGATTTTTACACCCCCTGTTCATCGAAGCACTATTTATAATAGCCAAGAAGCCAAGATATAGAAACTATCTAAATGTCTATTAATAGTGAATAGATAAAGAAAATGTGATACATACAGCCATAAAAAAGAATAAAATCTTGCCATTTTTGACAATATGGATGGATCTTGAAAGCATTATGCGAAGTGAAATAAGTCAGACAGAGAAAGTCAAATAGTGTACGACCTCACTTACACGTGGTGGTTGGCAGAGGTGGAGGAGGTAGAGGTGGCAAAATGGGTGAAGGGGATCAAAGGTACAAACTTTTGGTTATAAAATAAATAAGTCATGAGGATATAATGTATAGCAATGGTGACTATGGTTAATAATACTTTTTTGCATATCTGAAAGTTGCTAAGAGAGTAAATCTTAAAAATTCTCATGAGAAAAAAAACTTGAACTATGTAAGGTGATAGATGTTAACTAGTCTTACTGTTGTAATCATTTTGTAATATTTACAAATAGAAAATCATTATGTTGTATACCTGAAAATAATGTAATGTTGTCTGTCAATTATACTTCAATAAAAAATAAATTTTTAACTTTACTAAGCATGGAAAGAAGCAGGAAAATATGACTATAATGAAAAGAAAAACTGTTCAATCAAAAACAATTCAGAACTGAAACAAAAGCTAGAGTTATCAGACAAGAAGTATAACACAGTTATTACAATTGTATTCCACGCAATCAAAAATCTGTAAGAATGATTAAAAATATTAAGTAGAGACATGGGAGATATTTTTTAAAAGAGCCAAATCTCGTTGTTAGAAATGGAAACTGTAATGACTGAAATAAAATCCACTAGATAGGATTAAAGGAATATTAGATATTGTAAAAACTAAGTTGGTTAACTTGATAACATAGCAGTAAAAACTATTAAAAATGAAATACAGAATGAACAGAACATCAGTAAGCTGTGGAATAATTTCCAATAAATGGAGTCCCCAAAGAAGTGGAGGGAAATTTTAAATATATTTAATGAAATAATGCCCCCAAATTTTACAAATTTGATGAAAACTATAAATAGATAGCTTCAAAAAGGTTAACAGATTTCAATCAGAAGACACATGAAAAGAAAAACATTAAAAAATACACAATGGCAAGTTGTAATCAAATTGCTCAAAACCAACAACAAAGAAAGAAAATTCTTAAGAATAGCCAGAAAAAAGTTATATTCAGAGGAATAAAGATAAGTATAAAAAAATATTTCTCATGATTAAAAGTGAAGATAGAGGGCCGGCCGAGTGGCGCGGTGGTTAAGCGCTGGCTTGGGAAGCCAGCGGCCGCGGTTCAGTCCCACATATGAGGGCCAGTGACACTGCCCTCAAAAAACAAAACAAAACAAAACAAACGTGAAGATAGAAACACATTCTTAAAGTATTAAAAACAAATTTAAAATGTCAAACAATTCTGCACCCCGAGAAAATATACTTTAAAGGGTGAAGGTGAAATAAACTGGTTTTCAGACATACAAGAGTTGAAAAATTCATTTTCAGAAGATGTGCGCTACAAGAAATCTTTATAGTACTTAAGGGAAAAGAAACACGATACTATACTGAAATCCGGAACTACACAAGTCAATGAAGATCCCTGACATGGTAAGAATGTGAGTAAATATATGTGATTTTTTCTCTCTTTTTTAAAGCTATTTAAAAGATAATTAACTATTTAAAAACAGATAATTACAATACAGTCTGAGGTTTAAAATATATGCAACAGAAATATAATAGCTAGAAGGGGAGAAATAAAAGTATAGTATTAGAAATTTTTAGATGCTGATTGAAGTGATATGGTATACATAGAAAATAGACTATGATTAGTTAAAAGGATGTATTCTAAACTCTTAAGGAACCACTATATTATCAACAACAAAAAAAGTTATCAGTAATATGCCAACAAAAGAGATAAAATGGAAAAATAAAAATATAATCCAACGGAAGGCTGAAAAAGAAGGGAACAATGAAGAGAGGAGACAAATAGAAAACAAATATCAAAGTGGTTCACTTAAACCTGATATCAAAATATCAAAAATCACATTAAAAGTAAGTGAACAAAACAAAACAAATAAAGGCAGAGGTTAGCAGACTAAATAAAAGAAGACCCAACCACATGATTTCTTTAAAAAAATTCACATTAAAAATAAAGACACAGGGCCGGCCGAGTGGCTGAGTTGGTTAAGAGCTCGCTCAAGAGTGCGAGCTGAGCTCTGAACAATAGCAGTTTGATGCTCAACCGAAGCTGAGTTGCAGTTCAGCTGCCAACAGGTGGCAGGATGGCTCAGCTGAAAAAATAAAAACTAAAAAATAAAATAAAGACACAAATAGATTACAAGGAAGGGGATGGAAGAGATAAATCATGCTAACACTGTTTTTTTTTTTTAAAGCAGAAATGTTTACATTAATAGCAGACAAAGTAGATCTCAGAACAAAGACTATTATTAGGCATAAACAAGGTCATTTCATATTAATAAAGCAGAAATTCATAAAGACATTACAAATCTAACCATTTTTGGAACTAATATATGTGCACACACATACACACACAAACACACAACTTTAAGAGAAATAGAAGGTGGGAGAAACACTATCAACTTAGTTGCCGTAATTTACATTTATAGAACACTCCACCCAATAACAGCATGTCATTATTCTCAAGTACACACAGAATAGCCAGAATGATCAGGGAGAGATGATGGAGAAGATGACAGTGATAGAGACAGAGACAGAGACAGAGATAGAGATAGAGATGATAGAGATAGGGGAAGGGAGAGGGGAAGGGAATGGGGTGAAGGAAGAGGAGGAGGAGGAGAAAGAAGAGGAGAGGGAGTGAGGGGGTAGGAAGGGAGGAAGGAAGGAAGGAGGGAAGGAAGGAAGGAAGGAAGGGAGGAAGGAAGGAAGTTAATTTTTCTCTGGCATGTCTCTTAAACTTGAATTTCACATTTGAAATATGTGCTTAATGTATTATTAATACTTTTTATAATTTGAAATCTTATTTCAACATTAGTAAACATAAAATTTTAAATCCCTCTTTTATGCATAAATGTATACACATCTTTCCCACTCTAACCTCCAAGCCTGATCTTAAATTTTCTTTATTCCACGGGTTCTGATTTTGCCCATCACCCATCCTCTATTTTTCCTGGCCTCAAAATCAGTCAGTTTATATTCCTTTCTCCTTTTTATCTCTTGCTAATTTACTAAAATTCTGTTAGTTGATATTTTTCATTGCTTCAAATTCTTCTCTTGCATTTCTTCCTAATGACATTTTCTTAGATTCCTATCATGCCTAATTAATGCACCTAGAGGCAATGATTTCTCTGCTTCCAATCACGCTCTGAAAACCTGCCTTGTCTGCTCATTTCCATTAGGATCTCCAAGTTCTCTATGATTTATCCTAATGTACTTTTTCCAAACCTGCCTCTCAATACTTACCATCAGAATCCCTTTATTTCAACCAGGTTACCTTTCGCATTAATCAATATGCTTTTACAGATCTTACCTCAAAGCCTAAGCTCCCACTATTTCTCCTACTTAATTCTATTTCAATCATGCAATTTCATTCACTTCTCAGTTTCAGTCATGTAACAATTTGCAAAGCAGTATAAAAATGAAATTCAGGTTTCTGGTATTTTTCAAGTCATGACCAAGTAGTCCTTAGGTGTTTAAAATGAAAAATGTTTTTTTGTTTTTTTTGTTTGTTTGTTTAGGATTTTATGTTTTAGTCCCCAAAGGAAGTTTTTATGTCCAAAAATGTTTTATGTCCTTTTTCTTTTTTTTTTTTTTTGTAACAAATCCATATAGATATTACGTGGTTAACAGATTTGTATAGAATATACTTTTCTAGGAAGATCCAGAATTCAAATGGTATTCAATTAAAGCAGATGTAATAACCTCTTTATCTGAATAAAGTATAGATGACTGAGAATAACTATAGAGGGACTGATGAGAATTAAAAACAGAGTTTGTAATTTTAACTGAAGTATATTTTCTGGATAATATTCAATCAGCTATTTCAGTATGATAAAAACTTTGTGTATTTGGTAGTGATTATTAAAATGCAAGTTTCTTTTATTCATTCAGTTAATTAAAAAATCTCTGCTCATCTGCAATTAAGAACACCCTTTAAAAATACCCAACTTTGGGACCAGCTGAGTGGCTCAGTTGGTTAAGAGCTCGCTCAAGAGTGCAAGCTGAGCTCTGAGCAACAGCCATTCGATGCCCAGCATGAGCTGAGCTGCAGCTGAGCTGCCAACAGGTAGCAGGATGTCTCAGCTAAAATAAAAAAAAAAAAAAAAAAAAAATATCCAACTTTGTTGAATAGCACACATTCCTCATGATGCTGCAGTACAGTGGAAAGTTTAAACATTTGATGGGAGCTATTGTATTAGAAAACACTGAAAACTGACTCTAAGAGAGGATCGTCCAACTCACTTCCAATCAAAGTAAACCTTTTCCTGGCAATTTTAATAATGTTGAGGTGCTTTTCTGTGTGTATAGCAGTGGGATATGTAGGAACTCTAGGTATATTCCTTAAAGTTTGTATTCATTTTACAAGGTTAGAATTTAACATTAGAATAAGTGTTCGATTTGATTCAGCATGTATTAAATGGAGACAGAGAAAATGAAGACCTTTAATAATAAAATGTATTTGGTCATAGGTATTATTTTCAAAATATTTTCTTCTTGGGGGAGATGGATAATCCCCTTTGCCTTTAATTTAGGCTTAACTATGTGACTTGAGATGCACTCTTCCTTCATGGGAAGATTAGACCTCTTGTTGAATCTGGGAGGGGCCATATGACTTGCATTAGCCAATAAAATGTTTCTAAGTCACAAGGAATGTATATAATTTTTAAGAAAGCTTTAAGAGCTTTTGGTTTACATCTCACTCTTTCTTTTCCTTTTAGCATGAAACTCCAAGATAGGAGAATTTCCATTAACAGTGATCTGGAATCATATAATATGGGGAAGAAATGAAGCAGAACCTTAACAGATATGTGGCATGAGAAAGGAACTTGTTTTGTAAAACACTGAGATTTGGAGGTTGGTTGTTACTGCAACACAACCTAGCCTATTCTGACTGAAACCTAATACAGTGAATTGTATTCTTTTAACTAAAATGTATGGCTTAATTAGTGGGAATTGTATCAATTTATATTTTGTGCAGATGCAAAGCTAAGTGGTTCCCCACATCCAATTTCATTCCAATAATATAAAATCCTTATTCACTTAATTTTACAACAGGTGTACATCTATAAGCATAAAATGTGACACTGAAAAGTCTTCCTCGCTTCCTGCTTGCTCCTCCATCCATTTCTTCCTCCTCACCCTGAAAATTATTGTTATTAGATTCCTATGTAACTTTTCAGGGTTTCTAAGTAAACATAGATACGGATTCCTATTTTTCTCTATTTTTACCTAAAAGATGACATATTATGCTTATTGTTCTGAACATTATTTTTTACTTACATTGTATCTTGGAGAACTTCCCATGTCACTGCACAAAGAGCTACTCATTGTTTTTCCCCCCACATATTATACATTATATGGATGCATCATTATTTAAGCTCTCCTTTTGATTGCCATTTGGGTGGTTTTATTCTTTTGCTATGCAAACAGTGCTGCAACAAATAAACTTATATGTATGTCATTTTTCATATGTATAACCACTTCTGTAGATTGAATTCCCAGAAGCAGAATTGCTTGGTCAAAAGTATGTGTGTTTGGAATTTTGATAGCTGTCACTAAATTTCTGATTACAGGGGTTATACTAATTTATGCTACCACCAGCAATTTATTAAGGTTTCTGATTTCCTAACTGCCTTGCCTAAAGTATATTACCAAACTTAGGGATATTTATAAATCTGAAGAGTGAATAATGTTATCTCAACAGTGGATAATGTCTTCTCGGCACAGTTTTATTTTGCATCATTCATATCATAAGACAGGTTGCATGTCACTCCCAATAACGTGCTTACTTTATTGGTGCCCTGGGTACCTGCTTAACAAGTCAGCCTTGAATCAAGCTCTCCTCCAATTAATTTCTCCTTTCCTTCATTTGTTGCTACTATTTTTTACAACTCTCTCAGCTTCTAATTTCTAATTTTCATTTCTACAGTTCCCTCTCTTCCTTTGGCTTAGTGCTTTGTTAACTAACCAGAATATAAATGTCCTTGGGAGTGGTTGTGGTGGTGATTTTTTTTTAAACCAAATTAATGTTTCACAAAATAAAATGAATAAATCTATTGGTATACTTTCTAATGAGATTTCTAAAATTGAAAAACTAGGAGAATTTGGCTTATGCCTGAACAAAAAAGATGGAGAAGGAAACAGAAAAGATGCCTGATAGAACCAAGATAAATCTCAACCCAAGGAAAACTATTATTTTAGTAGGATTAATTCTGTTTTAAATGCAAGACTTTATACTTAAATCTCTTGATTTGAAATATCTCTCTCTTTAATCTCTCTCTTGCTCTCTCTTCCTCTCTCTCTTCCCTTCCCTCTCCATCTCCCTCTCTCCCTCTTTCTAACTTACTCTACACTGTACCTCAAACGAAATTAAGGAATATAGAGACAATTGACTGAGGAGCTTAGTTGAAAGTAACCAGTCCTGAGCAGCAAATTTAGTGTTAAGAATTGGAGAAAATGAAGCAGCATTTGTAATCTGCAGGTTTGTAACTTATTTAAAAACAAACAAATGAAAAACACCTATATTATTGTTATTATGATGCAATCAAAAATCCTGGTTTCATATTTATTTATCAGTAGTTCCTGGCTGAAAGCCTTAAAATGTATGACGAACTGGTTCTTTCCATTCTTCCAGAATAGCTGTTCATCAAATTGAATTATGAACAAATAAAATTTTCTCTAAGAAACACACTCTTATATTTTCTGCATAACTGTTAGTCAGCCAATATTTAGGTAATTGAAATTTCCTGTGGGTAACATTCTGACTTTTTCATACCTTTTCTGATCTATACAGATATTTCACAATTTGATTTCACTAATGTTTTTGCAGATCAATTGGGAACCAGAAACATCCTGTTCCCTTTTCAACACTAAATTTTATCTAGATAGTAAAGATAATCTGTCAGTCAAGATGTTATGTATCCATCCATCTGGCAATTCACAGCTTTCATCACAGACCCTGCCAGAATGTCAAAATCCCTATGTCAGAGAATACCACACTCATTTTAAAAATCCATAAAACTTTAAATGTCAGTATTCATAAAGCAAGAATGCACATCTCTTCAAGTTAGAAACATATAAGTTTCCAAGACCCCCAGTAGCCTGAGCATGAGTTATGTGGGTGTTGGGTGCTCGAAAGCATAGTATACACATATGAGGGGGATAAGCAGTGATGTTGGCATGCTTGACTTGTATTTAATCCAGTTCCTTCCCTAGCTGCTAGTATACACTTTGAGAAGGCCATCTAGACAAATGTTTTCCTCGGCAACTTATCCCATCCTCCTGTCCCTCTCCTAATTTTGAAATGTCAGTGATTGCTGTCAGCATAGGCTTCCCTTTTAAAGAAGTCTTATTTGTCTTTGTTGTAGCTTGCAAACTTACCCTCAAGAAAAGAGCAATATTCTTATGACCACCTGGGTGACAGAAGGAGAGAATGTAGATTCCCTTCTAGCCTGGAACTCTTTATGTATCCCCAGCATGATATTTGATTCAAATGTTCATCTAATAAATATTTATGGACCTGACTTAATACCCTCTAGGTATAGGCTTTTGAAGAAAAGCTTTGATTATTAGCCCCAGAATTCAGTACACATTGCCATGTTATATGAAATTAATGTATAAATCTGTGTTTACTGAGTTAAATAGTTAGGTTTGATTGATGCCATCTCATTTCACTTTCCTAGATCATTGATTTTCAGCTGAGTAGTCAGCAATGTATTGATGCATATGTAAATCTTCATCTATATTCACATTTAACTTATTGAGGACATTTTTAGATTGAACTTAATTATTTCATAAAATAATATAACAGAATAAGGAAATTAATATTCTTTAGGAACTAAACTTGAACTCAGATAATGTGATTAAATGTTCTATTAATGCCCCTACTTTCTTTTATTAGGGTATAATTGACATATTATATTAGCTTCAGGTGTACAATATAATGATTTGATATTTGTGTATTGAGAAGTGGTCATCACAATACATCTACTAAACATTTGTCGCCATAGTTACAACATTTTTTTTTCTTGTGATGAGAACTTTATTTTGAATATTTTTTTTCAGTTACAACGGGCAATCAATAATACTTTATTTTAGTTTCAGATGTACAGCATAGAGGTTACACAGTTATATAATTTATGCATTGATTCCACCCAATTAGTCTAGTACCCACCTGGCACTATACATAGTTATTGCAACACTATTTACTATATTTTCTATGCTGTATTTTACATCCCAGTGGCTATTTCATAACTACCAATTTGTACTTCTTAATCCCTTCACCTTTTTCACACAGCTCCCCCACATCACCCACCCCTCTGGCAGCCACCAATTTGTCCTCTGCATCTGAGTCTGTTTCTGTTTTGTTTGTTCTTTTATTTTGTTCTTTAGATTCCACATATAAGTAAGATCATAAGTTATTTGTCTTTCTCTGTCTGACTTATTTCACTTAGCATAATACCTTCTAGGTCCATCTATGTTGTTGCAAATGGTAAGATTTCATTATTTTTTTTTATGACTGAGTAATGCTCCATTGTATAAACGTACCACCTCTTCTTCATCAAATTGTCTATTAATGAGCACTTGTGTTGTTTCCATATCATAGGTATTGTAAATAGCGCTACGGTGAACATAGTGGTGTATATATCTTTTTGAATTAATGTTTTGGATCTCTTCGGATAAATACCCAGAAGTGGAATCACTAACTCTATTTTTAATATTTTGAGGAATCAACCTCCAAGCCTTTTTCCAAAGTGGCTGCACCAATCTGTAACCCCACCAACAGTGTACGTGCAAGGGTTCCCTTTTCTTCACATCCTCGCCAACACTTTTTGTTTACTGATTTATTGATGATAGCCATTCTGACAAATGTGAGGTGATATCTCACTGTGGCTTTAATTTGCATTGGAGATTAGTGACGTTTACCATCTTTTCATATGTTTATTATATGTCCTCTATATGTCCTCTTTGGAAAAATGTCTATTCAGGTCCTCTGCCCATTTCTTAACTGGACTCCTTGGCTTTTGGTGTTGAGTTGTATGAATTCTTTATATAATTTGTATGTTAACCCCTTTCAGATGTATCATTGGTGAATATCTTCTCCCATTCAGTAGGCTGGCTTTTTGTTTTGTTGATGGTTGCCTTTGCTGTGAAAAAAACTTTTTAGTTTGATGTAGTCCCATTTGTTTATTTTTTCTTTTATTTCCCTTGCTTGAGGAGAGATATCAGAGAAAAAAAATATTATTAAGATCAATGTCAGAAAGTTTACTGCCTATGTTTTCTTCTAGGAGTTTTATAGTTTCAGGTCTTACATTTAAGGCTTTAATTCATTTTGAGTTTATTTTTGTATATGGTGTAAGACGGTAGACCAGTTTCATTTTTTTTGCATGTATCTTTCCAGTTTCCCTAACACCTTTCATTGAATAAACTATCTTCATTCCATTGTATATTCTCTTCTCCTTTGCCATATGCTACATTACAATATATGTATGGATTTATTGCTGGGCTCTTTATTGTGTTCCATTGACCTATGTCTGTTTTTATGCCAGTATCATGGTATTTTCATTACTATACACTTGTAGTATACTTTAATATCAGATAGCATAGTACTTCCAATTTTGTTATTCTTTCTCAAAATAGCTGTGGTTATTCAGGGTCTTTTGTGGTTACATATAACTCTTAAGATTATTTGTTCTAGTTTCGTGAAAAATGCCATTGGTATTTTGATAAAGATTGCATTGAATGTATAGATTACTTTGGATAGTTTGCATATTTAATGATATTAATTCTTCATATTCTTAGCAGGGTATATGGTTCCATTTATTTGTATTGTCTTCAATTTCTTTCCCAGTGACTTACAGATTTCCAAGTACAGGTCTTTTACCTCCTTGGTTAAATTTACTCCTAGATTTGTTTGTTTGTTTGTCATGTAATTATAAATTTGATAGTTTTCTTAATTTCTCTTTCTGATAGTTCATTAGTGGTGTAAAAAAATGCAACCAATTTCTGAATGTTTACTGTATCCTGATACTTTACTGAATTCACTTATCAGTTTTAATAGTTTTTGTTGAATCTTTGTGGTTCTGTATGTATAATTATATTTAACTTCTTCCTTTGCAAGTTAGATGTCTCATTTCTTTTTCTTGTCTGATTGTTGTAACTAGGGCTTCCAATACTATGTTGAATAAAAGTGGTAAAAGGGGACTTTGTTGTCTTGTTCTTGATCTTAAGGAGAATGCTTTTAGCTTTTCCCCATTGAGTAAGAGGTTAGCTGTGGGTTTGTCCTATATGGCTTTTATTATGTTTAAGTGGGTTCCTTCTATTCCCACTTTGCTGAGAGTTTTTGTCATAAATGGATGTTGGATTTTGTCAAATGCTTTTTCCGCATCTATTGATGTGATCATATGATATTTATCTTTCATTTTGTTTCTATAGTGTATCATGTTAATTGATTTGTGCGTATTGAACCAAACTTGAATTCCAGGAATAAATTCCACCTGATCATGGTGCGTGATCTTACTAATGTATTGCTAAATTCGTTTTGCTAGTATTTTGTTGAGAATTTTTGCATTTGAGTTCATCAGGGATATCAGCCTATAATTTTCTTTTTTTTGTAATGTCTTTGTCTGATTTTGGAATCAGGGTAATGGTGGCCTCATAAAATGAGCTTGGGAGGCTTCCTTTTCTTCAATTCTTTGAAATAGTTTGAGAAGGATAGGTGTTAATTCTTCTTTGAATGTTTGGTAAAATTCACCTTTGAAGCCATCTGATCCAGGACTTTTGTTTGCTGGGAGTTTTTTGGTTATGATTCAATTTTATTAATAGTAATCATTCTGTTCAGATTTTCTATTTCTTCTTGATTCAGTCGTGGAAGATTGTGTGCTTCCAGGAATTTATCCATTTCTTCCAGATTCTTCAATTTGTTGGCATATAATTGATCTTAATATTTTCTTATAATCTTTTGTTTTACTGTGATGCCAGTTGTCACTTATTCTCTTTCATTTCTGATTTTATTTATTTGGGTCCTCTCACTTTTTTTATTAATGAGTCTAGTTAAAGGTTTATCAATTTTGTTTATCTTCTCAGAGAACAACCTCTTGGTTTTATTGAGGTTTCAAATTGATTTTTTATACTCTATTTTTGTTATTTCCACTCTGATCTTTATTATTTCCTTCCTTCTACTTACTTTAAGCTTTGTTTGTTGTTATTTTCTAGTTTCTTTAAGTGTAAAATTAGATTGTTTATATGAGATTTTTCTTGTTTCTTGAGGTAGGCTATATTGTGTGAATTTCCCTCTTAGGGCTGCTTTTGCTGTATCCTACACATTTGGGGTCATTGTGTCTTCATTTTCATTTGTCTCAAGGATCTACTCCCCATTGATCTAATTTTTGATCCATTCATTATTTAATAGCATGTGATTTCCCCTGTATGTGTTTGTGTTTTTCAGATGGTTTTTTTTTCCTTGTAATTGATTTCTAGTGTTATAACATTGTCAGATAACACACTTGATATGATTTCAGTCTTCTTAAATTTATTGAAACTTGTTTTGTAGCCTAACATATGGTCTATCTTGGAAAACATTCCAGATGCACTTGAAAAGAATGTATATTCTGTTGCTTCAGGGTGGAATGCTCTAAATATATCAATTAAAGCCATCTGGTCTAGTGTGTCATTTAAGACCACTGTTTCCTTGTTAATTTTCATTCTGGCAGATCTGTCCATTGGTGTCAATGGGTGTTAAAATCCCCTACTATGGTTGTATTTCAACAAATGTTGCTGGAACACTGGATATCCACATATAAAAAAATTGAATTGATACAGATCTTGTGCCCCTCACAAAAATTAACTCAAAATTGAGCATAGACCTAAATGTAAAACACAAAATTTTAAAACTCCTATAAGATAACAAAGGAGACTATCTAGATGATTTTGGGTTTGGCCACAAATTTTAGATACAACATCGAAGTGATG
The DNA here is from genome assembly GCA_033961575.1 of Aselliscus stoliczkanus. NCBI lineage: Eukaryota > Metazoa > Chordata > Mammalia > Chiroptera > Hipposideridae > Aselliscus > Aselliscus stoliczkanus. The sequence goes on along the minus strand of CM066734.1, from coordinate 65,920,752 downwards.
ACCCATAAAAGAACTGATCGATAAGTTGAATTTCATTAAAATTAAAAGCTCCTGCTCTGTGAAAGACTTTGTATTTTCTTTGCTCCTTTGCCCAATATCAGTTGACTATATTTGCATGGGTGTTCCAGACCATTTAATTTCTATTGTAAATAATCAGTTTATTTAAAGACTTTGGATTTCTTATCTGACTCTCTTAATTATAGATGAGAATATTTAGACCTAGAGATTTTCTAGAACTCACTTATCATAGCCAAGATGAAAATCAATGTATTTTTAACTTCCAGTCCAGTGATTTTTCCACACCTGTTTAATTTTTAATGTAGATTCTATTGTTATAAAATTTATTTTTATGATCTAATATTATCATTGAAATTTCAATTATTAATCTATAATAAATATAAACAATATAATGCTGCTTTGCTTTGACTGGTGACTTCGGCTGGTGAATATTTCAGTCAGGCTGGTGTGAAGGGCTTTCATATTTCTAATATAATTAATTCCATAAAGTCTTTGGTAAATTAAAGGAAAGTAGAATCACAGAGCTCATTGGAAGATGCCAACCATAGTCTAATTTGATCCTTTCTAGTTGCTGTCCTTGCTTTTGCTTCTCCCTGATAGATGTATGTGAATTTCAGCTCTTTGTGTAAACTTACATTTGAACAACAGCAACTATTCTTTATTCTCTTCCTTTAACTTTAGGTTACTATGATTGCCCACTTGTGTGCTTCTACTATGAAACTTGGCTTCATCTTGATACCTCCTACCTCTGAAATCTAACTCTCCCAATCTTTGATGGTGTGCTTGTACTTAAAGTGAATTTTATATATACAGCCTGTTTTTTATTTAAAATCAGTCTGACAAGTTGTTTTATAATTGGAATTTACAGTATATCTACATTCACTATAATTCTTGATATGGAGCCTACCATATTGTTCTTTTCTTTCTTTCTATACTCTTTTCTTCATTTATTTGATTTCCCGTGCTTGCCAAGAACAGTGCATGGCACATAGTTGGCATTCAATTCTTATTTATTCTCATTTCCAAATAATCACTAATTCCTTTAAACATAACTCTTTAACAGTTTAAAATTAGGTTACTTATCTCAATCATTATTACTATTTCCTTTGTTCAGCAATTTCCAGTTCATGTTTGATTACAACATGATTTTGTAGACTTTGATTTCCTGTACCTGTTTTTACCTAAGTTCACCATATTAAAAGCAGAATGATCTTTCTAAAATGGCAGTTTGAATGTCTCATCTTCCAATATAACCTCTCAATGGCTAAACTTTGTCATATCAGTTTTGGAAAATCCTGAATTACTTAAGTAGAGCTTAAAAGTTTCTCTCTTCCCATAAACTGTTCACATCCTATACATCAAATATATTGAACTAAATGATGTTCTTGAAACACAGCATGTTATTTTTCTGCTTTGAGCCCCTCCCCCAAAAGTCATCTCAATGTAATCTTTTACAAATCATCTTCCAAATGAAAGCTAATCATTCTTTTCTTTGTTCCAAATACTTTTCCTTCCATAGATATCTATTTTAGCATGCCATATTAAATCACAATGGCTTGGGTGTTCCTTTTCTAAACAATGGTATTCTTCAGGACATGGAAATTAATTTTATATGTGGAATTCTTGAAATATAATAGCATTGTGTAAATAGTTATTGTTATTTACTCTCTACAATTAAAGCATAGCACCTAGCAGACAAGAGGGGCTCGTTAATATGTCAAACAAATGTTTCAATGTATGTATGAATCAGTAAAGGATAGATAAGCTAAAATATGGAAAATATGTACTAAAAATGGAAACTATACCAGATGGTAACAAATATTTGACTTCAACTTTTGGGATCTCAGAGGCAATATCAATGTTAGCATGTACTCATGAGAATCTTTCTTATTTTTCATAGTTTATATTGAAAATATCTTTCCCTTAACCAATATCTAGAGTTGGAAAGCAGCATGACAAATTTTTAGAGAAACAATCATAGTTATATTGACATAGCACTGAAGACTTGTTCAGAATAGTTGTCAGTTAAATACAAATAAGTATAGGAGAGAAAATAATAATTTTCCCTCTTCCTTTCCAAGTTCTCAGCTGGGACCCCTATAACAAAACACAGATTAACAAGAGAAAAACAAATAAGTTTGTTAACGTGCATATCTCATGTATACATTGGAGATATCCAGGGAAAATGAGTAATTCACATTTTGGTTAGAACTTGAGTTTCTGTAGTATCTTAGCATAAGTACAATAAATTTTTAGACAAATGACAAGACAAAGGAAAAGACCTTGAGGGACAGCAAATTGCAAGAAGGCAAATATATAGAAAACTAATGGTAAAGACTAGTTAGTAAAATTTGTTATATAGATTCTGCTGGTGCTCTTTCTAGGCTCATAAGGTCTAAAGTTGTCCCTGGTGATTAAGTTTTGTCCTTCCTGGTAGAGAAGGGAGTTATAGGCACATTTATTTTTTCTTAAATTTCAAAGGATTCAGATTTTTTTAAATGCAAGATAAAAATGGAGGACATTATAAAGAAAAAATTTGTTGCTGAAGGAGAAACCCCAAACTGAGGGAAAAATGAAAGAAGTTGGACTCTGAAGTACCCCACTAAAAAGCTTAAATCTCATTTCTGATCTCTGCCGCTCAATAGCTGTGTTATGTAAGAAAAGCTACAACACTCCTCTGACCCTCAGTTTACTTATCTAGAAAGTGAGGATAATGGTTCAGACTTGTTGAAATTATATATTTTAGCATGGGACAACTGAGACTGTTAGTCTAGAACCTCCATAGGAACAGAGACCATGCCTCTCTCATTCCCAGCTGAGCCCAACACTCAGCACAAACATGGTGCTCAATAAATATGTATTTAATAAATTGGGAGCATTGTGGTGAAGGCTAGTATTAAATTAACCAGCCCATTTGTAGGCACCCAACATCAGTACACATATCTCTATGATTAATTTGAGTTGGCCCTTCCATGTTTTTCACGTTTAACAGTTTGTTAGAAATGTTTTATCATTTGTTTAGGGTAGTATCTTGCTGAATTTGTTAACATGTTTGGACATAACTACACATTTTAATGGATAAACATATTATATTTACTTTATATTTGAAATTTATTTTATAGTTGTTACTAGATCTTATATAATACAAAATTCAATAGAAAAAGTAAAATGCATCAATGATAGAAGAGGAGATTTTCATGGATTTTCTTTAAAATTACTGTACATATTGTGTGCTCAAAAATAACTGTTCAACATAAAGCTGTTTTTATGATCTTTCTACATCTGCAGCTCATGGGAAGCTTACAAATCTCCAGGCAGATTGTGGTTCTGTGTAAAAGAAGAAAAGAAAATTAAAACTGTGGAGAGCTTTCCACCCATGATCAGCTCTGTTTAAGGAAAAAAAAATGGCTTTCCTTATTTACATGTCCTATAGAAACAGATTTAAATCACTAGCACTGTGTAATGTGAGTCATGTTTAGAAATTCAGCAAAGCATACAAAGAAAAAAGCCTTCAGTATTAAGTGGCATCATCTGATTGACACAGCTGTCCTAAAGTATCTAAATGCTTCATTTACCTTAAAGTGTAGCTCAGATCTCTCAAAAAGTTCAAAAAACACAAGAGCTTGCTTTGGCATCAATCCTAAGGATTAGTTTTCCATTCAGTTCCTTTGTTAAATATGATTATTTGCCCTCATCCTTGAGTTCTCTCTTCAAAGAGGTAACTTATTTAAATTTGGAGAGAATGAACTCACATCATAATATTCCAGGATAGAAAATGATTCAAAACAGTGATTGAATCCAATCTCCAACAGTTTTTTGAATGGACTCCAAAATAATAGCTGCCTAAGATTTAGCACAGGTTTGCATACCTCTGAGAGGGCAAGCTCACTATTTGTCAAGGCAACGCATATTATCATTAGATACTCACATTACAAGAAAACTCACATTTCTATTGAGCTGGAATTTGCTCCTTTTAATTGCAGATTAATACTAAAATTTCCCATATGTAGCCATCCAGAACAAATTTGATTGTTTTCTATACTATAGAAGCACACACTTTTCATAATGCAAAATAATGGCTTGATAAAGACATGTATTCAGTCTAAATAAAATTATTTTACCTATTTTTTCCTACTTGATCTCAAATGATATGCGATAGAAATATTGTACTCTAGGATTGTCTATAGTGCATGTAAGTAGCAGTTTCTATAATAAATTTAATTATATATTTTTAAAGGGAATGGTTTCATTAATTTGACTTTCCAATTTACATAATTTGTGATAAATGGTAGCAAACCTGTATTGATCATTTTAAACAATATAGTACCTATGGATGCTAGGCACTCTTCTAAACACTTTACAAATTGTTTATATTAGATTCTCATAACAACCTACAAAGTAGATACTTTTATGATCCCTATTTTATGATAAAAAAAATGAACATTGTGAATAATTTGTCCAAAATCATATAGTTATTAAAAACTCAAGCTGAGATTTGGATATATGTGCTCTGCCTCTAACCAAGCAATCTTATGAGGTGGGTGCTACCAGTCTCATTTCACAAATGTGGAAAATTCAGGGTGACAGAGAAAATACTTTTGACATAATTATGGGGATCTGGAATCCAAACCCTGTAAGAAAAAAATTTGAAATGCAAATTAGTGATAATAAATGTAAAATTAAATAAAATCTGAGCCATTGCTAAACTTCATCAAACTTAATCAATAAATTAAATCTGGTGATGTTAAGGGTATAGATAAGGTCATTTGGCAGCTTGTGCCTAAATCCACTAACTCAATAGCTTTCACCTCCCAAATAATAGAATTTAAGGTCATCTACTTTTTTTTTTTTTTTATCTCTAAGCCAATGGGATCTCCTGAAACATACAATTCACACTGGTGACATTTTTTCTATATTATGTCTGTTCTAATGGCTGTTTCCAATACCTCTCTTGACTGTTGGCAGATGTTTCTCTTCTCATTTCTTTAATGCACCAATCTATTGGGCCCCATGCTCTTGTTCAGTCATGCACACAATAGAAATGGTCTGTCCTCATTTTGATTCACCTACAAGTGTCTTTTTCCTATACCTCACAAATTATAGATTCTTTTGTCTCTAGATGCTTTGGTAATAATAAACTGTTTGAGCTAGGAAAATTCCTTTTTTTTTTTGAGGGCAGTGTCACTGGCCCTCATATGTGGGACCGAACCGGGGCCGTTGGTTTCCCAAGCCAGCGCTTAACCACCGCGCCACTCGGCCAGCCCAGAAAATTCATTTTCTATCTCTTATAGTATTATGTAACAGAATAACTTGTGTCCTGTGTAGAGGACAAATGTTGAATTTGTAACATCAAATCACAAACAAACTTCAAATTCACTCTGGGAAAAACCATTCACCCACTCTTAGACTATGAGGACTCAAGTGAAGCTGACACCACTTTTAACTCACAAAAGGAGAACATGACTGAAACTTACAAAGGTATTTAGTTTTGTAATGGATATATGACTCAGTCAGGACAATGGAACACAAAGCGATTTTGATAGAATGTTATGGGAAAAAGTCCCTTAATTTTTCTCTGAGATCTGGGATTTAAGAACTAAATAAACACTATCATGTTGTTGTCACATGACAGTTGAGAATGTAGACAAGAAACTGCAAAACAGAACTAAAAATTGGAACGTAATCTTGTCTGATAATGATGTTTGAGCCCTGAATTGAGTCATTTCTGAAGCCTACACATCACCAGGTGGTTCTGGAATGGTTATTATGTTACTTTCAACAAAAAAAGTTCCGAGTATCTTAACCTGTGATTCTCAGAAAGCCAACTCTAAAGCAAATGCTTATTTGCCACTACCTTATTAGGAGTGCAATCCAAGGAAGCAAGAGTGAGAAATGAAGAAAATGACAGGGAAAAAGGGAGAGCCACACTGAGGCAACTAGGGGTTATCGATTCTAGTAACTTGGCTTCTTCTTACATGTTAAGATATCACATGAACTCTATCTCAGAACAGTACACAGTGATGGAGGATATGAAGAAATGGAATTGTACATATATATCCAATAGCTCCTATATTTCAGCCCATGCATAGTTATTATCTCCATATTTCTATGTTGAAAAACATGAGGTTCAAGCAGGGACCCAAGGTATCCTAAGGATTTACACTGACAATTCCTTTCTCCTTAACCAAATTTAGTCAGGTTCCTTTTAAGCCCTTTTTTGATGAGGCTTTATTCTTGGGCCGTGATCTCCAGACCTAGGATCCTACTAAGTTAGTTTATGGATTTAGCCCCACTTTCATTATCTGCTCATTCTTGATATATGATCACCCACAATATCTGATCAAATTTCTCATACCCACATTTCTTAGGTTATATCTGATCACCCTGGCCTACCTTCAACAAAAAGTCTGTCAAGTAGGTTTAGCCAGAAATCCCACTTTAACCCCAAAGTTTCCTCTTAGTAATTTTCCATCCATGGACCCTGACCTTGCTTCTTGGCTATATGTTTTCAGAATTAAGCCCAGTTCAATAGTGAGGTCTCTTTATCTCTATTTAATTGTCCCAGAGTAAAATGTTTTTACCACTTTACTATCAGGCTCTGGTTTTTCTTTGACAACATCCATAGAAAAGTCTAGAGTGGGAGGTGGAAGGTTTTGGTGATATATTGTCATGGAAACCTTATTAATGCCGATCTATGTCCTTATTTAGCTTGTTATGGCAACTGTGGCTGGAGCAAGAGGCAAAAGGCTCCAAAAGGATCTGAAATGTTTCCCAGCAGGTGCCTGATACACCTAGGTGCCCTCGTGATTTAAGTCTTATACTTTTATTATATGGCATTGGAAGGGTTCCACCATAGAATTTCCTGGACTGCTAAAGTTGCTATTCTTTCAAGTTTACTTCATAAGCATCTCCTTCACAGGCCATATAAGAATATTGCTTGACAGAGCATTTAGTAGGGACCAGTTTAAGTAAATGTTGATGCTATTATTTCAATCCCTGATCTTCTACAACATAAAAATACTAAGACCAAGAAACAGATTTCCTCACCTTTGGCAATTTTTGTATTATGAACTTTACTGTTCAATAGTCTATCTTCCTTTTGGACCTATCCCCTACTCTTCAATTTCATAAAACATGGACATATAACTAGAACTTGATTTGGATCAGGATTCATCCTCCCCAGCCACCACTATGGAATTCTGGCACCCCATGAAAACCAGTGGGATTTTTTTCCTACCTGTATACAATAAACAATCTAAAATTTGGCCAGTTTTCCATTGCCTATATACTTTTAAAGAGATAAAGACTTAAATATAAAAATAAATATATACACTAAGGAGAATAAATCACAGTAATAAACCAATGAACACATTAAATGATTAAAGTAATTGACTAGAAGAAATAATAATAATTTGGAAAGAATTAGAAAGGAAAATAAAGAGAAGCATCATTTATTAACAGGGATACATAAAGCAATAAACAGTTGATTCTCATCACTCATGGTGGTTATGCTCATAAAGTCACCATAAAGAACACTGAATTAGCAAATACGGAACCACAGGGAATACTGAACTAGGGGAAATATAGAGTTAGATTCCTGTGAGTCTCTAATCACATTTTTGTCAATCAATATATAATTTTTTTTAGGTGTATTTCTGTTTACAGACACCTTGTTTAACATACATTGCTGATACATTGAACTCATAGCCAACAGCAACGTAACTTATACTTAAATGAACCTTATCTAATATCCACATTTTCTCAGAAAGCTTTATCATAGACTTACTGCACTTGTAGACAGCACCTTAGTACTATGCTTGGGGGCCATTTTAAGCAACAAAATCACCAACAAAAAGCACAAAAATGTGGAAATCCTGGCACTAAATAGATCAAATGGGCACTTGTTTTCATTTTGAGAGTTAATGCAAAGAAAAACATTGCTCTGTTAGAGTGCAGCTGGGGAACAAAAGCATCTGGAAACACAAAATTTTTACCACTCTATCCGTGTCTGCAAATAACCACAAAAGCACCATGAGGATTAATTTAGGGGTTACAAATAAATATTAGAGAATTGGCAAATTTTCAAATGTGGAAACTGTAAAAATGAGGATCTACTGAAATAAAATAGAATGTTATAAATTAAGGAATCTGAAAATGAAAAAGTCCAGTGATTTCAAAAAAATCAAGAAATGAGACATCGGTGAATGCTGTACGGGGGCCACTTTCTTAGCTTTGGATAAAGAACATAGGGGCAGAGAGAAAAAGCCTTGGCTCCATTTATTTCTTCTGCTTTGAGATTGACTTCTTGAGGGAAGAAGAGGGGATGGGGTGCAAAGAAGGGCAAGTACCTAATCAATACACCATAGCAGCCCATACAGGCAGGCCTACTTGAAGCTTTACATAAAGACACATGAAATATTATCCTGGAAAACAAATCAATGCTTTATCTACCTTGAATTTGTATACACTTTTAATATTGTTTTGAGATTTTTTAATACTACTTGAGTTAAGATTTTCATGAATGTTATATTCATCCTCAATTTACGTGTTTCAGATAAGAGAGACTTATTCCCCTGGGTGGAGTTATTTCTTCTTCTAGAGATACGTACTTTCTAAAATTGGTCAATGGAAAAATATATGAGTAGAGTCTAATATATATTTAGAAGCACCTGGCCATGCAAATTATCAAGAGAAGTACACCGATGTTAGAAAGAGGTGGGTAGCATATAACACATTCTCCACTCTTATTTCTTTTCTCTGTAGGTGGTACTTCCACATTAAGAAACTGAAGTAATCTCTCTATTCTATTGCTGAAGTATCCTTGTTAATTGAATAAAGAGCTACTTTTAAGTTTTAGGACATAGTAATGGCCCTATTTGCCTAGTTTTTAATGTTTTTATTAATGAAAGCAAATTACTTTCAAAATAGTTTGAAAGATGCTAATGATTATTTGCCTAGTTTTTAATGTTTTTATTAATGAAAGCAAATTACTTTCAAAATAGTTTAAAAGATGCTAATGATTTTTGATTTCTCTAACTTACATCACTATTGATGTAAGCTATTAATAGGTAATTTAAAGGTTTTAAATTCTTGGTTTACGATAGTCACTAAGAACACATTTGCAAATATGAAGTGTTTGATACAGTGCTTGGCATATTGTAGGGATCAATGTGTGGGTGTGATTAAGAAGCCAGATTTAATAAGGTACATTAATTTTTATTTTTAATGAAAACAATTCAATGATTTTTGGAAAGTTCTTATTTTATGCATATCAAATGGATTAGTAAAAGAGGGAAGTTAACTCTCCAGGTAAAAGATTTCAGAGGTTCATTCTGTTCAAGTTTACATAATGAGAAGAAAAGTCAATTAAGAAAAAGTTTTTTTAACAAATCAGAATTTTGAACACATTCCAGTGAAAAAGGAACTTGCTAAAAAATGCAGTTACAATAATGTAAGGTATTACTATGATGTTGATTCTGTGAGAAATCTAAAGATAGAGAATACCAAGAAATGCATTAATGTACTGAAAACATTTTAGAGAGTATTTTTCCAACCTGTCAAAGTAGCCGAACTGTAGACAGCTTCTGTAATTTAATAGGAAATGAGTTTTCCACTTTCTCGTGTATTTTCCCACTTTCTCCCACTATATTTGGACTAGCATTTCTCATGCACATAACTGGTACTACTACCATATTTCAGAATTAAAATTAAAGTTATCTTGCTATCATGTTAAAATATAGTAATATTTTGATAACTTACGTTGCTTCTAAACAAAATGTTATAAATTTAGAGCTGAAAACAGCTTTTCATCTTTAGTGCTGTGAAGGTATACTTTAATAGAATGCACTTGAAATTGAGGTAGTTTGCACAGGTTTTTAAAAGGTTTTTATCTTCTTAATGCCTCTGTTTCCAAAGGCAATGCATCTAAAAGGTTAACAGGAGTGCTCAATAATGTAAGGTTTTGTTTGGGAGCATTCAATTGATAACAGTAAGTTGATCTATGGTCTAGGATTTTATGAATTTGACCTCAAAAGGAAGGGAAGTAAAAGAAAAAACAAATGAATGGAGTTATACCAAATTAAAAAGCTTCTGCACAGCGAAAAAAACCCACTAATAAAACAAAGAGGGAATCAATCGAATGAGAGAAGATATTTGCAAACAACACCTCTGATAAGGGGCTAAAATTCAAAATACATAATAAACTAATACAACTCAACAACAAAACAAACCATCCAATTAAAAAAATGGGCAGAGGACCTGAACAGACACTTCTCACAAGAGGACATGCAAATGGCCTACAGATATATGAAAAAATGCTCAATTTCACTAGCTATTAGGGAAATGCAAATCAAGACCACAATCAGATATCACCTCACACCTGTTAGAATGGCTATCATCAACAAGACAAATTACAAGTATCTGAGAAGCTGTGGAGAAAAAGCAACCCTCATACACCGCTGGTGGGAATGTAAATTGGTACAGCCATTATAGAAAACAGTATGGAGCTTCCTCAAAAAATTAAGACTATAATTACCACATGACCCAACAATCCCTTTTCTGCGTATCTACCCCAAAAATCTGAAAACATTTATCCATAAAGATATATGTACCTCAGTGTTCATTGCAGCACTATTCACAGTGATCAAGACATGCAAACAAGCAGTGTCCTTCAATACATTATTGAATAAAGAACATGTGGTACACATACACAATGCAATATTACTCGGCCATTGAACAAAAAAGATGAAGTGCTAAGCAAAATAGACAGAAAAAATCAAGGACAATATAACTTCACTCATCTGTGGGATATAAAACTGAAAGCAACAAAGGAACAAGACAAAGAAACAAAAACTCATAGACACAGACAACAGTTTAGTGGTTACCAGAGGCTAAGGAGGGAGGAGAGATGATAGAAGAAAGAAAAGGGAGTCAAATGTATGGTGATATATTATGTAAATATACACCTCAACCTATATAATGATACTAACCAATGTCACCCCAATAAATTTAATAAATAAAAAATCTATACAACATATATTTTGAGGAAAAGAATAGAATTTTGAAGTTATATTGATTCAGATTCATTTTGATACACATAAAAATAAATTCATGCTCAGAATCATGATCTTTGCAGACACTGAAATATCCTTAACCATTAAAGATATATTTTAATGTTACATGCCCTCTAAGACAGAGAGATGAATTTATATATATATTTAGAGAGCTCTTTAGTAAGAGTTGAAATCAGAGTAATGCCTGCATAATAATCAGTTAACACACATTAAGAAAGGGGAGTCTGAATTCCTGAGCAGTCCCAATATTTACTGGTACTTAGATTTAAAAATAAAAAGGTTAACTGATTACTTACTTCCATTCATCTGAAAATCTATATAGTTTTGTAAAATATATCATCAGATTATAAATAATAGACATCAATGTAGGCATCTTTTTTTTTTTCCTGAAAATCTGAGACCCACATTTTTCAGGACGAGGCAGAAATTTAACACATGGTTGCCTAGCTCCAACCCAAATAAGTCACTTCTTTTACTGATTGCTGGCATCTCCTAACATTTCAGTCCTTCTCTATCTTTTACTACAGACTTCCACCCCTGGTTCCCTGACACTTTCTTTCTACTGCCCCACAACTAAGATCAACATGCATGGTTAATTGAACATTGAGGTCCATCGAAAATCCATTGAACATAACTCAATATTTTGGTCTTCTCAGTTAATCACCAACCTACCCTCATTGTTATCCCCTATGACTATCTTATAGTCTTTTTCTGAAACATGTCAATTTTTAGTCATCATTTTCATTCTTCATCTCACTGCACTACTATCCCACTTTGAGAATTGTAAAGACAGTGACTTTTATAGTAGAGATTACAGTCTCATGTCCTCAATTTCCTCTGAACCATTCCAACCTCTATGGCCCTATACTAAGTTTATTCTTTGTAATCACCTATATCTCTTTCCTTATCTCTCCTTTTCTTTTCTCACCAGACAAAATTCCAACCCTGGTTAAATCCAGATATCTTGTTTCTGTGTAGCCAAACATTGTGGTAGAAAAATATACAGAAGTTTTGACTGAAATCACTTGCAGTTAGGACCACAAATACCAAGTGATCTAAACTCCCAGAAAACATTACTGCTCTTTCCTTAAAAATTTATTTTCCATAATTTGTGACTACTATTTACATGATCTCTTATTCTTTTTTCTTTTTCTTTTTTTCTTTTTTTTATTTTTAATTAGTTTCAGGTGTACCACACAGTGCAATAGTTATACTTTTTACTCCTCAAAGTGACAACTCCCTCCCCCAATTTGCCACCCCACTCCTCCCCCCCATATCATATATATCTATTACACTTCCTCTGACTCCCTTCCACAGTATAGTCCACATCCCGTGACTATCTATATATACAATTACAGTTGGTATACAATATTATACAACATCAGTTTCAGGTGTACAGTGCAGTCATGATCTCTTATTCTTAATTCTCCATCACTTCCTGCTCTCCTAAATCTCAGGAAATAACTTTTTCTATATTTCATAGAAAATATCAGTATCAGGTGAAATGACTGACCTCTTTTTTCTTATCATCAGTTTTAACAAGCCATTGATAACTGAATCACATACTCTATCTTTCCTCATACTGTAATGCAAGAGGTCTTTATGCTTCTCACTCTACCCCCTTTTTTTTTTGTTGTTGTTCTTGATTTCATACCTTCTTGCAAAAGCCAACAGTCAATTCTCTGATTCACCTTACTGAAATCCTCTTCAATATTTCACATGGATAACAATTCCCTCATTTTAACACTTCCTCTCTTGAATTTCAGAATATCACTTTCTCATGGGAGTCCTATTTTTCATGGGGTTCCCTTATACAAATTGCTTTCACTGTTTGCTTTGTGCCTTTAACAGACCTCTAAATATTATACTAACCAGAGCACTGCATTTAGTGTTTTACTTTTCTTGGTCTGCATTCCAACTCTAAATTATTTTGTCCAGCGCAACAGCTTCAAATAGGATTCTAAAATTAGCTTCAAATATGATTCTAACATCAGGCCTCTCTTTTAAGCCTGGAATTCCAGAAACATATATAGTAACTTGGAGTTTTCAAGTAGACAATTATATATGTAATCATCCTAAAGAACAAATCAGTTATCCCTGGATATTGATGAATTCAAGTTACTTTGACTCTTCCATGCATATATTTTTTCCCATAGATTTAGAACTTTACCTCTGAAAAAAATTAGAAAATATCACAAAGTTGAGTAGTAGGAAATCAAGAATAATGAATACAAATATTTCTATTACACAGATCTATTTTATCAAAAAAGCAAGTACTAATAATTATGACATTATTAGCAGCAATAGTAACAATTGTAGGTACTAATTTTAATATATATAGTTATCCTCATGTTACAGAGGAAGAATGAAGTCTTAGAAAGTCCATGTTAAATGTTAAAAAGAACGAAATTACTGAGTGGTGAGCCATGATTCCAGCAAAGGTCTGTCAAATTCCAAATTTAAGCTCTGGATAATTACAATTGTTTTGCATGTAATTAGAAGAAGTTGTTTTCAGAGGGGGAAATAAGAGGCTTTTAAACTAAAAAAATATATATTTTAAGTGCTAGAATTATACTTTGACTGTTACTTCTCATGTACTTTCACTCTTGGTCATGAAAAGCCTGAATTGCAGCAGCAAAAGAATGTATAAAAGAGATTAGGCCAAAGGTGGATGGGACTGGAAGGTTTAATCTGATTGTTAATACAACCTGTTTAAAAGTGAAGTGAGCATAGTAATCTAATATGGGCCATAAATTGACTTTGATATCTACATGGCCAAATCTCAAAGGGTGATTCATGGCCATAGGTCCCTGTAGGCAGTAATATCTTTCTATTTATTGAAATATACTTGTAGAGAGCTCATTAGTGTTTTTTCATTTTCTTTGTATAAGACATATTCATTTCTTACTAGATAGGTTTATAGCTATTTAATGATGTTTATTTTTTTCTGTTATAAATGGCATTATTATCTTAATTATTCTACTATTGCTTGTATATAAGAAATCTCTCTGTGTGTGTGTGTGTGTGTGTGTGTGTGTGTTTATGTTTATTTTATTACCAGGCACTTTACTAAACTGTTAATAATTCTAAGCATTTTCCATTTATTTCCACTGAATTTCCATGAATCAAGTAATGCTGCTTGAAAATATTGATGATGATTTTTATTAATTTTGCCTAAAATACAATAAACACTGGTATGTTTTCACTGCTAAAGTTTAATGTAACTCATTTAGTCACATAAAAGTCTTATGTTGACTTGGTCTTCTCTGTCTCTTTTCTTATACTCGTATGTCTCTTTTTTTATATTAAATTTATTAGATTGACATTGGTTAGTAAAATTATATGGGTTTCAAGTATAATTCTATCAAATCATCCATATATTGCATTGTGTGTTCACCACCCAAAGACAATCCTCCGTCCATCACCATATATTTGACCCCGTTTACCCTTATCTATCACCCCATCCTCCCCCTTACCCTGTGGTAACCACTAAACTATTGTCTGTGTCTATGAGTTTTTGTTTGTTTGTCTTGTTCCATTGTTACCTTTGGTTTGTATTCCACATATGAGTGAAATCATATGGTTCTTGTTTTTTTCTGACTTATTTTGCTTAGCATGATAATCTCAGGATTTCTTTGTTTTTGCAAATAGCTTTTAAAAATATTTCCTTTACCACTATTTTTGTAGAAATTTTCATAATTTTATCCTACACATATATCGTTCCATGTTTTCAGCATTAGTTATTATCTCCAATTTCCATTTTATGTATTTCATGCATTTTGAGTTGTCTTAATGCTTTTCTAAACCCAAGCAAGGTTTTCCATTTTACAATTTTCAATCCATTCTTTCTTTATTGCTTCCTATATCTTTTTATCCTTCCTAGTGATATCATACAACTTTCCACAATTTTCTCCTTATGTTTTTAGTAAAATAAATCAAAAGAGTTTCTCTTTTGCATATGTTACTATACCTTCATGGACAGGATACTGTTGTGACAGATTCCATGGTGGTTTATTTTCTTCAAACCAAAAACATCTTATATAGTTCAGGAGAATACCAATATTTGTAAAACAACAAAAGGGAGAGAGTGGGTAAATTATCTCTTGCCCAACAAAATAGATGTCATCTTTCACTTGAATGGGTATTAAAGCTATTTTTATCACCACTGTACACCTAGTACCTAGCAAAAGTGTTCAATGTTCTTGAATAGATGAATAATAATATCTCGTTCTGAATTAACTGAAGAAACAATTGGTATGAAATATTAAAAGTGATGAATAGAAAGGAGCTATAACCAAGATTATTGTACCCAGCAAAGCGATCACTTAGATTTGAAGGACAAATAAAGAGCTTCCCTAGACAAGAAGAAGATAAAGGAGTTTCATCACTCCAAACCAGTATTACATGGAATCTCTTGAGGGACTTCTCGAGATTAAAAAAAAAGAAAACAAAGTCAAACTTTGAATAATAAAATAGCAAAAACTACATATCTATCAATAATTGCTTTAAATGCAAATATATTGAATGCTCCAAATGAAAGATAGAGTGGGTAAGTGGATAAGAAAACAAGAATCATACAGGGCTTTACTTGTGAGGATTTCATTTCCCTGTATTCATTATGCCATAGATAGGTCCACTGTTTTGATTTTTGTGGACATTGTAGTCTGAAAATTTGGAGACCAAGAGCAGAACCTAAACACTCAAAACCTTATATAATGATGGCAAGTTTTCCTTGTCTGTTCAGGGCGGCAGAAATCAAATAAGAAAATGTATTTAAGGTTGCCACATCCATCTGTCCCCCAGTGAATCTCTTTCATTAACAACAAGTCTTCCTGGACTGAAAGAATTTGATTAATCAAACATGTTAATTTTTGTTGTCATGGGTTTCTATCTTTTTAATGTTTTCCCTTTTTTTCCCTTTCCTGTTTTGCCAGAAGTTCAAAGACTTCTAGTCATACATTTTATTTTGGAAGACATACATGTTTTCTTTAGGATTATATGATTATTTTGAGATGTCATCTTCTGAGATTAAAGCCGGCCCTAATACACTGTTATATATGTATAATATTTTCTCAAGGACTGTATAAGGACATGGGGAAGAAATTGCTGGTTTGCCCCAACATCAGTTCACCTTTTCTGTTCAACCATATTAACATCCGTCTTTGAAAATAACTGTTGCACAGCAAACTGGCATTTCCTAGCCTTCCTTTTAGTTAGCATGACCAAAAGATTAATTTCAAAGGAGATAGGTGGAAATTGCCATGTAGCAGATTTTCTTAAGAGAACTTTCTTAAGAGGTAACTGGCATACCTTTTAATATTTTATTCTTCAAGTCTCCCTCCATCCTACTGCTTAGAACATGGATACCTGGAATGTAAATATCAGCCTCCTGAACTAAGTTATTGCAGTTCATTGAGCAATAGGATTAAAGAAGTAGTTTCTTGAGTCCTTAGAGTATGAAAGGATTCATATTCATTTTCTGGAATTATAATGTAATATTTTGTAAATTATTTTATGTTTCTTTACAAATATATTAGTAGTAATTTTTTGTGTGGAAGATGAGAGGGAATACATATAAATAAAATACTCACCCATTGTTAGATGCAAAGAAATATTGCCATTACAAATAAAAATAATGCTCCCCTAGAATCTTATGCAATAGAATTTATAAGTTGTAGATATCCTTCAGAAGTCAGTTTGGGAACAGTATGAGTGGCATATCATTTGAATGCTTCTTGAATAGAAGTTATTAATTGGAACCCCATTTAGTCAGAGTTTGCAATAATTTGAAAGGAACTCATCATTACCTAGGGAAAATGGCTTTACTTTAAAATTGATAATACAAACATTGTTAACAGGTTTCCATGAACCATTTTATATGTAAACAAAGACATTCTAGTATCTAATTTCCTTCATCTGTTAAAAGCAGGTCCCCAAACACCTAATTTAAGCAATGCTTGTTTATGCTTCAGTTCCTGTGTGGCCTGGATAGGAAGAAAATTCAGTTTTTTATGAACTAGTCCCTGATGAAAATATTTTAGTATTTAGAAAAATCTCATTTTAAAACAGATACATCAGCAGAGAAAATTAGCAGAAATTTTACTACTTTTCAAGGAAAGGCTCTCACAATATATTAGGTGAAACAAAGTGTAACCTAGGGACTTCCAGCTCCATCTGGAAGGTATTTGCACAAGAGTTGGAAGTGCCAGAAGGATGCTGCTGAGATAGATTGTGTTGCAGCTTCAGTGTTTAGCTCTCTGGTGGTAGAGAAACTTAAAATAATCTTACCTATTTCCATCAAAACTATAAATATATTTACTCATGGACTCAATAATTCCACTTCTAAGAGTATATCCTATTGCATATGATTAAAATGCATTTGAGAGTTCATTAATTGATCTTTATTCATAATTCTAAAGGATTGGTAACAACCCAGTAACATTAATGTGAAACTGATTAAGTCAACTATGAAATATCCACACAATGGATTGCACTGCAACTGTTAAAAATATGAAGGAAAGAAAAATAAGGACATTCTCCATGTACAAATGTGAATAGATTTCCAAGATATTAAGTTGGGCCATATAAAATTAGTGAGTCAAATATAAAGTACTTGGGCAATTTTATGTGGTTCATGTTACTAATTCTAAAACAAGCAAACCAAAACCAGACAATGTATATGTTATGATAACTTTTGTGAAAGAAATGGAAGACATTTACGCTTACATATGATCATATTTCTTTGGAAACAGAAACATTAAGACATTGTAGGTAGTGAAATGGGAGGGGGCAGGGGTGAGAATGAGGATTTTTCATTATAAACATTTGTATATTATTTCATTTTTTAACCAAGTGCATGCATTACCACTTTATTTTTGCCCAATTTATGCCTGATGAATTTTAACTCAGCTATCGACATTCTTTTTTGGAATAATTGTTATAAATCTTAAATAAACATGATAAAACAAAAACTGAGCTATTAGTTGCTTCCAAGATGTCCCTTGTCTAATAAAATATTCATTAATATAGTTTTTAAATTATAGAATGCCAGAGCTTTTAAATACCTTACCTAAAAATGGCATTCTCTTAAAATCATTTTATGGTTTCAAAGTATGCATATGTAAGTCTTAACTTTCAGTATTCTTGCCTGAGAAATTAAAATATTTTACTACAGCATTCATATTATTTCTTTACAGCCTCACAAGTCTCCTCAGAAAATGTTTAATGCTACCTTCACCTTTATTACACATGTAGATATTACAAAAGTATAAATGTTTATTAAGAGTAAAATCTACTGCATTTAATGAGCACCTGCTAAGACTGTCGGTCAGTTTTGTGATGACACATTTTCCAGATACTTATTATAATTTGCATCATTAAGACTTTTAAACTGCTGTTTCCATAAAATGAAAAACATTTCCTCAACCCACTTTGTCAGGTTTATAATACCTGCTGATTTTTAGTGTGAAAGCATCATTTATTATATTCATAGGTTTTTATGAAGAAATAGGCTGAATGAGCTTTTCTAGTGACATTCTTTTTCATTTGATCATATCATTCTGCACTTAGTGCATTTGAGAATTTGAACTAATTCAGCTGAAAATATCTCCCATTAGGTCCTATACACATGTTTTATGAGCCAACTAGATACCTAAATTTTTATATCTAGAAAGAAAATAAATTGAAGGAATGGGGAAAAGTGTGAAAGTTGTGAAAGGAGATGGTTAATCCAAAGTATTAAATAAATAAACATCAGTATCTTTTACATCTGTTATAACTCACATTCTAGACTCTTAATTTATATTAAAAGAATTTAATGCCCTTTAGGGAACTATAAGGTCTCTATGAGATACCTACTACTATTAATATCTTAATCATTATGCTATAAGAAATTATCAAACAATGAATGGAGTATTCACTACACTGATTGAGTGTCTGAATGAACAGATGAATAATTTAATGAATGAATGAATGAATGAGTGAATGAATGAATAACAGTGTAAGGCAGTGAAAAGAACAGTACTACACAGTAGATACAGGTCCAAGTCCAGTTCAAGTTATTTTCTGATCTATAGTTGCCTCACCTTTGGACTATTAAATTCTCCCTTCCATTTGTAACTGCAAAGATTATATGATTCCATAGATGAGAATAAAATAATTTTTTTCTCAAACCCAAACTTGTTCCCTACTATCAGTCTTATTAGAAAGATTACAAAATGGATTGAAAACTTTCAGTTTTTATTAAATTAATTTTAATAGACTACCCATTATGGTTCCTGGCTGTGCAATGCCAAAGGACCAATAAACAAGGAATAGTCTCTGCACGCTAAGAAATTTGTGTAATTGGGATTTATGAATCACCAGGATGGAGCAGAGTGCCCTGGGAACACATAGCGGTATCTAACCAGCCTGAGGAGTTGAGGAGTGGGTAGGGGAAGAGGAATTTCCCTGAACAAGAGTTCTTTGCTTCTTTGCTGAATTCTGAAACATAAGTAGAGCAAGCCATTAAAGAAGAGGCAAAGCACAATGCTGGAGTTAGAGTAGCAAGGGCAAGGTCCAGAGGCAAAAGAAAGTGGGGTTTTCTTTGTGTTGTGTTTTTTTTTTTATGTAGAACTCAACAAACCAATTCTAAAATTTGAAATCCTTATGGCTTGGAATAGCTAAAACAAAAATAATTTTTTCTTGAAAGAAAATAATGAAGTTTGAAGGCTAACCCTATCTAATTCCTGATTCCATGAACGGTAGTATAGTTATAAAGTTGAAGTGATAAAAAGAATCCTGGGGCCGGCTGAGTAGCGCATTGGTTAAGAGCTGGCTTCAGACACCAGCGGCCCCGGTTTGGATCCCACATATGAGGGCCAGTGACACTACCCTCTACAGCTAACAACAGCTCCACCTGGAGCTGGGCTGCTTTGTGTCCCCAGGGACAGCTTAGCTTCAGCCCCTGCTGGAGTGGGCTGCCATAGACTACAGTGAGTAGCCGGCAGCCAGCGTGAGCAGCTGGCAACCGGTGTGAGCTGCCAATAGTGCAATAAGCAACCACCCAGAGGCCGGCGACCGATCTGCCTCACCTGGGAAGAGCGCAATGATGATACCAACATGGGCCAATGAAGCGACAGCCTCCACAACTAGCCTGAAGAACAAAAAGACAGCAACTTGTCTGTTCCCCTTCCCTGATTCCCCAATGCTTCCCCTCCCCCAATTCCCCAATAAAATCTTAAAAAAAAAAAAAAAAAAAAAAGAACTCTGTATTGGTGCAAAAATAGTGAAACAGAATAAAAGAACAGAATAAATTCCAAATATAGACCCACACATTTAATTGGATATTCTTATGCAAAACAAAATGTGAACCTCCATGCATTCTTCACACCATAAAAAAAAAAGTCAAAATAAACCATATGAGCGTAGAACTAGATATAACACCTGAAACTATACAATTTCTAGAAGTAATAAAATTTTACTAACTTGGATTAGGCAAAGATTTTATAGATACAGCACTCCAACACAATCCATAAATGAATAATTTGGTAAACTGGGATACTTCAAATTTTTTTTTAATTGCCACTCAAATTTTAACAGTGTTAGGAGAATAAAAAGATAAATCACAAACTGGGAAACATATTTGCACAACATATATCTAAAATTACTCTTTTGGTTATTGTTCATTGCTATATTAAAATAGATACTGTGGTTTCTCTACAGATTATATAAATCTTTCACCTTTTTTAAACTACTAGAGGACCAGGATCTTATTTATACATTTAAGCGCTGGGTGCTTATCATGTAAAATAGTGCTCTGCATATAGTAGATTCCTCAAAAAATATTTCTCTAATGAAGAAATGACTGAATGGATTAACAAGCAAATCCAAATCAGTATTTAGGTGAAAATTGAAGCTTTGGAAGACCTGAAAGTACTGGAGTATAGGAATAAATAATTCCTTCTCAAACTTTAGTGTGGAATGGAATCATTTTGGAATCTTATTAAAATGCAAATTGTGATTCAGTAAGTTCTGAAATGGGACTTGAAGTTCCGCCTGTGGAACACTGATTGAGAGGCAATAGCTTAGGGTATGAATCAACTCTAGACACAGGTGTATAAATGAAGGTTAAATTCTAAGTGTAGAAGTTACCATTGTTTCTTTATGAAAGAATTGATAGTTTCCTCATTAAGTTACACATGAGGTGACCTGCTGAGGAATAGTGGCATGGAAAGCTAGAGTATTCAGAGAAGGGAAAGAGGAAGTAAAATGAAAGTTGTTTACAAAGAGGAGTCAGGTAAAATAATCTCAATGAATCTTGGCAAATCTCTATTAATAGAGAAGATACAAAAATGTAGACTTTATACTATGGAGGGTCAATATTCAAACAAATTAACCTTTTGAAAATATCATCTATAAACTTCAGGTGTCTTTTTTTTCCTGTTGCTTATATTCCCCACACCTCCAATCTCCAATCTTTTAACCAGATAAATGGAGAAGCTCTGAAATGTAAATCAATTTGGTAGACACACTTGTTAACATCTCCAGGAAGATCTTGATAAGGGAAGAAGGTGGGAATTTAATTCTTTAAATGTGATTTGGGGATTTGCTCTAGATTTCATTAATGTGCTATATACCTACTTTCCATTTCCACAGGGAATTGAAAGTTGAGAGTAATGAGCACATATTTGATGGTCAGGATGAAAAAATAAATCAAAATTGTCACCAAAGCATACATTTTACACACCATTAAGTTTTGTATAACCTACAACATATTTTATTAAGAAGTCAAAGCATTTCAGGGATGAGACCCTCCCAATTTTATAAACAGCTCATTACATTGCTGAATAGCTCTGTGAGACAACTCATACTGGAATCAATCCGTCTCCAGGCTATTGTTTTAACTCATTCCTCTAACTGTGAAATGTTATTCCAATTCCTCTTACAGCTTTCAGATTTTCAAATACTTACAAGCAGGAATTACACTGCCAGCTCCTCTAATGCTGAATATCTTCAGCAATTGCAAATCTTTCTCAATGACAGGAGTTGCAAACGCTTTATTATATTGACCACACTGCTTTTAATTTATCTTCATTGTCTGTGTCTTATTGAAAATTATACCAACAGCAGTAAATATAATTTTCAGTACATTGGTAAAAGGACTTTTTTTTAACCCAAACACTATACATATATAAGTTTTTTTCCAAGTTAACACTTAGTTTTTATACCCGAAGTAGGTATCAAGTAAGAATGTTTAATTCAGAAATACACTGCTCATTTGCTTCAATACAAAAACTGGGTCCACATATCCTCACACATTCTGTCTCTCATTTAGATTACATATTATATTAGGAAAAGGTGAGAATATATCCACCAGTTACTGTATAAAAGTGGTAAGACATATACTCTGTTTTAACTGCAATTTTCTCATTATGCAAATGAAGAATGCATAATTCCATTTGTCTGCCCACAAAAATTGTATACATGAAAGCACTTTGTGAAAAATGTCACAGAATAATAATGTTTACTATTTATTTCAAATTTAACAAATGCTACTTATAGTGATTAAATCTATAAATTTTCAAATTAGACAAATTTGGATTTAAAATGTAGTTCTGCTATTTACTCTCTCTCTGACCTTGAGCAAATTGCTTAACCTTTGTGCTTTAAATTATGGTTCCAAAAAGTATATTATCAATACCTAACATGTATGTTTTTGGAGGAGGATAAAATGAGATAATCTGATCAAAGTGTTTAGCATAGAGTACAGCATTTAAGAGCAGCTAATAAAACATAGACACAATTTTTAGTCTTTATAAAAAGACTTAAGAACAATTTTAGTCATTTTATTATATATTTTGCTTGACTTAGAAAGAAACAATATGTATGATACACGTTAGAAAGATTCCAGTTTACAATAAATTTTTAAAAATTGACTTATAAATAAGTTTGGTTATTTAAAAGTTTAAACAGATTAGCTCATTTTCTTAGAGTAACCGAGGTTACTATATTCTTTGGCTAGAGATAAAAATCTCAAAGAATCTTCTAAAACCTCATATTAAAAATAATAATATGTTTTTTTATAGAAAACTTACGTTGTGCTTGGCACTGTGCTAAGTAATATATGCACCATTACGTGAGTCTTAGATCAACTTTGTGGGGCACTTATATTTATTTTACACAGGAAGAAACTGGAACATAGAGAGGTGATAGCCAGATTGTTTAAAAAAAACCCAGAACTTTTAAAAATGATGGCCACTTAATATATGCCTTGTTTAAAAAAAAAAAATGATGTGTATAAATTCTCTTCAATATCTAAAGATCACCCAGCACATGAATCAAAACTTTGAGAAGCAAAAGGCAATAATAATTCACTGTACTAAAAACACTGATTTAATACAATTAGAGGCAAAGGAATAAAGGTCTTGGTACTCATGGACAAAAAATGAAAATAAAATAAATAAGTAAAGGCTAGAGGGTATTTTAAATTTTGATATGGGAATAGGTGTCCAAAAGACTTAAGCATAATCCAGTGACATTTTACAACAAAACTAACAACATTTTTAAGGTTTCATAGTTTTTTTATTTTAAAAAAACTTCAATACAATAAAATTATATTATGCCATAAAAATATTCTTTATTTTTTCTAGTGAAGTCATGCATACTGCTGGTTAACTTCTCAAAACACCATGTACATACATTTTTTGTTTGTTTGTTTTGTCTTGAGTATTTTTTAAAGTAAAATGATTGTTTTCATTGTTTCTTCAGGAAGTAGGTAGACATACGAAGAGCAAGAAAGAAAATAGAGTCTGACCCCACTCTATTTTGGGTGTTCACGAAAGATATCACCCTTGCTTGGCAACTAAAATTACATTTCTGGAAAAAGGGAATTCAAATTAAAACAGTGATCTCCAGTCACTGAAGCATCACTTCAAACAGACTTTCCCTTTCATGTCATCCAAAATTCTTCTAAAAGATTAGATTTTTCTTACTGATACATTTTTTTGTGTGTGTGTCAGCATCCTACAAACTTCAATTTAAAAAGTGTAGAAACTTCTATGCATTGATGGTATCTTTCTAAGGCTGTAAATCATGTTCTCTTTGCTTTCTTTCATGTATGAAAATTAATCACTTCAGGAACATTAAAAAGCTCCTTTGGCAGGAAGCCATATTTTTATTTCAGGCTCCCAGTTTACCATGATACTAAAGAGAGACACTTGAGTGAGTGTGCTTTACAAAATTCGTTTTCCAATTCTGTTGAAGTATTTGTGAATTTTCTGTTCTTATTGAGCCTCATCTTATGCCTCTGAAGTTTTTAGTTCTGTGGTTTACTTGAATTTTTAATCATACATTTTTTATGACATGTAAAATACCAATGCTATATTCAATTCTCCTATACTGAAACATTTGTAGCACAGGTAGAATTTAAAGAAATGAAGGTTTTTGATCAAATAATTTCCCTTAAGGCCATAAAACATTTTATCTTACCAGTTAATCAGTTTAAAGCTTTGCAATAACTTAGATATAATAATTTGAATTCTTTAAATCAGGAATGGTACTTTTTCTGTAAGGAAACCAGCCTTAATTTTAAGCAAGGTTTTCTTTTGAGGCTTGTGCAAAGTGCAGAAAGAGGAGAAATAAAAAAGTAAGATTGACCTTAACTGGAGCAAAAATATGATAATCATAATTAGCACAATTGTCTTTTGTGTGTGTGTGTGTGTGTGTGTGTGTGTGTGTGTGTGTGTTTTGAGGGCAGTGTCACTGGCCCTCACATGCGGGACCCGAACCGGGGCCGCTGGCCTCCCAAGCCAGCACCCAACCACCGTGCCACTCGGATGGCAGCACAATTGTCTTTTGAAAATATCAGATCATACTAGAAGTAATTGATATTGTCTCTTGATGATATTCTTCTGCCAGTGAATTCTGCTGCTCGTGAACATTAAATCAAGTTAAAAATTTTTGTGAGAACAAAAATTTAGATGCTGTTGACTCAGTAAATAGTACAGCATTGACACATCTGTGTTTAAGTTAGGAAAATTTTGAAAGTGATATAAATTTGATAACCTATATTAATTAGTTATTTTTTTTTTCAAGCTCTCTAAATATATTTGTGGAGAGAGAGAGACAGAGGGGGAGAGAAAGAGAGAGAGCCAGTTTGGGAAGGGGGAGGGGAATTTAAGGACTAAACTCTTAATTAATTAAAAACGAAATTTAAGAACCCACTTCCCTATTAAATTCCTCCCCAAATATTTTTTTTTCCTATTTTTTTTTTTCTTTCATTTTTGGGAAAAAATTTTAACTCTAAAATATGCTTTAGAAAATCATAGGCCAGTATTTTATTTTTTTAATTAAAATTTGTTTTTGTTTTTTTTTAAATTTTTTTTTTTAAATTAGTTTCAGGTGTACAACACAGTGCAATAGTTATACATTTTACCCCTCAAAGTGACAACCCCCCACCCCCAATTCACCACCCCACTCCCCCCCCATATCATATATATCTATTACTCGTCTTCTGACTCTTTTGACAGTATAATCCACATCCCGTGACTATCTATATATATTCAATTACAGTAGGTATACCACCTCCGCTTTAGTAATACAGTGCAGTGATCAAACCTCTACTCCATCCATGAAATGGTCTCCCTAACAAGACCTATGATCATCTGACATTCCACAGAATATTTACAACATTATTAATTATATTCCCCAAACTGTTTTTCCTATCCCAGTGGCAATATTGTAGTTGCCTATTTTTGCTGTCTAATCCCTTCCCCTTCTCCCTCATCCCCATTCCTCTCCCAATTAGCAACCCTGATTTTTCCTCTATATCTATGAGACAGTTTCTGTTTACTTTGCTCATTCATACAGTTTTTCAGATTCCACATATGAGATTATATGGTATTTGTCCTTCTCTGACTGACTTATTTCACTCAACATTATAGTCTCTAGGTCCATCCATATCATTGCAAATGGCATGATTTCATTCTTCCTTATAGCGGAGTAATACTCCATTGTATAAATATACCACAGTTTCTTAATCCAGTCATCTACTGATGGGCATTTTGGTTGTTTCCAAGCCTTAGCTATTGTAAATTGTGCTGCTATGAACATAGGGGTGCATAACTTTTTTTGAATAAGTGTCTTGGTTTTTTCAGGATAAATACCTAGGAGTGGAATTGCTGGGTCAAACGGTAGCTCTATTTCCAGTTCTTTGAGATACCTCCATACTGACTTCCATAGTGGCTGCACCAATCTGCAGTCCCACCAACAGTGCAGCAGGGTCCCCTTTTCCCCACAGCCCCGCCAGCACTTGTTGTTTGTTGATTTGTTGATGATAGCCATTCTGACTGGAGTGAGGTGGTATATCATTGTGGTTTTTATTTGCATTTCCCTAATGACCAGTGAGGTTGAACTTTTTTTCATATGCCTGTTGGCCATCTGTATGTCCTCTTTAGAGAAATGTCTCTTCATATCTTCTGCCCATTTTTTAATTGGGTTGTTCGTTTTTTTGGTGTTGAGTTTCATGAGTATTTTATAAATTTTGGATATTAACCCCTTATCAGATATATCGTTGGCAAATATATTCTCCCATTCAGTAGGCTTCCTTTTTGTTTTATTAATGGTTTCCTTTGTTGTGAAAAAACTTTTAAGTCTGATATAATCCCATATGTTCATTTTTTCTTTTACTTCCCTTGCCCGTAGGGAGGTATCAGTAAAAATATTGCTCCGGGTAATGTCTGCAAATGTACTCCCTATATTTTCTTTTAGGATTTTTATGGTTTCAGGTCTTACATTTAAGTCTTTAATCCATTTTGAATTTGTTCTTGTATAAGGCGTAAGGAGATGATCCAGTTTCATTTTTTTGCATGTGTCAGTCTAATTTTCCCAGCACCACTTATTGAATAGAGTATCTTTACTCCAGTGTAAATTCTGCTTCCCTTTTCATAGATTAACTGTCCGTAAATGCTTGGATTTATTTCTGGGCTCTCTGTACTGTTCCACTGATTGATGTGCCTGTTTTTATGCCAATACCAAACTGTCTTGATTACTGTGGCCTTGTAGTAGGTTTTGATGTCTGGTAGCGTGATCCCCCCGACTTTGTTTTTATTTCTCAGAATTGCCGAGGCTATTCTGGGTCTTTTATGATTCCATATAAATTTTAGGATTATATTTTCTATTTCTGTGAAAAATGCCCTTGGTAGTTTGATAGGAATTGCATTGAATCTATATATTGCTTTAGGCAATATGAACATTTTAACTATATTAATTCTTCCTATCCATGAGCATGGTAGGTGTTTCCATTTATTTGTATCTTCTATGATTTCTTTCTTCAGTGTCTTATAATTTTCTGAGTACAGATCTTTCACTTCTTTGGTTAAATTTATTCCTAGGTATTTTATAGTTCTTGACGCAATTGTAAATGGGACAGTTTTCTTAATTTCTCTTTCTGTTAGTTTATTATTGGTATATGCAAATGCCACTGATTTCTGAACATTGATTTTATATCCTGCTACTTTACTGAATTCGTCTATCAGTTCCAATAGTTTTTTGATGGAGTCTTTGGGGTTCTCTATATACAGTATCATGTCATCTGCATATAATGACAATTTTACTTCTTCCTTGCCAATTTGGATGCCTTTTATTTCTTTTTGTTGTCTGATTGCTATGGCTAGAACTTCCAGCACTATGTTGAATAAAAGAGGAGAAAGTGGACAGCCTTGTCTTGTTCCTGATCTTAAGGGGAATGGTTTTAGCTTTTCCCCATTGTGTATGATGTTAGCTGTAGGTTTATCATATATGGCTTTTATTATGTTGAGATATGATCCCTGTATTCCCACTTTGCTAAGGGTTTTTAACATAAATGGCTGTTGGATTTTGTCAAATGCTTTTTCTGCATCTATTGAAATGACCATGTGATCTTATCCTTCATTTTGTTGATGCGGTGTATCACATTAATTGATTTACGGATGTTGGACCAGCCTTGCGCACTAGGGATGAATCCCACTTGATGATGATGTATGATCTTCTTAATATATTGCTGAATTCTGTTTGCTAATATTTTATTGAGAATTTTTGCATCTATATTCATCACGGAGATTGGCCTGTAGTTTTCCTTTTCTTGTGCTGTCTTTATCTAGTTTTGGAATCAAGGTGATAGTGGCTTCATAAAAAGAGTTTGGGAGCCTTCCCTCCTTCTGGATTTTTTGGAATAGTTTGAGAAGAAGAGGTGATAGTTCTTTTTTGAATGTTTGATAAAATTCACTTGTGAAGCCGTCTGGTCCAGGGCTTTTGTTTTTTGGGAGCTTGTCAATTACTGATTCAATTTCCTTGGTAGTAATCAGGGTATTTAGATTTTGTGTTTCTTCTTGCATTAGCTTTGGAAGGTTGTATGCTTCTAGAAAATTATCCATTTCTTCCAGATTGTCAAATTTGTTGGCATATAGTTGCTCATAGTAATTTCTTAGAATTTTTTGAATTTCTATGATGTCTGTAGTCATTTCCCCTCTTTCATTCCTGATTTTGCTAATTTGAGTCCTCTCTCTTTTTTTTTTTTGATGAGCCTGGCTAGAGGTTTGTCAATTTTGTTTATCTTCTCAAGAAATCAGCTCTTGGTTTCATTGATCTTTTGAATTGTTTTTCTGTTCTCTATATTTTTTATTTCTGCTCTGGTCTTTATTATCTCCTTTCTTGTACTCCCCTTGGGCCTCTTTTGCTGTTCTTTTTCCAGTTCCCTTAGGTGTAAGGATAACCTGTTGATTTGAAATTTTTCTTCCTTCTTTAGGTAGGCTTGCACTGCTATAAACTTCCCTCTTAGGACTGCTTCCGCAGCATCCCAGAGATTTTGGGTCGTGGTGTTTTCATTTTCGTTTGTCTCGAGGTATCCTTTGATTTTCTCCTTGATCTCATTTGTGACCCACTCACTACTTAATAGCATATTGTTTAGCCTCCATTTATGTGTCAGCTTCCCGGATTTCTTCTTGTAATTGATTTCTAGGTTCATAGCATTGTGGTCAGAGAATACAGTTGAAATGATTTCAATCTTCTTAAATTTATTGAGACTTGTTTTGTGGCCTAACATGTGGTCTATCTTAGAAAATGTTCCATGTGCACTTGAAAAGAACGTATATTCTGTAGCTTTGGGATGAAATGCTCTGAAAATGTCTGTTAAATCCAGCTGGTCTAATGTGTCATTTAAGGTCGCTGTTTACACATTGATTTTCTGTCTGGAGGATCTGTCCATTAGTGACAGTGGGGTGTTGAAGTCCCCTACTATGATGGTGTTACTGTTGATCTCTGTCTTTATGTCTGACAATATCTGTTTTATATATTTTGGGGCTCCTATGTTAGGTGCATAGATGTTTACTAGAGTTATGTCCTCTTGTTGGATCAATCCCTTCATTACTATGAAGTGTCCTTCTTTGTCCTTT
Organism: Aselliscus stoliczkanus; assembly: GCA_033961575.1. Classification (NCBI taxonomy): domain Eukaryota; kingdom Metazoa; phylum Chordata; class Mammalia; order Chiroptera; family Hipposideridae; genus Aselliscus; species Aselliscus stoliczkanus. The sequence continues at coordinate 65,891,255 of CM066734.1, read as the reverse complement.
GTTATATTCTTCAATTTAAAGTCCATTTTATCTGATATAAGTATCGCTACTCCAGCTTTTTTCTCTGTTCCATTTGCGTGAAATATTTTACTCGATCCCTTTACTTTCAGCCTGTATGAGTCTTTGGATCTGAGGTGAGTCTCTTGTATACAGCATATGCTGGGGTCTTGCTTTCTTATCCATTCAGCCACCCTACGTCTTTTGATTGGAGCATTTAATCCATTTACATTTAATGTGATTATTGATAGGTGTGTATTTATTGCCATTTTGTTATTTGTGTTCCTAGTCTTTCATAGGTTGTTTTTCTCTTCTACTTAAAGAAGCCCTTTTAGCATTTCCTGCAAAGCTGGCTTGGTGGTAATGAATTCCTTTAACTTATTTTTTTCTGCAAAGCTCCTTATCTTGCCTTCGATTTTAAATGATAACCTTGCTGGATACAGCAATCTTGGTTGTAGGCCTTTATTTTTCATCACTTTGAAAACCTCCTGCCACTCCCTTCTGGCCTGCAAAGTTTCTGTAGAAAAGTCAGCTGATAATCTTATGGGGGTACCCTTGTAAGTAACTTGCTGCCTTTCCCTTGCTGCTTTAAGGATTCTGTCTTTGTCCTTAACCCTTGCCATTTTCACTATAATGTGTCTTGGAGTGGGCCTGTTTGGAATCATCCTGGTTGGAACTCTCTGCACTTCCTGGGCTTGTATTTCAATGTCCTTTGCCAGGTTAGGGAAGTTTTCAGACATTATTATTTCAAATATATTCTCAATCCCTTGCTCCCTCTCTTCTCCTTCTGGTTCTCCAATGACCCGTAGATTATTGCCTTTGATGTTGTCCCCCAGCTCTCTTAAACTATTTTCCATGTTTTTCATTCTTTTTTCTTTTTGTTGTTCTGCATGGGTGATCTCTGCTATTTTGTCTTCTAAGTCACTGATTCAATTTTCTGCTTCATCCAATCTGCTAGTAATTCCATCAAGTTTGTTATTTAATTCAGTAATTGTGTTCTTAAGTTCTAGCTGGTTGCTTTTCATGATTTCTCTATCCTTCTTTATATTTTCATTAATTTCCTTGAACATTCTAATAATCAGTGTTCTGAACTCTGTCTCTGATAGGTTGGTTACCTCTATTTCCTCTATTTGCACTGATTCAGGAAGTTTCTTCTGTTCTTTTACTTGTGTTATGTTTCTTTGTCTCCCCATTCTGGCTTACTCTTTGTGTTTGCTTCAGTATAACACATAGATCCCCCAGATTTTTCAGTCTTTTCTGGGTAAACATATATGGTGTGTATCCTCTATATTTAAATTACTTAGTCTCCCTATTCTCCTGTGCTTGTATCTGAGGTGTTCCTTGTGTCGTGCATCCTCACTTGTTGAAGTTTTAGTTTTGATTACTTTTGGTTTGTCAGTAGGTGGGATTGACTCCCAGATTGATTAGCTGTGAGAATCAGCAGCATCTGCAGTTTATGAGCTGCTGTGAGAGGATTGACCCCTCTGATGAAACTTGGACCCTATGGGTCCTAGTACCTGTAGCAGCTTCCTTTTGGGTGTGACTCTTGTATGTCAAACCCAGAAATGCTCTCGTTTTATCTAAAGTTGGCCTCCGGGTATGATGATTCTTGTGTCTGTTTGTTTGGACCCACTGCTGCAGAGTGATTTTAGAGCATAACAGATCAACAAGAACAACCTCCGCAGCCACCAAAGGAAACCAAATGCTCGCACAAGTAAAAAAAACCAACCATCAAACTACAGTCAACTTGTACAGAAATATCAATCATACTAATGAAGAAAACAAACAGAAACAAAATAAAAACCACAAACTCAATAATAACAGAAGAGGAAACAAAATAAAATACAATATCCTAAAATAAAAAATAGAATAAACATGAGAAACCGATTAGCTATACCTAAAAAATAAAAAATAAAAATAAACTAAAATAATAATAAAAAAAGTAAGAAAAATTAAAAAAATAAAATTTGCAGAAAAAAGGAAAAGAGGAAAAGTATAGTAGTGAGAAGAATGAATAAAATAAGAGAGAAAGTGAGGGTGGGGAAAAGAGAAAAAGAAAAGAAAGAAAAAGAAAAAGAAAAAAGGAAAAAAATATATATATATTTGTCTACACACCCATATATATGGACATATATTCACCTATATACACCTATATATATGCCTATATTAAAAACTACAATATGATTAGAATGAAATAGAAATAAAAACCAAAAACAACCAAGATAAGCAGCCAATAAAGGGAAAACAAAACAGAATAAAACCAAACAAACCAAAAATACCCGTGCCGGTCTAGGCTAAAGTCCACCAAGCTCTCTTCAGTTTGTCTGCTGTACAAAAATTCCTGTGCATCTTATGGGAACAGTAGGCCACCTGATGCCTAGCGTGATTCTGGCACTGCAGGTTTGCTGTACTTGAGTGTGGTTGTGACGTGTGATTGGTGGTTTTTACAAAGTCACTGCCTTTTTGCTTTTGACTGTCCCAAGGCAGGCTGCACACCCCCAAAGGCTCAATGAGTGTCTCTGGGCACCGTTTGGGTTGACAGCCATGGAGAATTAAAGAATTCCTCACTACCAAAAGCCTGAAGCTAAGAATCTGTTAATTAGTGCCTCAGCAGGTGAACCTGCCCTGCCTCCCAAGCCTTGCCTAAAGGTGGGGGCGGGGTAGGTAGTCTCACTCTGCAGCCTTTACTGGGTGGAAATTCTCAACCCCCTGCAGGTAAGGATATCTTCCTAGTCTGCCCCTATTGCTCCATTCAGGAGTCAGTTTAAGACTGTCTTGGCAGGGGCCAAAGTTTGTGGGAGTGGGTGAGTTATTGGTTTTTTTTTGCTTTCTGTTCAAGAGTAGAAAAAGGGAAAAAAAAATAAAAAACATAAAAGTAAACAAAGCCACAGTTCCAACACTGTTTTAAGCTAAGGCCTTTGCCTCTTATGCTCCAGCGGAGTTCCTGCTGCTCTCCCAAAGGGTCTGCTGGGATTTAGGGAATTGCGCGCACCCTACCATGTGGCCAAGATCCCCGCTCCGCGTCTCTCAGGGACCTGCATCTCTGCCCGGTGCGCTGTGTGTCAGAGCGAGTCTTCTTTTTCCCCTGCTCCCGGGTTTAAGGCTTCTGCCTCAGAGCCGGTGCGCACCCGCGCCGTTCTCCTGCTGCGCTCCTGGAGGGACTGCCGCTGGGGTTTAGGGGACTGCGCGCACCTTTCCGCGCGGCTCCGATCCCGGCTCCCTCTCTCGGGGACCTGAGTCTCCGCCCAGCGCATGCTGCTTCTCCAAGCGTGAGTCCTCTTTTTTCCCCTGCTCCTGGTTGTCAGGCTTCTGCGCTCCGCGGGACCCGGTGGGCACAGAGACTGATCCCTGAACCAGGAGGGTGCAGGGACTGATCTTGCCCTGCCGCTGCGGGGCTCTGCACCCTGCTTCCTGGGGACCCGGCGAGCCGCGGGTGCAGCTCGTACCTCTGCACAGTCGTCTCCTCTCTCTCGTCCCGCACTCGCCCGGCCTGAGCTTCTGCCTCAGACTGCAAACCAACGCGCTCTTGCTGAACTCTAGGTGGGCCGCGGGCCGCAGGGAGCGAGCCGGGGAACACTCACCGTGACTCAGCAGCCGCGGTGCGGGCTGCACCTCATGCGTCTCGCCGCCTTCTTCCCCTACTCGCCCCACCTGCCCACCTTCCAGCAATCCTTGTGTGGAACTCTTAGTTGCTCTGTGTGATGAGTAGATGTCTCTTTGAAGTGTATTAGAAGTTCAAATTGTGGATATTTCCAGGGGAGATTTCATGGAGCCCTCCTCACAGCCGCCATCTTGCCCCTCCCTCTAAAATTTGTTTTTCAGTTTTCTTCACTCTACTTATATGTATGATTAGTTTCAGATATACAAGACAACATAATGATTAGACATGTACGCACTTCGTAGTGATAACCACAGTAAGTCTACTACACACCTAACACCATTCATAGCTTTTACAGTACCATTGACTTATGTTCTCTATGCTGTACTTTACATCCTGTGAATATATATATTGCCAAGAAATGTATACACGTGACTTGTGTTCATCTTTTCTTATGGGTATATATTAAGTATTATAATTTTAATACAGTTTTTTCCTTTCCTAAAATGTGTACACCTTTTTTGGCTCCCTGTGTGTGTGTGTGTGTAAAATTATAGTTAACATTCAATATTATTTTATATTAGTTTCAGGTGTACAGATGGGAACAAACATTGAGGAGATCACATTTTAAATATATAAATGCCTAACCACAGGCCAGTATTTTAACATATCATAGTATTAACTAGCCACAGCAATATCTAATAGTTCAATATCAAATTATTTTTATACTGATCCAGCATCTAATTTTGCAAAAATGAGAAGTTAAAAATGCAAATGAGCCCTCCATAATTAATACCAGTTTTGAACCAATACTTTTCTATTTGTGGCTCCTCTGCCTTGGCATAGGATTCACACTAATCAAATATCTGAACTTTTGAACCCAAGTTGACTGTCAATGACTCTTAGGATAAATCCTTCCCCATTCTTGTCTAAGAGAAAGAGCATGCTTTTGTCACCAATTTTCAAACTGAAGTCCTAGGATTTAGTCTGATTATATTGGTTTAGGGTTTCCATGACTCACTGCACCTTTTTCGGTGGCTTAAGAGCAAGGTACATTCACTAGCTGAAGCCAAACCATCATGCCCACCCAAAGATGGGAGTCAGCTTCCAATGAAGCACAGAGGGAGCTTGGGGAGGAATTGTTCTCAGGCAATCATAATTAACAAATGTCTACTACCCCATAGGAAGTATACAACTCTCATCGTTCAAGAAATTCTTTTCCTATTTTGGATGGTTTTAAATAATGCAAAATTAAAATGCCAATGCAGATGTATATGCTTAAATGTCAACATCAGTAGAACTATGCTAAATGATGAATGAATTCATAGCAATTACACCTCCAAATTAAATAAGACAGCCTAGATATCAATCTGTTTTCAGTAAGAAAGCATTTATAGATAAAGATAAAGATAACCTGGTTCTCCTAGAACATTTAGTTTGGTGAAAAAAAGAAGGAAAAATATTGCAAATGGAAATTGAGCAAGAATGAAGATTGTGTTAGAGGAGAAAGTATGAACTAATCCAACTTGAGTAGTGAGTTGATAATTTGAGCAGAGTAGAAGTTAAGAAGAAAAAATAGATTGACTCAATTTGAATGTTATTATATACCAAAGAATCTTTATTTTTTTTATTGTAGGATAGGACAATATGAAAATGAGAAATTAGAAATTATGCTTAATAATCTATAAGAGGGATTTTCTTGGTTTACTTGGAGATGCAGCTCAGACCTAATATGATACTCTAAGTACTGGGAATTTGAATATTTGCAGATTCTATGTATTCTAAAGAAAAGAACTTCAAGGTACCCTAAATTCTTACTTTGTCCATCTTCCAAATAACTGTTTCTTCTTAATATTAATAATTCTTGCTTTCAAGCCCTAAATTTATAAATTGGTAATATCTGCTTTTGCAAAAATATGCATATCTAGCACTCAGATTTAGGTCTCCAATATATGGTCAAATCTAGGACACCAGGTAAAACACCAAAATCACTAAGTAGGGAAACAATTTAATTAAATTTAAACAATTTAAACAAAAGCAATTTGGGTGAGGAAAAGCCTTTTTAATTATGACTCAAATACCAAATGAAATTTAAAAGAAAAATTGATAAATTTAACTACAAAAAATTTGATGACAAAACTTATATAAGCAAAGTAAAAAGAAATGATGAACTGAGAGAATGTATTTGCAACACATATCAGGTAAAGATCTAACATCCCTAACCTACAGAAACTTTTTTTTTTTTTTGAGGGCAGTGTCACTGGCCCTCATATGTGGGACCAAACAGGGGCTGCTGGCTTCCCAAGCCAGCGCTTAACCACCACGCCACTACAGAAACTTTTAAGGTTGATAAAATGACCAAAAATTCCATAGAAATGGACAAAAATACATGAAAAACTTCAGAAAGGAAGTTTAAAAATGGTCCTCAAATATGACACAAGGTTTAATAATCAAAGAAATGCAAGTTAAAATTATAAAGGACTATCACTTCTTATTTATCAAATTAGCAATTATTTTTTAAAACTTCACAATCCACTATGTTGGTTGGGTTATGCTAAAACAAGACATCTCATACATCGCTGGTAGCAAATGCAAAGTGATCCAACCTTTGTGGAGGTGAATTTGGTAATATCTAACAAACTCTGCTGTGTTCATTTAAACTGGATCCAGCAATTACTTTCCTAGGAATTTGCCCTACAGTGTACCTTAATAGTACAGAAAAGCAAATACTTATGGCAGCATCATTTATACTTATAACATTTTGGTATCAACTTAAATGCTTAAGTATGGGAAATTATTGAATAAATGATGACACATACACAATGAAGTACTATGCAGCTGTTTAAAACATAAAGACACCAATGAAATGATATAGAATTATTCACAAGAGATATTATTAAATTTTAAAAAGCAAAGCCCAAAAGAGTACATATAACATGCTGCCATTAGTATAAGAATGAAAGGGAAGTAAGAATACATAAATATATCTGATAATCTTTACAAAGAAAGAAGAAAACAATGAAATTGGTTATTGACAAGAGGTGAGGAAACAGGATATGAGAAAGGAGGGAACATCACATCTCTGAGTATACCTTTTTGTTTAGTTTTGAATTTTGGAATTATACTAATGCTCTGCAAATTCAAAAATAAATTAAATCAATAAAAGAAAAAAGAAAAGAAAAGGGAAAATTTGTAAAACCAAAACAAAAATATGCAATTGTGTTTCTTGAAAAAGGAATAAAGGGTATTAATCAAAGTAATTTATGAACACAGTAATTCATGAATACTATGCACTGTCTTACATACAGTAGAGGTATGGTGTTATGAAAAAGGGATCTGCAAAACATTTTTTATTTGGTTTGATTTCTGGGAATTTGAATGTTTGGAGATAATGTGGTCTAAAGAGGAGAAATTCAGGGTATTCTAAATTCTTGTTTTTTAGTTTTTGGCAAAGCAATTCTGAAACTATTTTAAATGTGTTATTAATACTAAGTAAAAAAAAGTGTATGTGTGTGTATGTGTGTGTGGCCTGTGTATATGCAAAGCATGGACAAAAAAACACATTAGTAAATATCTTGTCTAATTTACTCATCTAATGTATCCCACCTTTATCTTTGAGCTAGTTAACAAATCTGTAAGTTGTTGAAAACTAATAATAGTGTGAATGATTCAATAGAAATGAAAATTCATTGTACCCAAAATAATGCAATTGTTTGTTGCCCTATTGATAGATGTTTCTGCAGATCTAGATCTCTAACATTATAGCCAAATCTGAGATTCCAGATTAAACACCAAAATCACTAAGTAAGGAAATGAATCATAAATCACTGGGAAAATAGGGTTTCATGAGTTTATATTAATATGTAGATAGAGATAGACAGATGATTGACGATAGATGATAGATAGATAGATAGATAGATAGATAGATAGATAGATAGATAGAAAGAAAGAAAGAAAAGGGAATCCTCTTGATTATAGAATGCTGAGTGTTAACTCATTAAAAAGGAAGAAATGTGATTGATGAAACATCATTTTTCCACTATCATTTTTTAAAAATGTGTTTAGAAAAGAGTCATGAACCTTTATTATCATAAATCTAGGCTGAAATTTTGATGAAGAGAATGATATTTGTCTCTCAATAGATTGCTTAGCAGAAACAAGGAAAAAAATAGTACATATTACATGGAGAAATCAGACACCTTGATCAATTAACCTCACCAGTAAAGGCTAGATAGACATAGTGTGCCTTCAGATGTAATACTCATGAAGGACATAGCTCTGTGTTATAATATTCTGGCCAAGAATATGAAAACCGAATTTAATCATGACCAAATACCAGACAAGTGAAAATAAAAAAGGAAGGCTCAGTTAAAACCAAATAGCAAACAATATTTACAGTACCAATCTAGGTAAAGGGTATATCAATATGTCTATTCTTTCAAATTTTAAGTTTGAAATTATTTTCCAATAAATAGTTTTTTTAAAGTGTTAAAATATTAATTTATCTTGACAGAAAGAATTATTATTTTTTCTTATATTTTCCAATTAGAATATATTCCCATTCCAACTTGCATTTATTCTGTCCTTCTGGAACATTTCAACAGTGAGTTTAGAAAAATGTGGACTTAGTTATATGGCTGAAGTGTAACTATAGAAGTTCTCTTTAAAAGTGGCTGGATTGGGGACATATTTCTGTTTTTAAATATACATTTACACACAAACTCATGTATTTTAATTACTTTAAAAAATTAGTTTACTTATTATAATTAAAATATTAGAAGAAAGTTTTATTAGAAATATTAGAAATAAGTGATAAGAAAATATATTATCTTCCAGAGGGTAGGTACTGTAAGACAACTTTTTATGATGTGAACATTTTCATTTTATTGGTAAGATCCTTTTTTTCTGTAAGACATTATCCATTTTAAGAGACTACTTAAGCACATCATGCTGCCTTATAAAAAGGTGATTTCACTTTGTTATGTAGAAATCCAGAAATGAATGTCAATTCCAATTAATAAGGTGTCATATGTAGACAATATCTCACAATTATGTATTTATAAACCACAATTTGTATTTACCAACTACTGTACATTTCTTAGATCACCAAAGTGCTTTTAATTATTTAAAAGCAAATTACAAATCTCAATAAGTTTTTAATTGATTCAAATATACTTAAGTATATAAAGTTTATTTTTATTCTTACTCATTAATTCATTTTATTTATTTACTTATTTACTTATTTTTACTTTTTTATATATCCCATTTCTTCTGGAAATTTATCTTTAAATAAACGGGGTATATTGGAAATGATTTTATTTTGGAAATAAAATGGCAATTAGTTTCATGCAATTAGAGTGACTAATCAATATCTCTCTACTAATTGAAATAATAAAAATTAATAAATGAAACTTTTTAACTTTATGTGGAGAAAGAAATTGAAATGAAAACAAGCAAGGTGGGACATGTTTAAATATCATTGATTGTTTTCTAAGAGCATTGGAATATGCTCTTATTAAAACAGTGTTATTCTTACTTCTAAAGCACCTCTGGTCAATTGCCGGAATTGGGCTACCCATGCTGATTAATTGGACAAAAAAACATCCTCCAGACACAAAGTGTTTATCCTCACCAAAGTGTTTATACATACTAAGTACTCATGCTTTGGGTGAACACATCAGAGTCCAATAATAAATGCAAATATGTTAAAAAGAAAAGTAGCCATCTAAAAAAGAAGCATAGATTGTCAACCAATACAGATTTATTCTAAACTTTGGGTCTCTGACAAACCAATAATTCTACAATCTTTAAATTTTGCGTTCTGTAAGTGGTGAGTAACTTTGTCACTGAAGCTGTGTAGCCCAGTTTTCAAATTTTGCCATTGTCTTTTATATGAATATACCTCCAGGATTTAGAAGTTATTTTTGGAGTTAATCTAAATTTGTAGTGATTTATTTACTACTACTTATCTTTATATTCAATAAAATGCACTTCCATAAATTTATCAAAAACTGTGTACAAGTACCTAATTGTGGTTTAGAATATTTTTAAGAAAAAAAAAAATAAAGGAAGTTTAGAAACACAAAAACATTCAGCATACTTCAGGGGCTGTATAGAGGAATTTTAAGAGGCTACACTGTGTCCTTCAATGTCAGAAATTCATTTGTTTTAAGTTTTGTCTCTCAGAGACCTTTGATCTGAATCCTATTTCCTTTCTTGCAACTTCAATATGTATGATGTTGATTTATTATTTTCTGACATTTTACTTCCTAGTGAGCTGGTGGAACTCTAAAATGACATATAAAAGAATTTCTAATGGGGTTTCTAACACCTAAGAGGCAATCTATTTTTCAATGGCTCATTTGAATTCAGAATCTCAGGTTTTGAGGCTCTGAACTGGCGATTTCATAAAAATGTACACTTTTTTTTTTTTACCTTACTACTCAAAGATGTTGGATAATTTTAAAAATCTTCTCTAAGTGTGAGAATGTAAATATTTACTATGATAATTAGAAAGTATGTATTCATAAATAAACATGATGAGTGACACCCAATTTGAGAAGGCATGACTGTTGTCCTGAGCATGTTTTGGTTTTTTTTCTAACCTTGTCCAGATTTTACTGGTTACAGAGAATATGAAACATAAGGCAAATAACACTTGATTAAATATCAAAATAAAAATAGCTATTACCATTTAGCATGGTTAAGGGAAAATAACAACAACAACAACAACAACAACACTTAGACCTTGGAGAGAAGGCAAAGGGAGGATAGTGTGTACTTTCAATATCATACTTGGGAATTGTTTAGCAGACCACCTAAGGCATATTCACCTTTCTAGGAGAATGTATCTGTGTATGACCATGGTGTATGCTTGATCAGAGCTCACACTCTATGGAATTATAAGGTAACTTATAGATTTTTATCTGACAATTACACAAATGATTTATTTCTGATAGAAATAATAACCTCAAAGGTTATAGTTATGATATAATTGCCTTCTGTGTTATTAACTAGTTGCATATAAATATAATGTAACAATTTTATTCTCATGTTTAGTTTTCATTGCTTCTTATTTACTCATTTCAACAAATAATATTTGAATCAACTTTACCATCTTGCTGATTTCTTCATGAATAAGGTAAATAAATTTGTGACAAGTTTGTGACATAAATTTAGTATGGTTCACTAAAAATTAATTGACATTTTTCAGGTTATGTTACATTGATATAAGGATCTTTTAAAAAAATTGATTTGAAGATTACAACTAGGTATTTTAAATCATAATCCAATAATTAAATCTGTTTAGATTTGGTGCAGCTTTTCTGAACTTATTTCACCATGGAAACTTTTCACGTAAATTGCATGAATGCCATAGTATTAGTAATCTAAATTGTCCAAAATGTGGTTGAAAATGGCAGTATGGACCCTACAAATTTTTGTGACATCATTGTCACCATGGTGACTAAATATTTTAGTCATCACAGTGTATCTCCTAATGGCTTGCTCACCACCTGCTCTTCATCCAATGTCATCTTACTAAAATTTTTTATAATTATTCCCCCACATGCAAGGATTACCAGTGTCTCATTTTTCAGTATGGGACCCAAGCTTTACAGGGTCTGGAGAAGTATAAGAGAGCAGAGCTATAAGGGCAAACAGAAAATATCCAGGACAATTCTCTATTATGTGAAATTTGTACAAATACCCCTTGTCAGGCAACCTGTCTTAATTTTTATTTCAGCTTATTATTACTAAAGAAGCCCATCTAAGCTGAAGCCATAATTTGATATTCCCAACATTTGAACTGTGATTCCATGATACCCTAACTCCTGTCTAGTTCAGATTAAATAATATTTGATTAAATTTTTGACGAATGTTTTTGACTAATGACTCATGTTTTGGCATTGTGACCCTAGTATATAGTATATAAGAATCAACAACTATAAAGGTGGCTAAATTGACAAGAGTCCTTCTTCTGACACCCCGTACCTGAGAAAATTCAGAGAATGGAAAGAGCGGGGCAAAGCTCCTCCCCATAACAAAAAAGAGGCCCTTTTTCTCAGAGTAGGACTTACCAAAATAGTAAGATATTTACTGGGTTGATTTTATGAAGGCTATTGGTAGCTTCTGTTTCCTGAAACTTTTATTTATTTGCCTTTGAACCTTCTTATTTTACAGAAATAATTTCTCCTCCTTAAAATTTTAATGATTGGGATGCACACTGATGTTAAGGAAGTGATACCAGTGGAATGGTAATGAAGTTGTAACAAAACTAGCTTAGATCCTATGTCAAACACTTTATAATGTATTCTTCCTCCTTTTTCTCTCATATCTTCTCATGAGACCCATACTCATCCTATGCGTTCAAATCTTCTGAAGTTCAAATACCCTACAGTAGTATCAAACTCAGGCCTGTACCTCTAAGAAAGCCCCTAGACCACAAAATACTCTTGAATCCACAGTATAAGCAAAGCCTCACAATTCTCAAGTGTGAACACATCTTTCAGAATTCATTATTATTGCTATTCATGAGAAGTCTTTGTAGGTGAATGATATGAATTAGAGAATTCTGAGCAAAGGCATCTCTTCTAATGTGTCTTTACTGGTCTTACAGTCCATTCCTACTTACCACTTTAGCACATTACCAATAAATAAGCAAATACAATCAGTCTTCTTAATATGTGGGTCCTACATCCACAAATTCAGTAAACCATGGATTGAAAGTATTCACACACACACACACACACACACACACAAAGTTGCATTGCTGCTGACATGTACTATGTAGAGTAGTTAGGCTCTCAATCTATAATGAATATGTACAGACTAATTTTTCCTCATCACTATTCCCTAAACAATACAGTGAACAACTATTAACATTGTATTAGGTACTATAAGTAATCTACAGAGGATTAAAGTGTAAGGGAGGGTGTGTACGTTATATGAAAATGCCATGCTATTTTATGTAAGGGACTTGATAATCCTCAACTCTGGTATCTGCAGTGGTTCTGGAACCAATCCCCTACAGATACTGAGGAACAAATGTACATCAAATAAAACAGAGGTAAAAAAATACTGTCATTTGTGAACTCAAAGGAGAATTCTGGACTTGAGGGAGAATTGTGGAGAATTCAAGAGAGCCACAATGGCCTCCTCCTTGCTATTTTTGGAAGATATCATTTATACTTCTACCTTTCAATTTTGTATTTCCTCTTTCTGGAAGGAAATTTATGTGGCTTGTCCCCTGTTACTTCTTATCTATGAGAATTTCCCTGGCTATACATTTAAAATAACCCATCACCACCTGTTTTACTTTTCTCCTTAGCACTTACCAACACTTGACAGACTGCATATTGTACTTAATTATTTCTTGTTTTTTTTTTGTGTGTGTGTTTTTTTTTGCCAGCCCCACTACTAGAATGTATACTCTATGATGATACATATTATTATGTGCTTAGTGAAATATGTTGATTGAATGAATAAATTTCAATCTTTTCATTCTAGTAAAAAGTACTATTGAGAATAAAGGAAGCAATCAAAATCCTGTGGGAAGATAGTAATAAAACTGTGTAAGATGGTTTTCATTAATAGCATTGATTTTTTGTGCTTCCCTATATCGTTTCCCTTTGGTGGTTGACATCCTAAATAGACGCTGTGCTTGGCTATGTGAATAGCTATGGCTGATGAGATAGTAACCCACCTGATATAAGAAAATGCTAGAGGGCCAGCCAAGTGGCGCATTGGTTAAGAGCTGGCTTGGGACACCAGTGGCTCTGGTTCGGATCCCACATATGAGGGCTAGTGACACTGCCCTCTACAGCTAATATGGTGAACAACAGCTCCACCTGGAGCTGGGCTGCTGTGAGTACCCGGGGATGGCATGCTGCAGCCCCTGCTGCAGTTGGGCTGCCATACGCTACGGTGAGTGGCCGGCAGCCAGTGTGAATTGCCAAGAGACGCTGTGAGCAGCCGTCCAGAGGCCGGCAACTGATCTGCCTCACCTGAGCGGAGCGCAATGACGATACCAACATGGGCCAGTGAAGCAATGTCCTCCACAACTAGACTGAAAAACAAAAGGAGAGCAACTTGTCTGTTCTCCTTCCCCGGTTCCCCAACGCTGTTCCCCTATCCCAATTCCCCAATAAAGTCTTTAAAAAAAAAAAAAAAAAAAGAAAGAAAATGCTAGAAAATTGCTTGCATGCTCCCATTTTCTCTGTTGTTCAACTGCCTTATACACCTCCTTAGGCTAGCCTTGTAGGAGGACGAGACATAGAGAGCACAGCCAAGTGAATCCTAAACCCCAGCTAAGGCTCCAGGCAAATGACAGAGCCCAGCCAAGATTTGCAAAACTACCCAGTCAAGCCACAGCTGACAGCAGTTTTATGAATGAGCTAAATTGAACGCAACTCAGATAAAAACTGACCAGACCATCCATAGACTGAGAAGTACTTATAAACATTTATTATTATATTTACACCAAGTCTTCATTGTTATTTGCTACACATCATGATAATGGCAATAGATAACTGATATAAGGAGGATTTTACACTAGAATACCTGAGATATAACTGAATATGCCAAATATTGATGAAATTATACCTACTCACTATATATGATGATATAAAGAATAGAAATATAAGTTGAAACATAAAGCACAACACTTAAAGAGAGCTTTGAGGACCAAATGATGAGAAAAAAGGAATACACTGAAGCACTACTTTTAAAACTCAAATCTAAAAACAGAAGTATCTATTCTTGGACATAATTTGTTTACAGATGTATATATAAATATGAGTATTTGTGCTAGGAAGTATATAATAGTGTGTCTGGTACTTTTGCTGTAAACATGTTGGCCGTAAACATCTTTGCAGCAAACATTTTACATGCACAACTATTGGCCATAAGGCAATTTCACTGCAAAAGATAAAATAAAACATAAAAGAGAAACATTTTAAAGGGCACAATGAAACATAAATTAATAATAAAATTCAAAAGACTTTATTATTAAAAATGAAAATACATTGTCTTCAAAGTCTTTCATTTATAATATACATTCCTTTTTTGCTTGTTGGTTAGTCTCCTTGTTCATTATCACACTTTCTCTTTTTCACAATAATTTCTTCCTTTATTAAGAGAGATATCAATTTCCAGCTAAGAAATTGATAATGCTCTGGAAGCCTGTTGTGAATTAGTGGCCACCTCTTTTATATTTGTCATAGTTTGATAAACTTTTGGTTTTGGCAGAAGGGAATGGAGACTGTGCTTGGGAAGGATTTGCAAACCAATATATCATTTTCTAGGATAGTATGCAATCTGGCTTTACACATAGATTTGCAATCTGGCTTTTTATGTAGTTGTTATCATCTACTATTTTAAGACCACCACATCTAGTTTAATCATCACTATATAAACCATAATGGGAGCTAAGACTTGTATAATATAAATATGAGAGTACTGGGAGAACTTCATCAATGAAGCAATAAAACCAAATTGACAACATTTAAATACATTAAGTTGGCTAAATGTAAATAAACTGTCAAGCAGTTATTTTATCTCTTACATCAAAATTGCCTTACAGCCAATTAATTGTGTGGCAAAAATGTTTGTGGCAAAGATGTCTATGACAAAAATACTTAAGGCAAAAATATCTCGAATCATATAATAGGCCTGAAATGGACTATAATGCTAATATATCAATTTAAAATACAAATATAGTTTCCCTTTACAAAAAAAAAAGAAAGAAAAAAGAAAACAGGAATGTAGCCTTCAATTTAACTATTTTTCATACTATTTAATGTTAAGAATAAAAAATGTAAAATTTCCTTATAAAAACAAAGGAAAAGCATAACAGATGATGGGACTTTAAACTTGAATTGATGATCTAATTTCTTAATCAAGGAAAGTGCATATAGCCAGCTCCCAAATGTTTTAAAACAATACTACCGATAGAGAATTGTGAATATAACAGCAGTATATGGGCAATATCTTAACTAGAAATATTTACCAACAGAATTTAACCTATAGTAAATTGGCCTACATAATGAGCTATCATCCAGAGAGAAAAAACCCACAAACCTGTGCTTTAGTTGATTAACCTTTTTCACGTGCAAACAAAAAGAAATCTCAAGCTAATCAAGTACGTCTCTATTTAATAGAACAGATTGCTCATTTCTCATAGCAATATTCTGCTAATGGACAATGAGAGATGAATGCTTGTCTATGATCTAAACCAGCATGTTAGCTAAATTAGGAAAGATATCACAATTAGTGTGATTTGATCTCCATGTGAAAGTTAAATACAGTGGGAGACAAATGACCAAGAAACACAGAAATTGGGATCTGTGGAAATGCTGTGAAGTTTGCTCACTAGCTCATTTTCTTTTAGTCATTTAAGACTTTAAAATTAAAAGATTCAGAAAGTGCTATGTGAACCCCGGATCTTCAGAGCAGCAGGAAGCCTACTGTTCTGTTTTTATGGTTCTGGCATCCTCTTCCTTCATTTGTAATGTCTATGAATCATACTTAGCATCAAATATCAGAACAAATTAAAAAATGTACTAAGATTCCAGCCAAAATGATGATATAGGTAAGATTTGTCTGTAGGACTTATTCAGAGTTCTGCAATTCTCCTTTGGTAATATTTTTCTCTATTTTCATCATCATAATAGTTATTTCATATCAATTTTTTAAAGTTCTGTGCATTCCAAATACAGTCAAATGCTACATAATGATATTTTGGTCAAGACAGATTATGTATATGATGGTGGCATACCATACATACAGCCTAGGTGTGGAGTAGGCTAAACCATTTAGGTTTGTATAAGTACACTCAGTGTTACTCGCACCACAACAAAATAACCTAACATTAAATTCCTCAGAACATATCCCCATTGTTAAGCAGCACATGACTGTGTCTGATCACAAAAAAATCCAAACTAATATGTTTAAGACCCAATTACTATTGCCCAATGTGGCACTGTCCCATCTATGCTTTCTAGTCTGTGCAGATGAATTTTAGGAGTTGGATTTTATGAATACAAAGATCATGAGAAAAAAGAAGAAGAAAAAACTGCAGGGGAAGGTTGTTATATAAAAGGGACTCTTTATGGCCAGTAAATGCTTGAGCCTAGATTTAATCCTGATAGTATAATGATCTGAATACTGAACAAATGATAAATCAACAGGATATGAAGGACAAAACCTGTCGGAGCACCAGCAGAGGCTGGAATAGTACTTATAATTAATGAAGTCAAACAAGGAAAAGACTGATATCACAGGGGTAGGACCAAGAAAATACAGAAATAGAAAAGCCATGTTGTCATGGAGCTGTGCTTGGAACTACCCAAGATGATGTCTACAGCCTGACTCAGATTCTTGGGGTGACAGTGACAGTATATTTTATGGAATTGACACAGGCCTATTCTTCCATGACAGGAGATAAAAAATGATTTAAAAACAAACAAACAAACAAAACTTTAAAAATGCAAACCACATAGTCAATTAACTTTTGGTTGAAGTCCTTCTTTTAATATTTTTGAAATATTCTGGACTCTAATACAACAAGCAGTGTGGGCTAAAATTAAAATAAATATAGTCTAATTAAAAAGGCCTGCCATCTATTCATCTTCAAATGCTGTGTTGTTGCCTGTTCTTATCATCTTTATATTAAAGATGGAAATACGCAAAGTCCATGGCTATTTGTATTTGGAACTACAGTGATTTTAACAGTTATCTATTGCTGCACAACAAATTATTCCAGTACATAATGGCTTAAAACAACAATCATTTATTATCTCTAAGTGTTTGAGGGCAGGAATCCTGGAGCCGCTCAGTTGAGTGGTCCTTTTTGAGAAGGTCTCATGAGGTTGCAGTCTGTCTTTCAACTGGGCTGCATCACCTAAAGTCTTGATTGAAGGTTGTGAATCTGCTTGCAAGGAGGCTCCCACATATGGCTGTTTAAAAGTCCTCAGTTTCTTGCTGACTTTTGGCTGGAAGCCTCAGTTTTTCACCATGAGGATCTTTCCAAAGTGATGCCTGAGTGACCTCAAGATATAACAGCTGTTTTCCCCCAGAGCAAGCAATCTGAAAGAGAGAAAGAATATGAAAGAATGGTAGAAGCTGAAGTGGTATTTATAACCTAATCGCAAAAATGATATATCATTACTTCTGCCATACTCTATTGATTGCACAGACAAACCCTCTTAAAAGATGAGAGGGAACTACCTGACGGTGGAAATTCCAGGAGACTAAGATAACTGGGTGCCATACTATGACTGACTACTACAGTGACAGAATCAAATAAATATTTTGCACTGATAAAATACACACAGAATGCAACCAACTAATTCTAAATAGAGTAAGGATTAAAAAAAGGAAAACATAATATGGTCTGTGTGTTTGAAAATGAACCTACAGATACAACTAATCACATGGTAAATAAGAGCTGAATTTATTCTAAACTTTAATGTTCTGCCTTCTTCTGAGCACATAGGGTTAAATTGAGTTAACACACACACACACACACAACAGAGTAAGTGTTTAGTTTAGAAAAGGTACTTCTGTTTCACTAACACTGGATACTGTTTCAAGTTGTTCAGTTTGCATTTTATTTGGCAGGAATTACTTTCATAGTAGGTATCAAAATTTAAGATGATATTACATAAAGAAATCATACAGTGATTTCAATGACAAATCAATAAAAAAGGAAAACATTTCAAAGGAAATGAACAGGAGAAATACACACACACACACACACACACACACACACACACAACCATCTTACCTGTGGTAATTAGAATAATGTTCTTCCAGGGATGCACATGATGTAATCCCTAAAATTTATAAACACGTTACATTATATACAGAATGGGAAATGAGGTTGGGAAAGCAGCTCAGTCTTCCTCCTGTATCTTTTTCCTGTATTGTCACATAGAACACTTTACTTCTGACTCTTCTAGTCACCAAATGTGTGATAGCCTTCCCCCATCAATTCCCTGTGACAACAGCTGAGTATCCTACACTTACTCATATCTGACACTATCTACTTGAAGATAACTTCAGATCTCACAGGTAAGTACTTTTGGATTTTTATGGTGACTTCCTCATTTAGTCATGAGCAATCACTATCTCCAATTTCAGACCTTCTCCTTTCTCAAGGGGTGAAGAAGAATGGGGCTGAAAATTCCAAGCTTATAATCATGCTTGGTCTTTCTGATGACCAACACCCATCTAGGAGCCATCCAGGAGCCCACCCAGAGTTGCTTCATTGGAACAAAGACCCTGTTATCACCCACAAAATCCCAAGGGTTTAATATCCTGTGTCGGGAACCAGGGTCCAAGACCAAATATTAGAACAACAGATGCACCTAGTGCTCTTATCACTTAGGAATTTAAAAGGGATTTAAGAGCTCTGTACTGGGAACTGGATATACAGTAATACCTTGGTTTGCGAGCATAATTCGTTCTGGAAGCAAACTACTCATATTGCAAGACATCACTCGTTTACCAAGTTAAAATGTATTAGAAATGTTTGCTCATCTTGTGGAACACTCGCAAACCAAGTTACTTGCAATCCAAAGTTTTACTGTATATATGTACATCACTCCCCAAAGTGTAACAAAATGAATACAAATAAATGAGAGAGAATTTCCAACATGTCAGGTTAGCAAAAATTTAAAAGACTGACAATACTCATTGCTGAAAAAAATGTGAAGAATTTGATGTCCCCATGTTATTTTCTTGTGAGTGTAAATTTATTAAACAGCATGATGTACTTTATAAATAAGATTACAATTTAATTTAGAGAATTATCTCTCAATAATGCATTTCATCATCTGTTAATGTCATATTTTGACCCTGACTAATGTTAAAAATTGTTTTTAAATTTAATCACTTGAGAATGATTATAATTTAACTTGTGATTTTCATAATTATATAAAATTGGTGTTTTTACAGCAATTAGATAATTGTAAACAAATGATGTTCTATATTTTATTTAGAATACATCATTTTTTCTATTCTCTAAATAGAAAATATTTGCAATAAAAAGTTTTATTTTCATTTCTGTATGACATGGATTGAGATATCAGCAGTCATGATTATGAACATAAAAGCTGTTTTTTGTAAATTTTTAATTCCTAAGCATTGTCATATTTTTCATGACACTACAAAAAATATACATTTTGAATTACAGTTTTTTTTAACATGCATTTACTTTTCATGGTGACTTTTGTGGCCCTAATTTTGCCAGAATCCATTTTATCTACATAAACTTGAGCTTGGTACTATCACTAGTGCTCTAGCTTTTCACAGCATTGAAGGTCTCATTATTCTATCTCTGTAGAAATAGCTGCTTTGTAAATGAAATGCTTGATATAATAACTTTGCTCTTTAAGTGACTCATGCATGAACTCATGCAAGACCATTTAAAAATTCAAAGCATCAGTGATTTTTGAAATTCATTTTGCAGATACAATACACTCAACATTCTATAAAATTTTAAGATACAGAATCAACTGACTCTTTTCCAAGAACATTTTTTTACACTTTCACATAAACTGACCATCCTATTACTACATTTATTGAGCCCTATTAATATAGTAGGTATAGTACTGTACATAGAAGTAGATATAGCCACCATTCAGTGGCTTCTCATTGGACAATAAATCTATTTTTCCAGAAGAATTTAACTTTTTCTTCATCTTTTTTTTCATATTGATGAACCTATTTCAGATTATTCCATGGTTCATCAAACATTAGGCTGAATTAAGAAAAATATATTTTCCCCAAATAGCTGTTTTAATTTTCATTGCCAAAAACTGAAGATGGTTGTCTTTTATTAACCAATTTACCAATTTTCTTTTGATGGCATTTTGGGAGGCAACCTTAAAATTATTCAGAATCTTATCATGTCTTGCTCCTTTAAAATATAGAGTTAATAAAATTCACAATAAAAGTGGAAGAACATGATGGAAATGTATACATTGAAAATGCTTTCGTTGCGTTTGAAAATAATTTTCTTCTACCTCTATAGACTCAGAACTGGTTTATAATGTTACTATGATCAGCAAGTTTTGACTATAAACTAAATCTATCCTCATTAAAGAATAAAACATATATAATGTATACCAAACCCACTTAAGAGATGTTTATGCACAAGATTACAAAGATTGTAGTGGTGGTGCTAAAACACAAACTCAGTTTCTTTCATCCCATTTAAAGTGCCTTTTCCATATGATTCTCAGTGGTGTGCAACTCCAAAGGCAGGAAAACATATGCCAAGCTAGCAAGGACAAGGATAAAAAGTGAAAGGCAGTAAGACACTGAGCTTAGAGACATGAAAACTCTTACAAGAATTATACTAGGGAATAAGGGAATAAACATAATCAAGAGTAGTTTATGAAAGCTTTAAATATCATCCTTAAAGGCAAATATTAAAAGATAATATCCCAACTTGTACACTCTTCTCTATATGAGTCAGTCATGGTCTTTCAGGCCATCAAGAAAAATTATAACATATTAAATGATACCTGAAAAGATTAATAAAATTTCCCAAAGATTTCATGTCAACTGATAAATGGCAAGACTAAGTATTGCAAACCCAAGGACTTAGTTTCCATTTTTTTCCTTCACTGTACAAAATATAGCCTTTTTAAGCAATGAAAATTATATGAAGAAAATATATTATGTTAAAAGTAAAAAAACAAAAACAAAAACAAAAACAAAACTAAACAAAAAATGTAGTAATAGAAACCGGAAAATTGAGGATTTCTTAACATAGGAAATAATGTTTTCTAAAGAGTTTTTGGTTCTTTTTTTAATTTTTAGGTTTTTATTAAAAATGTAACTAACATGATGTATTTTTAGTTTTGGAATACACCATAGTTATCCAACATTTATATACCCATAGAAGTGATCACTGTGATAAGTCCAGCAACAATGTGACACCATAACATGCTGTCCAGTATTATGGACTATACAAGCATATCCCCTATGCTATACATTACATCCCCATGACTTGTTTTATGCCTGGATATTTGGACCTCTTATTCCTTTTCACCTTTTCCTCCCTTTTTAAATTTATCAATTACAGTTGACATTCAATATTACTTTATATTAATTTCAGGTGTGCAGCATAGTGGTTAGATATTTATATAATTTATAAGTAATCCCTGTGACTAGTCTAGTACCCATACGACATTATATATAGTTATTGCCATATCATTGACTATCTTCCCTGTGCTTTACTTTAAATCCCAATGAGAATTTTGTAACTACAGATTTGTACTTCTTTATCCCTTCACCATTTTCACACTACCACCCAACCCCTCCCATCTATCACCCCAACAAATATAGTACCTAGCTGACACCATGCATAGTTATTACAATATTATATACTATGACTTATGCTATACCCTACATCCCCATAACTATTGTGTAACAACCAATTTGTACCTCTTGATCCCTTCTTTTATTATCACCCACATCCCTGAGCCCTATACCATCTGGCAACCATCAAAATGTTTTCTGTATCTATAAATTTGTTGGATTTGTTTGTGTATTTTGTTCTTTAGATTCCACATATAATCAAAATCACATTGCATCTGCCTTTCTCTGTCTGATGCTCCAATCAGCACAATACCCACCAGATCTATCCATGCTGCCTCAGATAGCAAGGACCCATTCCCTTCTATGGCCAAGCAATATTACGTTGTATATATGTACCACCTACTCATCATCCATTCTCCCATCAACAAACACCCAGTCTGCCTCTACATCTTGGTGATACTATATTGAACATATTGATACAAACATCCCATTAAAGTAGTATTTTGGGTTTCTTCAGATAAAAAGCAGAAATGGGATTACAGGTTTTTCTTTCTCTTGTTATAGCCTTTGTTCTAAAGCCTGCTTTGTCTGATATAAGTGTTGCTACCCTAGCTTTTTTTGTACTGTTTTTTGTTTTGTTTTGTTTTTCATTTCCATTTTCATGAAAAATGGAGACTGCCTTCCAGCCCTCTCCCTATAGCCACACACCTCAGTTTGCCCATGTGTGCCTCTGAAGTCCCCCAGATCACTGTCCCTCTGCCAGAGCCCAGGATGAGTGCTTGTGAGTGAGTCAGTGCACAGGCCCTTTAAGAGGACTTATAGGGTTCCCACAGCCTTCCATCCCACCTGGATGGTCAAAATCCCCACTGTTTTTCACGGCCAGATGTTATTGGGTCTCCTCTTTTCAGCAGCAGTGTTCCTGGCTGGGGAGTCTGGTGGGGGCTGGATTCCCTCACTCCTCCAGGGGGAACTCTATAATACGCCTTCCTGATTCACAACCACCACACAAGATTTGGAGCCAGTCTGTTCCATGTCTCCGCCCCTCCTACCAGTCTCAATATGGCTTCTTCTTTATATTTTTAGTTTCAAAGCTTCTGTTCAGCTAGACTTCAGATGGTTGTCCAGGTTTATTGTTCTATAATTTAGTTGTAATTTTAATGTGTTTATGGAATGAAGAAGGCACAGTGTTTACTCTGCCTTCTTGGATCTCTCAGCAAATTTTAAATATACAAAATATTATGGGTATAATGCTATTTAGTAGATCTCTTAAAAATAGAAGTTTTAAAATATTTTTTGTCAGAAGATTTTAGACATCTTTACGTGATAATTTTTACATTATAGATTAGGACAATGAGTTTTATGCTATCAAAAGGTATTAAAATTAAACAAACAACTCTGTTTCTCATTTTTGGATATATTAGGACATTTTGGCAGACAAATTCTGTTTATTTAGTTGGACATTTTGTATTGAAATTTGGTTATACAATATAATACTTTGAAATATGATGTGGTCAGGGTGATGAGTATATAAACAAGATGACAATGGATAGTTCAGTTTGGATATGTTTGCACAACAGCAATAGCAATGTCAACTAGCATTTATTGAGGGATCTAAATAGTAATGGTGCTAAGTACATTATAAATATTAACAATTAGTTCTCACATCCCTATGAAATGAAGGTGTAGCTATGATTCAGCTTCACAGATGCAGTTATTAAGAAAGAGAAAAATTAAATGATATGACTCACTGATTCAGCAAGTACTAAAGCACAGTCTGAACCAGAATCCATTCTTGCACTGTAACCTTTATAGAATGTTCTTTCCCATTTGATTTTGAACTTCTGAGTTGTCATATTATTTTATACAATGGGAATATGCAGACTCAAAATTCTTATTGCTTTTTTTAAAAGAAAAAAATAATAAGAGCTATGAAAAACATTACAGAGCAGAAACATGTTAACTTTTTATAAACAGCCAGCTGTGGTGGAGTAACCACAAACTGGACTTAGAGTTGAAAAACTTAATTTAAATACTAACTATAACCCTTATTAAAAGACATCTTGAAATTTCTGAGAATGCTGGGTTTTCTTTCTGTAAGGAAGGTTTAGTAATCATGACTTTATGGGAGTTTTGTAAATGTAATTTTAATATATATTTTCAGTGCAAACTTTCTGTATATGTGAGAATCCATGGTGTTTTTAATGAACGTAAACATTGCCTTATGTTATTAGTCTTATCTAAGACTGATATTAGGTAGTTTACTTGGCATACCTTTGCTGTTCTCCTATAACACATGGGCACTTAAATGATGTATATGTTGGGTTAGATATGTGATCTGGGTGATTTTGCTAGAACAACTACATACTCTGCCATTGTCTCCCCTACTGTGTTCTCTGATTTAGTGGAATGCATTTAAAAGAAACTATAGCAAATTTTAGTGTAAATCTAGTTAAAAACTTCTTTGATACATGGACAAATAGAAAAAAAAAATTACTTGTACTTATTTGATTAGTGTCAGAGTGAAGATTCAGCCCTGGTCCTGACAACCAGTCTGAGGGTTCTCTCTAAATGTCCTCTACCTTTTTGGAGCATTGTCAGTCTGTGAACAAGGAAGAAAGACATTAATTGACTTTTACAAGACAATAATAATGAGTTCCTTGACAGGGCTCCTACAAAAGAAAGCAATTAGTATTTATGAATTAAAAGGTGGCTTGGGATTATTGAAAATATCATAGAATTCCTTTTAGGGTTTGGTTGATTAAGTGCCATTATTAATTGGTGGGGCAGAATCATTCATTTCTTTTGAAACAGTATGCTATAAATGCATTCAACAAATGTAATTATGCAAGGAATTATTTAAGATACTTAACTACATGAAGGGAGGATGATAGTATATGGCATTAATTCAATGTGAGCTTTCACTTGTAAAGCAGATCTGGGTTTTGGGTCTACTTCTACCACCTGTGAAAACATGAGAATTATAATTAACTCCTTTAAATGGATCCAATTTATTGCATCTGTACATAATTTATTGAAAGCCTATTATATATCAGGCACGTGTTTAGAATTCTTTGTGAAAAACTCATTTAATTCTATTATTGCCCAACATAACAAGTATTTTTACCTCTGCCTTATGGATGAGAAAACTAAAGAGAAGACAGTTGAAATAGCTTACACAAAAGTCACACAGCTGGGCCGGCCGAGTGGCGCAGTGGTTAAGCGCTGGTTTGGGAAGCCAGCGGCCCCGGTTCGGGTCCCACATATGAGGGCCAGTGACACTGCCCTAAAAAAAAAAAAACACACACCAAAAAAAAAAAAAAAAAAGTCACACAGCTAACACATGGAAGACCTAGGATTTTAACCTATGTGACTGTCTTTAATCATCACATTATACTCTATCCTTCCTATTTGTACAGTTCTACCATTTAAAGATTGACTGAGATAATGAATGCAAAGGATGTAACACAACACATGTATCATTTTGAGTATTGTATAAGGGTTAGTTATTATTATATACTAAGGCAAACTCATGTGATTGAAAACCATATAAAAACCACATAGAACCAGATGCATTCTATGGCTTAGTTTTTATTATGACTGTCAATGGTCTATGTTTTAAAGAATAAATAGAGTAAACACAACACAGACTTTTATTCCAATCCACTTCTTTATTCTCTCTGCTTTTTCTGTCACCATTTCATTGTTCGTTAATATTTCCATTTTTCTTGGTAGTATGAGCTAAGTCAGGGCAAATTTGAGGAAGCCAATCATGTAATTTGGCAGTACTTATAAAGGTCATAGGTTTTAAAGAAGGAGAACATGGACATGAAACATATTGCTTCAGATTAGCCTCATGAGTTTAAAGATTCCTATTACTTATGCTGCCTGTTTTCCCTGAGGCCACATATAACAGAATCTCTCTTTCCCCATTCCACTTCATTATTCTCAGCCAACTTTGTGACTGTAACTTGTCAAAGAGATAATATTATTTTGATGGTTTTATGAATAGAGAATTCAGATTCAGAAGATACAAAAACCACTAAACTTATCTAAACATTTTAGAAGCTCAGAAAACATTTATCTTCCAGTGTGTTTTATAGGCTTTCATCTTTTCAATGGTAGTTCTTTATACATAGTGACCACACTTGCTACAGAATATTAATTTTCACTAGTTTGTGGTGCATTAAAGAAGTGCCATGATTCCCCAATTATGGGCTGGAAATATATATCTTCATTTTGCTGATGGTTCCAGCCTTCTGTATTCTGAGTGGATAATGGTACTATTTTAGGGTTTCAGTGTTCTGTTTATTGATGATCAGCCTGTTTGGAATGGGAGAAAAGCTGAGTTAAATCCATCTTTTTTACTGTATTCCCCACTTTAAATATTTGTCAAAGATGGCACCTCTTACTAACAGCAAAGCCATTCTCATCTCTATATATGCATTTTCAAATAAATGAATAAATAAATAATGTTTTATAATAGTCTCAACAGGAGTTCCCTATGGTTTCTATTGAAAACTCATTAGCTGAATTTAGATTTTCAATTAATGCTGGAATAGAACTATGCAGGAAGGCACAACGAATTTTTAAAATTACATGATATTCATATAGAGTTATTATTTCTTTTTTATGGTGGTTTCTGGGGTAAGCTTGCTATAATATGGTTCTGAAAATTATGTTATAGTTAAAAAACAAGTACTACATTCTGCAATGGTTTCAAGGAAAGAGAGAGATCATGGTGCAACTTACTTCTCTTCCTCTATAGGATTCTAACTTTTATAGTATATTAGTAAAAATTAGTAGCAGAGCAGAAAATAGATATCAATATTTACATATAAGTCTTGAAGCCAATACGCTCAGATGTGCTGACTGAAATATGACTGAGACCAGGCATTGATTTCTCTTCCCCATGTAGTTACATGACAAAAGATTTCAGGCTGATGTATCCATCCATTTACAAGCAAAAGAGAGTGATTGTTGGTCTTTTTGTTAGGAAGAGTGCAGAGTCATGCCTGAGTATTCTGGAGAGAATTCCAGAGAGAGAATTGACCAGAACAAAAACTTAAAAAAACATTCAATTGAAGGACTTATAAAACCTGCTTTCAAGACTTACTGCAAACCTATGATAAATAGTATTCTATTGGCTTAAATGTAAAGAAATACACCAATGACTGAAACTAGGGCATGCAGAATAGACCTCTGTTACATGACCAATTCGTTTTTGTTTAACTGAAGTTGTTAAAGTGATTAATCAGAATAAGAAAGTCTTTCGAACGTATGATACAGAAAATTTTAATATCTGCATAAAAAATAACACTAGGCTGCAATACACATTAAACATAAAAATTAAATTGAGATAAATTATAGACCTAAATGTAAACGCTAAAAGAAATAAGCTTCAAAAAGGAGAGAAGGGAATATCTTCATGCTCTTGCAATAAGCAAAGATTTTTTTTTTGACAGAACATGGCTGCAGTGTGTATATCTAGCAAGAGGCTTCCACTTTGAATATACAAATAACTCTAACAACTCAATGATAAAAAAAAACCAAAAAAAACAACTGAATTTAAAAGGCAATGGAAATAAATGGGCACTACACAAATAAATACAAATGATTCAAAAGCATATGGAAAGATACTCATCACAATCAGTCATCAAAGAAATGTAAATTGAACCACAATGAGATACTCCTTTCCACCCACAAAAAAACTGCTAAAGTTTAAAGTCTAGCCAAGACTAGGTGTTTGTGTACATGGAACAACTGGATCTCTTATACATTGCTGATGAATGGCAAATTGCACAATCACTTGGGAAATCATTCTGGTATTTCTCATGTAGTTCAACATATATTTTTCCTATGACCTACCAATTCCATACTTAGGTATTCACAAAAGAAAAATTAAAACATATTGAAGAAAAAACTCATACAGGATTTTTATAACATATTTATTCATAAAAGCCTCAAACTGGAAACTACTGAAATGTTTGTCAAGGAAAGAATACATTGTGTTAAGTTTATACAACATAATTATATTGTGTCTTCTTAGCTCTAGTTGTTATAACAGAATACCATAGACTGGGTGGCTTAAACAACAGACATTTATTTCTCACAGTTCTGGAGGCTGGGAAGTCCAAGATCAAGGTGGCAGCAGACTCAGTTCTTGGTGAGGATCATATTCCTGACTTGCAGATGGCCAGATTCTTGCTGTGTCCTCACATGGCAAAGAGGAAAATCTGTTTCCTCCTATTCTTATAAATGCACTAATCCCATCATGGGGTCCTCATCCTCATGACCTAACTGAATTACTTCTGAAAAATCCCACCTCCAGATACCATAATATTGGGTTTTAGGGCTTCAACATATGAATTTGGAGACTACACAAATATTCAAATCTATAACACTCAGCAATGAAAAAGGTATGCTACTAAAACATGCAACAACATGGATAAATCTCAAAAACATGCTGAGTAAAGAGAAACATGTACAAAGAGTATGTACTTTATGATTCAAATTACCTGAAGCTCTAGGATAAACAAAGCTATGCTACAATGAAAGAAATTTAAACAGTGATTGTCTATTGTGTTGGGGGAGTCTGGGAAGGCAAGGAGTACAAAGTAACATTCAAGGGTGATGGAAATGTTTTAAATATTGATGAATGTGAGTTATGAGTCTATTTATTTATATACAATATCCTTCTTAAACTACTTCATTAACTTCTTGTTTTGTCTCACTATTTCAATTCTTATTCTCTTACAGTCATTTAATTCTTCAAGCAATGCCAAAGATAAGCAAAGCCAGATAATAGCACAGATTTATTCAGTAATGACTATTATAATATGTTAGAGGGTCCAGCGTGGACTGAGCTCAGCTTTAATTTGTGTAGAGGTGACTGGGCATTTTTAAAGGTAAAATGAGGAAATAAGGAAAGAGATCAGTAGGAGCTTGAGCAGAATCAAAGAAGTGGAAATTTTTAAAAGATGAGAGGCGGGGTTGTTAATTTGATTAGGCCATCTGGATTTGCTAAGGGACACTTATTGAAGTTAGGCTAATTATTACCCTCTCACAGAGACTAGCAGACAGAAGCCCTGTCTTCAGGTGTTGGCTGGAATAGCAGTCACTTCTTCGGCATACTTGAGCTTTCCCAGACAGGAAATTAAGGGGGTGGAATCGTGCTTCTAGTGAATCAATCAGCTTTGAGCTGTTAGAAACTATGCTAGTGTTTGATTAAGTCCCTTAATGTTTAGTGCTAATGTGTGTGGGGGAATGGGAGGTAGATGTTTCCTTTGTGCTAAGAGTTTGTAGTTTTTGGTGCGGTGGTTAAGCGCTGGCTTGGGAAGCCAGCGGCCCCGGTTCGGTCCCACATATGAGGGCCAGTGACACTGCCCTCAAGAAAAAAAGAAAATAATAATAATAATAATAATAATAATAATAATAATCTGTAGTTTTGATAGGCTAAGGTTGATGCCTAGTTTAAAAGATAGCTCGGAGGAGTCTCACTAGAGTTTGGTTAGGGAGACTGTCTTTATCAGCAGTCAGAGAAATCATTTTTAAACGTGTAAATCAGTTTCTGTTATCATTTACAAAAAAAATTCTACAATGGCTTTCCATAACAGTAAGACGAAGAATCAAACTCCTTCATATGGAATGAAATGATTAAACAATCTTCCCCCATTATCCATCCAAAATCATCTTCAATATTCCCTGCTTGATTTTTCTCTTCCAGCCAACTGACCTTCTTTATATTAATTGCACAAACCAAATACTTACTGTCTTAAGGCATTTGTACTTGTTGGTCTGTTTTTCTGCAACTTCCTAATCCATATCTTTACATAGCCTGATCACTTACATCCATTCAGAGCACTCAAATATCATTTCAGATAACCTTCCATGAACTCCCTCTCTAAAATTGCATCCCAGCCTAAATTGCTGTCTCTTTTACTTTATGCATGGCACATTTCATTCTCTGGCACTGTTTCATATATTATTCATATGTTTATTATTTAAACTATTTCCCCCTCACAACGACATGCATTTTTGAGGATTGGAAAGTGTCTCTTTTTTTCACAGCTCTATTCTCTGTGTTTAGAAGAGTGTCTAGTGTTGAGTGCTCACTAGATGCATGTTGAACAAAAGAAGGAATTAATTAATCAATTTAATGTGTGTTTTTTATACTTTTACTTGAAAATATTAGTGTTGCTACAGAACAGTTTGACTTAACCTCTAATTTCAGGACAGCAACTTGCTTGTCATTCAAAAAAAGAGACTATTGTTGGAGAAGTTAGCTTAAACCTATTCCCAAAGATTACATTAGCAATTTGAAGACATTGTCGATAGGACATAGTGAACCTGATAACAACTAATAAAGAATTAAAGTATTTTTTGATTAACAACACATTGATTAGGAAAATAAGCAGTGACCCAAACACACGAACATGGCAGGTTTTGGACAACATTTAAGTTATCCTTGTTCAGCAGTGTACTTTGCTAAATTTAAAACTCTTTACCATTGAGTCAAATCTATACCACTACCTATCCAAGATATTTTTTTTCTGATATTTTCTTGCTTAGTAAATTAATAGAGGTCTTCCACCTATGGAATGCCCATCTTGGACTGCTCATCATCTTGAATTAGTGTAAGCACTCCCTTGAAAGAAAAAATAATAATAACTTGCATTTGATGGTAGTGATAATGACTTTCTTACATTATATATCTGTAAGATTAACGATTAGATACTTGTCCCAGGAATATGGACACTTCTTGAATGATCATTAATCTCCAGGAAAACACTTGCACTCTAATAATTACTCTTAAATTAAAATTTAGGGGCAACACAGAGGACAAGGCAATTGATCACAATTCTCTCAAATTCAGGTACCAGATTGTGTTTTGATAAAGATTTCTAGCCCTATAGAATTTCATAACAAATGACCAAAGAATATGAATAGATGTGTTTTTTTTTACAGCCCTGGGCCAAATGATTGAGAAATCTTGGTACACTTAAATATCTAACTAGTAACATGTATATTTAGGTATTTTTTAAACTTTTGTAAAAATTACTGGATAATGTTTTTTCCTTTATTTTACTTAATTTCAGGTTTTAATAAAAGGATATCCTTTGTGGAAAATATGCTTTCATGGTAAATGCAAGAGTAGAGTTGTAGGGTGGTTAAAATGGGGAAAAGATGGGAGAAAAAATAGATAAAATAATAATTGTCTTTCTCTAAGTTCTTAAGGCTAAAGGGTAATAGTCAGCAGGAAGGCAAGGCTATTTCTCTATATAATAAACAGTGGTAAGTCTACACACAACACTTAGACTAATCAACCTCATATGTGGGCCATAGATGGGTAATGAGGCAATGAAGTCTTATTAAATCCTTCATTTAAAAATTTAAAGTTATTAAACTTTATTGAAGCAAAGTACAGTGGCAGTGCTTTGATTTATGCTACAGGCAAAACTGTGTTTAGGGAATCTATAGATTTAAAGTAATTTATGAGGTGAAATGTATGTTTCTGTATTCATACAGAAATAAAAACAGTTAACTGGAGATGCACATGTGTGAGTATGAGAGAGAAGGTTAAACTTTGATGCTATACCAATTAATAAATAAAAGCAAACTCTTTTTAAAAGAGTTTTCTGGAGTTGGAAAGGAAGGCATGGACAAAAGACAAATAGGAATCACTTTACTGCATAGAGAGGGAGGAAGTGGAGGAGAAGGATGAAGCAGAGGGAAGCAAGTACATGAAATCAGGTAGGATAAAAGTGTCTAAAGGAGGGGGAAACTTTCCTGGAGCCTTAGGATAAAGGGATATACTAGTGTTTCAGAAAGCAACTGGAAATTAGATCATTTCAGTCATGACATATAATATGGATTTCTACTTCAGTTGTCAATAATCTTTAAAAATCTTCATAAATTTTAATAAATCTTCCATTATCTTATCAGTCATTAAATCTGTGTTTTTTTTCTTGATTTCTCTTCACTTCCTGAACCTTTTAGAATGCCCCAAAGTAGAAGCTTTGGACCTCTTCATTTCAGTCACTCTACTGATAGTGTCCTAAAATTCAGATGCATATAACCAGTTTTCTATGATATCTTTACTTGAATATCTAACAAGCATTTTAAATGTAATATGTAAAAACAAACTCAAAATATTTCTACCTAATGTACTTCAAACCTTACTTTGTTAATTATAGGCAATTCTTTTATTGTATTTGTTCAGGTTTAAATACCTACAATAATACTTTAGCTTCTTCCTATTTATCATACCTCATGTTCAATCCAACAGAAAATCACGTTGCCTGTTATCTCCTGAATACATTTATAATTTGACTATTTTTCACCACCACCATACTAAAAATAGTCAAAATAAACCTTGTAATACCCCTATATTATTTTAATATTCTTTTCGATTTTTTTTCCCCTCTACTCTTGCAATCCTACAGCATGTTTCAATAGCCAGAAAGATGTTGCTAACATATGTCAAATTTGGTGACTTCTCTGCTCAAAATATTTCAGTCTTCTCACCTCATTAGAGTATGACCCATATTATTTTCAATGGCTTAAAAGACTCTTTAAGAATCTGATTACCATATTTTTTCCCTTCATCATCTACTATTCTTCCTTTCTTTTACTCTGTTTCAACCTTGTTATTCTTTGACTACACCAGGAATATTCATGTCCCAGGGCTTTTGCACACACTGTGTCTACTTTTGGAAAGTTCTTGCTTTGTATCTTCAATTTATTCACCTCTTTACCTTCTTTATGGGTTATACCCCATTACACTCTTCTAGAGAGCAAATTTAATTTGTAAATCCCTATTCCCACCTCTACCTCAAGATCCATATATCATTTTTTTGGTTAACTCTTTTTTTCCATAATGTTTGTCGCTATCTACATGCTGTACATTTTAATATTTATTTTGTTATAAGGTAATTTACTTGGTATTGGTATTTGTTTCCTGCTATTTCTTTAGCTACTGATTGCTATATAATGGGGACTCAATAAAGATTTTTTTGAATAAGTTAACAAGGGGTGATATTTTTCAACTACTACCAGGCAATAATTAAACTAGTATAAAGGAGCTCTCACAAAATTGTCAGCTGCTTTCTCAACAGAAACTTTGTAGGGATAGCAATACTTACATCAGAAAAATGTAGACTTTAAAACAAAGGCTATAACTAGAGAAAAGAAAGACATAGTAATCCCATTTCTGGATATTGATCTGAAGAAAGATAAAACACTACTTTGAGGGGACATGTGCATCCATATGTTCATTGCAGCATTGGTTACAATGGCCAAGATGTGGTGGCAACCTGAGGTCTGTCAATGGAAAGCATGTACCATCTCCTCTTGATAGAGGAGATGGTACATATATACAATAGAACATTGCTCTGACATGGAAAGGAATGGAATTTTGCCATCTACAACGGCATGGATGGACCTGGGGGTATTGTGCTAAGTACAGTGTCAGACAGAGAAAGACAGATGCAATGTGATTTTGATTATATATGGAATCTAAAGAACAAAATAAACAAACAAACAGAAACAAACTCATGGATACAGAAAACGTTTTGATGGTTGCCAGACCGAGAGGGGCGGGGGGCATTGAAAATAGGGGAAGGGATTAAGAAGTACAAATTGATCGTTACAAAGTAACTATGGGGATGTAGGATATAGCATCAGTTATATAGTCAATAATATTGTAAGGGCTATATATATGTGTCAAGTGGGTACTAGATTTTTGGGGGCGATAGATGTAAGGGGGTTGGAGTAGGGTTAAAAAGGTGAAAGGATTAAGAAGTACAAACTAGTAGTTACAAAATAGTCATAGAGATGTAAAGTATAGCATAAGGAATATAGTCAATAATATGGTAATACCATGTATAGTGCCAGGTGGGTACTAGACTAGTCAGGGGTATCACTTCTGACATTATATAAATGTCTAACCATTATGGTGTACATCAAAATTAATATAAAATAATATTTAATGTCAACTGTAATTGATAAATTTCAAAAGGGAAGAAAAGGTGAAGGAAAATAAGAGGCCCAAGTTTCCAGGTGTAAGACAAATAAGTCATGGGGATATAAGGAACAGCATAGGGAAAATAGTCAATAATATTGTGATAGTATGGTACAGTATCAGATGTTGCTGGACTTATCAGGGTGACCATTCTTTAGGTATGTAAATGTTGAATAACTATGGTGTACCCTTGTAACTAATATAATATTGTATGCTAGCTGTATTTTTAATAAAAATCTTTAAAAATAATAAAATAAAATTTGCTAAGATCTTATGTTTTGTTTTTACCACAACAATAAAAATCTAATAATAATAAAGAACAGGAGGAAACTTTGAAAGGTGATGGATATGTTTATGCCTGAATGGTGGTGATGGTTTCAAGGGTATGTACTTATCCTATAACTCACCGAGTTGTATGTGTTAAAAATGTATAGGTCTTTACATGTCAATCATACCTCTATAACATGATTTTTAAAAAATCATATTACTATATGAAGATTTCATTGATAGTGCAGAGATTAGAAAATAGGAACAGCTTTTGAAATTGGCCTGTTGATGATTCTGTGACCCTATTTCAGAGGGAGAAGTATACTACATGCAGAAATGTGTAGTGAAACTGTACAATAAATTTAAAATAATTCCAAAAATTGCAAGGGCAATTCAAAGAGAGCATCAAAATATTCACAAAAGGATTGAAAAGAGGAATAATTTGTAACCATACAAAAACAAGTTTTGTTTTAATGTACAATTAATTAACACCATTCTAATCTCCATTACATACCAATCAAAATGAAGAATCACAGACTGTCTTTGCTGCTCATCAAAGCTATGTGACAGAAGCATAATACTTGTAACTGGGAGACTGACAAATGAAACCCCAAAGTCTGTTCACTAACAAAAACTATATGAATTAAGGAAATACAATGATCTTAAATCTGATGGACCACAGAATATAATAGTATACAAAAATTTTCAAGTAAGTTGTGAAACGTGGTTGCAGCTCCCTATGTATCCAACAACTTCTATATGAAGGTAAAAACTAAGAGCACAGATACTTCATTAAGTCTATTTGTCACACACACACACACACACACACACACACACACACACACACACACACAAACAGGCAGACAACACTTGGCATATTGTGACATTAGCAAAGTGTTTTCTCCTACAATTTAAAACCAGACTCCTACAGAAAATAATTAACAATTTTTCCTGTTTGAGTCTTCCAAAATAGAAATTTGATTGAACTCTATACTTCTCCCTAAACATTTATTTTAGTGCCCACCAAGAAAATACATATCATAAAATGCTTATATAACATTCCAAAAAAGATCCCTTTCATGTGATTCATTCATATATTGGAAAATGTGTATGCCGTGGGGAATGAGGAGAAAATGAAAGATGTAAATCATTGCTGATTCTCATAAAAATAATTGCCAGCAGAAATACAAGTTTCTTCATACCCAGAGATAATATTACTAAATCTTCTCAATAATCATAAGGTTGGAAGAGATCTTCTATGTTTGTCCATTCAGTCTATGCAGTGTCTTCAGGCACAGTTCTCCTTATAATATCCTACACTGACAAAAATGCAGATGATCATTACTGAGACCTGATTTATTCAGAGGAACTTATTTGGGAATATAAGCACTCTACTTCAATGCTATACAAAAGCAACACAGAGTATCATAAATTAAGAAGGCCCTTAATTAACATTTAAGAAAGCATCTTGTTGTCACTTAAGTACATTCTGGTATAAATCTGCAATGAATAATTACTTGCTATCTCTAATGATGTGAGGTTCCAATCCTCCTATAACCTTTCAAAAGATTAATGTATAATATTAATAAGAACATAACCATGCCCCTATTAATTCTCTTACACATGGCTTGTGTATCACAGACAAAGACCAATTTCTAAATGTCAGGACACATTGTTCAGTGGTGATAAAACAAGCAATGAAACTCTCTTATTTCTGCATGACTATATTTAACAAAATGATGATAATTTTTACAATTATAAGTAATGTTAGTGGCTTAAATTGTCAGGATATTTATTTCTAAAGAGTTGAAGTGAACTGTGAAACCATCATAGTCTAGATGTGGGACTGGGCAGCTTAGGTATTATTTGATAAAGTGTAACATGGGAAGAAAATGTTTACAATCTTTTCTTTGGGGAATTATGATCAAGAAGAAGAACACAGGTAATTTTCTTAAACTTCTATGAAAATGAAGTGATCTGTTCTTTATTCATTTGGCTTTAGTGAACACAAGTATTCAGAAATTAGTTTATTGACTTTATAAAGTTTTTACAACATAGTGTGCAACTGTTTGAGATCAACCTTTCTTTTTAATGAAAAAGAAAGCCCAAGAAGAAAAATGTGATAAAGGCCCCATTAAATTAAGATGCTGTTTTTTTCCCCTGATTTGTGATTTCTAGGGTAGAGCTCAAGTGTATATGGAAACATTGTGTTTATATTTGTACTAAAAACCTCATTTTGAGGAAAGTCATTCATCTTTGCTCAATTTGAGTAAGACTAGGAAGGCATGTTATAATAGCAGCTTATCTGGGATGGCTTCTGGATATTAAACCTCCCTCAGTATCAGCTGGAGACTTAAGTGTTTGACTGCAGAGAAATGCAAAGAACTCGACCTGCCTGCCACATACTGCCTAGGGAGTGGAACCTCATTAGAAAGAGATATGTTTACAGAGGGTGACAGGACCAGGTTGGAACAAGTTCTGGTGCTTTTGAAAATGCCAAGCCAAGTGAATGGTTATAGTAGAAGGTCAGAGTTTTCTACATTTAGTCATTTTAGTTTCTGTTAATTAATAAGGAATGTTCTGTAAATACACATTCTTAATTGCAAGTATATTAAATATTCATTTGTAACATTTGCTCTAAAAATTGATTTCTTAATGAGTATGAAATGAATAGGTCACACTTTTAGTGCACACAGAGCTCTGTGAAAGGAATTAACAGAAACTAGTATAAGTAATTTTTGTTTTTAATTTATAAGGGTATACAGAAGGCTCTTCATGGATATGAAGGTTTCCCTGATATTGTTAATATCCTCATAAAATATACATTTATATAAATTAGAAGATCTTTTGTTGATTCTATAAATATTAAGGATAGTAGGGTATCTCACTGGGTATGCTGGATTCGATTAGTCGAACTTTCAATGTAACTGAACTAGACATATACCAGTCATGGTGCCTATATCATCCACAACTATATTAAGGAAAAATTCTCTGTTCTACTTCTTGCCACTATGTTAAATATTTCCACAGCTAGTTATTATAATTTTTCTAAAGAAAAACATAAATAAATTGATGCCTCTTCTTTGCTCAAATGCTCCAATGGGTTTCTGTTTTTTAAAAAGCAAGAATCAAAGTCCTTTCCATGGACCAAAGACCTAGCTGCCTTTCAGATCTCAGTTTTAAAAAAATTTAATTTAATTTAATTTATTTTTTTTTAGATTTTTATTGGGGAATTGGGGGAGGGGAACAGTGTTGGGAAATCGGGGAAGGGGAACAGACAAGTTGCTGTCCTTCTGTTCTTCAGTTAAGTTGTGGAGGATGTTGCTTCACTGGCCCGTGTTCGTATTATCATTGCTCTCTTCTCGGGTGAGGCAATCGCTCACTGGCAGTTGGACGACTGTTCACGGAGGCTCATGGCATCTCACGAAAGCTCACACCCACTGCCTGCCAGCCCCACTGCAGTCTACACTGCCGCCAGCAACTCACAGCAGCCCAGCTCCAGGTCCAGCTGTTGTTTACCATCTTAGCTGTAGAGGGCGCAGCATCACTAGCCTTCATATGGGATCCAAACGGGGACCCTGCTGCTCAGAGCTGGCGTACCAAGCCAACTCTTAACCAACGCTCCACTCAGCCAGCCCGCCAGATCTCATTTTTTATATTTTCCTGCCATTCTCTGTTACAACACCTATGTCTTTGGCTGCTCTTCAAATTTTCCAAGTATACTCATATCACAGAATACTTAGAATACCAATTCCCTAAATAGTTGTATGACTTCCTTCATCTCATCTGGAATGCCTCTTTTCAAATGTCCCTTTATCAGAGAATCCTTCTCTTATTACCAACAATAGTGGCAAATCTATCACTTTTCATACTTGTATCCTGCTGGGTTTTGTTTTGTTTTTCCAGAGGACCCGTAACTCAGATCCTAGAATAATGTCTGGTACACAGTAGGCACTTAATAAATGGTATTGGACAAAACAAACAAACAACAAACAAAACTTACTAAATAGACACAAATTCAGCTTAAAAATATCAATTATTGGCATTTCTCGCCCCCCCCACCACTAACCTTCTCCTTTTTGACCACCATTGATTTGACTATACACTATCTAATTCAAAGGTGGCCCATTCATGAGACAGGATCTGGTAATAAGACATAGCACAAACATGCACAAAAGCCCTGAAATAGTCTAATCATATTCTTTCTAGTTTTTAAATTTGACCTAATAAGTATCAAAGTAATAAGGAAATCAGTATTAGGGGACAAAGCTGGAGAGATGCTTTCAGTGGATTGAAGTACAATGTGCACTAGGTAGGGTCAATCACAAGCAGACTTGAAGATAAGCTGAGATGCCATGTGTACACAGTACAGATGAAACACAAACATATAAGTATCTTGTTCTTAGAATGCCTCCATTTCTAGGGTGTTTTCAGTTCTATGCACAATACAATCAAACACAATGTTTGGTATTCAGAAACAATGTGATCAAACAAATACCTGTTTTTTTTTTGTTCTGCTTAGGTAAATGAGATGCTCCCTTTCTGAATGAAAACAAAAAGGTAAAACAATTTTTTCAAAAGCACTACTAATAGTAAATATAAATGCCAAATAGGGCCTTACTAGAGAGTTCATATGGAATAATCCAGTACTTACCAACTGTGTTCTTCAGATCATCTGCAGTGCCAGAGCTTTGTGATGTGATGGTCACAATATGGTCCAATTCCATGAGGTGGGGAAAGAGAAACAAGAACTATTTAGGTGTCTTCAATGCATTCGCTCCTAATTCTGTCATACACAAGAAATAAAATGGAGAAATTTTACCCATGAGTATCAGAATTAAATGGAAACCCTTCTAAGAATGACTGGGCTGCCCTTGTCCACTCATACCCATGACTGTCATCCATTCACTCAGGACTCTGATGAAAGTGAAGAAACTGTAAAACCCTAATTAAACTGACATTTGGAGAATTTAATGTCTCAAAGCACTTAATGACAAAATAAACATATTTATTAATTCCAAATAATTTTATATACAGTTTAACACTATTGGGATAAGAGTCCTGTGTAGAACTTGGTAAAATGTTTCACGTATAAAAACAAACAGAAGGGAATACTAAGGGAAAGACAGAGAAAGGATAACAGTATTACAAAACCCTTTAAAAAAGAGAGAGAGAGAGATAGCCAATCATATGACAGGTTTTAACTTGCATTCCCTTTACTGAGAATATTGCCCTTTCTTGGTTCAACTAGCTCATTTCTTTTCCCTTTCAAAGTTCAGCTTTAGGGTTACCTGCAAAAAGGTTTTTCTAACTAATGCAATACGATGGATTTCTCACATCTTAGCTCATCCACTACCCATGGTAGCTGCTGGCCTATTAACTTTGGTAAAATTATCCACCATGTTATTAAATTCAGGTTAATTTTAATATGATGTGTTTTGGAGTTCCTAGGGAAAAAAATAACCTCATCTCTACATAATATAGTTATCTTTCCTCTTCCACTGTTTATTATCCCTGATTTTATTTTCTGACATTTCATTGACCAAAATTTCCAAATTATACTACAGATGCTCCTTTATTTAATAGGATTATGTTCTAATAAAACCCATATTAAGTCAAAGAGACGAGAAGTCGAAAATACATTTAATACTACACTGTAGAGTATCAGTTGTTTACCCTCATGATAAAGTTGCTGATTGGGAAATGTGGCTTAGTGCTGCTGCCCAGAAGCACAAAGCAGTATCGTCCATATATCTCTAGCATGGGAAAAGATCAAAATTCAAAAATCAAAGTATGGTTTCACTTTCACACCATTGTAAAATAAAAATAAAAAAATTATAAGTTGAACCATTGTATTGGTAAATAATAAATGAGAATGGTGAAGCAGAAATTCATTTTTTCCTGCCTATAAAGGAAGTTTTAAAAATTTGATTTAAAATATTTTAAGAAAGAACAATCATTCTCTATTACTATTAAATTGAATTTTAAAACTTGAGATGAGTCATTTATTAGTTTGGGCATGGGCATATATTAAATCTATTTTTTTGTTTTACTTGGTAGCTAATGTATATTATTATATCACCTTCACTTCTTGGATCAAATCCTGTTTGATAGTGTTAAATCATGTTTAATTGTACTTGTTAGTATTTCTGTCTAAATTTTTTGTTATGTAAATGTGTGAAATCGATATAGATTTCTCTATTTTTAATTAAATTATCACCAAATTGAGATTAAGATGATATTAACCTCATATGATAAATTTGCTAATCACATTGTTTTTGTGACCTAGAACAGATAATGTAACTTGATTACCATACTTCTCTTGAAAGATTTCTCCAGTAAATGTGTAAAGACATAGTGACTTTTAATGTATTTTCATATTTTTGAAATTTTTTTCCAAGAATTATTGTCTACTACTTATTATAATCCTCTTATATCAATTTGGCATTGGATTTTTTAAAGAAAGAAATCAATCTCAATTACAGTCTATGATTGTAGTATTTATTATCAATTTTTACATCCTTTTTCTTTTAATTTGTATGGCTCCTTTTCTCAGTTTTTCCCAGAACCAGTTCTCAGATTTACCATTTCCTGTATTTTACGATGTTATATAAATCAGGTAAAGTTTGTAATAATTGATATGGGTGGACAATGCTCACAAATTTCCTTAATCTGAGCATTCATCCCTTCAAAATTAAATCATTCTTCACTTTCAGGTGTCAACTAATGTTGAGAGACAATATAATATAGCAGTCAGCTGTATAGATTCTAAAACCAAACTCTTTAGACATGAATCTCAGCTCTACCGCTTACCAACTATGTGATGTTGAGAAAATTATTATACTTTATGTATAGTAAAATATTCTTCAGTTATCTCATCTGCAAAATCAGGATAATATTAGGATTTCCCTCGTAAGGTAGTGTTGAGAATTAAATGCATTGATTCCTGTGTAGCTTTTTAGAGGACTTTCTGGCCCACAGTGAGTACTTGATAATATAAGCAATTGTGTTGATTTTTGTTCTACTTGATGGCATAACAACGGTACAAGTAAATATGATATGAAAGGGGGTTATTAATCTGACACTCTTCTGCTGCCTGTTTCAACTGCAGGTAAGAAAAACATTCAGGGATCAAGCCTGAAAGAAATGAACTCTCCTAGCTGTTTGTTTTAATATCTGGGTTTACAACACATCATCATCTCTCTGAGCAAGAGATAAGTGTGGCACCTTGTCAGCATTTCTGCCTATGCCTACTAATATTCTGACAACAAAATGAAAATACCTGAAGCCAAAGAGATAGTTATATGCATAAATATCAATTGAAGTAAATGAAAATAGCATAACATCTTATAAACCATCACCATGAGCTACAAAGGGACTAATACAAACAATCATTTGTTGAAAATAAAGCGGGTGATTTAAGCGAATGTAATAGAGCCAAATGCCTTTAGAATCAGCCATAAGGTATGGAGCTTATTGGATGTAACGAGATGCTTATTTCTCCTGTAACCCTGAGGTAAGATCTTCTAAAACTAAGCAGATGTAGTCGAGATGCTAAGTAGGATTCCACCTTTTTTTTTTTTTTTTTTAATGATCTGCAAAGGTAGTTACTTAGTGCCTTTAAGGGCTTTCGGGTTTTCATGATGTGTCTGCACACTACATGAAGCCAGGGAAATCTTGTTAGATGTAAGCCCAGATGGTAACAAGAACTCGAAGCTTCTAGGATGTGATTCTGAGGCTTACCTAGGACAGTGGCAATAAATAATTTCTGTTTCCATCTTTTAATTTCTTAGACTTCCTATATTTTACTTGCAAGTATTCTGTTTCATTTACTTTCCAAATATCATTTGTACTTCAAAGATGCTTACAGCTTCCTTTAACCTGTGACTTATTTTTTTAAGGGCAAGCTGAATGAAGTGCTCCCAACAGGCTAATAGATATTTGAAAACTGCCTGAAAATACTCTACAGTGCAATAACTTTCACTGAGTTAGAAAAATAAGTACGGAAATATGTAACCAAGAGAGATATTTTGAAAAACATATTATAAAAATACATAAGATATGAATGAGTAATGCATTTATATTGACATTTTATCAACAACTTAATTTTTAAAGTAATCAACAAAAAAGAAGGCCTTTAAGAAGTGTTTATCTGATAATTTTTCATGAAAGGAAAATCTGCTGACCAAAGTTTCTGTGTAATTAATCTGCCAGTCCTTAGTGGAACATGAAGTTTGTGATGTACAGAGGTGTCAGGCTCAACTATTTATACTGTTTGCCTCATAAATAAACTATTACTATTGATTTTTGCTGCTCTGTGCTATTTTTTTAGGTGTTTTTAAAAGCTATAGCCATTGCTGTATCTCTTACTCTCTGAAAAACCCACTCTAGGGAAAGTTTTAAGAGTGGTTGTAATTTTCCTATAATTGGTTTGTTTTAGATGGAAGATGTCCCGTAGGTCTCTCCTGTCTTCTCTCCACCTCTCCCTGCCCACTCCTGATTTCTGTGTAAGTAGGGGGGTTAGCTTTTGGTGGCTGAGAAGTACCCTCAATATCCATGCTAGTGTACGTAAAGCCTGTGATGAAAGTTTGCTGCATCTCAACAAAAATAACCAAAACAATGCAGAAAGTCAGAAAATATAATGATTTTTTTATATGAGGTATATTTCTGAATAATAATAATAATAATAATAATAATAATAATAAACCTCTCCCTTGGTAATAACTTTTGTCTCTATCAAAAGGGAACGACACTTCTGTCAATGAGCTACTTGCAAATTCTGTTATCTCCACTGAACAGTGTTACCTTCTAAAGGGGACTAGGGCATAGTCCCTGTCTGCAAGGTTTCCGTCAACTGGAGCACCAAATAAATCAATAAAAATGAGTATGATCATTTAAAACCTATATAGATACCAAATACTATCTTCATCTATAACCCTTCTCAAGAGCCTAAAGATGATACAGACATAGACAATTCTTTCATATGCAGAAATGTATCTTTTATTGATCCAATTATGGAATTTCCTTCAAAACCACTTTCTCTTAACTTCTACCTTTCTCAAATTCTGAAAAATAAAAAAAAGAACAATAGATATAGTTCTCATGAACAAAAATCTTACTGCACCCTCGTTATAGGTGCTCACTCTGTGAATATTTTTCACTTACTCCTCAGGAAGAAG
This sequence comes from Aselliscus stoliczkanus, assembly GCA_033961575.1. Taxonomy (NCBI): domain Eukaryota; kingdom Metazoa; phylum Chordata; class Mammalia; order Chiroptera; family Hipposideridae; genus Aselliscus; species Aselliscus stoliczkanus. Next base: position 65,847,865 of record CM066734.1, on the reverse strand, counting down.
AAAGAAAAGCAAACTTCAAAAACATTACAAATTTGGAACAGAATACTAAGGTTCTTGGTCTGGGGACCAAGAAAGTAGCAGAGCTGGGTTTTGACCCCAATCTATGTGATTCCAGGACATCTTCCTAAACAGGACAGACAGCATACTGCCTTGAGTTAAACATTTTAGCTAAAAGTGATTACTTCTCAGCATAAATTCCCTTATCCCTAAATTTTCTGATCTTGTAAATGTAAAGAGACTGGGTGGTGTCTAAGGTGTCTTTAAATTCTGAGAACTATAGTTGATAGGGCTTCAGTAAGAAAGTGTTGTAATTTTTCCTTCGTCTCCTCTTCAATAATCAAAATTCTAACATCACACTTCCTTACATTGTAAGTCTACATTGCCTTTGGTATAATGTGCAGTATGTTTTAAAAATCTGAATGCTTTTATTTTATATCCTGATGGTTGAGATTCCACAAAATGTAAGGGTGCATTCAGAAGGAAGTCCATCGCAGCTAAAGAAGACAGTAAATCATACGCAACTCACAGAATGGATGTTGGCCTTCATCATTAGCTGTTATTGTCCATTGCCTTCACTGTGTATTTTGGAAACTTATGTTAAAAATATGACTCACAGGGGCCAGCTGAGTGGCTCAGTTGGTTAAGAGCTCACTCAAGGGTCCTACCTGAGTTCTGAGTAACAGCAGCTCGATCCCCAGCCCGAGCCCTGAGCTGCCATTAAGCTGCCAACAGGTGACCGGATGGCTCAACTAAAAAAAAAAAAATACGACTCATTCTCAATGATGTTTCACATCATTTTTTTTTTTTTGCTTGTTAAGTCTCTTTTTAAAAATTATTTATTGTTTTTTCAGTTAAATTTGACATTCAATATTATTTTACATTAGTTTCAGGTGGACACCACAGTGTTTAGACATTTATATAATTTATGCAGCAATGTTCCAAAATTAGTCTAGCACCCACCTGGCTTATTACAACATTATTGACTATATTCCCTATGCTGTACTTTACATCTTTGTGGCTATTTTGTAACTACCAATTCATATTTCTTAACCACTTCATCTTTTTCACCCAACCCCTCAACTCCCCTCCACCCTGACAACCATCAGTTTGTTCTTTGTATTTCTGAATGCGTTTGTGTTTTGTTTGTTAATTTATTTTGTTCTTTAGATTTCACATATAATTGAGATTATGTGGTATTTGTATCTCTCTCTCTCTCTTACTTCTTTCACTTAGCATAACATGCTCTAGGTCCATCCATGTTGTCACAAATGATAAGATTTCATTCTTTTTATGGCCGAGTAATATTCCATTGTATAAATGTATCACTTCTTCTTTATTCGATCATCTGTTGATGGGCACTTGTGTTGTTTCCATATCTTGGCTATTGTAAATAGTGCTACAGTGAACATACAGTGAACCTATGCATATATCTTTTCAAATTAGTGTTTTGGATTTTTTCAGATAAATATGCAGAATTAGAATTGTTGGGACATGTGGTGGTTCTATTTTTAATTTTTTGAGAAACCTGTATGCAGTTTCCCATAGTGGCCACACCAATCTGCAATCCCACCAACAGTGCACCAGGGTTCTCTTTTCTCTACATCCTCACCAACACTTGTTTGTTGATTTATTGATGATAGCCATTCTGACAGGTGTGAGATGATATCTCATTGTGGTTTTTATTTGCATTTCTCTGATGATTAATGACGTTGAGCATCTTTTCATATGTCTATTGGCCATGTGTATTCCTCTTTGGAGAAATGCCTATTCAGGTCCTCTGCCTATTTTCTAATTTGATTGTTTTGTTCTTTTCAGTGTTGAGTTGTATGAATTCTTTATAAATGCCAAGGGTTTTGCTGCCTATATTTTCTTTTAAGAGTTTTATGGTTTCAGGTCTTACATTTAGGTTTTAATGCATTTATCCTTACATGTGGCCTAAGAAGATGTTCTAGTTTCATTTTTCTGCATGTATCTGTCCAGTTTTCCAAATACCATTTATTGAATAGACTGTCTTTACCCATTTTATATTCTTGCCCCCTTTGTCATAGATTAAATGAATGTAATGTCTCATTTCTGATTAAGGAGAACACTTTTAGGTTTTCACCATTGAATATGATGTCACCTTTGGTTTTGTTATGTATGGTCTTTATTATGTTGAGGTATGTCCCTCTATTCCCACTTTGCTGAGAGTTTTTATTATAAATGCATGCTAGATTTTCTCAAACACTTTTTCCGCATCTATTGATATGACCTTTATTTTTCATTTTGTTTATGTGGTGTATCACGTTAACTGATTTGCTATATTCAACCAACATAGCATGTCAGGAGTAAATCCCACTTGATCATGGTGTATGATTTTGTTATTGTAATCTTGGATTTAGTTTGCTAATACTTTGTTGATTTTTGCATCTAGTTTTCTTTTTTTGTAATGTCATTGATTTTGGAATCAGGGTAATTATGGCCTAATAAGTGTGCCTAGGAGCCATTCCTCCTCTTGAAATTTTTTTAATAGTTTGAGAAGAATAGGTAATTCTTTGAATGTTTGGTAAAATTCACCTATGAAGCCACCTGGTCTAGGACTTTTGTTTGTTGATTAATAATTCAATTTCATTAGTAATAATTGGTTGGTTCATATTATCTCTTTTTTCTTGATTCAGCCTTGAAAGATTGTATGCTTCTAGGAATTTATCAATTTCTTCCAGATTGTCCAATTACTTGATGTATAATTAGTTATAACCTTTTTTTAAAATAATTTTATGTATTTCTTAGGTGTCCATTGCCACTTCTCTTTCATTTCTGATTTTATTTATTTGGGTCATCTTTCTTTCTTTCTTTCTTTCTTTCTTTCTTTCTTTCTTTCTTTCTTTTTTAATGAGTCTGGTTAAAGGCTTATTAATTTGTTTATCCTTTTAAATAACCAGCTCTTGAGTTCATTGATCTTTTGAATTGTTTTGTGTGTGTGAGTGGTTTTTTTAGAGTCCGTATCATTTATTTCCACGCTGATCTTTACTATTTCTTTCCTTCTGTTCACTTAGGGCTTTATTTGATGTTCTTTTTCTAGTTCCTGTAAGTATAAAGTTAAACTGTTAATTTGATATTTCTCTTTTGTCTTGAGGTAGACCTGTATTGCTATGAATTTCCCTTGTATAATTGCTTTCATTGTCTCCATGGATCTCACTGGTAACCCACTCATTGTTTAGCAGCATGTTATTTAGTCTCAATGTGTTTGTGTGTTTTTTAGGGGGTTTCTTATAATTCATTTCCACTTTCACACTATTATGGACAGAGAAGACATTTGTTATTATTTCAGTCTTGAATTTCTGGAGACTTGTTTTATGGCCTAATATGTTGTCTTACAAAATGTTTCATGTGCACTTGAAAATAATATATATTCTGCTACTCTGGAGTCGAATGCTCTAAAAATATCAATTAAATCCACCTGGTTTAGTGTGTCATTTAAGGCTGCTCTTTCCTTGTTGATTTTCTGTCTAGAAGATCTATCCATTGGTGTGAATTGGGTGTTAGAGTCCCCTAGTATGATTGTGTTACTGTTGATCTCTCCCTTTATGTCAGTCAATATTTGCTTTATGTATTTAAGTGCTCCTATGTTGAGTGCATAAATGTTTACAAGGGTTATATCCTCTTGTTGGGTTGATCCCTTTATCATTATGTAATGTCCTTATTTTTCTCTTATTATAGCCTTTATTTTAAAGTCTATTTTGTCTGATTTTGCAAAATTCCAGAGACAAAACTACTTGTTCTTTACACCTACAGGAGGGATACTTTAACACATAATATGGGTTAGAAAGGTTTACTTCACAAAGTAATCAGAAAAATTAGACAATTTGCAATTGTAATTTAATAAGTATAGCACTATACTGCTGAAGGAATAAGTGTAAAAGTCATATATAATATAATTGACAAGTAGCATACTTTTCCAAAAGAAAATGACATCATAAAATAACTTTACAAGACTGATGATAAAGAGCTTAAGAAAGAGCCACAAAAAATTTGAAATATCATCTCTTCAGAAGCCTCTTCTATTGTATAAAAGTGAGCATCAGGCTTGCAAGAAAAAAATAATACATATCTATCATCTAGAAGGATACTATAAGAATTGGCTTTCTGCTTTTATTTATAAAGCCATTAATTATTCAAGTTGCTAACCCTAGAAGGAGAGATTCAATCACCACCCAACCAACCTATTTCTCCTCTGTTCTTTCTATACTCATACCTGTTAGTGATTTAATCCAAACACCAAAGCTGGAAACTACAAAATCATCTGGAAATCTGACTTTTCATCTCCCACTAGATATAATCAAGCTGTTTTCAACCTTTTGTCCCTGTCACACTTCAGACATGCCTGTTAAATAGTATGCCAACATTCCCATTTTTTAAAGCAGCGAAATAGGAAAAATGTTGGCTGCACATTATGTACAATGTACAATTTTAATAGCTTCTTAAATGGTTTCTTTCCAACAAATTCTCCAGACACATACTCACATGCACACACACACACACAGCTGAGAACCACTGATCTAACTTGTTACCAAGTACAGTAAAGCCTTGGTTTATGAGCATAATTCATTCTGGAAACATGCTTGTAATCCAAACATTGTATATCAAAGCAAATTTCCCCATAACAAGTAACAGAAACTCAGATGATTTGTTCCATAATCCAAAAATATTCATATAAAAATGATTACAATACTGTAATATAATACAAAATAATAAAGAAAATACAAAATACAAAGAAAAATAAACAAATTAACCTGAATTTATCTTTGAAAACCTTCGTGGCTGGTGTGAGGGAGACAAGAGAGAGAAGGGTTATTGTGTAGGACGACTTTCACTATCACTAACGGAATCACTGTTACCTATTGGGCTCAACGAAATAGTTTTCTTTTCATACAACTTTAACAAGGAACCTATCCAATGACACTCGTTTTTGTCTTTTCTTGAAAATTTCATGAAAATGCGACATTGCATTGTCGTTAAACAAATTCATCTCTCACACTGCTACAGCCTTTACACATTCTCCTAATTTCATATGAAGTGAGGGATTCCTCCACCTTTTTTTCCTCCTCCTCTGCAGGCAAGATCTCCTCCATAACCTCTGAGCATGGGAGATGATCACCCATAATCCCTCAGTGAGAGAGAGAGAGAGAGAGAGAGAGAGAGAGAGAGAGAGAGAAAAGAGAAGAACCATTGGCTCAGTTGTGATCATGTGATGTTTGTCATCAGGTACTACTGGTATTGCAAGACATTGTTTGTTTATCAAGTGACAATTTATTAGAAATTTTTGCTCTTGCAGAAAACTTGCAGAACAAGTTACTCACAATCCAAGATTTCACTGTACTATCATTTCTACCTTCTTATCATTTATCCTATTTGTCCCCTTCCTCTTAATCCTCACCATTGCTTTGCCTCAGGCATTCTTCATTTCTCTCCCGAACATAACAATTGCTCCAATTGACTGAAACGTCCTTGAAAACAAGAACTATATCTTAGCTATTCAATAGATGCAAGACACTTTGCAAGTCACTTAATTATTAGGTTGTCGGAAGAGTCATGACACATTTTGTCTATGTTTTTCAAAGGTCATTTATTTATATAAAGAACAAAGATCAATCAATGATATATTGCCCATTTTGTTCGATAACATTTTTTCATCTTTCAGTGAGCTTCACAATCCCTCATGCACAGAAAGACCTGTCTTTATTTGCAAAAAACCGAACAAGGTGCTGATTTACAGCCTCATCTAAACTGAATTTTATACCACGCAAAAAATTTGAAGAGAGCAAAGCAAATGGAAGTCTGATGGTGCAAGGTCAGGTGAATATGGTGGGTGTGGCAACACATTCCATCCAAGCTCCAATAATTTTTGACAGGTGATCAAACTTGTGTGTTGTCTCGCTTGTCATGATGGAACACAACTCCTTTATAATTAACAAGCCCTGGATGTTTCTGGATGATGGATTCATTCAAACTGACCAATTGCCAACAGTGCACATTCAATTGATTGTTTGGTTCCTCGGTAGGAGTTCAAAAGACACGACATATTTAAAATCCCGCCACACTGAGAGCATAATCTTCCTCTGATGAATGTCTGCTTTAAATGTCGTTTGAGGCAAATCATCACGTCAGGACCAAGGCCATTTGCACACCACATTGTTGTAAACAATCCACTTCTCATCACCAGTTATCAGTCGCTTCAAAATCGGATCGTTTTCCTCGTGTTTAATGAGCATATTGCAGATGTTTATAAACGCCGTCAAATGAACTTGAGTTCATGCAGAACCCAAATATAGAGCCTCCTTATGTATCCCAGCTTCTTCAGGTGATTATGAATGCTTGAATGATGGATGTTCAATGTTTCTGCAATCTCTTGTGTCATGCAATGTGGGTTTGGCTGGATCAATGGTTTTATTTTGTCATCATCAACCTCGGTGGGCCTCCCTGACTGAAGAGTGTCATTGAAATAAAAAACACCAGCATGGAATTTTGTGAACTATTGTTGGCACTGACATTCTTGTAGAGCATTGTCACTGTAAACTCTACTCAACTTTTCACAAGCTTGATTTACATTCTTCCCTTTATGGAAGTAAAACAGTAAAAAATGGCAAAAATGCAGAGTTTGGTCTTCCATCTTCAACTTGTAAAATCTCCAAAACTGAACCAAATTACTCATTTTTTTTTTTTAGAATGAAGCTAGAACTATCAGCTGTCAAATAACATTGCAATAACATAGGTGTGGATGACTCTAGTACTTCCAAAAATGAACTAGTGCCTTCTGTCGCAAATATGCATTATGACTTTTCTAACAACCCAATATCTAAGCCAGTTTTCTCCATCTTAGAGTGGAGATGTAATAGCTCAAGCATTTGTGTGAAGATTAAATGAAATAAAGCAGGGCACGTTCCTAGCACAAGGAATTTCCATAATAAATAAATGGGTAATCAATAAATGCTACTGTTGGGCTGGCCGAGTGGCGCAGTGGTTAAGAGCTGGCTTGGTAAGCCAGTGGCCCCGGCTCTGGTCCCACATATGAGGGCAAGTGACACTGCCCTCAAATAAATAAATAAATAAATAAATAAATAAATGCTACTGTTTTCTTTTTTAGTAGGTATTTGGTAAATAATTATCTGGTTGGATTTCTCTCAATAACATTTTTGCTAATTAAAAATATTTACTATTTAGCATATTCTCAAAGGATCTAGGAGAGTAAGAAAATATTCAATGTGATTTTGAAAAGGCTCTACGAGGATAAAAAGGGATAAAAGTTTAAAAGAGTCAGAAAAATTAACCATAATAGCCTGAGTACAAAACTGGAAAAGTTCTAGACAAACCCTGTCAAAATGATTACTAACTAAACAAATTTCTCTCACATATTTGGATCTTAGGAGTAAATCTCATCTGAGTCTTCCCTGCTCAATTTAACCCACAAGTACAGATTTAATATGATTGTTATCTTAGCTTGTAATAACCTGTTTTATCTTAACCTCTTCCCTCTGAGAATTCTTACTAATATTTGTACAGCCAGTGATTTAAGAAAATTTAGAGAAATTGCTCTCAAAATCTCTCTTTCGAAAGCAATCATCATATTTAAAAAAATTTTTTTTTACTAAAAGCAGTAGCACAAGAACAATAAAAAATTTTAAATCGAAGTAACATAATTCTACCACAGCATAAAGAAATACATTAATTCCTGAGTTTAAAGTGACATGAATTTCAAGGAAAAAAAATTGAAAATTACTATTGATAAAAGAATGTTTATAGAACAAAATTGTTCAAACTTGGAAGACAAATTTTAATGTGAAAAAAGTGTTCAAAAACATTTTACTCTAACACGTCATCACTCAAAATAAAATCAATAGAGTCACTTTCAAACTGGAAAAACACAGGTGTAGGAAAATGAATATTTTGAAATGATAAAAGCAAATGGAAGCAAATAGAAAGGAAGAGAAGTATGAGAAAACAAGTATTTACTGGTGAATTCTATTCAAGCAGCATATATTTAAAGTTCAAATGAAGGGACAGGGACAAGTACTTTTGAGAAAGTCTCAGTGAAGTTTATGGGTTTAGATTAGCAAGGATTAGCCCATTGGGGATTAGCAAAGGTTAACAAAAATTGCCTATTAGATAAGTCCTACATTGGGTTGAAATGCATGAGCTCTATTAATCTTACTATCTTTAGTCATTGGATGGAAGACACACAGGCAACATGGTTTTTCTGTGGACATTGAAGTACAAGGTCTGAAGATTACGTTCACAAACTCATCCTAGAAAAAGTGCTATATACCTCATTGTTGAATATCACTATGGTTACCTTTGAAGTGCTCCCCTTGGGAAGCTATGCACTGATGCCAGCGCTTAGTCCACCCTTCAAAGCAATTTTGGAACTGTTTTCCTGGAATGACCATCAGAACTGTTGTAGTATTAACCTGATGTCCTGAATGTCATAAAAACTGTCTTTCTTTCAATATTTCCCGTGGCTTCAGGTAAAGAAAGAAATCATTGGGGGCCAGGTCAGGTGAGTAGGGAGGGTGTTCCCATACAAAATTTGTTTACTGGCTAAAAACTCCCTCAAAGACAGAACCATATGAGCTGGCGCATTGAATTTTTAGTTATGAATTTGTACCAACTGGACAAACAGTTAACAAAGTTTACTATTTGGAACTGCTCAAAAGGCTGCTTTAAAAAGTTAGACAAGGGCCGGCCGAGTGGCGCATTGGTTAAGCGCTGGTTTTGGGATGCCAGCGGCCCCGGTTCGGATCCCACAGGAGGGCCAGTGACACTGCCCTCTACAGCTAACAACAGCTCCACCTGGAGCTGGGCTGTGCGAGCCCTGGTGATGGTGTGGGCTGCAGCCCCTGCTGCAGTGGGCTGCCATAGGCTACAGTGAGTGGCCCGCAGCCAGCGTGAGCGGCTGACAGCCAAGAGTGAGCTGCCAATAGCCGCAGTGAGCGACATCCAGAGGCCAGCGACCGATCTGCCTCATCAGGGAAGAGCGCAATGACGATACCAACAGTGAAGCAACATCCTCCGCAACTAGACTGAAGAACAAAAAGACAGCAACTTGTCTGTTCCCCTTCCCCGATTCCCCAACGCTGTTCCCCTCCGCCAATTCCCCAATAAAATCTTTAAAAAAAAAAAAAAAAAGTTAGACAAAAAAACAAAAAACCCTGAGCTTTTCATCAACAATTCATGGCTCTTGCATCACAACAATGCACCAGCTCACACGACATCGTCTGTGAGGGAGTTTTCAGCCAGTAGACAAAATTTGTATTAAAACACCCTTCCTACTCACCTGATCTGGCCCCTAATGATTTCTTTCTTTACCTGAAGATACAGAAAATATTAAAAGGAAGACATTTTGATGACATTCAAGACATCAAGGATAATACGATCACAGTTCTGATGGCCATTCCAGAAAAGGAGTTCCAAAATTGCTTTGAAGGGTGGACTAGGCACTGGTGTAGGTGCATAGCTTCCCAAGGGAAGGAAGTACTTTGAAGGTGACCATTGTGTGTGCTATTCAGCAATGAGGCATGTAGCACTTTTTCTAGGATGAATTGTGAATCTAATTGACCAACCTCATATTTACATATAAAACATTGACCGTGGTATTAAAAAATATAGACATAACACAAAAGCAGAAGAAGTTGAGAACAGTGTAGAAAAAGAATAGTGGAAAGGATATAAGATCTCAACATATATTGTCAAAATATGAGGAGTCAAGACATGTACTCTTGAGGTGATGGTACAGTACACTTTGAATAAGTGTATTATTCAGATAGAGAGAAGTAACCATAGAGGAATTAAAATAATGATATAATGTTTTGTTAGTATCACATTATAACCTGCCTGTCTGCCTCCATGCACCTCTCCATAAAGACAGATCATAACTTCAATATTATGCTTACTGTATATATCCCCACTTGGCACTAAAGAATGGCTGGCTAGTCAAAGACAGGTAAGATCCCATGAGAGGGACAACCCAAGTCAGACACAGTCGCGTGGGTGCCACTGGGTGCCCATGGGTGCCAGTGGGTACCTGTGGGTGCAAATGAGTTCCATGGGAAAAATCAGGGAGAGGAGAAAAGAGGCATAAACCCCTTGCTTCAGATTCTGACAGCCTGCCTGTGAAATGACCTATTGATATGATAATACCTGTCCTCTCTGCATTCTAATCAGTAAGCCTTGGCAGAGGAAGCTTCTGTCTCTTGGAGGTGCATGACAATAACCTCATGGGGCCTCTGGTAATGGCAGTTTGCAGGCATGAAAAATTAGGCCTGGAGGTTAATTCTTGGGTGTGAGACTCACAGACTGGAAGCTACATTGACCCTTGCTTATGTGTAAGATAATAAAAAGAACAGTCAGGCTGATTCGGGGCTCCAGTCCTGAGGGAAGTCCCCTGACTGTTTTCTCTCCTATTTTGTGTCTCTCTCTCTCTTTTCCTTAACCTTTCGCTGTCCCTTCTTCAATCCCACCTCCTCTGTCATGCAGGAACGCAACAGTTAGAGGGGGTGAGGGGAGGGTATAGAAGTGTGCTGAGTCTTAATCTACCATAGTTTAAAATCAGAGATTTCTAAAGTTAATAAACCAAGAAAGAGTAATATGAGCATATCATTTAGAAATATGCCAGTGGAAAAAAATAAGAGGAATTTAAGATGATTAAAGTATTTATTTACAGCAGTGAAATTTGGCATAAGGGAGGGGACTGAAACTTTTCATCATAAACCTTCTGTGACTCTCTGATAAAATTGAAAGCAAAATCATTTAAAAAAAAAATTCTATCTCTACCAAAAATCTGTTTACAATGTAAGATGGACACCTATGATTCTTCTTGAAACATATTTTTCTTAAATTATTTGAAATGTAAAAACAATGTTCTCAACTGAATTTCAGAACAGCAATTTCTTAGAAAGAGATAATATGAGAAGTTCCTGAAAAATACCAAGGGAAGCATTGAACATCCGGTCGTGGGTCTCAAAAATGGCAGAAAAGGCAGCTGCAACCAGAGGTATGAAACAGCCTAAATGGTCCAATGAAGAGATTTAAAAAAAAAAAAAAAAAAAAACTTCTCTGGGAGTAAAGATAAAAAGGGTAATTTTTGTGGTCTGAATAGTGTGTCTTTAAGAAGTGAGGCCAAGGGGACGGCCGAGTGGCGCGGTTGTTAAGCGCTGGCTTTGGAAGCCAGCGGCCCCGGTTCGGGTCCCACATACGAGAGCCAGTGACACTGCCCTCAAAAAAAAACAAAAAGAAGTGAGGCCAAGAATATGGAAACAACAGCACTTACAAATTGTACTCTACAACTGTATAAATATGCTTTGAATACTACTATGAGGATAGTCAAGGAGGTAAGAAGAAGTACGAAACACCATCCCAGGAATGGGATCCAGGGGCAATTTCCAATGCCTGGGCTGCAAAAAGCTAACAGGAAGACATATATGAGAATCCATTGGATGACTGTTACATTAACATGGTAAAAAGTTCTAGGCATTATACATTTGCCATCTAGGATTTAAAACAAAACAAAACAAAACATTTTTAATATTATTTATAAACACATGACACTTTAAATTTTACATCCCTAATGATACATAGTTGTAAATTGAGTGTTGTATGTTCTGATAGACTTCTACTATGCTGTATTCTTCAGAGTAATACTTTCATATAGGTTACATAGTTATCAGCTTTGACCTAAATTGAATCTGAATTCAGTGAGTGTGGTGACCTTACGTGAAATAGTTAGTGTTTTGCCTTTGAGAAGAGAATGTGATAATTTTCAGAGTGTCTAACAGGAATGTAAATTATGGGAGTGTGCTGCAATACTGTGACCTTTTCAGTTTTCAGTAGTTTGAATAGCTGGTCTTTCTACCTACTTGATTAAAGCTCCTCTAATCATCAAGAAAGTTAATGCAAGATAAAACATTTCTTTTTAAATGGCACAGCATTAATCCTTTCATATGGCAGAAGTTGGAATGGGAACTGTTAGACATTTGTAACAAATTTCAATGTCTCTGCTGTAGTTGCAAATCTTTAGACAGCAGCCATTGACTTTGGATGATGAAATTGTGACCTGGTAAAAACTTGATCCAGCACTTTTTAGAATTATGGTATATTACAAATGTGCTTGCCATACAGAGGGTAGACATGACCTTGGAAAGTAACATATCTCCCTCTCCCATAGACCATCACAAATAAACTATGTCTCCTGAGATTTCTGTATATAATGATATACAATGACATCAATTTTATAATACCTTTCAGTAACACACTGCAAAGCAGAAACCTCAATGAAAAGGAGTTCTCATTTATACTCAATGGAATAACTTATGACTGATAAATCTGTGTTGTACTCAGGTAGGTTTTGCTGGCTATTCTACAAACATTTCTTAATTGAAGAACAGCTAATGGAAAAGAAAAATCTAATGTTTTTAAATACATTGGGTTTTTATATACAGTACATTTTTAGGATCATAGAAATTATTTTAATATCAAGTTTTATCCAAAATATTCAGTTGAAGTAAGTTAATTTATATTTCAACACATTGGAGAACAAAGTAAATTGTGAGGAAATATTCAGTCCTTATTTTAGAGTATACTGTTTGATTTTAATCATCAATATGTAAGATCTGGGGTTTTGCTGTACAATATAGTTATTATATTTATTGCTTATAACAAACTTTTTAATGACTGACACAGAGCAGACATTCAACAAATGTAAGGACAATAAGTGACTGAATGATGAATGAGAACACAAGGATAATCACATATGTTAAAATGTGTTCAATTTTCATACTACCAAGTTAACCTGAAATAGCTTTTAGCTGTGTTATAGATTTGGAAAGTAGAAGCATCAATATTTACTGTTAAGAGATTATGTGAATATATTCATATAAACAATTACTGATAGGAGAATAAATATGTACATATAAATAACTACTGACAAGAGTTAGTTCATTTGTTAGTTGGTTAATGAGGAGAATGATAATTATCTGTGGTTGCTCTGAATAAACCGAGTTTGAAATAAGTTGAAAGTAAACCAAATTTCTCACTTGAAACAGTTTTATTTTTCCTAATTTTAAAGCAGACATAACTTCTTAGTGTTCTTTTTTTTCTTTTTTTTTCTTTTTTTAGCTGAGCCATCCTGACTGGCAGCTCAGCAGCAGCTCAGCTTGGGCCGGGCATCGAACTGGTGACCCTTTTGCTCAAAACTCAGTCTTGAGCAAGCTCTTAACCAACTGAGCCACTCAGCTGGCTCAATCTTAGTTGTTTCTTAAAGGACTAAGTCATAACATCCCCTGTTCCTTTTTTGGTGAGATTTTAGCATATATATATATATATATATATATATATATATATATATATATATATCCTTCTGTTTGCTTTTTTTAATTGACTTAATACTAGATTATCTCGCACAGTTTTTTTTCCCCTGACCTCTGTTGATCCTTAAATCAGAAATCTAAACTCTAATCCAAATAAAATAAGTCTCAGTATAGTTGAAAACTAAGCCTATGTGTATATGATTTTTTCTGCATGTCTATTATAAAACAACATAAATGTTCATGTTTTATAAGACTGTTTTGCATCTACTGGGTACATATACGTGTTTACCTCAGGATGAATGTTTCATGTACCCAGAATATACTATATTTTATTTACTACTATTTAATTCAAAACCATTTATGAGGTGTCTAGTATGTGTCAAAGTTGTAGTAGGTGCTAGAGACACTGTTAAACAGATCAGTGACCTGTTAGTTTATATTTCAGCTGGTAAAAGCAGAATATAAACAAATACAAAATTAACAAATGAGACAATTTCAGTTGATGAAAAATTCGTGAAGGCAACAAAGGTGGATAACATACAAAAAAATAATTGGGCCTTGTACTCTATTTCTGTATTGCCATTTATCAAATTAAAAATAACTTTACTATTCTTATTCTATATAAGAAAATAACTGTAACAGGATAAATCGGTAAGGGTTAATTGAAATTGCTTGCAATTGAATTTGCTGACACTGGCATACCCTCAGTCATTGGTCATGTGAAATGTAATTTGGTAGTGCTCTTTGAATGTTGCTTTATATCAATAAATAATAACTCACTTTGCATTAAAAATATTAAAAAACAAGCTAGTGACTTCTCTGTACAAAAGTGGATCAGTAATTTTACATGGCTCTAACCAGCACTATTTGTTCAATCATCAAGGGTCTCAAATTTTGTATGTTTTTCTCTTCTATTGATATACCAATAGAGGTGACTCACCCATTTTAAATCATTGAAGTGTGGATTAAAATATTAGCAATTTGGCCCCCTCTAGATATTTTTATATATTTATATAGAGAGAGCTAGCTAATTGTTACTCAAGATTATGCTGTCTGAAAAATATGGCTGAAAATATTAAATTCTAAATAAAATTACCCAAATTTGGTAGTTAGCAGGATTCATCAATTTAAAGAGAAAGAAATGTTATATTTTAAGAAAAATTCAAAACCCCCAACAGATTTTTCTTTAAGTATCAGATATGGTGTTAAAGTAAGGTGCTATAGAATCTGATACCCCTTTTTCCATGGACACTCTGACACTCTCATCAATCAAACAAGAGCTAAGGCAAAATTGGGCTAAATTGCTAAAGGACCTGTGCAGAGCTCACATTAGGAAAGAATTATTTCTATCCTACTAATACCAAATTACACTCATCATGGGGATCATCTCCCAAGAGATGAACTATAAACCAGAGCTGGGGCTCTGATTATATTGTAAATATGGAAATAACTAAATCCACAATTGCATAATCACCTTCTTATTTCTTATTGAATTCAAAATTATTTTGGATGTTTACTTTAGGTTCAACTTACAGAAGCTGGAAAAATTTAGAAGAGAATATTCCATCACTAGTGGCATTTGAAGAAGGGAGAGAGAAGAAGAGAGGGGTAAAGGTAGAATGAAGGAGGGAGGGAAGGAGGGAAAGGGAGAGGAAATAGAATTCGGTTATTTTCAAGATCTTTTTAGAAACTTAATTAATCCATTCCTACCTTATGACTCTATATATCTGATCAAGATTTTTTTCTGACAATATAGAATTTCTCTAATTGAGAACTGAGCCTAAGTTGTTGTTTTAAGTTGTTAAGACTGTCATTTAAAAGTTGAAAGACATTCCTGTTTACTAAGTGTTAAAACTTGAATTTATCTTTATGCCATTTCCCTTTGGACAGCAAAAGATAAATCACTCAGCAGAACCCTGTGAGTTAGGCAAGATCTTAATGCAAAGAAGCAACTGAAAGAAGAATTTATGGCGCAAACATTTAAGTGTTATATTTAGTAAGGTAGATTTACTGTTTATTGTAGCAGATTTATATTCTGCATAGGCTTCCCTTAGAGTAATTGTTCTTTCCTAAAGAAGAATTTAGACTATCTTACGGCTTATTCTTGTAGAGTTGAGCATGCTATTCCTCTAACAGTTGCTCCTGGGATATCTGGAATGTAGACCTTTAAAAGAATAGGATCTCCAGGCCTGATATGCTCTTCATCTCTCATAAGAGTTGATGAAAACAACCTGGACTAAGGATGCAGCTCACAACTTGGCTCAGAATGATGATGTCGTAAGCTCAGAGGACACAGGTGCTATTATTTCCGACTGAGTTTCTTAGATAAGGGGAAAATGTATTGTGCTAAACTATTGTTCTGTTAACTTTCGCAAAACCATACCCATATTACTAAACAAAGCTGTGTGATTCATGTACTGCGAAAAAGCAGCGTGTCTGGGAACAGACAGAAGTTGAAATCTACCTTGGCACAAGACTGGCTCCTAAGAGAACAAGGAGCATCCTTGTTTGTTTGTTTTTTAATTTGTTTGTTTGTTTGTTTTTGTTTTGTTTGTCCAGAGTAGAATCTACCCCCTGAGCTGTGAACCCTGTGGATCTGGTCCTCTGAAGGGCGCCATTTTCTATTTGCCTAAACAAGATGCCTTTTTCAAATTCAAACATGGGCCCTGGATATACTCACAGAAGCCCTGATTGCAGCCTTGTGGGTGAAAGTCCCCAAAAGACTAGATTTATTCATTGCAAATTATCTGGGAAATTACTTATGGAAAGAGCAATATTTGTAGAGAGATCAGGCACAGAGGTCTGACAAGGAAAAAAAAAAAAGATCATTTCACATACAATTATTTTTTTTCTTAAATACTATGAACATATGTGGACCAGGCAGTTACTCTACAATTTATAAAAATAATGTGGAAAACTTGTTCATAGTAGTTATGGATGAAACTTTGCTTAAAATTGATTAATGTCGATGAGCTGAAATTAACTTGTACAATTTTTTCTCTTTTATCAAGGTATTCAGTTCTTTTGAATTGTGGTGTACATTCAAACAATACAAATCTTTCTTTTCTTTGAGATTTAGCTTGGAAAAGATCACCAAGAAAATATATGATAATCTCCAAAGAGATGTCAGAAGTTTTAGATTCAAAGAAATAACCCAATTTAGAGCTGATGAATAATCAAGCAGAAATCATTTACATAATGCCATTTATATAAACTTTATATATATAAAAAAAGTCATGTGGATTTAAAAATAAGTTGTAATAATCACTTGTGGTAGCTGTGGTTTTTTTGTCTGTCCTTTATATAAATTTTTCATCTTCTCCTAGTTTTAGCAACTTGTTCTAAGCACAAAAATGAGTTTAGAGCTCTGTCAAGCTAATCACCATCAGTCTGCCTCCCACAGTCATTGATTCAGAGAAGCGTATACACTTAAGCAAGTATCTTCAGAGGCCTGGTACAATGTTACATAATTTGGTCCTGGGGAAAAATGCTGGTGGTCTTTCACTGGCATTACTAACCTAGAACCTTGTAGATAAAGGTGATATGGGTCTTATCTCCAGCCACATTAAAGAAGCTTATCTCCAGTCAGAGAAGGTAAGACAAGCATATTGAGAGAAGCACTCACAGTCCTGTGTGAGGTCTAGGCTAAAGAACTGAAGTCAGTACTTCTCTTCCTCTTGTGTGGTGAGCAAATTCCCTTAGAGTTGAATCTCTAACATTAAGCACTCCTTAATCAAGAGAAACCTGCAGAAACAATGAGTTGGTGAATTTGTAAATCTAAGTTCTAGACTTAGTTTTCCTAAAGATTGTTGTGTTTTTAAATGAGGAATTTATTCATTCTGAACCTATCTCATCATCTTTATTAAACAAAGAAGTTATAAAATGATCTTATAACTTTTCTTTTGGTATAACAATCTCCGTTTTAGTGACATATTTTGTCTGGCCTTCATTTTTACATTAAATGCGGAACTCTAACTAAGAGAGAGAATATTAGAGAAAACATTTGCTGTCCCTATAACCCAGGCAAAGAAATCAGTGAAGCAGGGTTGCCTTGTATGAATGTTGAAAAATTGCTTGTGACTGTCAACAATATAATACAACTGTATAGCTCACTCAATAATATTTTTATTGATATATAATTGACATATAACACTGTGTAAATTGTGTTGATATGATACACATACATTGCAATATGATTACCCTCAAGGCATTAGTTAATAATGCCATCACATCAACAAATCACAATTTCTTTTTTTGTTGTGAGAACATTTAAGATGTAGCCTCTTGTTAACTATAATCACAATGCTGTACATTAGATCCCCTGAACTTATTCATCTTCTAACTGTAAGTTTGTTTCCTTTGACCAACATCTCCACAATTTCCTCATCCCTCAGCCCCTGGTAAACACCGTTCTACTCTCTGTTTCTATGAATTTGGCTTTTTTAGATTCAACATATAAATGATACCACACAGTATTTGTCTTTTGCTATCTGGCTTACCATACTTAACATAATGCCCTCAAGATCTACCTGTGTTGTCCCAAATATATGTCTGTGTGTATCAATCACATCTTCTTTATAAATTCATTTGTTGACTGACTCTTGTGTTGTTACCAAATCTTGGCTATTGTGAAAAATGCTGCAATAAACATAAGAATACAGATATCTTCTCAATATCCTGTTTTCATTTCCTTTGGATATATAATCAGTAGTGAAACTGCTAGATCATATGGAAGATTGACTTTTAATTTTTTGAGGAACTTCCACTGTTCTCCATAGTGGATAAACAAATTTGCAATCCCACCAACAGTGTACAGGGTCCCCTTTTCTCCACATCCTCACCAACACTTATTTCTTGTTTTCTTCATGATAACCATTCTAACAGCTGTGAAGTGGTCATCTCATTGTGGTTTTGATTTCCCTGATGAATAATAATATCTAATATCTTTTCATGTACCTGTTGGCCATTTAAATTTTGATTTCTTATTTGGGAAAATATCTGTTAAGTTCCTCTGCATATTTTTAGTTAAATTTTGTTGTTGTTGAGTTGTATGAGTTATTTATATATCTTGGATATTAACTCTTTATCCAATGTAAAACTTCTTTCAAATATTTCTTCATTCCATAGGTTGTCTTTTCATTTTGTTGATGATTTCTTTTACCGTGCAGAAACTTTTTTTAATTTGATGTAATCCCACTTGTTGATTTTTGTTTTGTTGTTTGTGCTTTGGTGTCATCTCCATAATCTAGTGGCAAAATCAATGTGAAGGCGCTTTTTCCTGCGTTTTCTTCTAGTTTTATGGTTTCAGGTCCTATGTTTAATTCATTAACAATGGATTAATTCACTAATCCATTTCAAAGTTTTTTGGTGAGTGGTGTTCTTTTTTATCTCAGGATTGTTTTGGCTATTTGGGGTCTTTTGTGGTTCTATACCAACTTTACTATTGTTGTTTCTATTTCTGTGGAAAATGTCATTGGAATTTTGATATGGATTGCACTGAAATCTATAAATGACTTTGGATAATATTGATATTTTAACAATATTAATTCTTCTACTCTATGCACACATGATATCTTTCCATTTGTTTATGTCTTCTTCAATTTCTTTCATCAAAGTTTTGTAGTTTTTATTCTATATATATTTCACTTCCTTGGTTAAATTTATTATACTAAATATTTTATTGTTTATGATGCTATTGTGAATGGGATTGTTTTCTTTATTTCTTTTTCACATACTTCATTGTTAGTGTATAAAAATGCAACTAATTTCTGTATTTTGAATTTCTGTCTTGCAACTTCACTAAGTATGTTGACTAATTCCAATATGTTTTGGTTTCATTTTATATACCTATGATGCTGACTATTCTTTAATAGTCCTCAATGACTATTTTTTAAGTAATTACTATTAATTTGATCCTTTCTAGTTATAGAAACCCAGCAATGAGCAATATAAATAGATCTCTCATGAGACTTACTTTCCAGTGGTATTTTTATAATTAATACATTAACAGATAAGTAAATTAAATAGTTGCAAATTAATGAAAAAAACATAAAAGAAAGTTAATTAGATAATGAAATTTGACCAGGGTAGGATATGGAATGAAGGAAAAATTCTTCAGCAGAAGGGACGTTTGATGAGGCTTGAATGATACAAGAAATCAATCATGTGATGATCTTTGGGTGAAGAATAGAGAAAAATGATTCCAGGAGTTTGAATAAAAAGATATACTGGACTTCAGCTGACTATATAGCAATCATTAAGGGAATCAGTTATTATACTTATGCAGATTCTTGGTTCCCTACTTTTTGCTATTCTATGAATAAATCTGAAGAAATAACAATCATTTATATTTAATTTCTACCCTCTTAATTTTTTGGTGGATCTGCAAAGACAATGCAGAGGGGACATTCAAAAGGGAGTCTTCTTTCTTTTACAACTAAGATCAGTTGGGTAATTAGAAGAAAAAAAGATGGATGAAAAAGCAGGGCCACTTCATATTACCACTATTAAATAGAAATAATTAGAATCAATTAGGTGGAACTGACTCTTTAATTCATTCCAAAATAAATACTACAGTCCAACAACTTTTCACATGTACTCAAGCACATAAAATAGTTAGAAAATCCTATCTCAGCAAATTTAGAAAACATAGTCAATCTTAACTACCTTCCTTTACATACAAAGATTTAGAGTGCTTTTGAGAGATAGGAAAAAAGCTATATCTATCATTCAGATCCAGTCAGGCCCATTATCATGCCTGTCACCCTTGTGATAAAAGCAAAGATGAGTGCAAACTGCTTTTGTAGCTGAGAAACTATCAGTAAGAAAATTGACAGTGTATTTAAATAGTTGATATTTCAAAAGCCAAAAACTTTCCTAGAAAACAATATAAATAGCTGTTTCCATTAATGGAACTAAGCACACTCATCTTAAACCCTTTCTGACAGAATTTGAATAAGTGATAAAACAAACACAGCAATATAAATGTCATCAATTATCTTTTTATGAAAGCTTGTTAATTGGTTCATTTATCAGAATGGACATGAATTTTCATTTCATATTCCTTCCAATTTGCACCTAAGTCCCATCACATATACAAGTATAACTAAAAGCGACAAAATCTACCTGATGGATCTAATATATTTCAATAAACCAGCCAATAAGCACTCAAATCCAGATGAGGCAAAGGCTGCGAGGAGGAGGAGGGGAAAAGTATCATACATGAAAATGGAAGCTAATTTCTATTGCCGACACTTTCAATAACTAATTGGCAATAAGTCCCAAGTAGAATATGTATTTTGTGCCTGATGAATTTGACAATATCCATGGTACAGGGACTCTTCTGCTATGAGGAGTCAACTGTTGCTGGTGGCAAGAATGTAAAGTGCAAGCACTTTGGTATGAAGAGGATGCCTTTGGAGTAAATGCAAAACCCAAAATATATGAATCATTTGTCCAGGTTTTTTGTCCTAAAAACTCAAACTCAGGCCATCTCCAGGGAAGTGTTATACTTTAAGAAGGCAACTCTACCAATATACTTCAACCTGAAGTTGATATAGAGGGAAATATAAACCTCTAAAATGAAATGATTTGTGCTTGTGTCTGGGACAGGATCAACTTCAAGTGCATGTGATCTTCACATAGGGACCCACATTCAGAAAGAGGTCCCAGACCTGGGGAGGGTTCATGCCCCACAGTAGCTGTCTTGAAATTCTTAATCATTTTATCTTTGAAATTGTAGTTTGTAAGTGAAGCCTGATGGACCAATGAAGCATATTTGCGCTGGGGACATGTATCTTTACCTCATTAATATCCTGCATTCCACCACCCTCCCACATCCCTGCCTCTCCTGGGTGGGTTCTCTGCACATGCCCCCACCTAGCAACTGCTGCTGTCCTTAGCCCATGGTGGGGGAGTGAGAGAGTGAGCCTAGGCACACTACTCACACACAGTTGCAAAGCTATGGAACTCTATGCACCTTTAAAAGTCTCCTACGTTGGCCCCCTGAATTTCCCCATGCAAGAAGGAGCTTGTCATCGAATAGAAAATAAAAAATACCACTACAGATGGAGAGACAAACTGTAGAAGAAAGGAAAAATCCTTTATCCTGATATTTTTTTATGAGTTTCAGGTGTAGAAAACAATGTAATATTATTACATTTACACCCCTCACAAAGTAGTATCCTCCCACTCTGAGGAGTACCTCCCACTCAGAGTGGTAGTAGTACACTACCACTCTGACATCATAAATCTCTGTTACAATTCCATTGACTATATTCCATATGCTGCACTCCACATCCCATGAAATATAATTAAATAATTATATATTTAAATATGTATATTATATATATATATACTATATTTATAGTTGACATTCCATACCATTCAACTTCAGCTTCAGGTGTATAGTGCAGTGGTCAGGCATCTTTCATCCTGATATTTGAACAAGGGGTATCAAATTTCCATTTTCCACTGGGTCCCCCAAATTATGTAGCTGGCCCTGATACCACTTTCCTATCTATATGATCCTTGGCAAATCACTACGTCACTCCAAGTGTGTTTCTTCATCTGTGTTTCTTTTCTGTTTACACATGGTGCCAACTGAAAATGGGATTGTC
The DNA here is from genome assembly GCA_033961575.1 of Aselliscus stoliczkanus. Taxonomy (NCBI): domain Eukaryota; kingdom Metazoa; phylum Chordata; class Mammalia; order Chiroptera; family Hipposideridae; genus Aselliscus; species Aselliscus stoliczkanus. Next base: position 65,825,910 of record CM066734.1, on the reverse strand, counting down.
CTCACAAAAAATACAGGAGCAGGAGGAAACAGAATGAGTTGGCTTTTAGTTGATTCATTCATGATTACTCCTGGTTCTAAATCACTTGGAACATACATATGTATAGATCATACAAATCTATAGACCATCCAATAGAACTACCAATTCTAGTGGTACCTCTGCCAGGTCAGAGGGAGAGAAAATGTTTCTCAAAGGTCAGGTTACCATTTGAAAACACTTTCCATAGAATTCATTTTATAAATTTTATCCAGGTTCAGAATCTATAGTATTTTTTAGTCCCAGGGTTAAACTACTTATCTATAACAGATTAAATAAGATTGTGTCGTGGGGATTAGAAAACTGTCACTTTTAACATTATAATGCTATTATTACATTTTCATGGGAAATGTATTTTGCATTTCAAAATACCCAAACATATCCAAATGAACTTGGATGATGTGGCCTGATGGCATGCTGGAGGCAGACTGACAGTAATGCATTTTAAGGAGATTTCACTCATGGGTGTTAGGAATGTACAAATTAAATAATACCTTCTTCACCCCTTTAGCTGTCCTCTACCCCACATTTCTAATTAAAACTTCACATGCTGGAAGGAGATTTAAATCCAGGATACCTTGAAGTCAGAGCTTCTCTCTTTACCATTGGTTCCTGTGTGTATTTCTTCAACCTCTTCATATTTTCACCAGTTAAATTGTAAATGCACCAATGCCCATGTCAATTTCTAATTTAATGATCAAAAGGTGACTAAACATTCATATGAAAATATTTTTGCACTGTTGGCAGTTTTCTATCCTTTCTGTCATCAAGAAATACAGTTCTTTAAATAGTTATTACTCAAGGAATATTTAGCTCAGGATACAGAAAGATGATCTTCTTAGGTAGGGTCAAAAGTAAGCACATATTAGAATCATGTTTCTAAAACTTAATTTCACCGTGAAGCTGGAGTTATTAGAAGCACATCTTCCCTGCAAGTAGAATTTACAATTTATACGCATTACCTACTAGTTTGGACTTTATGGCACAGCGGCAACAAATACATAATTTAGTAGTTGGGCTTATTCTCATTGCCCTACACACATCAATTATCCTCACTCCCAGCCTGTATACTAGGTTGACGGGCAGTACTTAAATGTGGGTCTCTGGACTCTTTTCCACTTTCTAATCACATGGGGTGTTAAGGAATCTTTCAAGTACATTGGGAAAATCCAAAACATCTGAGTGGGTAAGAGTATTCTAAATTAAATGTTTTTAAACTTACAGAAGATTATATCATTTTAACAGGAAAAGGGAAAACTTGCAGTTCTCTCATGTACCAATACCACTTCAAGTTAAAATAATCAGATTATATACAGCCCAAAATTTTTTCTTTGCAATTTTAAGGGAAATGAATGGGGAATATGTGGTTAACATGGAGGAGACTTGAAAACTACTTACTTATAAGGCGAGGATCTAAGGGTCTTTAAGGCTTTTATCTGAGAGTACAAAGTAAGGAGATGTGCATATTTGACTGGGCTAAAAATAGAACCCATCTCTCAAATGGGGCTTCATGCTTAAATCTATGAGGCACTGATCTGATCTGTTCAGTCCTTTTATTAAATTTGTTCTAGTCACATATTTCCATGTTCAAAACTCACTATAAATCTTACGTTGAGAGTGACATAAATCAGATCATTCAATATCCTGATGACTAAAGCTCTAATTTTTTGACTCCATAAACCCCTTCTCTAAACATTGTAACATTAATTATGAAACATTTTATCACAGATCTGTTGTTTCCCTTGATTATAATTCCTTTGTCTTCCCTTAAAGATTCTTGTTTTTGTACACTGTTCCTTTTTCTCTGTTTAGTTGTTATTCTCTTCCATTTAAGAAACATTATGTAATGCTTTTTTTAACCATGTTTATGTTAAACTTCTTAAAATGAGTTTATAGAAATCTATGTCCTTAATATATCAATGTGCATATGGAATGACTTAAAATTATATTTTAGATATATGCATTCATATTCTCTCTCTCTCTCTCTCTCACACACACACACACACACACACACACACACACTTATTCCATTTCAACGCTTGTAAAATTAATGAAATTCTGTATGATGATAAATCTTTTCCTATTGCTACAGTTTGACTAGATATAAAGTAATATATAATGATTTATAGCAATACAAAATGAATGTCCTAAGTCTAAGATGACCTTCTAAAATTGTATTATAAAGTCATTTAAGTTTAAAGCATTCAAAATATATTAACCTTAACTAACATATTAAGCGAATTTGCTGGTCTATTTATTTACTTCCAATTTGGTTTAAGAAATGTAATCACTAACACTAGCATGTTTTCATTGCTCAGTAAAACCTCTTAAATATGTATGAATTCTCTTTGCACTGGGATCATACTCTGAAAGCTAAACATGTGTATTTGGCTTTTGTAATTTTACAAAACAAATTACATCCATGATTAATATATTTGAGAAGGATAAATCATACAAGACACTGAAGTGCTGATACAAGGAAATATCATGACAAAAACTCAAGTTAAAAATAAAATTAATAAATACCTATAGCCCCCTTCACAAAGAATAAATCTTGGTGATTATTGCCTATGTTGTTTTGTTCTTTTATCTAAGGTTCACCTCAGATAGTGGTGATAGATGTAGTTCAGGAAAGAGTTATAATAGGAATTCTCAGTGTGCTTCAGAAAAAGAGAATGAAAGTTGTTTGATACTCATACAGCTCCTGTCAGGAGGAAAATACCGAAGCTAGCATTTAGCAGTTATCAAAAATAATAAATAATATTGTACAGCACTTCCTCTTCCAAGGCATTATTCTAATACACACACACACACACACACACACACACACACACACACACACACACTGGGGTGCCAACAAAATAAATACAAGTGGACACTGGTCAACGTTGCTCAAGCAGTAGTTTGCCACAGTCAGAAGTGTCTGGACACTGATAGTAACTACTTTGAGCACCTCTTGTAATTGCAGAAGTCAAGCATGAGTTGTATTCATCTTTTGTTATTGGTATATATTGAGTATTACAATTTTAATAGTTTTTTTCCTTTCTTAAAATGTGTCTACATTTTTTGGCTACTCTCTCTCTCTCTCTCTCTCTCTCTCTCTCTCTCTCTCTCACCGTTTATTTTGCATACCTGTTAATTTATTTGGAAGTCTATATGATTTTTTATAATTTCCTACTCTCCTTGTGGGATTTTTTTGGAGGGAGACCTATAGATTGGTTATCACTTATATGAAAGAGCAGGCCACTTACTTGGGCTGTTATTCAACTTAGCTGACTAGAAAGTCCCTACTTTCTGTTTCCCTTAGCCATGACCATTTTTTACCTTTATGAAATGTCACATAATTATATGTTTGAAATTTTTGCTGCATAAAGATGAAGAAAGTGTTGATTGCAAGTAACAGAAACTGAACTCAACCTAGCTTAGGAATAAAGAGAATTTATTGCTTTACAGAGACCATAGGAAGAAGGAACAAATAAACTGTAAGACTTGAAGATAAACAGCTCAAATTTGGGAATAACAAAAGCCAAGGACCATAATGTTGATAAAACAGCCTCTCTCCTCACACAAACACATTTTCTCTTTCTCTCTCATTCCCATTCTCTCTCTCTCTCTCTCTCTCTCTCTCTCTCTTCCTCTCTCTCTCTACCTGCCCCTATCTCTATCTCTCTCTATTTCTCTCTCTCCCTCCTCCCTCTTTTTCTCTCTCTTTTTAAAGTACATCAGTTTTGTTTCTCCACAGAGTTTCTCCAAATAGTGGGAAACATGGGAACAGGCAGTTTGAGCACCTCATATCCCATGATTTCTACCACAGAAGGCTGGCTCCTTTTCCTAGCTCCCAGTTTTACATTTGCAGTGAAGAACCATGATTGATTATTGATAACCATACACCTCATCTCCATCAACTGTGGCCAAAGAGTGAATTATGTGAATATCTAATGCTTTCCTCTGGAACTGCTGGAAAAGAAAAAGGAGCATCCGCCAAATGAAAAGGGAGGGAGGAGGACATGAGAAGGGAGGTAACACTGGTCAGACAGAAACTAAATAAATGCATGAAAAACAATTCATGCACTATAAAACTATAAATGAAATGAAACTAGATGAACATTTATTTTGTTTCTTGTTTGTTAAAGAAAGAACAATGGATTTTTTTTATGTTAATCCAGATGATAAATCACTACTTTTATGGACCATTAACAACAATTTAGAGATATCCTTTGCTAATTCTATTCAATAGATTGGGTGGTCTAACTGCTAATAACTTTACTCTGTATTTGTATTGTATACAAGCATAATATAGTCATAATTAGTTCTAACACTTATGAAGAGTAATGTTGCATGAAAAAAAATCAATGGTGGGTATAAGAGTGATGGGATTATGTGTCACAGAACTGGCCCTCTCAGCTGAACAGCAAGTAAAGTTTGCCTTCCTGAGCACCCCCTTCTACCCATGCATATTATGTATGTATGCATGTGATATGTATGTCCACTAGGTTATGGATTTGCTAGGAAAGGCTCTATATCATGTTTTTGTGCAAGTTTTCATTTTCTTTCCATTTAATTGGTAAAAGACAACATAAAATAGTAAACTTAAAATTAAAATAAATTTGTAAATCAAAGTTCTAAGCATCTAGCCTCCTTCCATTAATAGCACATGTGATCTCTTACATACATATTCTGGAAAATATTTCTCTATATTTGTTGCTCAAATCTAAAGTATAATTCTCATTAAGAATGTCTTAATAATTGTTTTAATTTCAATTACAGGTGATACACAAAACTATATTAGTTTTAAGTGTACCATATAGTGATTGGACATTTATATAACTTACAAGGTAATCACCCTGATAGATCTAGTAACCACCTGACACTATACATAGTTATTATACTATTATTGACTATATGCCTTATGCTATACTTTACATCCCCATGACTACTTTGTAAGTATCAATTTATACTTCTTAATTCCTTAGCCTTTTTAACCCATCTCCCAATCTCCCCGCTAGCAGTTCTGTTTCTATGAGTTTGTTTCTGTTTTTGTTTTGTTTTGTTTCATTTTGTTTTTTTAGGTTCCAATTATAATTAAAATCATATGGCATTAGTCTTTCTGTGTCTGACTTACTCCACTCAGCATAATGCATCCATGTTGTTGCAGATGGTAAGATTTAATTATTTTTAATGGCTGAGAATTATTCCATTGTACATATGAACCACCTCTTCTTTATCCATTAATCTTTTGATGGACATAGGCTACCTGGTTACAGGATACCTTCAAATCTTGGCTATTGTAAATAATGCTGCATTTGAAGTAGTGTTTTGAGTATCTTCAGATAAATACCCAGAAGCTGCATTATTGGGTCCTTCATTGTCTCTTGCAGTAGCCTTTGTTTTAAAATCTATTTTGTCTGGTGTAAGTATTGCTACACCCTCTTTTTTATTGTTTTTGTTTCCATTTTCATGAAATATCTTTATTCATCCCTTTACTTTTAGTCTGTGGGTGTCTTTTGATGTGAAGTGAGTCTTGTAGGCAGCATATTGGTACGTAAGGGTCTTGTTCTATCCTTCAATTCTAAATGATAGCATTGCTAGGTAGAGTAATCTTGGTTGTAGTTCGTTTCATTTCATTACTTTGAATATTTCATGCCAATCTCTTCTGGCCTGCAAAGTTTCTGCTGTGAAATCAGCTGACAGTCTTATGGGAACTCTCTTGTAGGTAACTGACTACTTTTATACAGCTGCTTTTAAGATTCTCTATGGGACTTTTGGGGAAAGATGTTGGAGTAGGTAAACAGTTCATTTACCTCTTTTCATGTCCACATCAAAATTACAACTACACTACAGAACAACCATCATTGAGAATCTCTAAAAGTCTTGCTGAACTTAAGCCCTACAATAAAGAACAAACAGAAGAAGCTACCTTGAGAATGGTAGGAGGGGCAAAGATGTGGAATGGGTTGGTCCCACACCTGCATGTGACCATTAAAAATCTGGAGAGATATCTCTGCTGCTGAAGTCCTCCTGGAGGAACAATGGGTCCCAGCCCCACACCAGGCTCTTGAGCCTAGGGTTCCAGTGCTGAGGAGGAAAGTCCCCATAATTTCCGGCTGTGAGTACCAGTGAAGATTGTGGCTGAGTGAGAAGAGACATACTGCCATCCCAGGCACTCCTATTAAAGGGCCTGTGCACACTTATTCACTGTTGGACTCACTCACTTTGAGCACTGGGGCAGTAGCTCGAAAGGTGCCAGGAACAGACATAGAGATCTGAGTTTTCTGGCCTCAGAGTGAGGGCATGAGGGGCAGCTTTCTCCTGGACAGAGGAGCAGGTAGAAGCCATTGTTTCTTTGTTGAACCCTTCCCCTCCCCAGCATGTAGTTGCAAGCAGCTGCCATATCTGAGTCTCCATCAACCTGGCTAACACTATTCCTTTGCCCCACCCTGGTGATTACCTAAGACCCTGTCCCACTCAACTTGTCACACACCAAAGCCACTTCCAGTGACTCTTCAATATAAAAGGCCTTCCTTGGCTCATGCTGTGGAATTTCTTAAAAATCCAAATAAGCAGCATCTGGCTTCAGCATATTCTGTACCTTACTACCTGGGCACTAGTGAGAACTGGCTTTAATGTGCTAATTGGCCTCTCCAGACACCTTCAAGACCAGAGCAGGCAGTAACCATCAGTAAATTGCTTTGTGGTTCACGCCAAGTGGCCCTAAGCAGGGCACAGGCTGCAGCTCAATTTGGCTACAGGGGCCTCCCAAGTGGCCCTGGGGCTGCACGCACAGTGGCCAGCTTTGGACCAAACAGTAGCATCACCAGGCCACTTCGGAGGATAACAGAAATGAAAGGCAGATTGGGCAGCCATCAGAGCCCTGCTAAAGTGAATCCTGCTCTGTAAGATCAGCCTCTGCACCACAGCTCCTCCACTGTAGTCATGGCCAGTCCTCACTCACATCTAATAAGCCAGAGGGTCAATCCTCCCATTGACATGCAAACAGCAACCAAGGCTCAACTACAATAGAAGGGTACACATAATCCACACAAGGGACACACCTGGAGCACCCAGGTCTGGTGATCAGGGGAACTGTGCCACTGGACCACACAGGAAGCCTACTACATAAGGCATCACTAAGACCTGGAGACATAGCATCCCTACCTAATACATAGAAACAAACACAAGGAGGGCAGCCAACAATGAAGAAACAAAGAAACATGTCTCAATTAAAAGAACAGAACAAAATTCCAGCAAAAGAACAAACAAAATGGAGACAAGCAATCTACCAGATGCAGAGTTCAAAACACTGGTTACAAAGATGCTCACTGATCTCAGGGAGAGCTTCAACAAAGAGATAAAAAACATAAAAATGGAGGTAGAAAACATAAAAATAAACCAGTCCAAAATGAAGAATATAATAACTAAAATGAAGAAAAAGGGAATCAATAATAGATTAGATGAAGCACGGGATTGCATCAGCAATTTGGAAGATAAGGTAGCAGAAAACACCCAATCAGAACAGCAAAATGAAAAAAAAATTCCCAAAAAATAAGGATAGTTTAAGGGACCTCTGGGACAACATCAAGCACACAAATATTTATATCATAGGGATATCAGAAGAAGAAAGAACAAGGAATTGAAAAACTATTTGAAGAAATAATGATGGAATACTTCCCTAACCTGGTGAAGGAAATAGGTAAACAAGCCCAGGAAGCACAAAGAGTCCCAAACAAGATGAATCCAAAGAGGCCCAATCAATAAGCCAGTGCTCTGGCTGGGTCTGAAGCTGGTCACAAGGCATCTTCAGAATGCTGCACCTCCAGCCTTCACTTTAAAGCCAGACAGCTCAGTTCCTCCTTGTATGTCTCTGGCACCTTTTGAGCTGCTGCTTCAGTGCTGAGCTCAGAGTGAGTGAGTCTGTCTGAGAATAAGTGTGTGTGGGCCTACTCTAGTCCTGGAATCTCCTAATTAAGAATTTTAATGAGACATTATTTTACTTATTGCTTTGTCTATTTCTTTGTTTGTTTAAAGGCTTCTATTACCTCTCAAATTACAGTTTTTTAGAGGGAACTTATAGACTTCTAGTGCTTGGAAGATGACAAACTAACACAATGTGCTAGTTCTATTATTTACCCTTAACGTGGAGATACTACAGAAGAAAACATGGCCAAGGGTAACAGACCAATAGAAAGCAAAGTGTTCTAAAACATATACTTACTAAATCTGAAAGTCAAGATATTGGTAATTTTAAGAAGCACATAAGAAAATGTGAATATGACTGTGTGTATTAATAAGTGACAAATAGTTACACAAAACTTTCTAATTTGACAGTATTTTCTTTAAAACAGAAAGGGAAAATTTAATCCAACCATTGAAAGGAAAGTTAGGACTAAACAAGTCTTTTTATATGTAGTGCATAGAAATGAAATAAGAAAAAAGAAATATCCCAATATAATATATTTATATATTTATTTGTAATATATGTAAATGGGTTAAATTCACTTATGAAAACATAGATTCTCAGATTAGAAAAAAACTTCAAACAAACCCAACAATGTGTATTATAAGAGATATGTAAAATGGGGATGAAAGGATGAAAATAAAAGAGCAGTAAAATATAACCAGGCCATTATGAATCACAGAAAGATCAAATAAAACTTTCACATGCCATCAAATAAAAATTAAGGCAAAGTATCACAAAGTATAACATAGTAATATATTAGTGTAAAAATATCAAGCTTAATAGAATGCAGTGATCATGATAAATGCATATGATGATAGAGCTTCAAAAAGAATTAAGCAGCAATTTATAAAATCTTAGGGAGAAGTAGATAAGTCAACATTTGCATTTATAGATTTTTAAATGCATTCCTCTCAGGAGTTAGAAAGGTCATGAAGAAAATAATGTTAAATAAAATTATGCCAGACTTCAAAATCACAATTAATAAAGTCACATATGTGCATATTTTATTGTGTAATGTATAAAATATATAAACTTCACATTAAATTAACAGAGAACTCCAAGTACATGTATAACATAAGCAAAAATCAATGATAATCTAGTCCAAAAAGAAACTTTCATGAATTCTAAAATTTTACCAGAACACAGATTTTTGTACTCCAACCTTATGCAATTAAACTTGAAATAAAAAGAATTGAAAAAATAACTACATACAGCCCAAACTAATTAATAAGTAAATTTCATGTTTAATAGGAAATCAAAAGAAAAATTACAAAATACTATGAAATATATTAAAATGAAAATGCTAAAACTAAATGTATAGAATATAGCTGAAGTAATCATTAAAGGTATGTTTGTAGCTTTAAACTCATTTATCAGAAAAATAATACTTGAAAATAAATGACTGTTCAATTCAAGAACTCAGGGAGAGAGAAACAAAGAAAGCCAAAAGAATAAAAGAGAAAGGAGGTTACAAATATGAACAGAAATTAATTACACATATTTTTATTGATTTATTTTTATAATTAGTTTTAGTTGTACAAAACAACATAGTAATTAGACATTTATATTCCTCACAAAGTGATAACCCATCTGACACTATATATAGTTATTACAATATTATTCATTATATTCCCTATACTTTACTTTGTCCTATGATTATCTATTTTAATTATAGTTGATATTCAATATTATTTTATATTAGTTTCAGGTGTACAACATAGTGATTAGGCATTTATACAATTTCTAGAGTGATCCCCAATAAGTCTATTACTTAGTTTTACAATATATTGACTATATTTTCCATATTGTATTTTATATCCCTGTGACTATTTTGTAACTATCAATCTGTACTACTTAATGCCTTCACCTTTCTCACCCAGTTCCCCAACACCCTTCCTATCTAGTAACCATCAATTTGTTCTCTGTATCTACCAGTTTATTTCTGTTTTGTTTGTTCATTTATTCTGTTCCTTGGACTCCACATATTAGTGAGATTATATGGTATTTATCTTTCTCAGTCTGAGTTATTTTGCTCAGGCCATAGTAATTAAAACAGCATGTTATTGACATAAAAATAGACACAGGTCAACTGAACAGAATAGAGATTCCAGATATAAATCCATGCCTATGTGGTCATTTAATCTATGACAAAGGAAGCAAGAATTTACATTGGGATAAAGATAGTCTATTCAATAAATGGAGCTGGGAAAACTGGACAGATACATGAAAAAAAAAAAATGAAGCTGGACCACCTTCTGAAGATGTATATATAAGAATAAACTCAAAATGGATTAAAGACTTAAATGTAAGACCTGAAACCATAAAACTCCTAGAAGTAGAAAATAAACTCTCAGACATTACCCTTAGTAATATTTTCACTGATTCGTCTCCTTGGGCAAGGGAAACAAACAAATGAAAAAACAGCAACAACAACAAATGAGAATACACTGAACTAAAAAGGTTTTACAGAGCAAAGGAAACCATTAACAAAATTGAAAGACATCCTACTGAATGGGAGAAGATATTTGACAATGATACATCTGATAGTGGGTTAATATCCAAAATTTATAAAAGTCTCAGGGCCGGCCAAGTGGCAAGGTGGTTAAGCACTGGCTTGGGAAGCCAGCAGCCCCGGTTCGGTCCCACATATGAGGGCCAATGACACTGCCCTCAAAAAAAAAAAAAAAAAAAAATGTAAAAGTCTCATACAACTCAACACCAAAAAACAAACAATTCAATTAATGAATGGGCAGAGAATCCAAACAGACATTTCTCCGAAGAGGACATACAGATGGCTAAGAGACATATGAAAAGATGATCAATGTCACTAAACATAAGAGAAATGCAAATTTAAACCACAATAAGGTATCATCTCACACCTGTCAGAATGACTATCATTGATTAAATCAAAAAACAACAAGTGCCGGCAAGGATGTGGAGAAAAGGGACTCTCGTGTGCACTGTTGGTGGGACTGCAGATTGGTGCAGCCACTATGGAAACAATATGGCGGTTCCTCAAAAAATTAAAAGTGAACTACCTGATGACCCAACAGTTCTACCCCTGGGTATTTATCCAAAGAAATCCAACACTCTAATTTGAAAAGATATATATATATATATATATATATATATATATATATATATATATATATCCCTATGTTTACTGCAATGCTATTCACGATAGCCAAGATAAGGAAACAACGGGAATGGCCATAACTAGATGATTGGGTAAAGAAATTGTGATACATACATACAATGGAGTATTACTCTGCCATAAACAAGAATAAAATCATACCATTTGTGACAACATGGATGAACCTAGAGGATATTATTGTAATTATACATATTTTTAGAAGGGGATCAGAAAGGTAAATCTTTGGAACATTCAACAACATAGAAAATCTTCCAAGAAGGAATAACAAAAACAAAGCAAATGAAAATATGGAAAAATACAATTAATGTTAAAATAATTAAGAAGTAATATATTACTATTACATCCATCTTAAAACATAGACCACTATAAAATGCCAATTTTCAAAAAGTGAAAATCTTGAACAGACCAATGTACCTAAATAAATTCAAATAGTAGAAAAGTAAAAAACACACGAAGAAAACTATATTTTAAAGGCTAATATATATATTTAAGAAAATATTTCGGGCCGGCCGTGTGGCACAGTGATTAAGTGCTGGCCTTGGAAGCCAGCGGCCCCGGTTCGGTTCCACATATGAGGGCCAGTGACACTGCCCTCAAAAAAAAAAAAATATTTCATATATATATATATATATATATATATATATATATATATATATATAAAATGCATATTAAAGTGGGTGCTATTGGAGAGAGGAAATAGGAGTAAAAGTAAGGGGAAAGGAAAAATAATGCAAGGCTACAATATCATGCAGTAAAATACAATAAAGATTCTTTAGATAAATTGATGATAACATTGTCCTAATTACTGGCAAAGAAAATAAAATGAGAAAGCAATATTATATACAGAAGAGAACATCTTTAAATAGCTTTATGTAACACCAATGTTTACCAGCCCTATGGAAAGTATTCCACTAATAACAATGAACTCCTTACACCAAAGCAATTTTAGATGCATTATCAATTATCATATATGAATATCCAAGTAAATGCCAGAAGTATAACATTATTTAGTTATTGTGGCATAGTGTATTTTACATCTACCTCACACTAAAAATCATTTAGTTTAATCAGTTTTGATTATGCAACCATTATAAATAACATAAATAATTTGTAGGTCCTCTTTAGTTTAAGGAAAAATGCAAAGAAAAACAGCTGCATTTATTTGGCTGCTTGCAGTATAAACAAGGACTACAAGTGACTAAAGACCACAAGTAACAAGTTCTCTGCATGTATATTTTCTTTTTTTAAATTTAGGTCAAATGTAATTTCTGCTTTCCTCCTTCCCTACCCTTTTTATATGCATGCATGTTATAATCGAATCCTATGACTAATGTCTCTTTTTAACATAAACATGAGGGAGATACTCCCTTTAAAACTATCTACTGGGCCGGCTGAGTGACGCGGTGGTTAAGTGCTGGTTTGGGAAGCCAGCGGCCCCGGTTCGGGTCCCACATATGAGGGCCAGTGACACTCGTCTCAAAAAAAGAAAAAAAAAAACCCAAACTATCTACTATTGTAAACAGAAGAAAGTGTAAACATTCTTCTATTATTTTCTACCTCTCTGTTAGTAGTGGAACAATCCACTGAGTCAATATAAACTCAATAATTGAGTTTATATTGAACTTAAAGACACCCTATATTTATTTTCAAAGCAAGAATCTAGATCAGTGAAAATTCCTGCTGAGTATTGTTTCCATCTTAGCAAACCATCCACACTCATATATTTGCCAAGTCATACAGCAATATCAGCAGTTACCCATCCTAAATGATGAGGTGTTAATAATGACTTTATAAATGAAGGCACTTCAGTCCATAAGTACCTGCAAATTGTTATTAGAGTACTTATTATTTCTAAATCACTCATAATTAGTTATCAGTTTCTCATACAGCAAGTTGAAAATATTGGGGGTGCCAAAAAATGTACACAAGTGGACACTTTGGTCAATGTTGCCCAAGCAGTAGTTCACCATAATCAAAAGTGTCTGGACACTGATGGTAACCACTTTGAGCACCACTTGTCAAATGTGACTTGTACTCATCTTTTGTTATCAGTATATGTTGAGTATTACAATTTAATACAATTTTCCTTTCTTAAAATGTGTATACATTTTTTGGCACATTCTGTATATAAAATTACAACTTCTATGTGTATTAAATTAAGTCAACAAACCCTATGCAAGATTTCTCAGTAATGTCTTATTAAATGCCTTTGCTAGGAGTTATTTTGGAAACTTTCTCATTTGTTTACTTTTTTAAAAAATTCACATTTGTTTGGGAAAGGGAAATTTCTTTAACATATTTCCAATATTTCTATAACTCGGTACACAAATAAAAATAATACTAACTAATCATGCTCCACAATAACAGAATTTCATCTTTCTATAAAGCCAGATATATTTAGAATGCTATAATCCTAGATCACAACCCTCTGTAAATCTCTAACAACACTATCCATTATATATCTATTTTACAGCAGACATGTGCCACACACATACACACACACACCCCACAACACACATATGTATGCAACACATTCAACCATATACTGCTCATTCCTGCTAGTATCTCATTTTTTCATGCTCTTCCCTTTCCTCATATATTCTTCTCTATTCTTTGTTTGTTATGATATAATGATTTTATTAATAAATAAAGAAATGAGCAGATGACTAAAAGAATGAAATTCAATATTATGCACTGAGTTTTCTACTGAACTCATAAAAAAATATATATCCTCCTTTTTCCCCTAGCTTGAATTAGTTTTTTTCACCTTTTATGTATCTACAATGTGTAGAATAATGTCCCCTCCCTCCACCAAAGATGCCCTAAGCTTAGATACTTGTCAATATATTACCTTATATGGAAAGTACAGCTTTGCAAGTATGATTAAATGAGGAATCTTCAGATAAGGAGATTGCGCTGGATTATTTGGGAATCTAATGTAACCACAAAGGTCTTTATCAGTGGAAGAAGGAGATCAGAGTCAGAAAGACAGGTTGAAGTTGCTACTTTGCAGCTTTGAAGATGATGAGGCCACTAACTAAGGAATGCAGGTGGTCTCTAGAAACTGAAAAAGTCAACCATATGGATTGTCCCCTGAAGCCTCCAGAAGGAAGACAGCCTTGCTGGCTGACATCTTGATTTTAGGACCTCTGATTTCCAACACTTTAAAATAATACATTTGTGTTATTTTAAGCCACTACGTGTGTGGTAAATTGTTACAGCAGCAATAGAAAACCAATACAGTGTCCATGAACTCGTTTTTTTATCCTTCAAAGTATGTTTGTTTCTCCTTCTTTACCAAACATTTTCTTGAGCATCATGCTTCCTTTATCTGGAAATAAGAGCTTACTATATAGCAAAAACGTCAGAAAGAGGTTTTATAATGTCAGCCAGATGTTTTCCCCACCTATTTATTATCTGTTTTGAAATTTACTTTATATTTGCAGATATAGCATATAAATATATATGTGTTTTTAATATAGGTTATCTAGAATGATTCTGGAAGAATCAAGTGTATTATAATTAAAATGTGTGCATTACTTGTCTAAAAAAATAGGACAACACATGGCTCAATCTCAACAAATTCACATAAAAGGAAATATAAGTGTGACTCCAAGTATCTTGAAGAACAATGAAAATTATCACTGTTGTTTAATTTAAAAAGACAACCCTAGGAACACTAAACTGGTGTTCATCAAAAATTCAGAGAAATCATTCATAAACACCAATCTGCATCCTACCCCCATTGTCTCCCCTCATAACAACTGCTCAAATTTCTCTCAACTTTTTCTAATCTCTCAAGTGGTTTCACTCTACTGTGCTCTCTCTTGTCTTGCTGCATTTCCCCCTCATCAAAATTCCAGCCTGTTTCTATCCCCCAAAAGATTCCATCGCCTGCTGACTGAATATAGTCCCTCCACCCCCACTTCAGCTTCCAGTGATTGGCAGCACCACTTCACTCCAGTATAGCTACAGGACTGCCGGGGACCGACATCTGACAAGGTCACATTGCCCTGCTCAGCACTGGATGTTTGGAGTGCTGCCTTATGGTTGGTCATGTAATATCTCCTGCCTCTATGAACCCATGTGCCTTTCCTCCTATAGGAGACAATACATTCACTGCATTTGTGACAAGTTTCTGTGGTACCCTGATGATAGCTGGTTGTGTAAGCCAACGACGGGGCAAGATTTCCTAAAGAAAAGGAAACTCCCTAAAACAGGCTACAACCCGAGGGGACCCCTGAACTGAGATATTGGGGACTCAAACCCCTTGGAAACTGAGGCACAGACCTCTGACAACATAGGCCAAGAAGCCTGCCTGTGGCCTAAGGGCCCTGCTGTGAATGGTCTCCTTGAAGATTAAAGGTCTTCAGGCCATGAGAGTTCCGGTAGGAGGAGACTTCTTGACCATAGGGTATGTTAATAACTTTGTTTAAATTCTTTGACAGATACTGAAGCTTTGACTGAGAAACAGATGCTACCTCCATAGAATAAGAGAGGTGTGAAATCCCCTTTGGTTGCTAGGTATTGTATTTACATAGAAATAGATTTTAGATGCTTTTACCCTAAACACAGCCATTCCTAGTCTTTTGGTATAGCTCAAGTATATGTTCTGTGAGTTTTATGATTGTGTTTAACTGCTAGGATTTAGGATAATTTCTAGATAGTTAAGATAGTTATGATAAACATTCTTTAGATGATATACAAAAACTAAGTCTGGGTTTCATGGTAATTATCATAATAAAGACAAGGTAATCATTTAACAGAAGAGTAAATCACAATACACCCTGGAGAGAGCAATTACAGGGAAGTAAAGACTGAGTAATAGAAACCACCAAACTCATATGATTGAGGTGATGGTCAAGAATCCATATAAAATGAACATGCTCTGGCAATAAAGTGTGACACTTTTTTCTCTTTAACTCCCCCGGTGTCTCCAATGTCTCCCTTCTTTATTTTCCTCCCCTGCCGATGCCGTCTCCACCTGAGGGAAACCCTGGTCAGCGGAGGCTGGTCCCCCGCACAGACGAGACACCTCCATGCACCCTCTTCTCCCTTTTACTGGTGGAATTAAAAAAACAACAACAAAAAAAAACATTAATGGAGAATAATAATCTCAACCCCATTATACGAATCTGAAGATAACACATAGCTAATTAAAGGTAAAAGTACAGATGCATTTACCTTTATGGTTTCCCAAAGCTTCTCTAAAGTAACTGTAAAAGGATTTTTAAAACCATAAGTTCCCTAAAACAAAAAGGTCAAAAACTGTATCGTAACATTTTAGAATCTCAAAACAAAGGAAACTGGTTGATATAACTAATAACGTTGAATCCTAAACCAGTTTGGGAGAAATGAGAGAAAAAAAGCAAAGCAACCAATTTAAAACCAGCGAAAGACTCAGGATTCCTGAAATCATACCTATTTTTGGAAGTAGGGGTGAAAGCAGATCTAAAAATAGGTTTGATCGATACTTCCTTAAATGTAAAACACATGTGCCTGAGGTCTAAATAATAGATGGGAAAACAGTGGGAGGAGAGGCAGCTTGACCCCCACATCTCATTCGCATGCTGCAAAGCAAGGTAAGAGTTTTCTGCATTAGAGATAGCACAGTCCAGGGTTGAGAATTGGTGTCTCATAGGATTTAATGAAAACTTGGCTGTGCAATAAAGGCTGAGTCATCCCCATAGCCAACACTACCTCCATGCCCAACTATCCTCAGACTGAGCTCAGAAACTCATTAAACTGATAACCAAGCTTCATACACCCTCTAAGTAGGAGATTGTAAATGTACTATTGACTGCAGAATCTGACCATTGCAAAGTAGCATCTAAACAATCAAAAAGAACTGATACTGATATAGGGTTACCTGGATAGTGAAGTCCATAGTCAGTAAGCCCCATCGCATACACAAAGCTGATAATTAGTTTTAGTTTTCCTCCCCAACTCTTATTTATTAGCAGACAGCCAAGGATCACCATATTAAAGATGAAATCCTTTATACTTAAACATAGAGAACTAAAAGAAATAGGACAAAACAGATAAGACAAACATGCAGTTGGTAACAGCATCAGGAAAGGTTTCTCATGCAAAATAAGTCCTAATAATTTTTGTAGATGTACACCAGTAAGGAGATATTCAGTTATGGACTGAATGTTTGTGTCCCCTTCCAAATTCATATGTTGACACCCTAATCCCAATATTTGGCAGTGAGGCCTTTGATAAGATCATGAGGTGGAATCTTAATGAATGGGTTTAGTGCCCTTATGAGAAGAAGCCAAAGAGCTAGCTCTCTTCCTGCCATGAGAGAGTACAATGAGAAGTTGGCAGTCTGTGGCTTAAAAGAGAGCTCTCACCAGAATCTGACCATACTGGCACCCTGATCTCAGACTCTCAGCCTCCAGAGCCCTGAGAGGTAATTTCCATTGTTTCTTATGCCACCCAGTCTATGGTAAGTTTTTATAGTAGCCTGAACTGAACTGGGTTAGAAAGGTAGAGAAGAACTCCCTACTTCATAAGTGGGGGCTGTGCATAGTGAAATCCTTCCAATGAGTGGAGTATGGAAAGAGGGGAAAAGAGTAACTTTATAGTTGTGAAATCTGACAGATTCTATCTCAGCAGATGATCAAAGCTGGAGAACTCTCTCTCACTCTTTCTACCCGGTGAAGAGACAATGACAAGGCAGCCTACAAGCCAGGAAGAAGGTGTCTCAACAGAACTTGACCGTACTGGTACCTTGGTCTCAGATTTCCAACCTCAAGAACTATGAAAAATAAGAAAAAAAGTTGAACTCACATAAGAGACAAAGAACTAATTTAATTAGCATATATTTATAAAAACCTAGGAACTGACAAGAAATAAGCAATAACCAAAAATAAATTTTGACAAGGAGCATGAACAGGTAGTTCATAGAAAATGAAATAACATGTTTCTCAAATATTAAAAAAAAGTTTTCATTCATTATAAGAAAAATTATATCTATTAACCAAGGACTGGGTTACTTGTTCTTCACCAGTTAAAGTGACAAAAATCCCAAAGTGACTATGGTGTGCAGCTTTGGAGCTTTCTATAAAAATCGCAAATGTATATAACATTTGCCCTAGAAATTGCACTTTTGGCAATTTATCTTGGTTAATGCATTAACCATATGTTTATATTTGCCCATACATGAAATGGTCCATGAACAAGGTTATTCATTGTAGCATTACTGTCAGAACAAGACATGAAAATTATTCAAATGTCCACAAAGAGAGAACTCAAAGGGATTATTATAAATAAAAATAGAACGAAGAAGCTTGCTATGAGTCATACCAAAAATAGCATCCATGTTTTATTTAGTGATAAAAGCAAGGAAGGATGTGCTGTGATACCTTTTGTGTAAAAAAGGAGAAAAATACATTTTAAACTAATTTGCATAAAAATCTCTCTAGGATTTATGAAAATGCTGATTTTTGTTCTTTTTTTAAAAATTATTTATTTATTTATTTTTAATTAGCTTCAGGTGTACAACACAGTGCAATAGTTATACTTTTTACCCCTCAAAGTGACAACCCCCCCATCCCCCGTTTGGCCACCCCACTCCTCCCCCCCATATCATATATATCTATTACACTTCCTCTGACTCCCTTCCACATTATAATCCACATCCCGTGACTATCTATATATTCAATTACAGTTGGTATACAATATTATACAACCTCAGCTTCAGGTGTACAGTGCAGTGGTCAAGCCTCTTCTCAATCCATGAAATGGTCTCCCTAACAAGACCTATGACCATCTGACCCCTCACAAAATATTTACAACATTATTAATTATATTCTCCAAATTGTCTTTCATATCCCAGTGGCAATATTGTAGTTGCCTATTTTTGCTGTCTAATCCCTTACCCTTCTCCCTCATCCCCACCCCCCTCCCAATTAGCAACCCTGATTTTTCCTCTATATCTATGAGACAGTTTCTGTTTACTTTGCTCATTTATACAATTTTTCAGATTCCACATATGAGTGAGATCATATGGTATTTGTCTTTCTCTGACTGACTTATTTCACTTAACATATTAGTCTCTAGGTCCATCCATATCATTGCAAATGGTACGATTTCATTCTTCTTTATAGCTGCATAATACTCCATTGTATAAATATACCACAGTTTCTTAATCCAGTCATCTACCGATGGGCATTTTGGTTGTTTTCAAGTCTTAGCTATTGTAAATAGCACTGCTATGAACATAGGGGTGCATAAATTTTTTTGAATAAGTGTCTTGGTTTTTTCAGGATAAATATCTAGGAGTGGAATTGCTGGGTCAAATGGTAGCTCTATTTCCAGTTCTTTGAGATACCTCCATACTGACTTCCATAGTGGCTGCACCAATCTGCAGTCCCACCAACAGTGCAGCAGGGTCCCCTTTTCCCCACAGCCCCACCAGCACTTGTTTGTTGATTTATTTGATGATAGCCATTCTGACTGGAGTGAGGTGGTATCTCATTGTGGTTTTTATTTGCATTTCCCTAATGACCAGTGAGGTTGAACATTGAAAATGCTGATTTTGATGGTTGAAAACTGGATGCATGTGTGAGAAGTGAAGGAGTAATTCTTTACATGGTAAAACTTTTTACACAGTTGATTTTCTTAAATGGATAAATGTGTTAGTCAATAGAATGGAAGAAAAGAGTTATCCGCAAACAAATAAAAGCTCTTGGGAAAAATATACATATTCACACATTCAAGACACATACAGAAATACACACATGTAACACACAAAAACATCAAAACAAATAAATAAATTATAATTTTTTAAGTCTCAAAAAAGGGAAAAGATAAAGCAAAGAAGAAATATAAAAGAAATAAGATAAGATGGGGAAAAAAAGAACACCTAAGAAATATTTTAAGACATCATCTTCAAAATGAAGTAAATGCATTCCATATTGAAAATTCCTTTAAAGTGCCCAACACTATGTGATGAAAAACATATTTATCCCAAGGAATATTATCATGAAATTTCAGAACATTGTGGAAAAGATATGCTTACTGAGAGAACAAAAAACAAAGTAAAAAATAAAATAAAACATATTATTGAAGGGATAAAAATAAGAAAGACATTGGATTAATTAATAATGGCATCAGAAGGTAGAATTAATAATAAAATGTAAATTATTGAGGAATCTAGAATTCTGTTCCTATAGCTATGTTTTCAATCAAATGTGAGGGTGGAGTAGGAACATTTTCAGACATCAAGTTTTAAAAAATTATTTCTCTTGCACATTTTATCAAGAATCTATTGGAATAGTTACTCTAAGGGGGAAAAATGCCATAACCCAATAAAATAAAAGACATGGATTCAGGAAATAGGTTATCTAATAGCAGAGTGAGTTGAGGAGAATTCCTTGGTTGATGGTGATGAGAAATAAGAGGGTAGGTTCCATGCAGAATTCCTGGAGAACAACCTATCCAAACTGGCACAGTTCAGAGGCATTCCAGAGAGAAGATGATATTGATAAAATGTCTAAAGCTTATAATTATATTACATGAGGGGGAGTATAAACAACTGGAGGACAGTTTATGGATGAATTAATAAGTATTTTAAAAATATAAGTGAACAAAACAAGATAAATATTAAATATCAAGTATAACAGAAACTTGATAGGGAAAATAATTATATAGGTAAAGTCTTACTTGCTTTAACATAATAATATTTATATAAACAGTAAAACTTAATCTGATCAAAATTGTAAGTTAACTATTTTGAAAGAATGTAGGCGTGAGAGCTGCACTATTAGTGATGGATGGTTGTGGTTAAAATCAAGCTGTCCCTCATCTCCCATGGTTGTGAATTTGATAAACTTGTAACTAAAAAGTCTAGAAGTAAAGGTTTATGTGTGTTGAAAATGATTGCCTCTGGTTATTATTGGTGTTATGGGAGAGGAGGATAGCTATTTTGGTTAATAACTTTTATGGAAGTATTTAGTAACCCTTTTTTTGTATTCATAATTTACCTACATGTAAAAGCTAACAAACATAAGGACAGAGAAAGATTAAGGCATAATAGTATCAAGTTGAGTGTTTTATCGTTTATCATTTGTTCAAAGATCATAAGAAAATTCAATTTTGACTTTCAAATATTAAGAAATATCTCTACTTTTACGTATTATTATAAAAAGCTTTGCGTGGGTAGTCTAAGTGACCATAAAAATTGCCTTCGCATGTAAATCAAGTTAAGAATGGATGGATGCACTGAATCTAGAATTTACTTCTTACTCAAATTTGTCCCAAAATGAAGTAATCATAATTGACAGAAAAACTCATAGGGACTAATTCTCCACTGGAGTGCTAATGTACTCTCCTATTCCTATGTTGTACAGAGGAATCCTCAATGGCTTGTTTGGAACCCAAGATAAACCTAACCCCACTGATTCTTGCCCTAAGAGCATTACTCATCCTGGGTTTATCTCTTATAACTACTCATTTTAGCAGGTTAGCTACAAAATGTTATGAATTTAGTTCTTTAGTATTCAGGGCTATAAATGTTTAAAATACTTTTCTGTCTTATTTTGAAAAAAATTGGAAGCAATGAACAAATGAATTAATATTTATTCATTGTTGCTCTGTTAGTGACTTTAAAATATATAAATAAAAGGTTTTTTAAAAAGGTATTTTTAAACAGGTGTCAGTGTTCTTATCTGAAAAACCTGTGAAATGCTTTTTCTATGCTGCTGTTTCTCCCAGAGAGTGCATTGTCATAATTTTGATAATACAAGTATTATAACTAAGTTGACAAAGTCAGAAATTCACATTAATCAAAATATGTAAAATTTATATTCATAATACTACTTTGAATTTTAAATATTCTTCAGTGAAAATATGCCAAACATAAATATTTTAGAAAGTTCTAAATATTCATCCAGTCCTCATCTAACATAAATCCCAATGGCAACACAATGCAATTTGTAAACCTATTTATAAAAATATGTGAATTCAGCTGACATCCAACATTCAATAAATGTTTATTGAGCACTCTTCTAGGTATGAGAAATACAGCACTTGACCAAATTCCTTACCTCACAGAGTTTACAGTCTACTGGAATCATTTGATATTTTGGGAGAGTCTACATTATAGGTCAATTGATTTCTCAACAAAATGTAAAAAAAAAAAAAAATAGTGAAAAGAAGGAAAATAAAAGAGAAAAGGGAAGGGAAAGAAAGGAAAGCATACAATGTCTGCCCATGTCAACACAATTATTTATTTCATATTGTTTTGACATCTGAGTATTGGGGGAAACCCAAAACTTGTATTCTTCATTGACTATGTGAGTCAGAGTGTTTGGAGAGGAATATCCAAAGTTTAGTTTTGGACTGTTAATGGAATCCCATTTAGACATTCCAGAGGAAATGTAGAGTAGGCAGCTGGATATGTGAGTCTAGAATTCAGGGGAATTGGAGATAAAAGGTGAAAGTCATCAACCTATAGATGGTACAACATATACCAAGTCGGCTATGGGTTACAATGAGATTTAAAAGTTTAAATGCCACTGATTTCTCAGGTTCCCCTTTCCCTCCTTTGTCTTCTCTCCACCTCACCCTCCACTTTTTCCTCCTCTTTCATCTTTTTTTAAATTTTTTAGTGTGTCTATCAGACAGGAAATCATTAAATCATAAATGTGCTTTTCATTGTTTCTCTAAGTTTTCTTTATGGCAGTTTTTAGTACATAAAACCTTGCTTCTTTTCCCTGGTTCCATTTTTATTACTTCTACAATGGGCTTTGGAAATACCGCTGGCATGCTCTGCTGACCTTGCTTACAGCTCTACTTGAGATTTTGGCTGTCACCAGCTGTATCCTCTGTTTTTGCTTATCTACTCAAACTGAAACAGAGACACACATTTTTATATTTCTCCAGAAAATGTCCAATCTAATGGTAAAGTAGGCCAGGTCACCAAGGTGGGTCCAGGTTTGAGGATCACAAAGAGAGATGACTTAGATTAGACTCATTACCTTCCCTTTGTGAAAAGCAGTTCAAAGTGTCTACAGTTAAAAATACAGAGAGAGTGCAGACGGTTCATTAGTGCTTCTTGCTGTTCCTCAAGAATGCACACCAGTAATTGAATGGTCTCAGTATGTGACATGGAATGAGAAATCAGCCAGGTCTAAGCCCGGAAATTTTGTTACTTTAAACTAGGCCGCTGGAGCACGTCAGCACTCAAAGCCTCATGCTGTTACCAAAGAATAAAATTCTTGTCTTATCATAGGTACACATGTCTTTACTGTCATTCTTACTGAAGCATTAGATCTATTTGTAATTTCAGTGCAACAGCCTGGACCATGGACTACTGTGTGACAGAGAGCTATTTACATTTTACTGAAGGTTTTCCAGAGGAGACTATGGAGGAGCATCACCATACACATACACAATCTCACTCGATGTCTTTTTTCATCAGCCCCTGCTGCCATTTACCTCAGAACTTTCCTTTCAACTCACCGGCAACTTTTCTCCTTGATATGCAAAGTTGTTTAGGCTGTGTCCCACGCCCATCACACCACTCAGCAAGGAGCACTTTAGAGTACACCGACCATCATGAGAAAGGCATCTGGGATTATAAATGACAGATAATATTTTCCTGTCATTCAGTTGTTCAAGCAAAACATTGAGAACCAATATTATGGATTTATGGGGAAGCCTCCTGTGGCCTTCAAGAGTAAACCTGTAGTGCTGTAAGAACCTTCTGCCTTAAAAACCTTCACACAATCTAATTAGTGTATTGAAACATTTACCGGCAAACTATTTAGTAATTGCAAAGGTTCAGCACCTTATAACATGTGAAAAAGTTAAGCCATAATTAGAATTTTTTGTTTACATCTGTGCTTAAAAGAATCATTACTCCTTTACTAATATTATGAACATTTTATGAACATAATTTATCTCCATTGCCCTTCTCTTGGTCTGTTTCTGTTGATATATGACACACTCCAAATTGCTAGAAATAAGTTATTACAGTGAGCAATTTCTAATTATTTCCTCTGATTAAAGTTCAGAAATGTCAAGGAACCTGATCCCATATGTTGTTGTTTGATAGGAGAAACTATGCTTTCTAATTAATCTCTGTCATTTAAAAAAAACATATGAATAGGAGTTTACATTCATGTATGTGAATGGCTTTATATTATTTTATTTCTTATTTTCATCTGATTTATTGGTGGATCAATTACCATAGCCAACAGAAGTTAGAAAAAATAAAATATTACTATGATGAATAGGAGAATCATATGCTCAATTTAGAATAAGGGTGACACAGTTAAGCATTTGTCAGGAAAATTTATAATCAGATAAGGGTGAAGAGAGTTAAGCATCCGTCAGAAAAGTTTATAATGAGATGCAAATTTACTTATTGGGCTTTTCACTTATACTTCTAGTTATGGCTTTCTGCAGAGAAAAATATTAATTCTCTGAGGCACTGTTTTCTAACTATATGCTCCCTTGAGCAATGTTTCAATGGCAAACTCAATTTTAATCAAACTGAGAATTTAAAAAATTAATTTAAAGAGTAATAGCCCATTATAATCTGACCAAAGCAGAGAAACAACCATCAAGGAGAAAAAAAAAGATTAATATAGTTTCTCCTAAACTCTTACAAAAAGATAGTTTGAGATTTGATGTCAGTTGAACTGAACTTAAACTTTTGATTCTGCCTCTCTTTGAGTTTATCAGAGGTTATTTCTTCACAGGTTGTTTGGAGAGATTATCACCAATCCCAAAGTGGTACTGTCAGGAACAAGTTAAATAATGTTTGTGACCATTCTTTATAAACTGAAAAACACTATAGAAATGATATATGTTATTTTTTAACTATAATAAAAAGAGTCTAATTTCCCATGTGTTTAAGTTATTGGCAAGAAGACATGGTAGAATTGATCTGTCTAAAGAGACACCAAATGTTCAAAGTCCTTTAAGTACTAATCTCTATCATTATAAAAACAATTCAGTCAATAGAAAGTTAAGTATTAAGAAGTAGACTTTAAGCAAACATTTTGTGTTATGGAATTATAGTAAATATTTAGTGATGCTTAAGATTCCATTAATTTATAAGCAACTCAAAATAATTCAATTCAAAAATATTAACTAAGCAAACTCAAATTCATTGTGCTCAGTTCTGAGGACCACAAACTAGAAAGAAACACACCATCCTCATTTTGGTATTCGTGCAGGTACCATATTCTACACATTAAGAGACAGCGGACACACAAAAAAGTAAAAACAGCATATTAATTTTAAAACACTGATAATAATAACAGATTTTCCCTTTGTTTACTTTACTCTATCACTGCAAAAAGACAAACATAAGCATATGTTCAGCCCACAGGAAAGAGAAAATAAAATAATAAAGAAGAATCATTTTGAAACAAAATTATTATAACTAAAGCTATGTTTTCTTTGTCAAACAGTTACCCATAGTAAAATTGTTTTGTTTTTTTCCCTCCTAGCACAAATATATAATCAAAACAGAATCTATAATCTCAGACTAAAAATAATTTCTTTCTCAAAGTTATAATCATTCTTTAGTGTTAAATATTTGCTACACTGAAGACAACCAAAAGGAGAGTGAAGTTCACATGGTATGTATGTGTGGGGTATAGGAATGAGAGTCACTCAGAGTAAGCAAGTAAAGACTGATCCTTTTCTTCAAGAGGGGATTACATTACATGCTGATATTGGTAAACTCAGAAGGAGGATGGTTTAGAGAAGGGACGGCAAAGGGAATTTTATTTGTTTATTTAATAAATAATGTTTGAGCAACCATTATTTGCCAGGCTGTGATCTAGGCATGAAGACAGTGGCAAACAAGAAAGGGAATATGTGCTTGTGGAACTTACATTCTATTGAGGGACAGAGACAATCAAGCAAATTCACAAATAAAAAAGAAAATATAAAATAAAAATTCCTCCGGAAGAGGAATTCCAAAGAGATATGAAGATGAAAGTAGAGTGAAAAACAGAGTATGTTTCCTAGGCAGTTTAGATCGGATAAAAGGCATGATCTCTTCAAGGAAATGAGACACTAGAGAGCATTAAATATGTAAAGACAATAAAGCATGCTTAGTGCTCAAGAAAGCATGCTTTCTAAGTGAGCCAGGAGAATTCAGAGGAGATCAGGTCACTCAGGTAGTCATGGTTCAGATCAGAGGATGCTTTAGGCCAAGACTTCTGATTATCCTAACTGCTATGGAAATCACTGGAAGGATTTTAGTTTAATGTGCTCTTATCAACATCTTAAAACTATATGAAGAATAGACTTGAGTATGGGATGGTGGAGAGGGCAGGGGTGTGAGTGGAAGAAATGAGACCAAGTGGAAGATATTGTAGAGGTTACAGTAGGACATGGCGGCAACTTGAACAGAGTAGCAGTATTGAAGACAGTGAGGAGTAATTAGATTCTGGGTATATTTTGAAGTAGCTTAGCAACACTTGTTGATGGATTGGATTTAGATTTTAAAAAAGAAAGAAAAACAAGCACAAACAACCCTAGACTTTTGTTTTGAGCTACTAGTGAAAAGTAATGTCTAAAACTCAGGGGAGGCAGGGAGTTTGTAGATACAGATCAAGAGATCTTTTTCAAACATGTTGAAATTTATGTGCCATGATAAGTAGGCAATCAAGTATAAGAGTCTAGAACTAAGGGAGAGTCAGTTTGGCGATATTAATTTGGTGATCATAAGGATAGGAATGGTGTTTATAGCCAATGGCCTGGGTAAAATTACCCAAAGTATGAATGGGGTTGAAAAAGAGAAGAAGCACATGGAATGAGCCCTGGGAAATGCTGATAGTTAAATGTCAGAAGAAGGGGAAAAGCCAAAGGAAGAGATTGAGAAGGAGCAGTATACAGGGTAGGAAGAGACACAGATCTGGTAGAGAATACATCGATGAGCTTTGGGAATTTGGCTCCCACTGTCACATCAAGGGTTGGATTTGGGGTTTTAACGTCGGAGTAAGATGTGGGTGCATTCTGTCTTTTAGCTAAAGGTGAGGTAAATACAGTCACATCAGGAATAAGGCCTAAAAGATTTGCAGAGATATTGACAATGTAGAGATTCAACAAAACCCAGCCCCTTCTCTTAGAATTTGTTCAATTCCAACTACATTTGTGGTATTCTGAGACTGACCAGTGACCATCAGATCCTCAGTGGTTCCATTAAAAAACACAACGATGGTTTTTCTCTGGTTTATGAAGAAGACTTTAGTTTTGGATCTTTGGGGTGTCTCTATTTTTCAGAAGCTAATCAGGATTTGGTAATCCTGATAGTATTTGTCTTCCTTATAAACAAGTCAATGTAAAAATTACATTTTGCCTTCTCTCAGCAGACAGTTGCATCATTGTCAGAGGAAATCAAGACAAACAAAATGTGGCTGCCATGCTAAGGTTGTATGAAAGAATTCCCGCAAAAGCTATTTGCTAAAAGCAATGTTTTATGGTTTTAATTATAACACCACTGGAAAATCATGGAATGTATATACAAATTCATTTACCTCATTTGTTTTTCACCCTTAGGTGCAATATTGTACGCAACTGCATTTAAAACGTGAAACAGATTTATTTCCCAACAGTGTTTGTTTATTCCTACTAAAGTGGACTTCCTTCAAGCAACATGGCATCATGTATAATACTCTGGCAAGCCAGAGTTTTAATTTCATTAAATGGCACATTTTTTTTTTTTTATGGCTCCAAATGCTTTTTTGCTACCATTTATTACTGAAGAACTTAGTAATAATTGTAAAATATGAACTCCTGATTAATGAATAAATAGTTTGGTCAAGTGAGCAATTCACTAACTACCACCTCCATAAAAATTATCATGAATGAACAGAAAACAAGTATACAGGAAAGCATGTCCATGTTTTCCTTTATCACTAAGTAAAATCTAGTCATCTCTGAGAAGTGCATATTCCCTTATTTTGAGTGGAACAAAATAAAGTAAATGAAGTACTTTCTGATGGATAAAATGAAGTCTAGACTGATGAATATAGTTTTCCTATCTCTGATTTCCATATCTCTTTGGAATTTTTAAACCATCCTATCTCATATGTATTATATTCCTTATTGTTCACATTTCAAGTGAAGGTTCAATAACAGCAGCTATACGAACGCATTAGTGAAAAATTAGCTTTGGGGTTAGGGGTCAAAGGTCATAGAGAAGATGGTGATTCCCTCAACTAACAGTCTGAGTAAGACTTGCAAAGTTTGCTCCGTTCTCTAATCTTTCTACTCGTATTCTGGCACCTATAAGAAAGTCATGGTTCAGCTAATGCCAAACTCTTCTGGGAGAAGAGATCTGACTGGCTACCTCTCAAAGATGTGTCCATCCTCAAATTGAACTGCCTACACTTATTTGGATCCTATTACTCATTTTTAGGAGACAGATGAAGTTGTCTGGTGAGATTATTTTAAAATGTTTTACCAGTGAAATTTCTAGGCAGGAAATAGAAAACAGTAAAACACTTTATGTGTTTATTTTGAAAGGGATTTCACAGAGGAAAATAAGTGCCCACATAATCACTGCAAGAGTTGCAGGAATGGAATTTAGTCTGGAACTTCAGGAATGATGCCCAAACCCTAAGCATTTGCCTGCCAAGGGAGATCCTCACTGAAGCCACCACTAAAACTGTTTAGATCAAGATCATACTGCTGTGGTTGCATTCCAGATACCAGGAAGTCAGAGTTAGGAAGCCACAAATGTGATACACACAAAACTGGTGCCTGCATCCTAGAACATAATAGCCTCTCTATAACCAGGAAGCTAGAGAAAAGAAACTGGAATACTGCTGCAGAAAAATTTATATTTTCTTCATCTTGCCTACCAGCAGAAAACAGTCAAAATGGCCTCATTTTCACTTGGGTTTTCCCAGTCTCATAGGAGTGAGTCTTTTTAGTGGGAATCAATTAGCACCCAGAATCTTAGCTGTGAAGTAGTATTAAAAATGTAATTTTTGGTTTTCCAACATCTGCATTAGAAAGACATACTAAAACATTATAACAGAATGAAGGAAGAGCAAAGCAAATAGCAGAACCTATCACAAATGCAATTTTAAAACAAATGTTAGTTTCAAATAAAGGTATTATAACAGAATGCTTTTAATTTTAGATTATGTGAACTCATATGTTGCAAACCTTTGCCAAACCCTTCCAGATCCCCATCCTTCTCTAAAGTTTACCAGAGGTGTATTCTACAACAGAATTATGGAGTAAAATAACACAGCATATTGTGCTTCTTCCTAAATTTTTGATAAATGCTATATATGCTACACTGGTGACTTATTTTCATACATTATAAAGCAAGCATAAAGACAAGCTATTCAGTCACATGTGTTCAAACTTCAAAAGTGGTAGCAACATAAATTATTGAAATTTACTTTTATTTTTAATTGGTTAATAAGTTACTTTGGGGTACTTCCAGTGATAACAAGTAATCTGACTTTCCTAGATAATAAGAAATTGCCAGAATTTTCCTTCATCTCATGAGATCTATTAAACTCTTTTTTAGCATTTTCTCTTTTGATCTATCAACATGAAATAAATTTTCTTTGAAATAATATCATTAACTGACATTTAAAGGGGCTTAATTTCCTTAAATAATACTATCAAAGCCTTGAGTTTTACTAATATTTTCCTGATATTTTTACAAGTATGTAAATAAAAATTTTATTTTCATTGGAATTATCAATTAATTACCTGAATGTAATTCTGAATATGACGCTAACAAAGATTCCATAAGGCTTACATATGGGCAAAGATTTCTTGGCAATAAAAGGAAAGGTAAATATACTATTGTCCCAAGGTTTTATAAACATGTCATTAGTGAGATGCAAGGAACAGATGTATATTTGTTATTCCACGTTTTTTCTATTAGAAATTATGCATTTGAGTAACAAAACATAATGCAACTTCTCTCACCTTCTCATTAAAGCTATTATGTCAGACTTTTGGAGTCTGAAAGAATTCTTTTCTCTACAGTCACTAGAACTGATCTTAGATAAATATGTGCAATGAATATTTGTGGGTTGTTTTTTTAAATTTGGTTTTGTTTTATTTTGATTTCTGCCTCCCACCTTTAATCTCCTTTCTGTGATTGTGAAAACCTACCCTACTTGCCAACATTTATGAAAGCTGGTGGGAGGCCCATTCCTCAGCCATTTGTGATGACTGTGGCTGGTATGTCCAGCCTCCTTTTTTGCTCCCCTGCAAATTAGGTCATGGAAAACTGATTTATGCTAGGCCAGACTCATATGACCACTTAGGACTATGAATTTGTGTCTAGGGAGGAAGGACACTTCAGTATGGTAGTGGCAGAAGCACCCACAGTGTCCAGAGCCCAAGGAGAAGTGGCGGCAGTCCAGTGGCATTAGGCAGGATCCAGAGGCAGCTCTTCAGCCTGGTGTTCTGTGGCGGTGACAGTGCTGGGTACACTCAGTTGGATCTAGGGCCTGATTTGGACTATTTTTGACTGCCTAGATAGACTCCCACTCATTTTCTGAGCTTCATCTCCAAGACTTTACAGGGATTCTGCGAGTGGTCCATATCTGCAATAAATTGCTGATTTTTTTTTTTTTTTTTTTTTAGAAAAATTGATTTGGGGTAGGTTGGTTGGTTGGTTGATTTTTGGTTTTTGGTTATGTTTTGTTTTTGCAAGTAAGAAACCTGACTAGTACAGAAATACATAAATCCGAATAGTGCACATAATTCTGACAAATAAAGAGAATTGTCTTTTGTGATTATATTATTTTTTCCTAGAGCCACTATAACAAATTACCACCGATTTGGTGGCTTAAAGTAACAGAAATTTATTGTCTCAAACTTCTGAAATCAGAGGCTGAAATCAAGGCTTTGGCAGAGTCATGCTCCCTTTAAAGTCTCAAGGGGACAATCTTTTCTTGCCTCTTCTAGCTTCTGCTGGCTCCTGGTATTTCTTAGCTTGTGGCAACATAACTGCAATCCCTGCTTCCATCTTCACATGGCCTCTGTGACTCTGCATGTCCTTTTCTTTCACTTATAGGGATATGGTCATTGCATTTAGGCTCACTCTAATCTAGTATGATCTAATCTCTACCCTTACCTTAATTATATCTGCAAAGTCCTTATTTCTAAGTAAGGTCACATTCATAGATTTCAGGTGGATGTGAATTTCTGGGGTACACAATTCAACCTACCACAGTGATTGACCTGAAGACTGTGAAAATCCAATAGTGGGGAATGACTCCATTGTGTATGGTGACACTTGATCGTACTATGTTTTTGAAATGAAGACAAGGCTTTAAGGGTTGCATTGCTACTTCTAAAACATAAAGTCCATTAGTACATCAAGGACTGTGGGATGAAGTAGCTGTCTTTACAACACTGAGTATGTTAAGAAAAGAGAATGACAAGGTAAAATCTCCAAAATATCATAATTTGGTTTGAAGGTACAGATGGAAGTCTTAAGAGTATAATTATGTTTAAAGAATTGCCAAACTTTCAATATCAAAGGATAGATATGTCTCAGAATTAAAAGAGGACACTCAGTTTTATCCTACAGATTGACAAAGTTTGACATCTAGTGATTTCACAGTTGTCTTGGGAATATTATGTGAAGATTATGATAAGAAAAGAGGAAACCAGAATTGGGATAGATTTGTGTAGAAGAATTCAAAGGACTCAGCACACCCAGTACCCATAACCCCAACCAGCCCAAACAGCACTATCTCTCGTTTCTTCTGAGTGCATGTCTTTGTGTAGAATATAAATCATTACTCTTGTACCTTTAGTCTTTGATGGTACTTATCTCTTTGACTTTTCTAGTGATATAGTACTACTTTTTATTTACTATTTTCTTACAGAGACTGAACTAAAATAGCTTGACTCTATCTTCTATAATAACTTACTCAGGATTCTGCCAACTGCTTATATTATTTCCAGAAATCATATACTCTGGAACAGGAGGATCCAAACAGAAGTTGTCCTAATGGGTATATGGTGAAGTGGACATAGGTCAAAATTGCCTTTTTAAATTTGATTCAAGAATTTCAAGTCTATTAAGAAAATTAATTCTGGAAATTCAATGAGAAGCTATGACACTCCACTGGAAATGGCTCACTCTAGACTCCTGCTGATCTTACTTGGGGATTTTTTTTCAGCTTTGTAAATCAGGTATGACCCTAATGAACATTCAGTATTAAAGCTATGGTCAAGGAGCTTGCCATAGAGGCCACTGGGCTTAGATGATATTGATAAGCATGATTTTCTGCTGCCTAAAGTGTTTACCAATACGAATCTGCCACTCATACATACTGGTATGTATGCCACTCTTTTGACTTGAGAATATGCTCTGAAAAAATGAGGAAGTAATGAAGAAAATGGAAAATATGAGACCTCTGAAATAAGAAGGATGCTACCAAGGATAGATGTAAAGGAAATCAATGGGATGTCATGCATGTAGTGACTGGTATAATGTTGCCAGGTGGACACAGACATTAATCAGGCTGGAACGGATGGAGGAGACACTCTACGAGAGATATTCAATGAAAAGATGAACTCGGTAGTGTACAAGATGTGTGTGTGTGTGTGTGTGTGTGTGTGTGTGTATTAATGAACTAAGAGAAGACATAATTGGGAAGCCAATTGTAATAGATCCATTAAAATAGTTGAATAACTTTAAAAAGAAGAGAATCAAATACATTTAAACTCCAAGAATGAAAAGGTAGAAAAATAAAATAAAATTACTGTCTTGCCCAGAGTAAATTCTAAAAAATGGTTTGGTGTCATTGTTGTTGCTGGTGTTTTTTTTTGTTATATTACATTGCTCAGCTGTTAATATTTTCACATTATAATAACAACTGAATAGTGATATAAACAACAAAATAATAATATAATTGTATTGGAGAATGGGTGAAGCAAATGCATATGGGAAGTTTAGGTATGGGAAGGCTAACACAGCATCATCCTCAATAGGAAGTTAACATATACAGATATAAATAAGAAACTGTGATATAAACTAATGTGGATGTAAATGACAAAGAAATGAGTTAAGGATGTGAGATGAAGGCACACGCAGAAGGATTTGCTGAAAGCTGGCTAAAAGGAAGATGGGAAAGAGACCACTGTCTTTTGTAAAATACCTCACATAGATATCTGGTTTTGTGTATATATAATTTTAACAACAATTACAATTTTTGAAAACCCATTAGTTATATGATTAAAAGTATAAGCCCAAACAATCTGGCACACCCTTGTCTGCCGCAGAACCCCTGGATTCTGCAGAGAGGCTAACAGACACATCAGCAGCATTTGCCTCGGAGACCTTCCTTCTCCTGTCTCTGTGACTAAGCAGCACCTTTTTCAAATGATGTAATTTTTCTTTAGATAGGCTGATCCATGAATCATGTTACAGCAAACCTTCTTGGTGAGGAAGTTATTGTGTCTCTAATGAGTAATTTTTTTGAAAGTTTGTGCTCTAACCCCTATGTGATGAGTATCATACTTTAACTTTTACATTTTATTTACTTAATTTCTATTTCCTGAAGCATGTTTCCCTCTACCCCCTCAAAATGGAAACAGTTTCCAACCCTGATTCAAAAGTTACATCCTTACTTATCATTATAACTTAACTTCTTAACAGCCTGTTTTAAACACATTAGTTCACACGTAAGGATCTATATATTCTTCGGAGGCATGCATAGTTTATTTTACTTTAATTTTTTTTTTCTCCTCTCAACTATATTATGTGAATGCAGGGACTTAGCATCTGTATATTTAAGACACACAGCACGCATGTTCTGTTCAGAGAAGAAGTTAATTAATTGACAATTAAAAACATGCTATGGTTATCCACTGAATACTTAATATATTAAATTGGCAAGAAACAGTATTAAATAACTTCAGGATTTATTATCTACAAATATCACTTCCCTTATACCATAAACAGTATAAAAAACATTATCTTAGGAACTCTGATGAAATGAAAATCTTTAAGAATTAAATTGATTTTTTAAAATATGTTGATAAAAAAATTGACCTTAGAACTCAATTAATTTTTAACCTTATTCCAAGGGCAATAAAAACAATCAAATGAAGATATAGAAAGATAGATTCTGTATTTCTTGCTAGGTCAGTCAGTTCTGAAGGCACAAACAGAAAAAAGCTTACACAAATCAATGATTTCACCCCTTGTGGAATTGGACACACCATATCTCTTTTCAGCATTAATGCTCACACAGTAGAATTCCTCGGCAAATGCTGACCAGATCTATTAGCAGTAGTTCTATCCATGAAGAGGCTTTAAGATTAACACTAGTATAACATTTCTCCGACCTATATATATACATGTTTTCACTGAGATTTTAGGAGCTTTTTAAAGCTACACAAAAGATATATTCACTGGACAGTACATATTTTAGGCAATATAAAACTATTCCACATGAAAATATGGCATAGCTCATAACCTCTTCATCGATAAACTGAAATATCTATTCAAGTGTTTTTATTTAAAAAGTGTATATATGTACATTTTTATAAATACTTTTATATATATTTATGTATACTTTATAAAATGTATATATAAATATATAATTTTTTATTGGAAGTATGCATTGGAATTAGTGATTATCTACATCTTCCAAGGTAAATTGAGAAGGTGACAGTTTGTTTCTGATTCTGGATGAACCTAAGGTTAACTGTATCTCTTAATATGCGGTTTCCAGAATGGAAGAAAATATTCTAAAAGTGGGACTCTACTTATCCAAACCAATGATTTTCAAGATTTAAAACCTCTGTCTCCCAAGAAATGTTTAAGACATTTCATTTAAATGCATTTCCCCAGAAATCAGTAAGTCTGGATTGAATATGAATATTTAATAAATATTCCAAAGCATTCTGACCTATGTTATCTACAGATCACACTTGGAGAAGCCCTAATGTAAACTTTTACTAACAAAAAGATAATATCATAACATTCCGTAATTACTATTGGCTGCCTTTGAATTTAAAGTAAAACTCAATCTGAGCAAACCAGGTATCCCAGCCCTATACATCTGCAACTGACATTTTTATTGTAAATTTAGAATTGTAATATTTATATATTAAGATTCTTGTTAATTTGAGTCTAAGTTAGGGTTGTTGGGGAAAACTACTGAACCTTGATTCTATCACCAAAAACAGTTGCTCCCCTCCCAGTACTATGTCACTTACAAATTTCAAAACATCTCTTCATCCAAGTCACTGGTGAAAATTTATGCAGCTAAACTTATCAGAATCTTATGATATGCCACAAAATACCTCCCTAAGTTAAAATCATTTATTAAACAACACATTTGGGGTATCTATGAATTTATTGAACTTCTCTAGCACTTCACACACACTTCTCCATGTTATCTACAAACATGTCATACCCAAGTACTTTATTGGAATTTTGAAAAACTGAGTCAATATTTATTTTCCATTCTCCAAGCAGAGAAAGTTCTGGTGAGGAAAACGGTGGAAATTACTGAGCACGTAAGCCTTCAAAATGCATCATCTCATTTATATAACCATTTTCTGAAATGGCCTTTTTATCCCCACAAATAAGGACACAAAGGCTTAGGGAAGTTATATAGCTACATG
Organism: Aselliscus stoliczkanus; assembly: GCA_033961575.1. Taxonomy (NCBI): domain Eukaryota; kingdom Metazoa; phylum Chordata; class Mammalia; order Chiroptera; family Hipposideridae; genus Aselliscus; species Aselliscus stoliczkanus. The sequence goes on along the minus strand of CM066734.1, from coordinate 65,790,154 downwards.
ATGTCACAAAACTAGAAGGCACAGGGTTCAAATGCTTTTCATATCTCACCACTTACTAACCTTGTGGCAGTAAGCAAGTCTCTTAATATCTCTGTAATACACACACTCAAAATGTGTATGCTCAGCTCTGAATAATCAGTTAAACTCTGAATTCTGTCAGCTAATTCACAGTCACTATAACAGAGAACCAGAATAGAAATGATTAAAATGTAATACAAATGTATCTATTTTCCACTTAAAAGTTCAATATAGGCAGTCCAAAGCTAGTATGATTGCTCTGTTTTACACAGTTCTCAAGATCCTAGGTTCTTTCTGTCATGTTCCTTCATTATTCATGGCTTCCAATCTCGGGATCAATTCATTTATTCATTATGGCTGCTCCAGCTCTAATTATTATGCCCACATTTCTGAGCAGGAGAAAAGAGGAAGGGCAAAGATGAATGTATAAAGCTAATTTGTTTTAGGAAACTATTCTGGTAGCTGCTAAATGGCACTTCCACTTATATCTCATTATCCAAAACTTAGTCAGGTAGCCATATCTCTCTGCAAAGCAAGCTATAAGTATATTTTTAAAATTCTGTGAGTCCACTTGCCCAATTGAAGATGAGGTATTCTATTGCTACGGAATAAAAAAAAAATTGATTTGGGGCGACAACTGTGAGTCTCTGCTACAAACACACCATAAATATAAAAGAAACAAGTTCATTTTCATAACCTTAATGCCACAAGGCTAGTAAGTGGTGAACACCAACTGATCCCTAAAATGTGAACTTTTTGTACTGTTTAAAATGTGTTCTAGACATGTCCTAAGATTAAACACATGAATTAATGTTTTTATTCAGTCAATGGACATTAATAAAGTGTCCCTGATACCCTAGACATTGGTATTTCAAGAACCATTATAAAACATGGTATCTGTCCTTGAAGAACTCAAAATAATGTGAAGATAGACTTTGGAACAAATGTAAAAAGTGTCATAAGAGAAGTACATACAGAGACCTGGGGAAAGAGAAAGATTAACTTGTTGGAGATTTGAGAAAGGCTTCAAAAAGGTAATATTTAAACTGAATTGTTAAAGGAAAAATGAATTTTTTATCAGAAAAAAAAGAACAGAAAAAGTGCTCTGAGTCAATATAATAATATAACCTAAGGTATAAAGAAGCAAAAAAAAAAAATCATGCTATTGGAATAACAGTGCAAAATTACATGTAAGTACAATGAGTAACTGACAGAGGTGGGGTGGAGGGAAATGAGTGTGAAGATTTAAATGTAGTGCAATGGGACAAGAGCTATGGATACCACTCCAAATATATCTTATAGGAATAAAGGGCATTAAAGACTTTACGTAGAGAGTGGTATGATATCTGTGAAGTTTGTTATTTGGACAGTGTTGGCAGCATGAATGGAATATTGGAACAAGTGAAAGGCTGGAGGTTGGATGATCATTGCACCAATCAACAACTCAAATGAGAGATGATGAGACCTTAAGTGTGGCAAAGGGAGAAGATTTCAAAGTCATTATTGATTCTCTTATTGGCCCCTCGTTTATCACTGGCATCAAAGTTTTCTTTACTCTTTATTTTGTGCTTTCCAGGTTTGAAGTCATTCTTTTTAATTTTTTTTCCATTGTGAATTATTTTCTTTAATTGTTTTTTAAATTAGTTTCAGGTGTACAAAATAATGTAATAGTTAGACATTTACACCCCTCACAAAGTGATAACTCCTCTCCCAGTCTACTACCCCTCTGACATCGTATATAGCTGTTACAATACCATTAATTATGTTCCCTTTGCTGTACTCTACATCCTGTGTGTGTGGGGGGGGGAGGGTAATATAGGGAATATATATATTACATACACACATGTATATATAAAATTATAGTTGACATTCAATATTATTGTACTTCAGCTTCAGGTGTATAGTGCAGTGGTCAGGGTATAAAGTGATCCCCCTGATAAGTCCACTACCCATCTGACACCCTACCTAATCTTTATAACATTATTGATTATATACCCCATAGTGTATTTTATATCCCTGTGACTGTATTGTGACTATCAATTTGTATTTTCAAATCCCTTCACCTTCTCCCCCATCCCCACTCTCCTTCCATCTAACAACCATCAGTTTTTTCTGTATATCTCTAAGTCTATTTCTGTTTTGTTTGCTCATTTACCCTGTTCTTTAGATTCCGTATATAAGTAAGTTCATATGGTATTTGTCTTTCTCAGTGTGACTTATGTAACTTAACATGATATTCTCTAGGTCCATCCATATTGTTGCAAAAGGTAAGATTTCATTCTTTTTTATGGCTGAGTAAAACTCTATTGTATAAATGTCCATAATTTCTTTATCCGATTGTCTATTTATGAGCATTTAGGTTGTTTCCACATCTTGGATATTGTGAACAGCACAGCAATAAACATAGGGGTGCATATATTTTTCCAATTACTGTTTGGGATTTCTTTGGATAAATACCCAGGTGTGGAATTGCTGGGTCATAAAGTAATTCTAACTTTAATTTTTTTGCTGAACCTCAATACTGATTTCCATAATGGTTGCACCAATCTGCAACCCCACCAACAGTGCACAAGGGTTCCCTTTTCTCCACATCCTCACCAACACTTGTTGTTTGTTTGAAACCATTATTTTTTATGAGAAAATACAAACTAAATAATTAGATATTATGTGATTTTCTTTTTATTTTTTTGTTTACAACAACAATACCTTCAACAACTGGACCTTATCAAAGCTAATTATATGCAAGACTATAAGTTAAAAGTTACATGTAAATTATTTCATTTTATCCTCACTTTATGTATAAATACTTACCTACATGGCAGGTATTATAATTAAGAAAGACTAAATAGAGGGCTTTTTGGTCCCGACAGCAGAGTAGGCCAGTTTGGGTTGTTCTTGTTTGGGGCTCTCTGCCCTTCCTATTCTTTTATGTGTATTTCTTTCACCGGGATAGGAAAGTTTTCAGTCATTGTTTCTTAAAATAGTTTCTCAATCCCTTGCTTTCTCTCTTCTCTTTCTGGTACCCTTATGATGCAAATGTTGTTATGCTTGATGTTGTCCCAGAGGTGTCTTAAACTCCTCATATTTTTTTGTTTTCCTTTTGGTGTTCCAAGTGTGTGTTTTCTGCTATCTTGTCTTCCAAATTGCTGATTCAATATTCTGCTTCATCTAGTCTGCTGGTGATTCTTTCTAATGCATCTTTTATTTCAGTTACTGTATTCTTCACTTCTGACTGGCTCTTTTTGTATGGTTCTTGTGTCACTCTTATGCTTGCTATCTCTTTGTTGAAGTCCTTGAAGAGCCTTATAACCAGTGGGTTTTGTTGTGTTGTTGCTGGTTTTTTGTTAGTTACAGATGTACAAAACAATACAATAGTTATCTTTTTCACCCCTTACAAAGTATCCCCTCCGCCCTCCTTGTCCACACACCCCCGATATCATACATATCTATTACAATTCCACTGACTCCATCCCCACACTATACGCCACATCCCATGACTATATATACATGTTAAATTATAGTCAACATCTAATATTATTCAGCAGCAGCTTCAGATATACAGTGCAGTGGTCAGACCACTACACCGTCCATGAAGTGGTCTCCCTGACAAGACATGAGTCCATCTGATCCCCTAAAACATTATTTACAACATTATTGATTATAGTCCCTAAACTGTCTCTTCTGTCTCTGTGGTAGTATTGTAGTTACCAGTTTATGTTGCCTCGTCCCTTCCCCTTCTCCCTCATACCCATCCCTATCCCATCTAGCCCTCATCAATTTTTTCCTTTGTGTCTCTATGACTATTTCTGTTTACATTGCTCATTTATTCAGTTCTTTAGATTCCACATATAAGTGCAATCATATGATATTTGTCTTTCTCTGACTGACTTATTTCACTTAGCATAATGTTCTCTAGGTCCATCCATATTGTTGCAAATGGTACGATTTCTTTCTTCTTTATAGCTGCGCAATACTCCATTGTGTAAATGTACCACAGTTGTTTCTTTTGTTTGTTTTTTTAAAGATTTTATTGGGGAATCGGGGAAGGGGAACAGACAAGTTGCGTCTTTTTGTTCTTCAGTCTAATTGTAGAGGATGTTGCTTCACTGGCCCATGTTGGTATCGTCATTGCGCTCTTCTTGGATGAGGCAGATGGGTCACCAGCCTCTGGATGTCGCTCACCGCTGCTATTGGCAGCTCACGCTGGCTGCCAGCCAATCACTGTAGCCCATGGCAGCCCACTGCAGCAGGGGCTGCAGCCCACACCATTGCAGAGGCTCCAACAGCCCAGCTCCAAGTGGAGCTGGTTGTTAGCTGTAGAAGACAGTGTCACTGGCCCTCATATGTGGGATCCGAACCAGGGCTGCTGGCATCCCAAAACCAGCTCTTAACCAATGCGCCACTCGGCCGGCCCTGCACCACAGTTTCTTAATCCAGTCATCTACCCATGAGCATTTCAATTGTTTCCAAGTCTTGGCTATTGTAAATAGTGCAGCAATGAACATAGGGGTGCATATATTTTTTCAAATTAGTGTCTTTGGTTTTTTGGGAAAAATATCTAGGAGTGGAATTGCTGGGTCATACGGTAGTTCCATTTCCAGTTTTTTGAGATACCTCCATACTGACTTCCACAGTGGCTGCACCAATCTGCAATCCCACCAACAGTGCAGCAGGGTTCTCTTTTCCCCACAGCCCCACCAGCACTTGTTGTATAACCAGCGTTTTGAACTCTGTCTCTGGTAGGTTGCTTGCCCCCATTTTGTTTAATTCTTTTTCTGGAGTTTTCTTCTGTTCTTTTATTTAGGATGTATTTCTTTGTTTTCTCATTTTGGCTGCCTCTCCGTGTTTGTTTCCATGTATTAGGTAGATCAGCAACATCTCCCAGTCTTGCTAGGTGGCCTTATGTAGTAGGTGCCCTGTGAGGCCCAGTCGCACAGTCTCCCTGGTCACCTGCACTGGGTGCTCCAGCAATGTCTTCTGTGTGGGTTGTGTGTGCCCTCCTGTTATATTTGAGCCTTGGTTGCTATTGGAATGTCAGTGGGTGGGACTGATCCTCAGTCTGACTGGCTGTGGGGTTTGGCCACATCCTCAGCTTATGGGCTCCTGTGTGGGGGTTTTACCACATGGAACATGATTTGCTCCAGTGGGCTGTGGTGCCTGTTGAGATTGTCCTTTGGGTGTGTCAATTGTGGGGCTAATGGGGTGATGTTGTGCTGTGGTCAGAAGACAACCTGCAAGTATGTTGGTTCTGGAGAATCTTTGGAAGTGCTAAAGTGCAGCCCCAGGTCAGTCACTGCCTGTGATTGCCTGGGGACAATGCAACCTATGATTGGTTGCTGCCTGTACTGGACCTGGAGGCACATGAGAGAGCCCATGCTGTGTGCTAACTGAAAATGGCTACCACCAATAACATGTCTGGGTAGCTCCACAAAAAGCCAGGACATACTGAGGCCTGCTGCCAGTTGCCGGCCCCTCTAAGGTTCAGCCCCTGCTACAGCCTTGTGCAGTATGGATTTGGGTGTGGCAGGGTCTCAGTAAATCATCAGGATGGAGCAACAGAATCTCACCAGACCAATTCAGATTCAGTTGGCCACCAGCATGGGGAAGGGCTCAGCACAGGAAAGATGGTACCCACCTGCTAGCTACATGGGAGAACCTCACACAAGGAAAATGACAACTATCTTCCAGTGCTCCCCTCAAAGCCAGACACCTCAGTCTATCCCCTATATGCCTCTGATCCCCCTTCAAGTCACTGTCTCTCTGCCAGAACCCATGATAAGTGCTTGCCAGGGAGTCTGTGTGGGCCCTTTAAGAGAACATCTGGGTTTCTACAGTCCTCTGTCCCACCTGGATGGTCAGAATCCCCCCTGTTTTCACAGCCACATGTTGTGGGGTCTCCTCTTCCTGGCACCAGCACTCCAGGCTGGGGAACTGGTTGTGGGGTTAGGGTCCCTTGCTTCTAGTGGGGAGCCTCTGTGGCTGAGATATCCCTCCCAATTTTTATCTGCCACACAGAGGTTTGGGGCCAGACCGATTCACGTCTCTGCCCCTCCTACCAGTCTTAACGTGGCTTCTTTATATCTTTAGTTATAAAACTTCTGTCCTGTTAGACTTCAGAGGGTTCTCCAGACTGATTTTTCCATAATTTAGTTGTAATTTTGATGTGTTCACAGGATGAGGCAAGCACAGTGTTTACCTACTTTGTCATCTCAGATCTAAATCCTCCAATCTCATTCTATTTTTGAGCTTTTTGAATAAGCTTATCAATAGTTTGTGCCTTCCTCATCGTGTGTGGGCATGCACAGTTGTTTATGTTTTCCCATGTGTCCTTTCTTCCACTTCTCTTGTACATCAAGATTTACCAAGCGGTAGTTCCACTTCTCTTCTTAAAGAACAGAAGCTTACATTCACTCAAACTATGTTTGTTTCTTCTTGAAATAAGATATTAGCATTACTTATAAAGAGGACAATTTGTCTGTACACAGGCACGCAGCCTCCCAAAACCAGATCATCTTTAAGGAAGAATACTTTCTGGGTTTTGTTAAGACGTGTGGAATTGCAACACCTTTTGCATTCCTCTGCCTTCCTTAACCTTGTCTGCACCAGTCCAACTTCATCCCAAATACATAGCTTGTTTTAAACTGATGATTTTACCATTATTCTTAGTTTCATTCAACTTTCTTAAGTGTAATTTGTTAGTAGTAAATAAAAGTGGATTTCCTAGGGTAGATAATTATAGAACATAATTTTTAATTGTACCACTGATATGGATTTATAGCACATTTAAAGATTAACAATACATCAGCCATCTAGTTAATAGCAAGCACAATTATTTTTAGAAATTATTAGTTCTACAATGTTTATGACTGAATCAGACGCTTTGCTTGATCTTCTGAACATTCATTTATCTCTCTTTGGGTGCACTATGGCAATAGTAGATAAAAACAAAAACATTTGGAGTTAGAAAGAACTAGTTTTAAGTAAATAACCTTTCTAGTTACTTGTTGTATGACCCCATGAAAGTCACTTAACTTCTCTCATCTTTAGATTCCTAATCTGTAAAATGCAGGTAATACCACATATGTTTTAATGAGTATTAAATGGGATATCTTATTTGAATGCCTACTATAGCTTCTAAAACAGAGGTTAAAACTTAACTTCAGGGCCGGGCAAGTGGCTTATTGGTTAAGAGTTGTCTTGGAAGTATGAGCTCTGAGTAGCAGGGCTGTCGGTTCGGGTCCCACCTGGGCCAGTGATGCTGCCTCTCTACAGCTAAGATGGTGAACAACAGCTCAACCTGGAACTGGGCTGCCGTTAGTTTCCAGAGACAGTGTAGGCTGCAGTGGGGCTGCAGTGGGCTGCCATAAGCTACTGTGAGTAGCTGGCAGCCAGCGTGAGCGGCTGGGAGCCGTCGACAGCAGCCATCGAATGGCCGGTGATCTATCTGCCTCAGCTGGAAAGAGTGTAATGATCACAATACCAACATGGACCAGTGAAGCGATGTCCTCCACAACTAAAATGAAGAACCAAAGGACAGCAACTTGTCTGTTTCCCTCCACCAATTCCCCAATAAAAAATCTTTAAAAAAACAACAACACAAAAACTATTAACTTCAATACAGATTCAAGTGGAACACAATCTGGATCCTCAAGAAAATTCTTTGACATAATCTAATTCAATTTAATTACTTAACAGATGAGGTAATTGAGGCACTCAGAAGAGAAATGATTTGCCCAAAGTTACACAACAAACTGAGACAGCAGAGACTAGATTTTATATCACCTTATTTCAGTTTAAACATTACCCACTACTTCATACCATTTCAAACACAGGAAATGTTTCCAAATTTCACGCAAAAGCACTCGTGTAAAGTATTTTACTTCATTCAGAAAAGTAAAGAATTAGGGGTTAACTCAGTTGGTTAGAGCGTGGTGCTGGTAACACCAAGGTTGCCGGTTCGATCCCCACATGGGCCACTGTGAGCTGTGCCCTCCTTAAAAGAGTCAACTATGTCATTAAGTATAAAAGCAATGTGTAGACAATGACTGTGGCTGTTCCCCAATTTTTTAAAAAAGTAAAGAATTAAAACAAAATAGCATGATGAAAGAACAGTACCATAGAATTCAAATATACCATCATGTTGATAAAAATAAAATTAAGCTTTTGAAATCTACTTAACTGTCCTAGACCTTACTTTCAGAAAGTAAAATGAGAAAAAGAGAAAAAAAAGGAAAAGAAATTAAGTTCAAGGAAATCTACTTAACTCTGTCTGCTCCATGATAATAGAAAAATATAGCCTTTAACAGTAAAATGAGTGTTAGATATATCATCTTCAAGTTATAGATATAGATATAGAAGCCAAAGTAGATTAAGTAGAAAAAAATAATAAAAGCTATTTCGTGTAACAAATAGTTCTGATGCCAACAATAATACCAGCAACCATGTATTATCCATAAATTATCTTAACGACTGTTAATAATTTAATATCATAATTTATTTATAAGAGTTATATAAATATTGTGTAATGTTTCAGTAGATTCAAATATAGGAAAATGTAATGAAGAATTTTACAAGTGGCATAGCCAGATGCAAACATCTGACTTTGAAGCCCAACATTCTTCTCACAATTTTTGCTACCAAATAAAAAAGAAATATCACATCCCCAGCTCCTAGCCTGTGAATGAGTAGAGGAGCAATGTTACCATACTGCTTGTGCTTTTCAATCCTGATAATCTCCTTGTTTCCCGAAGCACCTCTCCAACATTCAGAACCAGCCAGTGTCCCATGGAAAGGGCAATGCACCTTAACCGGAAAATAACACCACATTTTTACCTTTATATTCAAAAGCCTCAATTTATGTGAAAAGACAAAAAAAAATGAAAGATGTACCGGTTTTACTAGACTTTTCTAGCAATCCCATTCCAGATTCAATAGGATTCTTTGAGGAGGAGAAAAGTGTTATTCAGTCACGAGACAGGTGAATGCAGCTGAAGGCCATACATCCTGACCTCTACTCCAAATCAAGGTCTAATCTGAAATTCTTTTAAGTTTATAATGCTTCTGAGAGAACAGAGAATTTTTGCCTAGCTTCCTGTGTTAAGACCAAGGAAATACAAAGCCATGTGGAAAAGTCCTTGTGTGGAGTATACTGCTGGAACTCCCGGGAGGTAGCCAGTCCCAGAGGTAACTAACTCTGACATCCATTGTTTGGACGAGAGGAGAGAAGTCCATGTGAGGGACAAGGGAGGAAGGGAGACCTGATGAAAGCTGTGAACCTCTGAAGGCTGCCATGGAGTGTCATGGAGCAGGTGAAACTTTCTCATGCATTGTGAGGATTCCAGGCATGACTTAGTTTAAGCTTGAAATGATTTATAAGATCCAACAGTGACATAAAATTTGACGTTTACCAGATTATTTTTCTGCCAGCATGCAGAATGTAATCTTGAGATGGAAATCACATTCAGTTTTATAGAAATAAAGAAATTTTCCTGTCTTGGGGTATCTTCGTTTGTAACTTTGAAGATACATATCCGTAACTACTGAAACCTTTCAAATAAACAAAGTAGTAGAGTTTCTGTTTTAATTGGCCATTCTTTTCTATTTTTAGAGAACTGAGCTATCTTCATACTGAAGCTCATTTGTATTGAAGATAGTACAATAATTAAATCATAGGGAAATTGGTACTATAAGAAAGCCAATGTTAATTGTCCTATATGTGAAATAATGAACATGTCTTGCTCACAGACTTCATCATTATAATGTTATTATACAACAATTAAATGGAAGTTCTTATTCTACTGCTACAATAACTGATCTCTATCCATTTCCATCCTCTGATAGCTGCAGCCAAGATGCTATTGCAAATGAGCCACAGACAGGTAATGATCCTTTTGCACTGATATATTTATTTAAACAAAGTCTCTGAAGCTTCTAATTTCCTTAAGTAATAGTACAAATTGTCAGCCAAGTTCTCCATGTAGGAGAGAAAATATATTTTAACCTTGTCTGTACTATGTAACATTATATTAACATTTGAGAAAGAATTTTGAGAGTACAGAACTACTCCCTGACACTCTCTCTGGAACTAATCCCATCGAGGAAGTTTCATTTCATTTCTCAGTTGAGCAAGCATGCGTTCTAATGAGCCAGATAATATTTGAGCCCTGCAAGGTTGATTTACTGATGATTTTGGTGTTTTGGGCTCTCTCTGAAAAAAATAGATTTCTTGTTATCAATGCCGTATGATTTACTGAAATCATACACATGGAAAGTTTAAGCTCTATGCTTGAAAAGAGGTGGGTAAAATTTTGTTCAGTTATAATCAGAAGACAGAAACAGATCATTGGAGAAAAGAAAAAAAAAACAGGATAAATTTTAACACTTTTACTTCAAAGGGAGAAAAATTATTGCATACCTTTGTTTATTTTATTTTATTTTTTTCAGGGGGGAGGGGAACAGCATTGGGGAATGGGGGAAGGGGAACAGGCAAGTTGCTGTCTTTTTGTTCTTCAGTCTAGTTGCGGAGGACGTTGCTTCACTGGCCATGTTGGTATCATCATTGCACTCTTCCCGGGTGAGGCAAATCAGTCGCCAGCCTCTGGATGGTCGCTCTCCTCGGCTATTGGCAGCTCACGCTGGCTGCCGGCCACTCACTGTAGCCTATGGCAGCCCACTGCAGCAGGGGCTGCAGCCTACACCATCGCCAGGGCTTGCAGCCCAGCCCCAGGTGGAGCTGTTGTTAGCGGTAGAGGATAGTGTCACTGGCCCTCATATGTGGGATCAGAACCGGGGCCTCTGGCATCCCAAAACCAGCTCTTAACCAATGCACCACTCGGCCGGCCCTGTATACCTTTGTTTAAAGCTTTATGTAGTATAGTATGATTAAAGTAAATGACATAAAATATATCGTATATAAAATTATACTTACATATTACATGTGAAATTATACTTTCTTTTCAGAAAAAATGATGGCTGATATATTAATAATTCATTAAAATCTTTTTTTATTAAGTACCAACTACATGCCAAATACTTTAATACAGCAATGAAAAGATAGTTGTTATAGTCACTGATGCTGTTCACTTCCTTCCTGGTCCCTGTAATTTGATGGGAACATGCTGTGAGCTGGATTGTGTGTCCTCAAAAATTCATATGTTGTTTGTTTTGTTTTTTTTTTAGCTGATCCATCCTGCCACCTGTTAGCAGCTCAATGATAGCTCAGCTCAGGCTGGGCATTGAACTGCTGTTGCTCAGAGCTCAGCTCACACTCTTGAGCGAGCTCTTAACCAACGGAGCCACTCGGCTGGCCTCATATGTTGTCTTAATGCTGAATACCTCAGAATGTGACTGTATTAGAGATAGGATCCTTTAAAAAGTAATTAAGTTAAAATGAGGTCATTAGGTGGACCCTAACCCAATAAGACTGATGTCTTAAAAGAAGAGGGGATTAGGACACAGACATACAGAGGGAAGACCATATGGAAATACAGGGAGAAGACAGACACCTAGAAGCCAAGGAGAGAGGTCTCATAAGAAGCCAACCCTTGCTAGCAATTGTCACCCCAATAAACTTTAATTAAAAAAAAAAAAAAAAAAAAAGAAGCCAACCCTGCTGAACCATTGGTCTTGGACTTCCATCCTGAAGAACTGTGGAAAAATAAATTTCTGTTGTTTATGCTACCTAAGTTGGGGTACTTTGTGATGGCAGCTCACAAACTGATTCAGGCTCTGTGACGTGTGAGCATTAAACTGCCAATCTGTCCAACGTGCTTTTCCCTTGGCACCATGGCACTAGTCCAGTATGCCAGGAATACTGGCAGTATCCCAGGTAGTGGCTTGCTTCCTTAGCCTTGGTTCTATGGGGAGAATGATGCAGAACACAGTCCAGTGACTCACAATGGTATGAGCAAAAAATAAGCAGTTTTTGTTCAAGCCACAGGGATTTGGAGGGTATTTGTACATAGCACAACCTAGTCTACTGTGACTGTTACACTTCTGTGCTCAGAGATTATTAAAGTCAGCAAATATTCTTAAAAATTACACACATACATTTATGATAAGGCTGTCGAGGAAAAGTACAACCTTGTATTTGCATAGTAAAACTACATTTGTAGGAACTTTTTATTTGTTCCACATCCCAACAATTTCTGACATAGAAATGGTAAATATTATTTTTCTAGGCTGCTGAGAAATTAATTCTCAGAAAAGTGATTGACATGGGCAGACCACGTTGTTGGAACACAATAAAACACGGATCAGAATTCACATTTTTCAACTATTTTTAAAAAATACATTTATATCCTTATGCTTCATTAAGAAGTTGAGTTTCCAGTGGAAGAGCCAAGAAATGTGCAGCAACAAAAAATGTCTACTTCATCATGATGGATATGTCCCTTTCCCAAATACTATAAAATTAAGCATAAAATTAAGCATAAGTTTTAATTTTCTTATTATAGATAGTGTAATGTAGCCATCAAAAATAATAGCTATACAATTTCAACTTCTAAACAGAAATTAAATATGCTCATCATTACTTATAATAATTGTTTCAAACATGATTTATCTAAACAAAAAAATGAATATCTTTATGTACAGTTTATCTTTAATCTACCCTTAGACTCATATGACTCCTAGTAGCATTGGACTGCTTTATAGCTAAGCTTTAATTAATGCAATTTGATAAAGAGTCTCTAAGTCCCTAAATGTTTTATACTCTATGCTAGACTATGGGACCCACAATACATTAAAACTGGGCCTATGAAAAGCAAATGTGTTAAGTTAAATCATAAAACTTTCTGCCGTTCTAACCATGAAGCAGGTATTTAATGACTGAGACTATGATTAATTATTTTCCATGATATGAGATGAATCAAAGACAGAGATTTCAAAAGGCATTCACAACAATGGAAAGGATTACATGTTCACTGTTAGAGTAACCAGCTTGGCTAAATGTATAGTTTAAAACAGACTGAGCTACAGTGAAGATTTTACTAACAAATTTCACTTCATCTTGGAAAAATCTAAATTAAAAATGAAAACTAACCATTGCATTATCTAAGCCATACTCTGGGGGACAGCAGGAATGTTCTTTACAATATAATGTCTTTGATCCTGTGAGGTCTCACTCCATATGCTTCTGGCAGTGGGGTTTCCATACTGTCCTTTCCAAAATTATTGGCACAACTGATCCTACTATCCGGAAAAATCTTTGAAGGTATTCTGAATAATTTCCTCATCCTCTTAATTATATACCTGAAGTTGCTTCTAATTTAGAGCCATACAGTAAATTAAATAATGTTAATAACAAAAGACCGTGCTCTATTATTTTTTTTTCAATTTTTTATTATTAGTTTTAGGTGTACAAAACAATGCAATAGTTATGCTTTCCACCCCTCACAAAGTGACGACCCCCCTCTCCTAATCCACACCCCCCTCACCCCCATATCATACATATCTATTACAATTCCATTGACTCCACTCCCCACACTGTACTCCACATTCTACAACTATTATATATTAAATTATAGTTGACATACAATATTATTCAATGGCAGCTTCAGATGTATAATGCAGTGGTCAGGCCGTCCATGAAGTGGTCTCTCTAAAAAGACATGAGTCCATCTGGCCCCCTAAAAAATATTTACAACATTATTGATTATATTTCCCAAACTGTCTTTCCTATTCCTGTGGCAATATTGAAGTCACCAATTTATGTTGTCTCGTCCCTTCCCCTCTTCCCTCATCCCTGCCCCCTCCCATCTAGCAATCATCAGTTTTTCCTCTTTGTCTCTAAGACTATTTCTGTTTATGTTGCTCGTTTATTCATTTCTTTAGATTCCACATATAAGTGAGATCATATGGTATTTGTCTTTCTCTGACTGACTTATTTCACTTAGCATAATGTTCTCTAGGTCCATCCATATTGTTGCAAATGGTACGATTTCCTTCTTCTTTATAGCTAAGTAATATTCCATTTTGTAAATGTACCACAGTTTCTTAATCCAGTCATCTACCAATGGGCATTTCAATTGTTTCCAAGTCTTGGCTATTGTAAATAGCGCTGCAATGAACATAGGGGTGCATATATATTTCTAATTAGTGTCTTGGGTTTTTCAGGATAAATACCTAGGAATTGCTGGGTCATAAGGTAGTTCCATTTCCAGTTTTTTGAGATACCTCCATACTGATTTCCATAATGTCTGCAACAATCTGCAATCCCACCAACAGTGCAGCAGGGTTCCCTTTTCCCCACAGCCTCGCCAGCACTTGTTGTTTGTTGATTCCATGCTCTATTATTAATAGTCTAGTGAAACATTATAAACAGGTGCACCTATTATAAGCACCATTCCCTAAATCTGTCATCAGAGAATAGAAAGAGAAATTTGCTGCTATGAATTTCCTTAATTCCATTTAATTAAGATTTGCTTTTAAACAATGGAACAAATAGTAACAAACTAACAGTGTTTTTGATTAATCTCAATCCAGAACTAATACATAATGTAAAATGCGGCAACTAAATTATTTTGACCAGGGTTTGAAAATGACAGACCATAGACTATATCTACTCCCACGTGTATGCTTTGTATGTCCTTCCAGTGTTTCTTTTCTTATTAATTAGAAGCATTGAAAATTGGGAAACTTTGCATAAAATTTGGTTTTCTGACTTCTATTAAAAATTGGAAACAAAAAAAGGAGAGAAGAGAAAAAGGGAAAAGTAGGAGAGGGTGAAGGGAGGGAAGGAGATATAAAGGAAGGAGGGACAGGAGAAAAGAGAGAAGAGAGGAGGGGAGAGGCAAGGAGAGCAGTGAAAAAGAGAAGAGAGCCAACATTGTCTCTTGGTAACAATGGTTCCTTCTGAGCAGCAGGTGCTCCCTTAGGAAGGTATGTCTACTGTTTACATTTGCTATAATCCTCTCTTTTTCCATTCTTTAACATCTGCCCACCCCACCCCCTTTTTTAAACCTACACTAGCCCCTGTGGTCATTTGGTTTGTGGTCCTTAATTTAGACTTCAAACTCTATCAGGCAAACCTAGTGCCTATCTAGCACACTGTCAAATCCACAATAAAAG
Organism: Aselliscus stoliczkanus; assembly: GCA_033961575.1. NCBI lineage: Eukaryota > Metazoa > Chordata > Mammalia > Chiroptera > Hipposideridae > Aselliscus > Aselliscus stoliczkanus. The sequence goes on along the minus strand of CM066734.1, from coordinate 65,775,067 downwards.
ATATTTGGCCTAAAATGAATTGTGCACAGAGTTGAAGTCGCACCAAATAACCCACACTGATTTTCATATGAATTTCCATTATCTACAATATATAGTACTTAGTGTCTTTTTATTCATTCTTCCTCTATTTCCCACTCTAAATATCGAATAACCCCTTTGTTTTGTACCCATGCTCCCAAGCTCACCTCTACTTAGCAATTTTTGTAATTGTCTCCTTTCAAGGATTTTATTTTCTCTAAACTCTCCTGCTGAAGCTGGTTGCTGTCAGTCTCTCAAACCAGGGTATGATTCATCTTAAATAAGAAAGAAAAAATAATAATAATGTCATTATGAAGTAATTCCAGCTGTAAATTTGCTATTTTTCCTCATTGCCTAGGGCAGAAGAACATTACCCTCTTAATTCTGCATTATCAAATATTTATTCAAGATTTCTGAACCAACTCTTATTTAACACTTTGCCAAATAAGACTTTTTGATCTTATGCAAATTAATCAGTTTTAAATAATGTGGAGCCTTGAAACATAATTAGACATTTCACGTTACTTTAATTTTAAACTTGCAGCCTTCAACTAAGTTTATAGCCTATGTTGTAATCCTCATTTGACTTAAAATAAAAAATAAAATCTCTTGGTTTCTCTATCCAAAACAATTTAAAATTCTAAATATTGTGTGATTTTATGATTTTACTCCATTAATCATAGAATGTTTAATAAGTTTGGATATTTTGGGAGGTGTTTCCCACCCCCTAGCATGTGCGTGCTAAATAATCATACTTCTTTTGGTCTCCAAAATTTGGAAGTTTTTTCCCATCACAATATTTATTTCACTATCTTCTTGGGGTTTTCATTTTTTCCTACTAGTATAATACTTCTTACTTACTTCAATGCATATCTCATAACTCTAAAAATATCACAAGACATTCAATTTTTTTTAAGTGTATCGATCCTTTCACTGCTCTGCTTTTATCTTATTTGTATAAACTTCGAGATTTATGTGTGGTTTTACTTAAACCATCTTGTTTTTCATATATCTTTGTTATTTTATCATGGTTACTATTTGCCAAGATCTCATCTTATGTGTCTTTTAAAGATAAGTAGAAAAGATAATTAAATGGTTAGGGGCTCTCAGACATTTTAGAACCAACATTATTTTCATGTCTCTCAATTTATTTTCTCTTTGCTTCATATCGTTGTAAAAGCCCACTTACTCTGAATAATTCCCATGGCTACAATTGCTGCTTTTAGTTTTATTTTTAAAAAATCATTTGTCTTTTTTCCTCGACAGTTTTAACTCAGAAAATATGATGTAGTTTCTTTCTAAGCACTGACTTGGAAGCCCACGTTAGAGAGTATTATTACTTTTTACCTTTCTTTTCTAGCGCGTACATATTCCTGCTTACCTCATTTAGGTGCAATTTAAAAGTATTGGATGTTGTCATTAATTTCTTACTCTATTTAGCAAGCTAGAATTCTTCTCTCTGGTTGAGGGAGTAAATTCACTCTATAGTTATAGTCGTGCAAATGTTTTACAATAAAGGTTGTAAAAATTGCTTAATGAAAATAAACTCGACAGCTACCCCATTTGATAAACATTGGTAGTATTCATTCCACACACTCATTTTCCATTCTGTCAAGCAGTGAAAGGACTTAAAGTGACTCAGTGTCACCCTGATGCATAAAGTAAGATAACATAGAAGGCGAGAAGAGGGGCTGTATTTTTTTTCAACAACTAAACAGTGTGATATCCTTTTTCAAAAGATGAATCACATCAGCATTTGTTTTCTAAGGCCCGAGGAGTCAATCTGTTTACTATATAATTTTAACAAACCATTTCATTATTGCAAAGTTTATTTATAATAGACACAATGTTGATAGCTTTGAAAGTGAAATTTGGAACAAGTCTGAAAGTCTGACAAAATAGTATTTACGGAAGACAAATTCGTTAAAATCAGGTCTGTGTCTTAAATTCTAGAATGGCAGTCCCTAACCCCGCTGCCCCCCCTCACCACCATTACCACCACCACAGAGAAAGCTCACTAACTAAAGTGAACAAATATCTCAGGCAGAGTGACAGGCCCAGTTGGCTTGGCTATTTGTCCTGCTAATGTGAGTCAGTACCTCTATGCTATATTAATTCTTTAAAGGATGATGGGGAACAAATATCACACTTTTTTTTCCTCCTAAAAAATGCTAACTTCAGGCCCTTTTCATTTTCAAGCTTGGCTATATATACTCCCATACTTGTTACAACAGAACATATACATACTTTATATAATACTGTATTTGTAGGCTCACATTCACCCTGCTCAGTTGGCTGATTGGAAATAGAAATATTCCATTTCTAAATTCTCTGAAAAGTTATTTGCTGAAGTTCATTTTATAAGCTAGTAAAAATTAAAATTTTTTTTAACTACAATTAATTTTTCAAACTCTTTATCCACTATGGTAGAATAGGGCCTATGATAAAACAAATATTTAAAATTTTCAGATGCCTCATCATATTTTGAGGTGTTTTTTTCTTGGAAAACAGTTCAGACAATAATATATAAATTATCTTTGTGCCCACTATATGGAACAGGTAGATATATACAATTTCCTATATTTGTTTTACATCTTTAATTAAATGAAATAAAATATTACTGACAAAACTGAGGTCCATTTATATTTTATTCCTGGTCTCACTTACCTCTACCTCCAGAGACAAGCATTGTTATAAATTGTTGTAAATTCTTTAGTCCATATTTTAATATGAGGAGGGAAAATGAGGAGCAGAAGGAAGAGGATTAAAAAGTATTATACTGACTTTTTATTAATATATTCCTAGAGCATCCCCTATGAAACAGGGATACTTCTAAGTGTTTTGAAATGCTTTTCACATATTAACTCATTTGATCCTCAAAATAACTGATTTTATAGATGAGGAAACTAAGGCACAAAGAGTTTAAATAAATTGCACAAGTTCACACAGATCATAAGTTCTGGAACCAGAATATAAGCCCAGCTATTCTACTACATATACAGATATATGTATTCTTTAATTATGCTTTCAGTATTATTTTCTATGTTTTAACACTTTTTTCTTTCATTAAGCATTTTATTTTTGAGGTACATTCCTTTTTGTTTGTTTTTTGTTTTGTCAAAACAAGCACATCTTTGTAAATATTTACGGAAAGTATTTTTACATATATCTAATAATTATTTCTGGATCTAGTGAACACATATTTCTATTTTTAGTAAAGTTCATTAAATTGTTCTGTGGAGTGGTTATATTTACACTTCCACCAGATTTCAGAATTTTCCATTTATCTGATTCTTTCGAACACTTCGTATTGTCAGACTTAATTTATTTCCATTCAGATATGTGTGAAATGGTAACTAAAAATATATATTTTCATTGTTATGGGAGAGATGGAATATTTTAGGATTTTTCCTGAAATTGTTCTATTTCTATATTTTTCCAATTACCTTTTGAGTTACTATTCTCCTTTATTGATACATAATAATTTTAATAAATTCTGGATACAAACCCCTTCTCTGTTGCTAATGTATTCTCCAAGTTTGTCACAGATTTTTTTTTTTTTTTTTAAAGCAGACATTTATTTCTTTTTTTTTTGAGGGCAGTATCACTGGCTCTTATATGTGGGACCCAAACCGGAGCTGCGGGCTTCCCAAGCCAGTGCTTAACCACTGCGCTACTCGGCCAGCCTTGTCACAGGTCTTTTAAATCATGTGTCTACTTTTTTTATTTAGGTATAATTGACATATAGCAATGTATTAACTTCAGGTGTGCAACATCATTATTTGTATACATTGCAAAATGATCACTACAGTAAGTCTAGTTAACATCTGTCACCTTACGTGGTTACAAAATTCTTTTTTCTTGTGATGAGAAATTTTATAATTTACTTTCTTAGCAATGTGCAAATACGCAATACAGTATTATTAACTAGTCACCATACTGTATATTACATCCCCAAGACTTATTTATTTTATGACGGGAAGTTTGTACCTTTTGACCTTCTTCACCCATTTCTCTCACTTTCTACCCCTACCTCTGGCAACTACCAATCTGTTCTTTACCTGTGAGCGTGTTTTTTTAGGGACTTTTTGTTTTTGTTTTGCTTTTAAATTCCACATGTGAGTTAGATTGTACTGTATTAATTTCTCTGGCTTATTTCATTTAATATAATGCCCTGAAGGTCCATCGATGCCGTTGCAAAAAGCAAGATATCATTCTTTTTTTATGGCTGAGTTTGTTACAACTGTAAAAAGCATGTTATAACAGACAACTAGTTTAAAAGCAGAAATCAAAGAAAGTCAATTAAGCCTGAAATCTTGGAACTTGTAAGTGGGAAAAGTAGATGTGGAAGATTGTATTTTCCAAAGATGTCACCAACAATATCTCCCATCACATCATATGCCATCTGCCCTGAAAGATGTCTTCTGACCCTATCAACTGTGGTGAATGGAAGCATTCGTATTATATGCTCTCATAGCCAACTGCCTGTTGACAACTTTTCAATTACGTAGCAAGTTTCTTGATGGGAAAGACCTACTTATTGATCTTAATATTTCCAATATCTGGTCCACTGATCAGCTCAAAAATAGTAGTGATCCAGAAAATAAATTTAATTGAAGTAAATTGAGATGGGGGTTATCACCTTGTGAAGGGTATAAATGTCTGTTACATTGCTTTGCACTCCTGAAACCAATAAAAAAAAAGTAAATTGAAATGAAATAAAATGAAATGTACCAAAACTGAACAACTAAAAACTATGAGAGATTGGTGTTATGGAAGCCAGGTGAAGGAATGGCTACATCAACTACTTCAGAAAAACTAATATGTCTGAAGAAAGGTTATTAGTTTCAGCTAATGAATAGAGGTAAACATGTATAGGTAGTGAAGAAAAGGAGAGATAAAAGGTAAAACTAGGTGACAAAAAAAATCCTAAATGGGATTTTATTTTGTTTTTAATATGAAAAGTCATGGCTTTCCTAAAAGGTATCACAGAATATGGAAAATAAACAGCTTGTGCTATAATTGTTCCTGAGTGTCTAAACTTGATGCAATTATGTTATACAAAACATAAATAACATATACCCTCAGGCATTCAGTTTAATGATGTCCAATTTTTATTTTCTCAGTTACCAAAGAAATATACCTTCTAAAATAGCTGAGCAGGTAGGTAATTAAACAAACGTATTTTATTACTGGAATCAAATTATTTTGAGTAACCTGAGTTGTCAAATGTGTTTCAATTCTGAAAAGGTTATTTCCCCCAAAGTTGTACTTCTTCTTGCATTCTTAAGTTAATTGTGATTATATTTTTTAAAATAAAATTTATGTTTGTAGCCCTTTGTTAGTATTAATGCACTATAAATCATATGAATAATGTCTACCTTGGCTCCAACAATGCTTTTCTTCTCATGTGTCCAAAATAAGCACATTACATTATCCCTCTGATTCTGCCCTGTTCTAGATCCCAGGGATGTAAAATTAAACCCTACTGAATAAGATAAGTCATCAGAAGCTTAAAAGATTCTAAAGAAGCAGAACTCTTGACTCTGGAGAACCTTCCTTATTACCATATTCAAGGCATCACTGTATTGGAGAACAGAAACTTCCAGAAGGAGTGAAGAAATTCTGTGACTATCAGATATTTGGCAGCAAAGAAGACACTGGAATACTCCAACACCACGGATCTCTTTTCTTTTTTTCTCCACTGTTCTTTATGTCTGGTTATATACTCTCTGAGCCTGGAATAAGAAATTATGCTAAAACTTTTCATAGAACCGTGCATTAGTCATAAAATATCACATAGCACACCTTATTGGAGTTCTCCATGGAATCTATTTGGAGGATGCAATTGGTTCATCTTATGTCACGTGCCTATCCCATGACAATCACAATGGTCAGGAGGATGGGGTCACATTATATATATATATGTGACTGTCTAGGTGGGATGAGGATTCTTAGAAACGGGTTATCATGAACTAAAGAGGTGTTTACTGTGGGGATAAAGTTCTAGTCAGGTTTGAAGAACACATTACAATTGTGCTGCTGTAACCTTTAGCAGTGGTTTCTTTGCCATCATCCTCACATCCCTGGATTCAGTTTTAAGTAGCCACTGATGTATTTTATGTCTCTATAGACTTGCTTATTCTGGAAATTGCATATAAATGGAATCATACAGTGTGTGATCTTTTGTCACTGGCTTCTTTTACTTAGCATAATGTTTTCAAGGTTCATTCAAATTGTAACATGTATTAATATAGTTTATTTTTATTGCTGAATAATTTTCCATTGTATGGATATATACTACATTTTTAAAATTCATTCATAAGTTGATGGGTGTTGATATTTTCATTTTTTTGGCTATTATGAATAATATTGTTATAAATATTTGTGCACAAGTTTCTGTGCAGACATAAGTTTTTGATTCTCTTGGCAATATACCTAGGAGTAGAATCACAGGGTCATTTGATAACCCTAGCATAATTTGTAGATGAATTGACAAACTCTTTTCCTAAGCAGCTGCCCCATTTTGTATTCCTACCAGTGATGTATGAGGATTCTGATTTCTCCACATCCTCACCTTAATCCCCTCCACCATGTCCCTGATTGCCTATGGTTTTTCTATCTCAAAAGGAAAGACAGTTTCCAACAAGTTTATAAATGTTTTGAGTATGGGAAATCTATGTGATATGCCTTTGTACATTCACAGCCTAAAACATTCCAGCAACAATCATAAAATCATTAAATATAAAAGATAATCAATATTGTTGATGGAATATTGTCTATTTCTATAGATGAAACATTAGAGAATTTTAAATTCTTTCCCTTATATGCACTCCCAAAATTCAATTCAGTGGATAGTTTCTTCATACTCTTTCTTCCTCAAAGATCTCTGAAAGAGAATAAAACTATTCAGGCAATAGTAGTTTCAGGACAAGGTTTGTCCACTATTTTATAGTCTGGAAAGCCAAATAACTTTTCTCCAGAGAAGCAGCCTCTGTAAGAGTGCCACTGCATTTAGGGAATAAAGATTAGTTTGAGTATGACTATTCTCCATAGGAAATGAAGCTTGACTTCTCTTTTTGCATTCAATCCCAGAATAGTTCTTGCAACACAAAATGTTTTAAAATCTTTATTGACTGAATGAGTGGTAGTGTAGAGGAAACCTCACTATAATAGAACAGGGCAGAAAATGGAGCCATGAATTTTTCATTATTACAGATAATGCAAGTGTCACTTTTATTTGACTTGAGGATATCTATGCTCTATCTTTAGTGTGTTGACAGAAAACATCCAGCTTAAGAGATAGCTTATAAGAGTTTATTTGAGCCAAACTGATGACAATTGCCAGGAAGCAAAATCTCAACAGACTGAGAAAATGCCCCAGAAAATGGTCGTTTTGCAGTTTATTTTATACACTAGAATCGAAGGATGAGGGTTACATGAAATCCATTGGTGATAGATTAAGGGGGTGGGAGAAGGCAAAGTGGGGAAATCTCTGGGATTGGATAAAAGTAAATTGGGAGACAGGTACTTCTTTCACATAGGTGGGTAGTTAATAGTTCACAGAGACATGTTAATCAAGGGACAAGAATAACAATGAGGGATTCTGTACTTTCCTGCTTTGGTCCAAAAAAGAGGATTATAGTACTGACATTCCAAGGTTGTCATGTTAAGTGCAAAAAGACAATAGGCAGGCCCACTTAAAGGCACAGAATAACTTTATGAAGGAAGCTTTTGGCTAAAGATATGACTTCCCACCATAGCCCATTAAGTGATGAAATTTTTTTATGTTCATACCTAATCCTATGTGGTTATTTTCAGTCTCCTGAGCTTGTCAGTTTTAACCTTGGTCCCTTGTCCATTCACAAGTGAATCATGGGTCTGCTTAAATTTTGAGTAAGTTTAGTGTAGGTGAAAGAATTCTGACCCTAATGTGGCAAACCTAGGTTCCCTCACTTGTTAATTGGGTGATTTTGGAAAATTAGTGTTCTCGTTTCTAAAAAATAAAAATAAAAACCTGCCTCCAATTACCTCACAGGTTTGTTTTAAAGATCAAATAAGAGACTATTTGAATAAAGCTTAGCAACTTGCATAATGCTGAAATAAAAGGTTGAATAAGTTGTCCCCTGTTCTCAAACCACTTGGTTCATATAGGACATAGCCACATACATGGGTAAGTTGTGTATAAATGACAGTCCTCACCAGGAAGCTACAGAGACATGATTCTGAGAATCCTAGAACTGGTCTAGTTTTTCTTTCATCTCCCTTACTCAACAGTTTCTTGTGATCAACTTTCTGAAGTCTTTTTCACTCTGAGAATGGACAAGCTTATTTTTGAAAGATGTTTTCTTTCCTTTTTATTTTATTTTTTATTTTTTATTTTATTATTATTATTAGTTACAGATGTACAAAACACTGCAATAGCTATCCTTTTCACCCCTTACAAAGTGACAACCCCTTTCCCCCTCCCCTGTCCTCCACCCCCGATATCATACATATCTATTACAATTCCATTGACTCCATCCCCACACTATACTCCACATCCCATGACTATATATGTGTTAAATTATAGTCAACATCTAATATTATTCAGCGGCAGCTTCAGATGTACAGTGCAGTGGTCAGGCCTCTACACCATCCATGAAGTGGTGTCCCTGACAAGACATGAGTCCATCTGGTCCCCTAAAAAAATATTTACAACATTATTGATTATATTCCCTAAATTGTCTCTTCTATACCTGCGGTTATATTGTAGTTACCAGTTTATGTTTCCTCGTCCTTTCCCCTTCTCCCTCATGCCCATCCCTGACCCATCTAGCAATCATCAGTTTTTCCTTTGTGTCTCTAAGACTATTTCTGTTTACATTGCTTGTTCATTCAGTTGAAAGATGTTTTCTTTTAAATCCAGTCTGGGCTGAGTAGCAGCAGTTCCAAAGGCATGGCCTATTCCTGGAATCTAAGAAAAAATGGAAGATGGAAATAGCTATATATTCTTAGATGATGCATTATAGAAATGGACACTTGAAACCTATGTAGTTTTACTAACCATTGTCACCCCAATACATTTAATTTAAAAAAAGAAAATAAATAGCTATGTAGGAGAGAATTATCCTTGGCTGATCTCACTGTAAATGGAAAGATTTACTTGAATTTTTTAAGTTCTGGAAAGTGTGACAAAGGCTATAACTTTTGAATATCCTCAAAGTAATTGAGAGTTTTTATTAAACCCAAGTCACTAATTTTTATGATAGTTGCTTTATTTCCCATCACTAACTATGCGACTGTAGGCAAGTTATTTAAATTTTTAAAATCTCAGTTACCCCAAATATAAACTGGGAATAATAATAACACCTACTTCATAAAACAGTTGTAAAGGTGTCATTTAAATACTAAACACAGGAGCAAATTATGAAGAATCAATACATTTTAGCCATTATTATTCCTATTGTTATTATTTTATTCACAGTAGTTTTAACAGCAACTTCATAAATGACCTTCTTAGTCATTTATGCTGTGCTCTGAAATTCCAAACCAGCTCTGCATACAGCCAGCTTCTTTTGGCTCTCTTCCACTGGAATAGCAAAGATACTGCAGTAACTTTACCCTATCCAGCAGGGGAACTGAATGCAAAAGACATCTTCATTGTGAAAAGACAAAGCTGTTATTTGAGTTTCCAAGGGAAGCAATATTGAACTAAATGGAAGGAAACGCTGTTTAATTAGGTTTGGTTGGCGGGTGTGAGGTGGGGGACAAGAGAGAGCTGAGGGGAAATCTGGAGATCTACAGAACTGAGCTAGAAGACAAAGGGTTTTCTTTTATCTTTTTATTTCAACAAGAAAGGCAATTAATTTTCAGTAATTCTCCAGCCTTAATTATCTTTTTTATGTTGGCTGGTTTCTGAGGTTGGCGTCCTTCATTGCAAAATGCTTCCCAACAGGTATTACAGGCTACAGTTACAGATTTCCTTATTTACACTTATGCAGCAAGAATGTAGCCTTTCTACAACCATCAACTAAAAGTTCTGAGTTTCACTTGATCGGACCAAATTGGATCAATAACCATAATCACAGCAAATGCTACATGGTCATTGACTTATGCTTTTCTGCTCATCCTTTAACCCATCATTTAGCAACAGGGATTGTGATTATGCCAATTTACCCACATTTTACTCAGTGTACACCCCTGGGGCTGGGGGAGGGGGCAACATTCATCCAAATTACAGGAAAAGAGAAATGCTCTGAGAGATGCAGATTTCCTAAAGATAAATCTGGGTTTTGGTAAAGAGTTAAGGAGTTGGAAATGGTTGCTAAGGAGACAACTGACTAATAATCAGACCCAATCAAATAGTCACTTTTAGTTCAGTGGGTAAATACCAGCTCTTTTATTGCAAAATGAGCAAACACGGAGAGAATATACCTCCCATGTATTGATTTTGCCATGCACTCTATTACCAGCCACATTCCAACTATCTTCTGTAAGCCTTGAAATCCATTTGGTATGAAAGCGAAGTTTTTGTTTCCTCATTTTACAGATCATATTCGGTAATCATTCCACCTAGAGTTGATTTACTAGGTATCCTGTGAGGTAGAGATCAAGTTTTATTTCCCCACCCTGTGATCCAGCATCAATTATTTTAAAAACAGTCCTTTCTCCACTATTTTGTAATGCTAGCTTTATTTTATTTTATTTATTTATTTATTTATTTATTTATTTATTTATTTTTTATTTATTTATTTTTTTTTGAGGGCAGTGTCACTGGCCCTCATATGTGGGACCCGAACTGGGGCTTGGGAAGCCAGCGCTTAGCCACCGCTCCACTCGGCCAGCCCCTAGCTTTATTTTAAACTAATTGTCCACATAGGTATAAGATTGTTTCTGGGCCCTTCATTCTGTTCCATTGAGCTATTCCAATATATCACATATACCAATATACTATACCGTATAAACTCCACCAGTGTTGATCTTTGAGTATCTGGGCTGTTGTTTGCCCTTTGCATTCCCATGAAAATATTAGGATTTTTTTTCTTTTTTTGGTCAAATCTTACAAAAATTCCTAAAAAGTTTTTTGGGATCGCATTGACTCTACTAATTTGAGAATTGATATTTATTAATAATATGGATGTTATTTAATTTTATTAATTGTTTTTTTCTATGTATGGTAAAACAAATTCATATTTTTTTCTACTTTTATCTTCAAATTGGTACCTTATTTAATAATATTAAATGAGCTTTGCTTTCAAAAAGAATATACAATGTTTAGTAAAATGCATTATACTTTTTTATACAGTTCCATGTTTATGATTTTTGTTGCATATTCAAGAGTGAATTTGGTTTGTAATTTTTCTTTTTTGAAATATGTTTTATAGTATTTGGTATCATGTTTAAGCTGGCATCATAATATGAGTTAGAGAGTCTCTCAGGTTTTTTATTCTCTGAATTTGTGTAATGTTGACATGACTCCTAAACTGATTGAATGGCTGGTGAAGCCACAGGAAACTGAAATACTCATCATAGCAAATTTTTAAATTATAATTTTACTTTCTTTAGTAGTTTAAAAAACTCTTTCTTTTCTTTTTGTATCCTTTTTGGTAAGTTGTAAAGTTTGGTAACTTTACTACATGTTATAAAATACACTTTTTTTAAAAATATTTAAAAAAATGAAATGAGGACTCTTTTTTCATTCTTATCTATTTTTACTTTTGTTGTGTGTGCTTTTGGTGATATATCCAAGAAATGATTGCCAAGGCCAATGTGAAGAAGCTTTTTCTCTATGTTTTCTTCTTGGATTTTTTTTTTTTTTTTTTAAGATAAAAGCAAGAATAAATAAAGAGTTAATACTTCAAGGTCCCAAGCTGGCCGAGTGGCGCCTTGGTTAAGCGCTGTCTTGGGAAGCCAGCGGCCCCCGTTTGGGTCCCACATATAAGGGCCAGTGACACTGCCCTCAAAAAAAAACACAATTATTTCAAGGTCCCAAAAAGTCAATATAGGATGGGAACAGCTAATTTCCAAAGATAGAGGCAGATGCTTAAGAGATGTTGGAGAACTTGACAAAAGAGAGATTGACTTGATTTTTATGATGAAGATAGAAAGAACAAGGAATGTCTTTAAGACTACATTTTGGAGGAGAGCAAAGAGTTTGAACATCGTTTAGGCCGTGAATGCAAAGATGCATGAAAATAGTGTTATGTAGCTTAAGGGGACCAATGTATAACACAGTTGTTTAGTGGACCCAGTCATCAGAGCTTTATGACTTTGACATTAATGAATGATAGGATAAATGTTCAGCAATGAAATTGTTGAATAAGTGTATTTACATTTTTAAGATCTTACTTATGCATGTTACCAAAATTACCCATCAACAGTCTGTAATTGTCAGTTTGGGCTGATAAAAGCAAAATGCTATAGACTGGGTGGATTAAATAACAAACAATTTATTTGTGTTTCCTCTAGAGGTTGAGACCAAAGGCATCAGCAATTCTGGTGTATAGCGAGGTCCTGCTGTGTTCTCAAATGACAGAAAGACCAAGAAAGTTCTCTGGGGTCTCTTTAATAAAGGCATAAATCTCACTCATAAGGTCTCACACCTCATGACCTAATCACCTCCCAAAGGCTCAGCTCCTAATAGCATGAAATTGGGAGTTAGATTTCAACACATGAATTTGTGGGAAAGGCCACAGATATTCAGTACATACAGTATGTTTACTTGGTATTTTTCTAAAATATATTTCATTTCAGAAAACAAAAGTGTTTAAAGATATGATCACTGATTTTATACCAGAAAGATAGCAATAAGAAATTATTACTGAGATAATAAACAATTTTTCAAAATATTGTTTATGTTTTTCAAATTTTTTTATGAACAGTTACAATATTATAATAAGAAAAATATATGTTTTTCTTTAAAAGACAAGACAATAACACAAAAGTGTGGCTTGGCAGGTAAAAGTCAAGAAAAAGTTATGATAGGTTAAAGTTTTTAAGATAGCATTACAGTCAGCATTCGATGACAGAGTTCAGATGATCGGCCAGCAAGTCTGTGAGAGCAAGTGAAACCAAAATATGCATGTGGGAGAGTAAGTAAGAATTAGAGGAAACAGAGAATGTGTAGAAGGTTTGAAGTTATGGTGAGGTTGGAAAAGGGGATTTGTGGGATAAGAAATAAGAATGGCAGGAAAGCAGGAGATTTATTGGAAGAGACACAGGATTCAAATTCTGAGATATTTGACATAGAGTGCTTTACAGGGGAAACATGAACATAAAACATAACCTTAGGTGCTTTAAAAAAGACAGATAACTGGTCCCAACCTATACTTTCTGAATTATTTGTATGAAATTTCCCATGCAATCTAATGTACACTAGAATTTGAGAACAATTGAGTTAAGGATTGGGCAGCAGAAATAGAGGAAAGATGGATGCTATTAAGTTCAAGAGGTTGAAGTTGTGACAGTTTTGAGAAGACAATGTATTAATTTATTTTATTTATGCCCTTCATCGAAGAAGGACAAATTATGGTATAAATGAGAGGGAGGAAAGAAAGAGGGAGAGAGAGAAGGAGTTATTGAAAACTTCAGTTATAAGTGGCAGCAGGTGATAAGGAGAATGCTGATCCCCTTTCCTGGCTATAGGAGTAGAAGGTGCACATTGATTTGAGGGGATTCTGAGGGAAACAGGTTGTTTCATAGCTCAGTCCATATAATATGAAGAGAAAAATTGATGTTTGAAAAATTTCTGAAGAAACATAATGGCTTGTCACAAAAAAGCAAGAATATGAAAATCACTATGGAAGGAGTATAGAAAATGTGCTTCCCCCAATAATTTGGAGGCCCAATAAAAAAATAGACATTTTTTCTTCTTAAGATTTCCTTTATTAAACATAAATTAACTACTCCCATAAATTATCACAGGGACAATTAAGTATTACACTTAATTAAGTTCTCTTTCTGCATAAAATCAATGCATTTATTTTAAAATCCCTTTAAATTACAAAGTTCTACTGAAATACATAAAAATAAATGGCTAACAGTGTATATAGATTTTATTTTCTATTTTTTATTGCAATCTATTTAGTAACTTAGGAAAAGTTAGTTCTTAATTGCTGTAGCTAATTGAGTCTGTCTTGATTACAGTACCAAATAATTTATTGAAAGAGAATTAAGTGGTGATTGACTACAATTTACAAATTTCCTAATTAATTTTAATGTTTAAAAATGTAAGTATTATTGTAGTTATATTTTGAGTTTGCTGTCCTATTCTTCTTTCCTTTTACTTATATACCATTCAGTTGCGGCAAATCTACTCCTGGAAAATGGCCCAGGGATAAAATGAAAAATAAAACTATGTGGAACTGAGAATAACACACAGCCAAGGAGGACCTGAGACAGGGTAAGAATCAGAAGGAAGCAAATTCAGGAGAACTGACAAGAATGGAAAGGGAAGTTGTTAAAATTACCAGATCTTTTAGTCACATCTCACTCAAGGAAACAATGTCAGTCAAGAATACATAGTTCAGCTTCTACCTGTAAGAAGGAAATTGCAATTTTTGTTTGTAAGGATACACATACTTTATTACTTGAAAAACAAATTAAAATGTGCTTCCTTCCTAAACATATTAATTTGATACAGTTTCTAATTAATCATTAAAATAAATAACCAAGACAACCTGCAGCAATTTGGAGGAATATTGTCTTTAACTTAAAAAGAAATTAATATTTCCCCAGGCCCTTCGTGGGGACCGGGGGCGAGGGGGCGGGGCAGGAGGGGGTGGGGGGAGAAATTAATATTTACACTACAGTAGCCCTTTCCCCACTATACTTAAATTATTGGCCAAGAAAGTGGCCAAGAAAACATGGCCAAGAAAGTGGCCTAACATCAGGAGAAACAACATTAAAATGTGATAACCTTGCCAGTAAGTGATGTAATTATTTCATTATGATTATTATCAGCAGTGATGCTTTTTAAATATACCCACAAATACTTCGACATTCTTCTCTCTAAAAGGTAGAAATTACTTTCCCTCAACTTGACTGCAGCCAGATTAAGTGACTTGTTCCTAACAAAATAGCTATCACTAATTTTTTTGATTCTATACATTTACCCAATTCTGAAATTATTTTAATTCTGTTTTCCCCTGCTTGTAATATTTTACTTTCCTTAAAATTGTAATACTTGTCTTCAACAGAATTTTAAAAATCATTAGTCCATCAGGAAGACTGTTTCCTTTGCTTTTGTTGTGCTGATTATCATTGATTAAATCATTGAAAAATATTGATTCTGTTTTCTCTGCTTTTTTCACATATTGATCCCGAACTTGGTCATAGCCATGTGACTTGTTTTTAAATAAATGAGTATGCCACTGAGATTTTGTGACTATTATGTAGCAATAGCTAACGAGACTGCCTCATTCAACAACCAGAGTTTTCCAGTCTGGAGTGGATTATAGTAGAGAAAAATTTAGATGAGATAGTTTACACTGCAAATCTAAATGAATGAATGATTAAACAAATGCTCACAATCCTGATTCTGTGTAGATGGAAATACAATGGAGATAGAAACACATTATAACAGAATTCATTTGTGAGAGGGATACATCTCAGCATTTTATACATGTGATCATTAGATCTTCTTAACATACTTGCATCACTTTTTATCCAGACCACTCTTTTTCTTGTTTCTTTTCTTAGCACAATATTCATTTCTCCTCAGTCTCTTTTGTTCATTCTAACTCTTCAACTTGATTCATAAATTTTATGGATTATCTTCATGGACTGTCTAGATGACCTCATCAGTTCCAACACTTTGAAAAACATATATCTATCTAATATAGATAGATAGATAGATAGATAGATAGATAGATAGATAGATAGATATAGATATAGATATAGATATAGATATAGATATAGATATAGATATAGATATAGATATAGATATATAGAGAAATACAGAGAGAGATATGCTGATTCCTTTTTTTAATCCATTTTGTGGTTTGATCTTCAGGTTCATATTTGTATTTTCTTACTTGTCAGATCCATCAAAACTGAGATCTTGAATTTCCCCTGAACCTTCTCCATCTCCAGTATTACCCATCCTCAGTGATGGCAACTCCTTCATATCACTTTCTCAGGTCAAAAACATGTCATTCTTAACTTTTCTCTACACACCATAGAACAAAAAGATATTCAGAATGTGATTATTTATCACCATTTTTAATGCTAATATCCTGTTCCTATCCTCATTCATCCCTTATTGGATCTTCTGCTCCCACCTTTGCCAATTTTAAGTCTATTTGCAAATATGCAGCAAGAGTGATTGATTCCTTGAACAGAAATGCAATCATATCTCTCTTCTGCTTATAACTCCAATGGGATTTCATCTTACATAGAGTTAGATTCGTAATTTTTGCAAAGAGCTATAAGGCTCTCAAAAGATCCTTCACCTTTATACGTCTCTTTACTCATGCCCTACCTCTATTTTATATCCAGTTCTTTCCCAAACTCATATTAGATACCTTACTAAGCCACGTATGCTCCATGAATACTCAAGTGACCCATTCTTCTTAGAATATTCTTCCCCTGGGTTGCTGTATGGCTAGTGCCCTCACTTTCTTCAAATTGCCTTCTCAGTGAAGCCTTCCCAACATTTAAAAATACAACCCTTTTTCCACAACAGTTCCTATTTCACTTGCCTGCTTTATTTCTCTCCATAGTACTCATCCTTGTTACCATGCAGTTGGCAAAGGTCATACGGCTACCTATAATTTATGGTGTTGTTTTTCAATTCAATTTTATGACCTTAGATTTTATTTGTGTGATATATATAAAATGAATTTTAACTTATACGAGATTAAATATGCATTCAAATTACTTTTTTCCAATTTTATAATCATTAAGAGATGTATTAAACTAGGCCTCTATCTTAATTTGTTAGGGATGCCGTAACAAAGTACCAGACTGTTTGGCTTGAACAACAGAAATTTATTTCCCATAGGCAAGAAATCCAAGATCAAAGTATCACCTGGGTTGGTTTCTTCTGAGGGCTGTGAGGGAAGGATCTTCTCTAGGCCTCTCTGATTGACTTTTAGATGTGGCCATCTTCTCCCTGTGTCTTTATATTATCTTCTCTCTGCCCATGTCCGTATCCAAATTTCCTGTCCTTATAAAGATACCAGTCATATTTGATTAGGACCCATACTTCCTAACTTGCTTTAATGACCTCTGTGAAGACCTTATCTCCAAATGTGGTTACATTTTAAGATATTGAGGATTACGACTTCCACATATACATTTGGGTGGGGAGGGGTGCTAAGCCCTATTTAGGCCAGGAGCAGAAACCTTCTTATCTTAAAAACCATCTTGTCTTGCTTTGTACTTTGTACCTGCTGGCTTGTGTTTGTCTCCTAGGGGCTTATGATCAGCGGGCCTGGGGATCCAGACAGCAGTCTAAGGGCCAGGATGTGGAACCAGAGGGCTTGGTCATGCCCTGAAATCCTTTGTTGTGAGACACAATCCAATTAAAAAAAACCCTGAAGCAATGAAAGGGGGAACAGCCTCGCTAACCCCCTCCTATGAAACTCCATACCCCTTTTCGCTCAGGGAGGTTATGGTCTGTTCTAGACTGACCTCCTGCAGCTCAAACACACCAAATAAATTCTAATAGACCAACTTTGGTCTCCTGCGACTCTTTCCTCCAGCCATGCCTAACAAGGGGGAGACATAATTCAACCCATAACAGCTACTAATTCATATTCCATGTCATGAATCTGAATTATAAGTGAGTTTGAATTAAACTACCGATATTGTGAATGAGTGTCTACTGGTGGGAGGGAGAGGAGAAAGCATAAAAGGGTATATTGATTTTTTTTTTTAATGTACTAGGTTTAGACATTCATTCACCATTCAGGTCCTGGGAGATTTTCATATCCACTGTTAGTCTAATCCATTATATAGAATATTATTATTTTTTTAAATCTGTTCTATAACTCTCCAAAGGATGCTTAACTCATGACTTAGACCTGGTACCAACTTAGTACTGAACGTTATTCATTAAAACTTAGAGCCATTCAAGTTGTGCCTAGTTGTATTTAACTTCCTTCTCTTGCTAATTTGTAACAGAAATTAGCTCCAGGAATGATGAATTGAAAATGTTACCTTGATTATTCATCTCTTGTACCTTAGATCTTTTGATTTTCCCAGGCTGAAAGCTGAATAAATGCCTGAGAGCACAATAAAAATGTTGCTGTTGAATTTGTTTCTCAGCTGATTCTGAAAAAGGCCACTTAGGAGACTTTAACCTGGTACATGCAGATAATAGGTAAGTGTTGGTTTTTGTGTAATTTAGTCTTTAACTCTCACTGTAATACTTACCTTGGAAAAGATTTAGCTCAAATAATTAATTTTTAAAAAATTTAAAAGGGTCGGCCGAGTGGCGCGGTGGTTAAGCGCTGGCCTGGGAAGCCAGCGGCCCCGGTTCGGTCCCACATGTGAGGGCCAGTGACACTGCCCTCAAAAAAAAAAAAAAAAAAAAAATTAAGATGAAAAACTGGGAGTTTTAAATATCCTATGATTGCCAACATTTGGTGCATAGGCTTACCTGGAAAATAGGGAAAATAGACAACTGTACTACAGATAAATTATAATCATTAAGCCTGCCTGCTGGGGAATCACTATTATGCTGAATTCAGATTATGACAGGTTTCTAACTTCAAGTTGATGGTGAAAGATCCTGGAGCTATTTTGTCCCACTCTTTTCCCTCCAACATTTCTCTACGTAATACACTCTGGCCACCAGTTCATAGAATTCAGTTACAGAACTTTGGGGATCCTTCCTTCTGACTCCTGAAAAAATAATAGGAATGCCTGAACTCTTTGAAATCCTAGAACCCACAGAATTCTCCTTTTAGAAATTTATTACAAATGGGCAGCTGATATTTAAACTGCCCTCAAGGGTAAATACCAGGCACTCAAAAAAAAATTTATCAGTATTGTTCATTACTAAAACTAAGGTGGATACAGAAATAACTAATAATGGATCCAACATGGATACTAGGTCTGGGGCACCTAGTAGGTCACAACTGGCCCTACTCATAAACAAAAAAGGCAACCTTCCTGTAGCATACCAACTGTGAGATCTGTTTGGGATTCTGACAGATGTGGCTTCAAATATTTACCATGCTGTGTGGCTAAGAAAGTCATCAAGTACCTTGAACCACTATTTTGCTTTTTCTTTTTGTGTCCTGTGTTCTGAAAATAATATTGCCTAGTTCATGGAATTATTGTAGCATTAGAATATAAGTGGATAATTAAACAAGATAATACCTCTCAAGCCCTCAACACATAAACATGCATAGATTGCATATATATATATGTGTGCAAATGCAAGGTCTGACAATTAGGTTCACAAACTTGTTGCAATGATGTTGCTAACCTTTTTTGATATTAGAGGGATTATTTGTTATGAATTTGTACCAACTGGACAAACAGCTAACCAATTAACTATTTGGAAGTGCTGAAAAAAACTGTATGAAAAAGTTAGATGACCTCAATTTTTCGCCAACAATTCATGGCTTTTGCATCATGACAATACACTACACAAGGCACTGTCTATGAGGGAGTTTTAAGCCAACAAACAAATAAATGTATTGAAACAGCATCCCTACTCACCTGATCTGGCCCCCAGTGACTTCCTTCTTTGCTCTAAGATAAAGGGAATATTGAAAGGAAGACATTTTTATGACATTCAGGACATCAAGCATAATATAATGACAGCTCTGATGGCCATTCCAGAAAAAGAGTTCCAAAATTGCTTTGAAGGATGGCCTAGGCACTGGCATCAGTGCATAGCTTCCTAAGGGGAGTATTTCCAAGATGACTGTAGTGATATTCAGCAATGAGGTATGTAGTACTTTTTCTAGGATGAGTTCGCGAACTTTATTGTCTGACCTTGTATGTACATTAGAAGTTTCTCAAATGCTTTCTCATTTGATTTGGAGATTATTATATCAGAAAGAATACTTGGGGTGACTAAAAATAAGAGGGAATAGACAATTGTAAAGGATGTGAAAATGCTGATTGTTTACTCCTTTGAATAATTTTCCCAGATGGTGCTTAGTTGCTTAAGAAGAGCCAGGCACTATAAGATATCACAAGAAGTAAAATTAAAAACCAGAGTTCCATTATTATGACAGTGTTTAATTGACTTAGGTAGTAAACATTTTGAAAAGCTTTATTTAATAATGACAATGACAAAAATAACACTAGTAGTAATATCACTAGCAAGGATCTATGTGGTTATTACAATTCTCCAGATTGTTTTAAGTGATTTTCATATATTAACTTATTTAGTCCTGACTGTTTGGGTAGTTATTATCATTGTCCCTATTCTACAGATAAGGAAACTGAGAAACAAAGGTCAACACATTGTGACCAAGATCATATTCCTAGTAAGCACTGGAGCTTTTCTTTTTAAGATTTTATTGGGGAATTGGTGGCGGGGAACAGCGTTGGGGAACCAGGGAAGGGGAACAGACAAGTTGCTGTCCTTTGTTCTTTAGTCTAGTTGTGGAGGACATTGTTTCACTGGCCCATGTTGGTATCATCATTGCGCTCTTCTTGGGTGAGGCAGATCCGTCGCCAGCCTCTAGACGGCCGTTCACAGTGGCTCTTGGCAGGTCACACCGGCTGCCTGCCACTCACTGTAGCCTATGGCAGTCCATTGCTGCAGGGGCTGCAGCTATGCTGTCCCGGGGACTCACAGCAGCCCAGCTTCACCTGTTGTTCACCATCTTAGCTGTAGAGGGCAATGTCACTGGCCTTCATATGTAGGATCCGAACCGGGGCCACTGGCATCCCAAGCCAGCTCTTAACCAATGTGCCACTCAGCAGGCCCATGGAACTTTTGCTACAGGCCAAGCAAGTAACCCCCACTAACCCCGAAAAAATTTGATTTTAAGTTTCCTTTTCTTTAAAGTTTCCTTTTTCCCAGGTTTTATATCCCCTACCCCCTGCTTTAGATAATTGCCCTGAAATTTGTGATTCATACTTGTTTTTTGTAATCACTGAATCCTAATGTTCTTTTCGAACCCATTCTGGGCCCAACTCCTAGACAATTAACGTCACCTGAATAACTAGTTAAGTGGTCACAAGCTCCATGGAGCTGATGGATTTTCCATCCCATAGCCACCTTGCATTGATAGCTTTAAGCTCTGTTCTTTAAGCCAACACTTAAATTTATTAATTAAAACCTATTTGTCCTCATTTAGGGGCCTTGCAGATACAGATGATACCCCAGCAAGATTGCCAGTTCCAACCAAAGAAGCCAATGCAGTCTTCCAGGTGGATCTTGAGATCCCTTCCTCTCATCTGAGATCAGATAGGGTGAGAGTTCTGTGAATCCCCCAATAGGCAGGGACAGCTCTATGCCCCTGCCCAGCAGGAGCAGATACAGAAGAAAAGACCTCCTGTCCCTCAACTTTCCATAAAGATTTTATGGGGATCACGCCTCTCCAGGAGAAAACAAGGCAGGTAGTTAGAGACAGGCATTGGGTCTCTGCATTCCTGTACGTTCAACATCACCCACAAGATGAGACCACCCAAAAGACCTCCCCTTTCTGCCCAAAGCTTCCCCTTCTCACTGTAATTATCTACCCCTATGAGGAAACAAATGGGTACAAAATACCCAACTGGATTAAACCATTCACTTACACTTGTGTAGTAAAGGCCACAACAACCTTCATTTCACCTGGGCCTCATTATAGCATAATTATTATATCATACATATGCCTGGAAGTTCATTAATATCATTATAGCAGACTGAATTCTGGGAAGGAACATGTGCAGTCTAAAGAGATGAGGTAATAGCCCCTTGTGAATCACAGGTGTCAATCAATTGGTCCCACGCCCAGAGAGGAACAGCCCATTCCAGAGAAAGAAGGGATAAAAACTCCACATCCTGGACAATCAGTGCCTTTGGAGCTCCTTTAGCGTGGCCCACTCCAAACTCTTCGGAGTGTACTTTTTCTACTAATAATGACTCCCTGGCCCCGGCTCTTGCCCTTGGCCCTTTGGGCCTTTGAGCTTCTATTTCTTTGAAATGTACTTTTTCTTCTAATAAACTGTTCTTTCACTACTTTACCTCAGTATCTCATTCAATCCTTTGCTCGAAACTCCAAGAACCTGGACATTGCACTGAGGCGGGCCTGCTGTCCTGTAACACTTTGTCTTGAACCCAAGTAGCCTGATTTCAGAGTGTATGTGCTAGACAACTTCACCACTTTTCCCTTAAGCATTTCCTATGCCAGAAACATTGAGAAGCACTTTAATTTATCTTATAATATTAATGTTTGCATAGGGTTTTATCTCAATATTGTGGGATAAGACTCACAAATATTTAATGATTTAAAAGTCAAGCTCCTAAGAAGTGACAGATGCAACATTTTCACATAAGACTCTAAATCCTGTGTTCTGTGCAAAAGTTCTCTGTATTATATTGAACATTTTATAAAAATTTTTAGCTGTCCCTGTTTAGTTTATTTTAAGTTAGGGAAAATATTCCATTCTCATAATTCCAGGTAATTTGTCTGGCTGAGGGCCATAAATGTAACCTGAAAGCAGTTTGGCTAGGTATAACACCTGAAGCAATGTACAAACAACAGAAAAGAACTATGGTTGTAGCTATATGTTCTGATTTATAGTCACTGAAATAGAATTGAACTATTTCAGAGATCACCAGCATTCATTTGTGTGGCATCTGGATATCTCTGAAAATATCTCAAACAATGGCTAATAAAAGATATTGATAATTGAGAGCTCCAAAAGGAAGATATAAACTGTCAAGAATGGTGGTGGTTGGGGGGAGACACTGAGTTCATGGTTTTCTACTTTTAAGGTAAAGTATTTTCCCCCATAAAAAGAAATGAACACGAGAGTGTCACTATAGAGGGCTGTTATTGATTTCCTGGGTGACTGGTAGCAATCAGTCTCTTCCTTCTGAATCACACTTCATATGTCACAACTCAAAGAGCCTTAATGCCAGCTAATGTCTGCACCCAGGAAGAACAAGTAAATAATTCATGAATTGCCTTTCTTCCTACACTTCATTTAGGAAAGCTAATTGTTTAGGGAATTGACTCTCCTTGGCTCATTGGTTTAATAATACAGAAAACTCTTTTGGAATTTCAGAAGTCTTCCATTTCTCAGTAGGAAGCCAAACTCAGCTTAAATGAACAATTCTTCCTTAACTCACACTTGTGGTAAAAGCAGACAGCCTTACTCATTATTAAAATGTAAACAGATAATGAATGAATTTACTAACGATTCTTCCCTGCTGGGGCATTTAGCCCTTGGGTAGCCTTTCTCTCTGGAAAAGACAAAGTAAATCCTCATTAATTTGAAGGAAAAGATCACAAATTAAAACATTTAATTTACCACCATTGGTCTTCTAGTTCAATTGAACTCCACCACAAGAATGTCCCTGGATCACTTGTATGCAATGTCACTAATATTTCATTATTTTAGTGTGTTTTGCATTAGTGAGTATGAATTCCAGATAGTCCCCTTCAACAATATCACACTTTCACATTTGCCTTCAAAAATGCAAATTCAGAGTAAGGGAGAAAGTGTTGAATTTATAGCTCTGTACCCAGAATTGCTTATAATCCTAGGTATATCCAGGAGAATGTCTCATTTGTGGATGTCATCAGTTATGTGCTTCCAGTGTTGATGAAAAAAACATCCAGCCTAAAAGAAAGTTTATAAGAGTTTATTTGAGCCAAACTGACTACAATTGCCAGGAAGCAAAATCTCAACAGATTGAGATTGGCAGTTTGCAATTTATTTTATACATAGAATCAAAAGATAAGGGTTACATGAACTCCATTGGTGGTAGAAAAAGGGGATGGGAGAGAGCAAAGCAGGGAAATCTCTGGGATTGGATAAAAGTAAATTGGAGAGACAGGTACTTCTTTCACATAGGTGGGTACAGGATAGTTATTAGTTCTCTTTTTATAGCACATAGAGATGGTAATCAAAGGACAAGAATAACGAGGGATTTTGTAGTTTCCTGCTCTGGTCCAGCAAAAGGGATTACTCTCACATTCCAAGGGCATGTTACCTTAGATGCAAAAAGACAATAGACAGGAAATACACGCCAAGGATGTGACTACTGGCCATAACGCACTTTTAGTTAGAAATTTTATGTTGCGAACATCCTATGTGGTTATTTTCGGTCCCCTGAGCTTGTCAGCTTTAACATGTGGCCCCTTTTATCATTCACACCAGAAATAAAACATGTTGAGAACTACTGATTTAGTTCGTTAATATTTAAAGTCTGATTTAAAGAAAGTACCAATTTTCATAGTCAAAAATATATACAAGCAGAAAAAACTAGGATACCCGATCCTTGTCCTGTAAAATTTATGTTGTAAAGTAAGCACTGTTATCACAAACATAAATAATGTATTCATGTATGACAAAGTAAAAGCATAATGTTAAAAATAACACTGTAGGACGGCCGGTTAGCTCAGGTGTTTAAAGTGCAGGCTCATAACACCAAGGTTGCCTGTTTGATTCCCACATGGGGCAAGGAGCTGTGCTCTCCACAACTAAGATTGAAGACAACTATTTGACTTGGAGCTGATGGTTCCTGGAAAAACACGCTGTTCCCCAATAAAATTTCTTAAAAAAAAAAAAAATAATAATAATAAAATAGCACTGTTAATAATAGCTGTAATTCCTGGAGTGTTTGCTATATAACCGATACTACATTCGGCACCTTACACATACATTCACAATCTTAGTTAGTTCTTCCAATAGAGCATGGAGGTGATGTTATTATCCCCACTTTTAGAGGAGAAATATGAGGTTCAGAGAGGTTAAATAACTTACCCCGTAGAGAATCAGTAGTGAAGGCAAGATTTAAAACTAGTGCTTACTCAAAATCACATATGTATGTTTTTCCCATGTGACATTGAAATGTGTCAGCATCAGCCACAGATCAAGTTTTTGTCTGATTTTTAGTCAAGGTCAAAGATAAGTGAGAGGAGAGGAGAGAAATCAGAAAGGGTTGAGAAGGTACGGTACTATGGCAGTTAGAATTCCAAGATGGCTCTCAGGGATCCATGCCCTTGTTAATCCCCTCCCCCACCTCTTTGATTGTGAGTAGGGTCTGTGAATATGATGGGATGTCTCAATTCACATGGCAGAAGTTAAGGAACTTTTTAGATGTAATTAAGTGTTCTAATCAGTTGACTTTGGGTTAATCAGATGATTCTCTTGAATTTGGAAGGCTCTTCACTAGAAGACTTATGCTTTCCTTAAGCACAGAGGTGCTCTCTTGCTGGCCTTGAAGAAGTAAATTGCCAGGTTGTGGAAGGGATTATGAAAATGTTGCTGTGGCCAAAGATCCGGCGGCTCGCGGCACGAAAGCCAAAACTCGAGCGGCGAGGTTGGTGGAAAGAAAAGCAGGTCTATTCCAGAATGCGAGCATTAAGGGAAGACAGTGGCCTCCCTGTCACAGAGACTGCCTTCCTTCTCTTAATACCGCCGAAAGCTTTCATAGGCACGCAAGGAGGCAAAGCAAAGGAAGGAGAAGTTGGCCAGGCAACTCCAGGAAAAGGCGCTTCCCAGAGGCTGGCCTGCCTCAGGGACAAGAGTGGGTCCCACACGGATGCACAAACCTCTCCCAAGTCACCGGGCCAGGCCTGCACTCAGCCAGCCCGAAATAAACAGAACCATTGAAACTAGCGGGTGTGCACAGTAAATGTGCAGTAAACAGAATCATAAAGGTTTGACAAGAGTGAATAAAAGAAAAAGGAAAAAAAAAAAGCTTTTAAAAAGTCCCAAGCCAACCCATACTGTCAAATTGAATTACATCAGAGGTTTAAATCTCAAAACAGAAGGTCGCTATTACAGAAAGGGTTGCATGGCAAGGACTGAAAGGCTGCCTCTAACAGCTAAGAGTAGTCCCTGGCCTAGCTCCACCAAATAAATGAAACATATTGATGTGTTTCTGATCATTCTGGATGGTTTCCTAGAGGAGGAATTCAGAAGTCAACACTACATGGCGCTCTGAAATACGGTAAATAGAAGGCAATTTGTAAATGGGCATTGGGAGAATGCTACTTAGTAAGTGATGCTCAATATAATGCCGAAATACTAAAATTACCAAGCAGCATTAACAAGATAAAGGAAAAAGTAAGTTTAATGATCTAATAAGAAAATAGTGAATAATATATATAAGAATATAAATATTCTTTCTAGAAAGCCTGAGTAAAATACAGCATGAACGAGTATAGAAGGAAGTTGGTTTGAAATCTAAGTCTAGCTATGCTCAATATTTTGTTACCTTCACTTTATTTGACATGATAAATGTACAGAGATCTTGATGAAACTTTCATATAGAAAAAAGCACCTCATTTTGACCAAAATTTAAATCTTAAAAGGTTATTTCACCTCTAGGCTGAAATGCAAAATACCACCTCTTATGTGTCTCCTGTGGATTTCTAAAGCTTAACAATTTTTCCTTTCTGATTTCTGAAGGCTTGATCAAGGTGCCCTGAGCAGCATCAAAACTTGAGATTTAATAGAGATTGTGACATCTGTGTTGGAATGAAATTGTAGTGGGAAATAGGATATCACAGCCAAGCCAGGATCATGAAAAATATACGGCAAGCTGAGTTATTAAATGAAGACAATGCATGACGATGTTACATCCATAAAATAAAATACTACGTTGCTATTACAAATTCTGTCTTTAAAATACTTAATGACTTCAGAAACATTAGTAGTGTGTTAAATGAAAAGCAGGATCTTAGTCTGAGGGCTATTTTGTTAAAAAATATTTCAGACAGAAGACATGAAAAAATACAGCAATGTGTTTGCAGCTCTTAGCTCTACACAGTGGGTTATGTATAATCTCATGTTATAATTTTTTTTTTGCTTTTATGTACTTCTGTGTATTTATATTGTTCATTAGTATGCAAATTTGAAATGAATTTTATTATTTTTAGAATCAGAAATAATCAAGCTGGGGAAATTGAGCTTCATGGCAAAGCATTAGAATTTTAAATGACCTACGTGGTCTATAAAAAGTGAACAAAATGCAATCATTGAATCCCTTCCAACTTCCAGATGCCTTGATTCTAAGTTCGCATAGAGATATGTGCAGAGAGAATAACATTCCTTGGCATGTAGCCATGTCTATGGTTCACCATGTACCAGAAATGAAACATTATTCAGTTTCCTTAACTATAAAAAGTGGTAGCCAATTCAGATGATCAGATTTATGATCTCTCCCAGCTATAATAGCCTATAGCGTCATACACTGTCTTATGTGGAGGTCTTGTAGATTTTCAGATTTGGAAGGTGTTAGAAACTTTGTTTTGTTTAAAGAAACTCAAACTGAAAGCATACGGCCTTAAAAATCTATTACATCATGAAGGAGCTAAGATGCAGGCAGAGAGACTGCTAATAGCCGAATCTTTCAGTGACACATATTTGGTGCGTGACTTGAGGCAAGTTACTTAACCTCTCTGTGCTTCCATTTTCTCATCTAAGGATAAGTGCTGAACTCATAGTTTTGGAGTGAAGATTAATTAATTAATAGATGCAGAGCACTTCAAACATTGCCAGGCACGTGTTCCATGAATATCGGCTATTATTATTTTCCTCACCTTAAAAAGAAAGAAAAGAAAAATGGGTCAAATGAAAGACAGCTTGAGGGGAGTGGAACAATTTATTCTGTATTAGCCAAAGGTGAGCAGGGACATCTAAAATTTCTCAGTCAAAGCATCTTTATTAACTTGCAAGATTGTCTCTCCTCTAAAACCTGAATGTTTGTAAAATCTTTACAAAAGTATAGAGGAAGAATTATGTGGGCATATTGCTAAAGATGGTAAAATAACTGAGATCCTAGCTCAGAAGAGGGAGGATTCAGGATATAGCCTGGTTTGTGAATTTAATTTTTACCTTTCCTCCAAGGCTATGCTCAAATGCCATTTTCTCTGTTAAGTTTTTCTATTACAAAAAAGAAAAGAATAGAAGAAGTGCTCCCCATCTTGTCTCAAGTCACCCTTTGTGTTAACACCTATGATGCTTTTTATAGAATCTTATTTAGTATCAAAGTGTAAATGTTGTATATTCTTCAGTAAGATGTACGACTATTAACAACTGATTCAATTAACATTTGTATAATGCTTACTATTTCCAAGCTCTGCTCAAAGCACTTTGCAAACATTATCTCATTTAATCCTGGTGAGGAATTGCAAAATATCACCACAATTTCTCCCATCTGTGTGCACACCTCATTTGTTACATGACTTTACCTTACTTCCTGAGTTTATTTCTCCATCCCCTCAAATCTGTATGGCCCTTGTGATTTATTTTGACAATGGAATGCAGCCAAAGTGACATTTTGTGAGTTGAGAATTTAGGTTGAAAGAAGACTTAGAGTTTCTGTGCTTGTTTTCTTGCTGCCCTGAGATTGCCAGGTGAAAGGCACACCAGCCTCCTTGAGGATAACAAGCATCTGGAGAGAGAGAGAGGCCAGCCGGTGACTTACCACCTACCAGACAGCTGAGTCAACTTCTTAAATCTAAGGATTATATATCACCAGATGACTACAGTAACCCAAACAAGAGCAGCAGGAGAATCGCCCAGCTAATTCCAGCCACTAAATTGAAGAGGTTTGTTTTGCAGCCAAAGGTAACTGATACACTCCCCAGAATATTAATATTAACTAGATATATCATTCTAATTTTACAAATGAGGAAGCTGAGGCATACTAGATATTTTGTTCAAGGTTATGTAGATAGTGCGTGGCAAACCCAAGATTCAAATCCAGAACCTGTGACCTTAACCATTACACTAAGCTGACTTCCTTATATCTATCCTCTGAGTAGGCAGGCCAAGTGTCAAATTTTTCATGCTATGGATTTGAAACAGAGACTCCTAGAGGTAAAGTACATTGCCCAAAGTTATACAAGCAGTAGGAGAGTAGAGTCTAAAATATGTTCATTTTCTCCACATATTGTCTAATGCACAGGTACCAAGTTTTACCCCTAGGTGCACACATTAGAGTACCTTGCAGGTAGTAAGTTTCCAATAGATATTTATCATGAACAAATGCAATGGGAACACATCATTTAACCCTTGCTTAATTTACTTTCCTCTTTCTTTTGCAAATGTGACCGTTCATGTTTTTTATTTATATGTCTTCATTGCAGATTCTTTATGCCACAAAATGTGACAAAAACTGCCATCATAGCCATCAGGAGTGATGGGAAGAAAGCAGTGATACCTAGACATAAATCAATCTCTCTTCTTGCTGTCTCCCTCATGTTTCAGTTCAATACCTAGGGACTTTAGATAACAATCACCTTAAAATGCCACAGTTTCTGAAAGGAGCAGATAGGCTGGTAAAAAGCCTAGAGGCAGAATGATAGCTGTAGATTCTGGGACAAAGGTTTTGGGCATAAACCTATGTCAAGAAATGGAGGTTATTTAGTGGGCAACTGCTCTATAAAATCATGGATTTGATCTCTACAAAGAAAAATTATGATTTCTTTACTACATTCCTCTCTCTCTCTCTCTCTCTCTCTCTCTCTCTCTCTCTCTCTCTCTCTCTCTCTCTCTCTCTCTCTCTCTCTCTCCCCCCCTTTTTCCCTCTCTCCTTTTCCCTTTTTGTCTCTATCTATTATCTCTATCTGTATACTTATCTTTACTTCTTGACTAGCACATATGGTAGCAATTTTATTTAAGAGAGGAAACTAGATTGCATGTAAATTTTAAGTGCTGATAAGAGTCCTGACACTTTTGATTTATAATGAAATGAATAAATCCCACAAGTCCTTGGCACATTTAACCTCAGTACTCCTGACCTATTCAGATGCTAATGTCTCATTGACATCTTCTGTCCATTGCCTTAGGAAAATGGGGCTTATGAGAGTCATTAATGCAGCCACAGAACCCACGCAAACACCCACCAGGAAAGCGAGATCTACTTAAGTCAAAAGGATGTACTGAACAGAAAATACAAAAATAAATGTGCTCTTCTGCCTTCCTATTCCCTTTCCTCCTACAGCTATATCTTTTGGGAAGGTGAAGACAAGAAGGAGTTTTATCAATTTAGCAAAGGAAGTTTACTGTCAAACTGGGAAAAAGTAAGAAGCAAATTAATAACTATAATAGTTTAAAATATTTTTAGTGCATGTGCCTTCACATCCAGACAGAATCTGCTACTCTGGGTTGAACTTAATCCTTGATGTTGTACATTACAAAGTCAGTTCTGTGTTAATTTTCCTTGGAGTCTCTTTTATGCTAGAAATCCAGAAAACTAAGGGTAGAAGAAGAAAGGAGGAAAAAGGAGAGAATCAGATACCACATTATTATGGAAGTTTGAAGCAACATATCTAAGAAATTAGCAGATGAAGTCTGCACATTTCTATTATTTCCTTCTTGTCTCTTTTTCCCCCCTTGGGGCAGAATAACCTTAATGATAGAAATATTTCACTTCTAAGATCAGGATTTAGAACTGGAATATATTCAACACTGATACAGTGAGTAAAAATAACATACATATCACTGCAGATCAAATCTAGGTAGGAAATGATCTGAATCTAATTAATTAATTTTACTAATGTTATAATTCCATAAGCTTTGCTACCCCCAAAATATGGCAAAGGCATTGTTTAAGTATAGACCCAAAGTGGAACTGCTTCTACCTTTCCTTCTCATCCCTCAAAAAATGTCCCTTATTTAGATTCTGGTAAAGGTCTAGATGAAGTAGATTCTGTCTTGGAAAAGATTGAGCTTGCAGAGCAAACCGTATATACACATAACCAGCTGAATGCAAGGTTGAACCTATTTCGCACTCCAATACAAGATATGCAACACAAGAAGAAGAAATAGACAAACCAGCACTGCTTCTTAAAACAATTATTCACCTTAGTGTGTCCCGCAGTGGCAGTGTGCTGAGGGAATGCTGTTCCTATGAATAGGAACGTATGCGGGAGTTCAGTCCAGAGTTTGGCAATGCTGCTTTAACATGCTTCCTCTGGGGAGTGAAATGGAAGTATGAGGATGAGGCAGAAAAAGCCCCCTTCTTTCTAATGAAGAGATGGTAGGAATGATTAATTTTCAACTCAAGGAGGACCAATAAAGCAAATTACTCAAGTTGATGTATAAAAGACAAGAACTTCACACCCAAGCCTGTTATTGCTTTGATAGCACAGTTTTGAACAAAGACTGTTATATAACTTAACGTTCAATATTCTTTGTTCAAAGAAAGAAGGAAAACAGAAAGAAAGGAATGAAAGGAGGGAAGGAGAGAGGGAGGGAAGAGGGAAGGAAGGAAGGAAGGAAGGAAAGAAGGAAGGAAGGAAGGACAGGAAGGAGAGATAGAAGAAAGGAGCAGGGAGAAAGGAAGGCAGATAAATCATGAAAACCTATTATCATAATATAATAATAGGAAAATAAGGAATTCAGAGAGTAGTCAAATATGTATCCATCTGTGTAAGAATTTAAGAGGATGATGTATTAATTTTTTTTAATCAGTAAGGTGTTTTCAAAGCAAAACTTGCACCAGGCAAAGTAAACCAAACAAGAAAAATTTTATTCGAGACCATTGCAGAGAGACTTCGGAAGCATGGCGGTGTAAGAAAAGTTGCCCCTGGTCTCTCCCCTTGAAGTGACAACAACTTGAGCAGCTATAATTCAACAATGGACTCCCTCCTCAGCCCTTAAGGCTATTGCAGCAGAGAAGAGGGGCCAGAACTCAACCTCTGCTCAACTGAACTGATATAAAGGGCTAGGGTAGGAGAGATCGTAGGCTAGCTGTGTTGAAATGCCCTTACTCACAGGAAACATAAACTTAGGTAGGGGGTAGTTGTACAACGTGGAGGAAGGCTTCCCCTGAAGTTAGTCTCCTACCCTCCTACAGGAACTGGGAGATAGGAGAGTCTCTTCCTTAATGATTATGTTTCAAAGAGACAGTTTCCTGGTCCTGGATAAAGATATCCCTGGGCTGTTAACCAGCAAGAGGCTTTTAAAAAGATTTATGGCTGTTCCCCATCTCTAATTCCCCAATTCTCCAACATTGTTTCCCTTCTCCAATTCCCCAGTAAAATCTTAAAAAAAAAGAAAAAAAAAGAAAAAAAAAAGATTTACAGAAATAGAATATGCAGTTACAAGTGTTCTAAAATAAATGTTCTGGGGAAAAGGTTAGGGGCTCACTCAGGAAAAAGCCTGTCTAAAATTTAGTCAAACTAAAGGGAATATTAAGCTATTTCTTTCTTGATGAGTATCATCAACAAGAATTTTTTTTTTTTTTTTTGAGGGCAGTGTCACTGGCCCTCACATGTGGGACCCGAACTGGGGCTGCTGGCTTCCCAAGCCAGTGCTTAACCACCGCGCCACTCAGCCAGCCCTCAAGATATATTTTTTAAAAAATAGGATAATGAAGGAAAGTGAGAGAGCAATTGTTTTAGGCAGGTATTGTACTGTTAGTAGAAAGAAGGCAGAATTTAAGCTCAGAATTCTTATCCAAGGAGATTGATTTTAAAACAGGAAATGCTAAAGCATTATTAAAACATTATTAAAAGGAAATTAAACCTCAGTAAAAAAAATTATAGCAAGAATACCCAGAAATTTAAAATAAATTTAAGTATTCAGGCCCAGATCCCCAGAAGAGATCTTAAAACTCAACTGTTTGACATGTGTAATGATCTCACATGCTTGTGGATTGGTTGCAAAAGCTATTCTAATAATCTTTGAGAAAGCACAGAAAACAAACTATACGTTGAAAGATTTTTGATTTAGAGCACAAAAAAGGAAAACTTTAAAATTTTATAGGCCATATATGTATTTAATATGTGGTTCATCTGCAGCCCTGACATTTATTTTAGTTGATATGTTGAATGACTGTTGATTACCCATGTATGAAAAGAAACAATTATTTTTTTTAATTTTAGATTTATAATGGTTCCAAATATAAGACTGTTTTGACAGGAGAGAGATGAGCTACAAATATTGCCTGACTTCTCTTGCGGAAAATTTTTTCATGTAAATATTACATATGCATGAAGTATGTAATATATATATCATCTATGGCTTACCAAGGCTTAAAGAAACATTTTTTGAGCTTCAAAAATACTAAGTTGTTTTAATGAAATATTATTAAATGTATATTATTACTTATTAAAACTCTCTGGTTCTACATGTAATATAAAATAAAAGAAACCATACAAAACATTCTCTGTCATCTTCATTACTACTATATTTTATATCTCAAGTAAATCTGAGATAAGACTTACTATCAAAGTTCTATGTAATAATTTAAAATTTGTATCTTACAAGCAGTAATGTAAGAATATTATATAGGTGAAGATTGAATGCAGAATCCCTTTGTTTGTTTTCTTTCTTTTTTTCCCACCCATCCTGGTTAGTTTTCTTCCATTAGCAAAATATGTTTTCAAGAAAGATTCTGATACTAGTAATTTACATTTGATTATAAATTTCATTTAATTTCTTGCCTCCTCCAAAGGTAATTGTATGTATGTATGTATGTATGTATGTATGTATTTAATTTTTTTAGCTGAGACATCCTGCCACCTGTTGGCAGCTGTTGGCAGCTCAGCTTGGGGCGGGAATTGAACCAGCAACTCTGTTGCTCAGAGCTCACACTCTTGAGTGAGCTTTTAACCAACTGAGCCACTTGGCTGGTCCTCAAACATAATTGTATTTAAACAGTTGATTCACCTACACTGTATCCTTTAGTTTTTCTTCTATTCCCAAACAAAATGGGGCAAATTAGATATCACAACATGGATTCTTAAATCATTAATTTATTTACTCTAATAATTATTAAGCTGATAGGCAATTCAACAGATCTGTATATCTCAAGAAGTTCCCAAAAACTTAGCACTAAAAAAAAAAAAAAAAAGAAAAGAAATCCTTTAACAGGTTCAATGTAAAATTCAATGTAGATTTTCCTGTGTTTTCTGTTAAATTAATTAGTATTACCTTTTCACTATACTATTCTTAACCTTGGTTAGGGCCATTCCAATGGCAGTAATTTTCAGTTTGGACTCCTTATATCTGCTCTGTCATTTGCTCAAATGATCACTTTGTTCTTGGCTCATCTCACTCTTGTAATCACCAAAATGCAAACATTCTTCAGTCTTTTCCTTTTTATCTTACCCTGAAATTTCAGAAAGTTGTAGTAATCTGTACATGTTCCCCTTAATTCACAACTTAATACTTCCTATTGCTGCTAGCAAAACCTGATATGCTGTCTTCATCCAAGTCCATAAATTTCTATTCCAATCAGGCCTCCTGGAATGAATTTACTCATCTAGTGTTAAAGGTATTTCAGACAAGGAACAGTAAAACATATACTCAGGGAGAATGGGCAGTCCAAATGTCCTTGAAAAAGCATTGCTTTAGTATATTTGGTTGTATATTAGCATATAGGCATAAAGTGGGAAATCTATGCTGTTTTCACAAATCCTTTCCCTTCCCTCCTTCCTCTGTGCAGTTGCTTTCGGTGAGGCCTCACCATTCCTCACTGTATTACTGCCTCAGCCTCCTCTCCAATATTTGCTTCCTAAATCTGGCCAACATGATGGTGCTTATTGACAATTCAGAACTATCATGCAACTTAAAATACCTTAAAGACTCTCTGTGACACACAAGTCACTGCATTACCTTTATTTTGCCTTCTCCACCTTCATCATCCCACCATTTCTGTATTTATCTGTGAAAACAAAGCCAACCACCTTCCTTTCCTAAAGTACTCACCATTCTCTGTCATGCCTCCTTGCTGTTGCCATTGCAGGTCTTCTGCCTAAAATACCATCACCTGTCTTCTCCTCTTGGCTGACTCCTTATGGTTCTTCATGGGTTATCTTCTTGAGAAAACGCCTGCACGCCTCTTGCCTCTCTGCTGGGCCGTAGCCCTGTAGTAGGCTATGAATTGCTCCCTAAGAGCACTTGTGAAATAGGATAACAAGTGATGGTCCAGTTCTGTATCTTTTCTACTAAGTGATGAGTCCCCTGAAGTTTCACACAGAGTCCTGTGAATTATTGTGTGTACAGTGCTTCTCAATGGAAATGCTATTAACAACACTGGAGTGGGAACATTCTTCTTTATGTGAAATATTCTTGACATTATAATATATTTTGCATTTGTGGCCCCAACCAAATGTTTGTAAGACCTCAAGTCAAATTTCCAAATGCTGATTAAGTGGGTGCCACTGCCCTTGGTTAAAAGCCATTATTCCACAGTCCCAAGATGTGGTATAAAGAAGGTACACAAATTTGTATTGAATAAATTTTAAAAATGCTTAAATGAATGAATGAATGAATGAATGAATGAATAAATGAATAAATTTGTTTTAAAATGAATTGGAATTTTTTTGTAGATTTCCAACAAACTCTAAATGCTTAGTTGATTTTTTTCCCCTCAAATACTTCCAATTACTCTGAACCAATTCTTCCTTTAGGCAATTTCTAAGAAACAATTTCTTAAATGAGGTTGATGCTATTAATACAGATAATATCTAACTTATTTTAATTTCATAGTCAGATAATTTTTTAGTTATCATGGGTATTCTATTAACCTTGAAGCTTAACCTATATACACTTGCAACTTTCATAAATAGAAATTATTTTCCTTTTTTATAATAGATACTGCTTAACAGACAGCTATTATTAAATAACAGCCATTCCACAAAGTACACCATATGTTTCCTGATGTGATTCTAGTTGTAAAAGTATTACAAATTCCAAGTTTCATCCCTAAGATTGGTGAGTATGTGTTGTTTTGATAGAAAATACATAATGCATTACAAATTAGGTTTTCATCTATATTTTAGAGTTTCAGATCCTGTTTTGTTTTGTTTTGTCTTTTTGAGGCCAGTGTCACTGGCCCTCCTATGTGGGACCCGAACCAGGGCCGCTGGCATCCCAAGTCAGCTCTTAACCACTGCGCCATTCAGCTGTCCCAGATCCTGTTTATTTAAGTTGCAAGAAAAATGTAGCTTTTATATGTATGGAAACAGTAGTTATTTAGTTAGAAAATTATTACTCTACCAACATCTTTCCATAAAAATAAGAAATTTAGGCATTGTCTGTTATAGGAGAGAAAAATAATTTCTATCTATAAAAGTCATGAGTATACATAGGCTAAGTAAATCTTAAACTGAGAAAAATCTATATAAAAAATTACACATTATCTTATAAGTAAATTTATGTACACATGTACATATGAGATCAGACAATTACGTTCGCAAACTTGTTGCAATAATATTGCTAACATTTTTTGATATCAGAAGGATTATTCATTATAAATTTGTACCAACTGGACAAACAGTTAACCAAGTTTACTATTTGGAAGTGCTGAAAAGGTTGCATGAAAAAGTTTAGACTACCTGAACTTTTCGCCAATAATTCATAACCCTTGAATCACAACAATGCACCAGCTCACACAGCACTGTCTGTGAGGGAGTTTTTAGCCAGTAAACAAATAACTGTATTGGAACACCCTCCCTACTCACCTGATCTGGCCCCCAATGACTTCTTTCTTTAACCAAAGATAAAGGAGATATTGAAATGAAGAGATATTGATGACACTCAGGACATTAAGGATAATATGACAACAGCTCTCATTCCAGAAAAAGAGTTCCAAAATTGCTCTGAAGGATGGACTAGGTGTTGGTGTCATTGCATAGCTTCCCAAGCAGAGTACTTTGAAGGTGACCGTAGTGATATTCAGCAATGAGGTATGTAGCACTTTTTCTAGGATGAGTTTGCAAATTGTCCAACCTCGTACATATTCACTTTTCTTGGAAATGTAAACTCTACTTCTCTTCAATTATTTTAAAACACACACTAAAAACTACATTGAAAGTTCCAATAAAGAAACATCTTTGGGCCGGCCAAGTGGCGTGGTGGTTAAGCGCTGGCTTGGGAAGCCAGCGGCCCTGGTTCGGGTCCCACATATGAGGGCCAGTAACACTGCCCTCAAAAAAAAACAAAAAAAAAAAAGAAAGGAAGAAACATCTTTAATAGATAATGAATCAAAAGCATTATATAAACAATTAAACTGTCCCTATTCTCCACCTCTGAACTCTGTGGGCTTCTACAGTAATTTATTTTCCTTCACAACAATACCTTAGCTATACTCACTGAATTCTCTTACCTGTTAGCACTGCCTTCACTCAGCATCCCACACCTAATGCTGGAAACTCAGAATAAAAGTAAGTTACAAAGAAACAGCATGGAATTTAGAGTCAGAAGATTGGTTTCTGTCATTTGCTAACTGACTGATCTTTGAGCAGGCTACTTAGTGTCTCTGAGTCTGTTCCTTCATCTATAATATAAAGATAAACGTACCTTCACCTTAGAAATCCAGAAAAGTCTGTTTATGCCTAGTGTATCAGGTTGCCACAGGAAAGTTTATAAATTGACTCTTTGTCTCCCAATATTTTAACATTTAAAGCTGAACAACAGTTCATAATCAAGATACATCCAGGTTGACTTATTGATCGCCCGTATGATGCTTGGACTACCTATGTTCATGTTTTGTTGCCATGAAAGAGAAAGAAATTTCTGTCTTGTTGATGTCACTATTTTGGGGGAAGTTTCTGTTATATACTCTTCTGAACCTAATGCTATGTGCTACAAAATTATTTCTTACTTCTACTAGTAGGTACCTAGACTCAATCCTTTTAAAAAATTAGCTTATCATAATTACCTAGAAATTTGATCATTCTTAATCTTAGTTAATAAAACATTACTATCTACCAAGTTACCCAGTATGGGCACCCAAAGGTGTTCCTGGATTTCTTCCTCTTCTTTTCCTTCACTTTAGTGTCCCACAAGAACCTTAGATTCAGGGAGCTCAAAGTTAAACTCATGATTCTTCCCTTAAAATCTGTCTTTCCTTTATTCCTTGTTTTGGTCGTTATCTACCCCGTCACCTTTGTCAGAAACTAACATTGATCTTAGGACCATTATTATTCTATGTTAATGCATCATTTGTAATTAGTGACCAAATCTTAATGCTTCTCCTTTCTTAGCCTCTCTACTATCCATTCTCTCTTCTCTTAACTCCACTCTTCCAGGCTTTCCCAATACTTCTCAGCAGGACTCCCCAAAGCCCCCCACCAATCCAAACCTCATTGTGTTGTGTTGTCAGAGTGATCTTCCTAGAATATGAACTTAATCACATACTCTATTCCATTTCTCCACTGTGATGTCTATGAGGTATCTCAAGTTTATCACAATCAACACAGAATTGCTTCTCTTGCCCACTAATGTGCCATCTTTACATCTGCCTCATCTCTGTAAAGTTTTCCTCTAAATCTCTAGTTGTTCAGGTCAAAAATCCTGGTTCAAAGATGTATCGCTTTCCATCAGGACTTTTTCAATAGAGTTCTAACTAGCTTAGCTGCTTCTACCCTTGTTCTTTCCTGTGATATAGTCAACACTGAACTTAACATGATCCATTTAAAATTTGACACAGATTATGTTATTCTTCCACTAAAAATCTTTCATGGCTCCTCATCTCACTCAGAACAGCCAAGGTCTCCGTATCCACCTACATAGAGTGCCATGACTGCCCTGACCTTCTTGGCAACCAGTCTTTTCCTCCTACACTTTGCTCCAGTTAAACTGCTCTCCTTACTCTTTTGTGACATGTTAACATGTTCCTGCTTCAGTGTCTGCATTGTCTTGCCTTCTGACTAGAAGTCTCTTGTCTTATCAGTCCAAATGAATTTTTTTTAAGTTTAAAGAATAATTTTAACAGACTTTTTAAATTTAGAGCAGTTTTAGGTTTACATAAAAATTGAGTGGAATGTACATAGATGTCCCCCATTCCTATTCAACAGCCTCACTCCAGCTTCCCCCTACTCTTAGCATCTTGCATTGGTATGGTAAATTTGTTACAATTGATGAGGAATACTGACGTAATATATTTTTTGAAGATTTTATTGGGGAATTGGGGGAGGGAACAGCGTTGGGCAATCAGGGAAGGGGAACAAACAAGTTGCTGTCTTTTTGTTCTTCAGTCTAGTTGCGGAGGGTGTTGCTTCACTGTTGGTATCTTCCCGGATGAGGCAGATCGGTCGCCAGCCTCTGGATGTCGCTCACCGCTGCTATTGGCAGCTCACACTGGCTGCCGGCCACTCACTAGCCTATGGCAGCCCACTGCAGCAGGGGCTGCAGCCTACACCTTCGCTGGGGCTCACACAGCCCAGCTCCAGGTGGAGCTGTTGTTAGCTGTGGAGGGCAGTGTCACTGGCCCTCATGTGGGATCCGAACCGGGGCTGCTGGCATCCCAAAACCAGCGCTTAACCACTGCGCCACTCGGCCGGCCCCTGATGTAATATTTTTAAGGAAAATCCACAATTGACATGTTTACATTAGGGTTACTCTGTGTGGTAAATTCTCTGGTTTTGGAAATTCTAAGGGAAGTATCATACAGAAGAGTTTCACTGCCCTGAAAATCTGTACTCCAAGTTTTCATCCTTCCCTCCCCGTGAACTTCTGACAACCACTTATCTTTTTACTTTCTCCATGATTTTACCTTTTCTGAGTGTCATATACATGAAATCATATAGTATGTATATAAACTCTGCAGATTAACTTTTTCACTTACCAACATGTCTTTTTGTGGCTTGATAGCATATTTCCTTTTATCAATAATATTCCATTACATGGATGTAGCAGTTTGTTTAACCATTTGGCTATTGAAAGACCTTTGTTGCTACCAAGCTTTGACAATTATGCATAAAGTTGCTATAAACATTTGTTTTCAGGCTTTTGTGTAGACATAAGTTCTCAATTCAATTGGACAAATAACAAGGAGTGCAGTTACTAGATGGTATGGTAAGTGCATGTTTAGTTTTCTAAAAAACTGTCTAATGGCCTTCCAAAGTTTTCCTGTACTTTTCAAAGTCTTTATTCAAATATCACCTTCTCAGTCCCGCCTTTCCTAAGGATCCTGCTTAATATTGCAACTCTTGAGGAAAAAAATTTCTCAAGTCTTGAAACTCTCTCCACATTGCCCTTATTTCAAAGCTTTAATCACTATGTAACATATCATGTATCTTACTTACTGAGGTGTCCCCGTTGACCTTCCTCCATTTGATGCCACTACAGTACCAGATTAATGAAAATATTTTTTTTTCTTTGAATATTCTATCACCAAAGCCTAGAACACTAATGCAATCATAAGGACCATTTAAAAATATTTGTTGAACAGATGAATAAATTCAAGATCATGTAAGTGTTAAGAACTGTAAAGGGTCTGATATTTTACCTTACTTACAAGATAACAAGTTAGTCTACCATGGTTTCATGGGTCATGACAGAAGACATGAGACTTCTAGGTTGGAGACACAGAATGTCATTACTTGTGTCCCAGCAAGCAGTAGGAGTTTCATGTGATTATTGGTTCCCCTTGTTCCCCAAGTCCCATGGAACATTGAGGTGGGTCCAGGTGGTTGTTGTACACACAGTGGATCTTTATCACACCTGAAGAGCCCCAAAATTTTAAAAAATCCAACCTTTTATAATGGGCTGCAAGCAAACCTGCCAAACTTTTGCCCTGGAGCAAGATATTATCTTTATTATACTGGGCACCGAACAAACCTTATCACTGTTCTAAGTTTATTTGATAACATCCTTGAAAAGATAGTCTACCACAAAATATATCAGTTCCTTTGTCTGCAAGATGTGCAGAAACCCAAGAGAACTTTGGAGAGTTGTCTGCCAATAATCACAATCTGGCTTAATTTTAACTTCCACAGCACTTTTCCACACATCCCTAAAGTAGTAGCCAGCCTTCTAAACTAGTTGGGGATTCCCAAGTACATTATGGTACTCTGTGTCTCTCGATGTCTTTGCTGACTTTCCTGGGAAGAAATTTTGACATTGCATTCCATTTGGTGTCCCCGTATTTCTATTTGCTATGTATCTTTTCTTCTTTCAGTACTGAAGTACAATGCTACTTCCTCCTCAAAGCCTCCCCTGAGTACCTTTGGGAGTAATGATTACCCCACACTGGTGCCTGCATTGTGCTCTGTGCAGGCATCTCTCAGAGAACCTAGATGTTATATGTTCCTATGTGTAAATACTTTTTATTGTCCACTGTTTCACTCCCACTGGCTCTTGATATAATGGTGAGGCAAAATTTATGGTAGAGATTTGCAGGTTAATTATTACTAATAATAAAGTATTACACTTTGCCTCTTTGTTATTAAGAAAATTTGAACACTTTGTTATTAAGAAAATTTGAGACTACTTTTATATGGAAATGTCATTTTAATTTCACTACATCTCTTTGAATGGAAAAGAAAATGGAAGAGTAACCCTCGCAAAGACATGAAGTATTGAGATTATCTAGGCCCAATATTTCCCTAATTTTTTTCCTATATCTTTAAACCAATTGAAGAACAATCTGTTTTTATTATTTTATTTGCTAAATGATCTAAAAACCTGTTCAGTCTTGAACTTGACGTTTTGCTATTCCTGGGACCCTCAATTTGCTACTAAATAAACTAAGACTCTTATAGTAGTGCAATAACAAATTGTCTCCAGATGTATTATTCCACTCAAAATATTCTTCTTAAATTTCAGTTTATACAAGTAATACAATGTCAGTACAAAGTTATGTTTTTTTCCCCCTATATTTTATTAAAGAAAAAATATATAAAACAATAGAACAGCTATTTTTATAACTTTGGGTTACAGCTTCTCTCAACTCACTGTGCCTTGAGAGAAACAGTTGCATCGTGTTTCATTGTTCAGTGTGCTGAGACTGCCACAATTTCTCTTGGGGCGCCTTAGGGGCAGGCTTACAGTTTTAATCTCAGTTGCCTTCTTTTAATTCATTTGTTACTATATTGTTAGAATTTTTGTGTCTTTAATATTTAACAATAAAAAGGTTGTTGTTTTTTTTCTCATTCTCTTCAGATAGCCTTATGGCTTTTCTAGGTAGAATGTATAATTGTGTGTTCTGTTGATTCATACCACCAAATGCATTCTTGAAGATATCAAGTAAATAAGCCATCCTGGGAAAAACAAAAATACTGTCATGGAACTCTGAAAGCTTAAAAGGGGACCCAGTACTATTAGATATAGTGCTTAGTCCAAAATCAATTCACATGATACTTTAGGGCATACCCTCTCATGAAAGCAAAAATAAATAAGTAATGTGAAACAAAAATGATTGTATAGCTTTCTTTAAAAATGACTGTGCCCATGCACCATAAAAATGAAAGTGTAATATACATCTCATCATCAGTGGTGAAAGTGTTTAGGGAGA
Organism: Aselliscus stoliczkanus; assembly: GCA_033961575.1. Lineage (NCBI taxonomy): Eukaryota > Metazoa > Chordata > Mammalia > Chiroptera > Hipposideridae > Aselliscus > Aselliscus stoliczkanus. The sequence continues at coordinate 65,732,730 of CM066734.1, read as the reverse complement.
TGAGGCTTAATATATAAGTTTCTTTACTTAGAGATTCCTATCATTATTTTGCAATTCCAGAGCTAGCATCATCCATTCACCATTGTGGAGGTTCAATAGCCATAAATTAGGAGGCAACATAGCAAACAGGTTAAGTTTGCAGACTTAGGTTAAAATTTCAGTAACATAAGCTACTGTCTGGGTAAACTTGGACAAATTATATAATGTTTCTGAGCTTTAATATTTATGTCTATAAAAGGGGGACACTAACACATCCTTATTGTCTTCATCATATTCATTATCAGAACTAACATATTTTTAGATTACTCATATTACCATATGCCAAGGACTGTACTAAGCATTTTTTATGCATCCTCTCACATAAGCCTTAGAGCAATTCTCTAAAGTATATTTTATAGATGAGAACACTGAGACCCAGAAAGCTTATATCATGTGCTCAATGTCACACAGCCAGAAAGAAGCAAAATCTAGATTGGAAATGAGGTATGTTTGAATTCAAAACCTTTCCAAACATCCAAGCTAGGGGATTAAATTAAAAATGCATATCAAACTTTTTGGCACAGACAAGGTCATCAAGAAGCGCTATACTAGATGTGCCGAGGGCAAGTCAGAATTTTATGGAAGTGGCAGGATAAAGGAGGGAGCAGGAAGAAGCTCTCAGAATTTGGTCTTCTTCCATTTACTTTAGTGATTCACACCATGAGTCACTCCCACATAGTTTTAGGAAAGCTGGCAAACCACTAATAAGCATGTGTAGAGGAGAGAAGAAAACAGAGTTTACCAGAGATAAACAGTGACTGAGTGACTCCATGCTCTGGAGGAGCCAGGCAGCTGTAAACAAATAAGCAAGCAAACAAATACAAACAAACAAACAAACCACAGAAAATCCAGGGTGCTAAGCTTCTTAACCCTAAGGTATGTTTATTGGTCTGCAGGATATAATGTAACTGCCAGGAAGGGTGCAAGGATGTGGAATTTGCTGTAAATAATGTATGGCTTCCCACATGCTAATCTTCTAAGTTTTCTTCACTCAGTTTGTTCTTGCTCCCAAGCCAAAGTTACTTCATTTACGAACCCAAACCAGGGATAGCAAAGTTTTGAGTCACCTCTAAACTCAAAATTCATGTGTTTCTGTATCCCCAAATCAAGGCTTCTTGTTCCTGTACTCATTCTGTAGGGCACTGAGCCCTTTTACAAATATTTCCCCACCCATAGACCCACTGAAAGAAAATTTATCCTGATGAAGAAAGAACTGTTGGTGAAGCATAGTGCCTGGTCAATGCTTCTGAGAAAGATAGAGAACAAGAAATTGCAGGTATGTAGTTCCCACATGGAGTTAGACATGACAAGGCATGTTAGTTTGGTAGGGCTGCCATAACAGAGTGCTGGGTGGAATAAATAACAGATATTTATTTTCTAACAGTCCTGGAGGCTGAAATTCCAAGTACAAGGTGTCAGCAGGATTGGTTTTGTTACCGAACTCAAGGGGTTTGTTTTGCCTGCATACATCAAAGCCAGAACAGACACAAACGAGAGTTTACAGCAAAGAAAATAAAGGTTTCTTTAAGGAAATGGAACCAAGCCCAGAGACACAGGTGAGCTGGTGCTCGAAGATCTGGCTCCCTGATGGCATGCAGGTTACAGATTATATAGAACAAAATCACAAGACACCATGGGCTAGGGGCTCAGCGTTGTGTTGGGACCTGATTGGCTGGTGGTGAGATAAGGGTAATAAATCATTTCTTCAGATCTTCAGGACAGTTCTGAGGTCTTCTCCAGAGTTCCTTTGTTTGGTCTCTGGGAAACTAGTCAGGGGATTGTCCCAATTTAGATCAAGATGTTGTCTGTAGCCTGCCATAGATCCTGACCATGTGACCATTCATGTCCTGGCTACTGTCTTCTGCTGTCTCCAGGGTTGCTGATTACCTGGGAGAGGGCTAGGCCTCTGACCTCTGAGGGGTATATGTGTGTGTGTACTAATATATATATATATATATATATATATATATATATATATATATATATATATATACTGCCAAAAAATGTATACACATTTTAAGAAAGGAAAACTGTATTAAAATTTTTATAATATATACTGATAACAAAAGATGAATACAGGTCACGTTTGACTTCTGCAATTACAAGAGGTGCTCAAAGTGGTTACCATCAGCGTCCAGACACTTCTGATTATGGTGAACTACTGCTTGAGCAACACTGACCAGAGTGTCCACTTGTATACATTTATTTTGTATATATTTTTTGGATTTTTTGGAGAGAGAGAGAGAGAGAGAGAGAGAGAGAGAGAGAGAGAGAGAGAGAGATGATTTCTAGAGCTAGGATTTAAATCTAAATTTAAATCTAAATTTAATCAAAATCATAAGTACCCTCAGTTTTAGTTTCTTCTGAGTCCTCTCTCTGTGTCTTGTAGATGCTCAGAATTCTTCCTGTATCCTCACATGGTCTTCCATCTGTCACTATCTGTGTGTCCTCATCTCCTCCCCTAATAAGGTCACCTGTCACATCGGGTTAAGGCTGACAAAGATTCTCTTCCTGACCAAACTCTACTTAAGCTTTCATTTCAACTAAACTGACTTTCAGGTGTCTGTGTTCCTCTCTGCATGCTCAATTTTAGCAAGAATCCTGCATTCTGGTAAGTCAGTTTAGTCAGAATCCCCCCCTCAATATCTGATGGGGTTCTTCATCCTCTGTCATCCCCCAGGTGGTGTCTGATAACCTGTCCTTCAGCAAGAATAGCATTAGGTTCCTTTAACCAGAATCCTTTCTTTTCCAGATGTTTCTTTTTAGTAATTTCCCACCCACTAACCCCTCCTTCACAACCTGAATGACTTCATTTTAATTTCCCCTTTAAAAATCTTATCAGTCACATTTTCAGATACTGGGGTTTAGGAATTCAACATATGAATTTGGGGGATCACAATCTAGCCCATAATGCAAGGCATCTGGGCCCTGATTTCAGAACTGGTGCTAAAGGCTTAAACTTAGAGGTTCCCTTCCTGCCTTTCTTCTGGTCTCCCTTTGATCTATTGTAGGATTTAGGCCAGCCCTCAAGAGGCCCCGGGGAGATAGCAAAATAGTTGGCAGAGTGGGCTGGGTTTCTCAGCTGCACTCCTGGCCCGGGAGCTCTTCATTTTTCAAGTGAATGAATCATATTTCATGAATGAATAGTATGATTTACTGAAACCAATAGTGTGCTTTATTGTATTGATTTCCTTTGCACTGATAAAATTTTAGAAGTCTCTGTTGAGCCAATGGCACATGTAGAGATGAGGGGGATAAAACTAGTAAAGTTAGTGTGGGGTTCAGTGAAGTGATCTATGTTGAACCAACAGGCATAAACTCATTCCCTGAAATTGCATCTCTGTTTTCATGGCTTTTCATTCTGCCCGACAGCCATTCCTATTTGGCCAAAGACAACAGGCAGCCCTGTGGTATGGCTGTGGCAGCTGGTTCCTGTGGAAAGCAAAGGTGATTTGGGCAATCACCTCTTTTCTCAGCCCACATTCCATAACTCATAGAGAACCCACATATCTGAGAGGCAGAATTCAAAGTTGCATCCTTTTTGTTCACCAATCCTGATGGCAGACACAAGGCCATTGCACAGGCGTCGCCTCCGGCATTAGCAAAGGAAGGAGTCCATCTGGTCCTACAAGTTCTGTTTTCCTGGAGAGTAAAGGTGTTTGTGTTTTTGTTTTACACTCCTTACAATTTCCAATTCTAAGGCTGGGAACAGGGATTCTTTCTAATGGCTTGAAAAAAAAAAACCTGTCCGGACGCCAGGAGGATGAATGCATTGTGTCAATCCAATAATAAACAGATTTGGCAAAGAGGAAAGTGGTATGTTGTTCTTTGAAAGTGCTCCTAAGGGCTCAGCTCTGGGCACATTTTACACATCAGTGATCTTGGAAGTGCTTCCGTTGAAATAAATTACAATCTCCAGTGAGTGTGGGCAAAGCTTCTCTCCTGTTTCTTGTCAGAGACAACATTTAGAAAGAGAGCTGGGCTCCTCTTGGACTTGCTCTAGAGTTATTTCGACAGATTTTGCTTTTATTCTTTGTGTAATCATTGTTCTTGCCTTAATTATTTTTTTCACCACCGAGGCTTAGTATTTCCTCCCACAGCACAGAAAACAAATTTGCAGATAGAATAGCCTATTAATCACATTGATCCTAAGTCATTAGCAAGTGTTAATTACATAACAAAAACTTTAAATGCATCTTAAAATAAATGACAAAACCTCTGTAACACGTTTTCTGGCCACTTGAAATCTGCTTTGTTTCTGTCATTATATGGATGTCTTATATTGTTTTGTGAAATAATTTAAGCCCTAGATCTCAGCCTTCTCTGAAATGCGTGGTTTCTTTTCCTGTGGGCTATTTTCTCTCATGATTTCCTTTAGCATTTATCAATGAATATTACAGAGGTTATACACAGCTATTCCCTGATAAAACAAATTTTAATTTTAATAGCACAGGCTTCACTTTATTGGGAAATTTAATTAATCATTTAATTGTTTTAAATCAGGCACCCCTCTCTTTTCAAAACCTCATATTGTGTAATTGAAATGAATATTAATTTCATGGTTTTCTTCTATGTTAACTCCCTCAGAAAATTCCCATTGAATAATAATTTTTCTCAAATATAAAGATATAACTGAACATTGCTAGTGGAAGCATCCTTGAATCTACATATGCAAACACACAATATATGCACACAAATGAAATACTGGGCAAATCAGGAAACATAAAAGCAATGTTTTTCCTTCATAAAAGCATCATTTGAATAATTGGCATTTTGTTTATTTTTCCCATGTGAAATAACTTCAAGTACAGTGAATCATTTAGGTTTGATATAAATTCAAGTAAAAAGGGTTGGATATTACATCATTCTTTCTATTTGTATTTGATTAAAACACCTTGATTTGATAAATTTAGTGTTGCATCTACTTTCTTTCTTTTCTCCTTTCTATTTTTCCTTTCAACTCTTTCTACCATTTGTTTTCTTTCTGTTCATTTATCCTAGACTTTTAAAATCCTTTTTTTACTCTTCTCATTCTCCTTAAACAATTCTCTTTTAATTTACCATTTTTTCCCCATTTGCACTTCCTCTGTTATACTATCTTTCCTCAACAATTTATTTTTATCTAGTGCTGTCTACATTTACTGACTTCCTTATTGCTGTTTCATTTCTATCACCCTCTAATATAAAATAATGCCATAGTTTTCTTTGTTCTGGTCTCACTGTAATGCTTTCGTACTGCCTTTTCTCGCTCTCTCTCAGGACTTAAATGATTATTTTTGTACTGGATTTTACAATTCATTGCCTAGGTCTAGTGAATTCCAATAGGCAAGGATAACATGATTAGTAATGTTTAGAATGCCATAAGTGGAGAGTAAATTTTGAACTGTTGAGCAAGGGAACTCACCACCACCACCACCACCACCACCACCAATCAGAACAAAAGATAAATGTACCAGAAATATTTTTTCTGGGTTTCATTTTATAATTCATATTCAGCTAAGTATCTTAAAACAGAGTCTTCTAAAATTCTTTTATTTTCTGACTTCACTTTTCTCTGGTCCATGAACCATGTAATAAGAAAATGAAAACCACAGAAGGGCTTCTTACAACTTGTGCAACAGCTTTTCTGCAAAACAAAGGAACCAGTTTGATAAAAGAAGGAAGGAAGGAGGGAAGGAAGGAAGGAAGGAAGTCTAAAAACTAAGATCTATCAGCTACAGCAAAAAAGAGAACTAATACCTATAGTCTTAGGAATTTTCACACAACTTTTAAATAAAAGATAATTTAAAAAGTGATGATAGAGGTACACTGCTGATTTTAATGGGTAGTATTCAAAGAACTTTTCTTATTTTATACATATAAAATCGAAAGTCTAATAAGCTTGGTGTCAACAAGAGCATATGAAAGCAAACATGCAATGATAAATAGGATTTTATTTAACATTACTAAGATACAAGAAAGTGGACTGCACACATGATGCGGTAGGGAAGAGTTATTGGCTCCGAGATGCAAAGCAAAGAAGACAGATTAAAATAAAATTAAATGGAGAGTATTAGTGATATCTAATGTTGTTTGTCTACACTTAATGTGTGCATAAATACCAGAGATAAAATAAAATTACTATCTAAAATGAGTAATGCTATTAAAATAATGTTAAATGTTTGTATTGCTAAATATATATACACACATATATAAGTATATATATAATTTAAAAATTGTAACATAACTGAAAATAACATACAATTTACAAAACTAGGTCATACAAAATATATATATTATGGGCCGGCAGAGTGGCACATTGGTTAAGAGCTAGCTTGGGATGCTGGCACTGAGCAGCAGGGTCCTGGGTTTGGATCCCACATATAAGGGCCAGTGACACTGCCCTTCACAGCTAAGATGGTGAACAACAACTCGACATGGAGCTGGGCTGCTGTAAGTCCTGGAGAGGCATAGCTGCAGCCCCTGCTACAGTGGGCTGCCACAGGCTACAGTGAGTGGCTGGCAGCCAGCGTCAGCGGCTGGGAGCCGATGTGAGCTGCCGAGAGCCACTTTGAGTGGCTGTCCAGAGGCCTGTGACCAATCTGCTTCATCCGGGAAGAGAGCAATGATGATATCAACATAAGTCAGTAATGCAACGTCCTCCACAACTAGACTGAAGAACAAAAGGACAGAAACTTCTCTGCTCCCCTCCCCCAGTTCCCCAATAAAATCTTTAAAAAAAAAAAAAATATATATATATATATAATAAATATAATATATAAGTATGTTTTAGACATGTACATGATTACATCTTGGAAATTATACTTTATCAATTATTTATTTTCCTATACCCCTTGACCAGTTGGGATAGAAATAATGATATTTCAAGAGATCATTTTCTAAGTTAGATAAACAAGCCTCTAATTTCATGGAAACCACATACACAGAATTTTATACTTCTATGTATGAGAGATATGAGAAAAATACAAAGTAAGCACTTCTCTCACTCCCACCACCTCTTTGAAGACAAGATGACCAAAATAAATGATTGCATCACTAATTATGCAAATGCATTATTTCTTCATTTGTATATTAGGCAAGAGATCATAAAGCCTTACCCACATAGATGCTGCTAAAATATTGAAGAAATAGCTACTATGATACAATATTAGTTATGGCTTGAGGCAAAAGAATGGGGAAATGGAAATATATGTTCTGAGAGTTACTATATTAAAGACAAATAACTAGTACAGTAATGGACATGCAAACTAAAATTTTATGGAATGTATTTACTGTCAGATTAAAACAAAATGTTAATTATTAACTATATCAAATAGGGGTAAGCAGTGGAGAAACAGATACAATTAAGCATATTATAGCCTACATGGAAATTTTTTTAGCATAATATATTAAGATTGTAATTGCAGATACCCATTGACCCATTGAGATACCCATTTGATATGATACCCATTGACCCATTGAGATACCCATTGAGAAATGCCACATCTAAGAAACCACCTCAAAGAAATAAAAATGGAGAATATCATTATATACACACAAGGATATTCATATCTGTCTTATCAGTAACAATAAATCTAGAGGCAAGCTAAATTTTCATTAATAATGTATCATGTATCACAAACTATGGAGTATGATAGTCATTAAGAACATTTAGCTATTTATTTACTAATATAGAGAGATAGCCATTAAATTACTAAAAGAAAATAGTAAGTTGCAAACTAATGTATATTGTTTGTATAATGTGATTTCAGTTTAGTAAAAATAATATACTGAAGCATGTGTATATATATGCATCCATAGATATTTATATAAACATAAAAGCCTGGGAAGATGTGCACATAGTAGGAACTCAATAAATGTGTACTGGACTTATTTAAATTTATTTAACCTTAGGTTCCTTCCAAGCTGAAACTAATTTCTGATAATCTTTAGTAGTAAAATTGTATAGTTGTTGCTTTTGCTTTTATATTTCATTTCCTCTTAAAGACATTCATTTTCTGAGTTCTGTCTTATTCATTCTTCACTTCATTTTAACTGTTTTAGTATATAAAATATAAATATATAGTATCTATACACACAGAAGGTGCTACATGATGTAGCACTAATAAAAGAAGCTCATTTTGAACTTTTAAAATAATTACAAATAAGTAGAAAAATAAGGTAAGTACACAAATGACTATTTTTTTATTATTAGTTTCAGGTGTACAAAACAATGTAATGATGAGACATTTACACCCCCTACAAAGTGATAATCCCTACAAGTCTACTACCCATCTGATATCGTACATAGCTATTACAATACCATTGACTATATTCCCTATGCTGCACTTTACATCCTGTGAATGTATACAGAGGGTGCCAAATAAATATATATACATTTGAAGAAAGGGAAAAACTGTATTAAAATTATAATATTCAATATATACTGATAACAAAAGATGAATACAAGTCACATGTATATGTATTTTTGCCCCCCCCCCGGTATATATATAAAATATATATATAAATATATAAATATAAATATTTTATATATATATATATTATAGTTGACATTCAATATTATTTTATATTAGTTCAAGGTGTACAGCACAGTGGTTAGGCATTTCTATAATTTAGGCAGTGATCCCCCTGGTAACGCTGGTACCCATGTGACACCATGCCTAATTCACAACATCATTGACAATGTTGCCCATACTGTATTTCACAGTATTCATCACTGTTATATGACTGTCAGTTTGTACTTCCTCATCCCTTTACCTTTCTCATCTATCCCCCCACCTCCCACCCATCTAACATCCATCAGTTTGTTTTCTGCATCTATGAGTCTATTTCTGTTTCGTTTGCTTGTTTATTCTGTTACTTCGATTCCACATATAAGTGAGATCAGATGGTATTTGTCTTTCTCAGTCTGACATATTTCACTTAGCATAATATCCTCTAGGTCCATCAATGTTGACGCAAATGGTAAGATTTCATTCTTTTTTATGGCTGAGTAATATTCCATTGTATATATGTACCACTTCCTCTTTATCCAATTGTGTGTTGATGGGAACTTGGGTTGCTTCTGTATCTTGGCTATTGTGATTAATGCTGCAGTAAACATAGGAGTGCATATATTTTTTTGAATTAGTGTTTTGAATTTCTTTGGATAAATACCTGAGAATGGGATTGCTAGGTCATAAGGTAGTTCTACTTTAAATTTTTTGAGGAATCTCCATACTGTTTTCAATAGTGGCTTCACCAATTTACAATCCCTTCAACAATGCACAAGGGTTTCCCTTTCTAAGCAACATAACCAAAACTGGTTTGTTGATTTATTGATGATAGCAATTCTGCCAGGAGTGAGCTTGTACCTCATTGTGGTTTTTATTTGCAATAAATGACTTAATATAAAGCATTATTACTCTGTAATTAATAGAGGTGAAAACTGAATTCTGTGGGCATACACAGTAAGGACAGGTTAGGTCTTGCTTTGTCAATCAGGAGGTGGAATTTGAGACAATTTTGAAGGAACTGGTTATCTCTTTATGGGTACAGAAAGAAGTTTTAGGTGTAATATAGTATAAGCAATGATACAGTGATAAAACCTGGGGCTCTTTGTGAAATTACAATCAATTCTATTTGCATGGAGTTTAAGGTATATAAAAATGATAGGTGTGGGAGCTGAAAAGGGACAAGGGACCATGTTGGAATATAAAGCTGTTGTGTGATTGAAGGACAACTTCAATCAGGAAGGAACAAGGAAGCTGTTAAAGCTTTTGTATTAGCAGAATCTGTGTTGTCTTTATGCTGAGCTCATCCAGGTGATCATTCAACACTGATCAATTGTCAATCTCAAAACCAGTGAAATGTCAGCTCTGTGATTCTCCTAGACTCACGGTGATATTATATGCGCATAAAGAAAATTTAACATATAAAGCCAGTAATGCTGAGGTTAGTACTTTGTCTGTGGCTTTTGGACTTTAATTTCTCCAAAGTGTGCAAAAGTGGAAGGAATGCATTTCATAGATTTTCTGAGAAAAAAGTAAGTGGTTTTACCTTATGAGTGATAATAAATGTTCTCAGAAATACTCTGTGGCAAAGTTATTAATGATTAATTTCCTAGAGATGAAGCTGATTATGGTATAGAAATATAAGGAAACCAGGCACATTTCTGAAATATAGTAGCATTCAATTTGTTTAGCTGGAAATACTGAAAGATAATAAATGGAGGTGTTGAAAGAAATGTGCAATAAATATGCTTATTTAGCCCATAAAAATTAGTTTTAGGATTCTTTTCTAAGATCAGGGAAATCTTTCTTGTCCTGATGAGGTCAAACTAATTAGTTTTTCATCAGGCGCTGAATGAAAAGTTTACTTATCCAAGCAACAGACACCAGTTTAGGCCATTTTCCAGCAAAGTCCCTTTACTTTCTATTTGCAATAACATTAAGTAATCAAATATTACTGTGTTTGTTTTTGTTTTGTTTTGTTTTTTCCAGAACTCTGTAAAGGAGTTCTCTTTTAAACAATTACAAAAACCCAAGCATGACCATGCACATGCAAAGTCAAAGGACATGACTTAGTCACTATTCTTTCCTTTTCAGTGACTTCATTCCTTTTTTTACTTCCAAAAGAACAATGATAATGTTTAGTTACATCTTTTTATCATTTGGTGCATGAAGAAGTAGGATTCTTCTATTTGCTAACAGAGATATTACAGAGTTGCAAGCAAACAAAATTTTCTCTTGACAGTGAAAGATGGAAATACTGAAGAACTATTATGTTCTATTTTGTTCTCCCCACCCCACCTCCATTATAAATTGTATAAATTGTTTCCTGGAAATTAAATTGCCTAGGCTATATTGTCACTTGGACTCATAGAATGGTTTGCTGAGTTGATCTGTTCACAGTTGAAGGGAACATTGTCTTCCGGCAAATGTCCAAGATGCTATCTCAGCCTAGGCAGGCTAGACTGTTTGAGGATGCTCTGGCACAATGACCCAAGCTGTAAATATAGAGTTGATCCTTGAAAAATGGGGGAGTTGGGGGCACTAACTTCCTGCACAGTGTAAAATTCATGTGCAACTATTACTCTAAAATGAAACAAAGACAATGCAGGACATGATTGTACTCAACTTTAAGATGATATGTTAACTGAAGAAACTATTATATCTTCACTAGCTGGCCTGGAGATTACAGGAAAACTAAAATGGTGGACACCAAGCTCTCTCATCAGAATTTTATTTATTTATTTATTTTAACTTGAGTGCAGACCTAGACTGCTGTCATTGGGTCCAAGTGAAGGTACATGTTTTATGGAAAGGTGATGGGAAGGTAAAATGAGACTGACACCAGCAAACACTAGAATAGATTAAGTGTTCTTTAGGGGCTCTTCAACTCCTATTTCTCCATTTCCTCCATTTCAGCTGTCAACCACCACAGCACATGTCCAACATTCTAACGGCCCCCTTCCTTTGGGAAGGAAATCGACCCAGATCACTCACACCGTATTGTAAAGCAGTTTAACTTCCTTTCTCTACTCTACAATTACTTACACATTTAAAGAGAAAAGAACTAATAAAGTTTTAAAAAATGACAATGAATTCCTAGTGGGAAAATTCTAGAACTTGGTAGCAGAATAGGTGGTTATTGACATATTATGGCAGTATGGTCTTCCATATGCCCCTCAAACTGTTCCATACAAACCATTCTTCACAGCTGTAAGAGTCAGTGTTCACTGTGTGCTTATAATAAAGAGGACTAAGGGCCTGCCGAGTGGCGCGGCGGTTAAGTGCTGGCTTAGGAAGCCAGCGGCCCTGGTTCTGGTCCCACATATGAGGGCCAGTGACACTGCCCTCAAAACAATAAAAAATAAAATAAAAAATAAGAGGACTAAACGGTAACTATGTAAAGATTACTATGGTAACCTGTTTGACCAACAAACATAAGGGGAAAAAAATCATAGCAAATTAATCATACCTTTCAATATTGTTGGGAGACCCATAAATGTTCAACTGATCATTCTAGCTTGTCTAGATAGATCTATAGAAGTAGCTGAGATTGTAAAAAGTGTTAAAGCTGAAGCAAGATCCTCACTCAGAGAAAGCATGCCAATTATATTCTAACATTCTTGCTATAAAACAGAAAAATGGGTTCGTATGGGCCTTCTTTAAAAACCACCATTAGCAATAAAATCTAAAATGAAAGGAGCACTTAAATTAGCTCAGTTAATCAACACCTCAAGTTTCTTAAGGATGCAGGATAATGAAACCTTGCCATAACACATGTCCCAGGACTTTTTGTCATTTGCATAGCAAGATTAAGTGTTAGCTACACACTATCATTTGCATAGCAAGATTAAGCTTTTTTAATCTGGAGAGAAGTTCTATGGACATTAAATAGCTGTGGTTGACTGAGAAGAAACCAGAAATCCCATTTAAGTACAAGCCAAATCATAACAAAGGAGAGCAGGTTTATTGGCACTGTTGGCCAAGCAACTTGTCACTGATGTCAGGGTAGTTGGGAGGCAAGGGAGTGAGATTCTACCAAACAGCTTTCATTAGCTGCTTTTTGCACTAGAGGATGTTAGTCAAATATCGTGAGGTTTGGTGATGATATCTCATGGATGAACTAGCAATAAGGAGAAAAGGCAAGTGTTGCCAGATGGACTAAAGGTGACCATGAATAATGTAGTAAAGTCAAGCAGCAAAACAAAAGCAAACCACATGGAGAAACTCCTTTACAACTACCTCCAGTGACATTAACTGGCATATTTTTAGTATCAAAGCATATCTGCCCTTAGCCTGTGATTGATAGAATTGCTGGCCAAAGCAAATGCAAAAAGCTCCATTAAGAAAGATAGGATCTTTGGCAATAAAATAAAGAGTAGCTCTCTACACACACAACCTGGCATTCCATATCTAGAGATTGCTACTTCTCAGATCTATCCAATGGATTAGTTAGTGGAATCCAGAGAAACATTCCAATGGGGTCGTTGCCTCAAATGATAGGAGGATATTGCATTCAGCTATTTAGAATTACTCTTGTAACAAAGAGTGAATTAAACAAAAACAGATTCAAAATCAATCCACAGTTATGGTTATTTCTTAATGGAGAACTCAGAAAACATGGACTCATGCCAGGAAATAGTACAGTCATTTAATTTAAAGGTAATTGAGTGTGTGTGTACGTATGTGTGTGTGTGTGTGTGTGTCTTTGCCATTATTAAATATATGTGGATGTTACCAGTAAGCAAAAATATGAGACATATGCACACTAACATTGGGACACTGATTTACTGGACATGCAATTTTCTGGCCCTGGAGATACATAGTGTACATGTTATAGATACAGCAGCTGGACAGTGCTGGGTCAGATTTCTGGGGGCCTTCACAGGAGGTAAAAGAAATTTGACGTTCACATAATGTGTGACAGAAAGGGATATTGCTACTATGTTTGCAAAGCTAGCCTCTAAACTGGTTTATACAGAGTAATAGGGTTTCTGTAGATGTTTGATGTGAAAATAGGGGGTGAAATAGTCAACAGGCTATGACTTGGAATCTGTAATAGACTATTAGACTTCCCCTTCCCAAATGTTTCTTTAAGAATAGTTCATTTCCCATTTCTAGGCTTCTTTTTACCTCCAGGTGCATAATTATTAATGCTAACCTACTTAAATTTACTTTCTGCTAATAATAGTGTTATCTCTATTTGTAGTTTATAAAGTACCTTGTACATATATTATCTGCTAGATATTGTGGTTCTTTACCATATAGCCAAGGAAGAACTAATTCCAAAAGGCTAAGTGGCTTGCCAATAGGTAGTGAATAGCTGAGCTGAAAGTCCATTTGATCTGCTGCTCTTTTTACATACAATTTTAATTCCCATGAAAAAGTTAAGTTATCATAGTTATAAAAATCTCATAAAAAGATTTCACCCACCAGAGACATTTGTATTTTATGTGCCAGGATATCCTAAGAAAAGAATATATTCCTAACAGCCCTGGGTCTTTGCAATTACTTCACTTTTCTCTATACCCAGTGTTTGCTACCCTGTTTAAATAGATAACCTCTCTCCTTGGATTATTGTAATAGAATTCCAACTGATCATACATAAACTCTTACCTTCCTTCTTTTGCAAGCATAGTGATAGTCTGAAAGCTTTTTGTTCATGTACTCTCAAGTTTCCAGACTTTCATTGGCTCCACATTATCCTAGAAAAATCTATAATCTTGGACATGACATATGAGAGGCTCTGGTCTCCACCGACTTCTACAACTTTGGCTTTCTACATTCTGCCTTTGGGTTTCATTCTGAATCTCATTCCTGAAAGCCTCTCTCTTGAATTTGAACATATCGTTCCCTGTTCAAAAGCATTGTGTTATACCTTCCGCTTCCTGTCTAGAAAATTCCTACTAACTCTTTAGATGCAGGCCAGATGTCTTCTGGGAGATCTCTCTTTTTCTCTGTGGTGACTTTAGATCCATACGGGCTCCTATCATATCTGTGCTTCTATTTTGTTAGCTTTATTTACCCTCAGAATTATTCTTTCATGATAAACATTGTGAGACTACCATATCTTTCTTACTTGGGACCATAGAATCGATGTTTAATTTGGTAGTCAAATAAAAATAAAAATAAACTAAACAAATTAATAATGAATGAGTAAACTTCTATTAAAAATAAAAAATAATAATTTTAAAAAATGAATGAATGAATGGATATGCAAATAAAATAGTAGGTAGAGATGTTAACGAAGAACTAATGATTCTCTAGCCAGGGTTCCAACTGGCTTTTTTTTTTTTTTTAATTACCCAATTAAAAAACCAAATACTTTAAGAAACCAATGTGATGAGTGCCTAATGTCAACCTATAGGGTATTTCTACATTAATAGTACTTTATGAAATGGCTATTTAACATATGAGATATGACATTTTGCAAATAGGGAACAGAGAGACACAGCGATGGATGTAGTAAAAAGGTACACTATAGCAATATAAGAAACTTTGATTCTTTGGAATCAAAATTTCAACTATGTCCTTAATTGTGCCATAGGTGCATCTGTTTCAGTATCTAGATATTGACAACAGCAGATGTGAAATGAAAATTTCACCCTAATTTGAAGATAGAGCCTGTCTTCTCTCCATCTGTAGGTGATTTCCACTATCAGATGGAGGCATCTGAGAAACTATTTCGAAAAAGAAAATAAATAAAGCAGTTTAAGGTTTTTCAGTTAAACATTCAGAGCATTAAAAGAGTTAATGCTACTTTATTTATTTTGTTCTTTTCAATTGTGGGAATAATGATGTACACATTTCCTTGAGATAATAAATATTCTTTGTATAGGACTGCAATGATGATTGTTAAAAGAGAGACTGCTGAATAGAAAATAATGTGTTTATGTCACACTTCATCTTCTTCATGTACTCAGGTGGAAAGAAATTGCATTTCCAGTGATTTATTTACTATTAAGAACATTCTGGTTTGAGATTGTATTAACTTAATTGAGTGTGCTTATGTGTAGGTACATTCAGAATTTTATGACAAAATATTGCTAATGCTGTTTATGAGCAGCTCTATGTGATTATGAAATGGCTGCTTTATCCCTACATTTGTGCTGCCTGCACTTCAAATGAAAAACATGAGGTTGTTGAAGCAATGAGAGGAGAAAGTAAGAAGGTAGTTTATCAAATACGCTAATGATTTAATCTGATTTAGAGTTTATTACTGTGATATCACACCATTTTGTTTGGGCTTCAAATGTAAAGGACTATTTAAAAATAAAAAGGTTCTAAAAGACATCACACTATCTTGTTACAAGCCGATCCACTGACCGCCATACGTGTACTGTTCAAGGTGAACCAGATCCTCGCCCATAAACCAAAGCTTTGAATCTGCACTTCCATTGGCAACTGGAGGTTTTGTTTCCAAATAGAACTTTCCAAGCTAAATAATTCTTCCACTAACAAGGATTTTGAAAAACGTGACTATTCTAAACAGCAAACTTTTTAGTGCAGCGGATCTAATCAAGTCGAAGATATGAGCTCTATTTGAAGTGATTGGATTTATTATTTAGTGTGGCAACTTTGAGCTTGGCCTGCATTGTGCAGGCACATGATTTCTAGGTACTGAGGGAAGTGATTATTATGCTGCTTAGAATGCAGGGAACTCTAAAACAATGGAGGCAGTTATGAAAAATAAAGTTTTTTGCTGATCACTATCTTTGTCCAGGAAAGGAAATCTAGATACCTCAGTTAGTGTTTTTATTATCCTTAGAGCAGAACTGCCAGTATTTTCAGTTATGAGAAATACAACTTTCAACATATCATATACTCTTTGATTTATGTTATTTTGCTGCAGTCTTATTTCACATGGTGCATAATTCATCATAAGATTACAATACAATCTCAAAGTGATGAAATCAAAAGGGAAGAATATAACTAAAACAGCAAATGATTGTTCCTGTGGTCTCTGTTCCTTCGGAGTCAAATTATGTTGAATTTGAATTGGGGTTTCTGAGAAGACAATGAAGGAGATGGCTTGACCCTGTAAGATTCTGTATAATGCCAAGGGATGAGCACAGATCTTTTGTGCATTGAAAATATGATTTCCAATTTGTTTAAAAAATTCCTTTGAAAAGAACAAACATTAAGGTTATATAATTTCAGAAAACACTGATAGAGCAGGAATTGAAACGAACCTCCAAAAAATCCTCTCCTACATAAAAGCAATGAAAACACTGGCAAAAATTAAAAAAACAAAAACAAAAAATCCCAACTTTTTTAAAACTCTGGACATTAACCAATGACTTAAACCCATTTGGAGAGTCTTTATTCAAGACTTTACTCAATCTCAGTAAGAAAAGTGAGTTCGTTGCCTTATAACATGCCTTAGTTCCAGGATCCTCTTTCCTAGCTCTGAGGTGACCTTGAAAACCAAAAGCCCACAAAGTAAAAGCCATCAGCCTAACACCTTTTGAAAGGAATGAATTGTGGCTGGCATGCCTCCAAAGTGCAATTCCTCCAGTTTTCTAGAAAATCCCACTGGCAAAACTTGTTGTTATTTGACCTGAGTCAGACTTCTCCCAGTGTGAACATTCTTTTCCTGGGGGTGTTGTAGAAAATAATCAGTGGCAATTGTTTATCATCACAGCTACCTGAGGCAATGATAACTGCTGGCACAAAGAACAAGCTGGCCAAAGCAATTCAAAGGAAATGTTGGGAAATGAGATGTTCCTGGGGACTTGGAGAAACTCCAATATATCTCTGGAAAATGACAAGGCCTTGCATGTGTAGGGCTGTGTGTAGCCCCACAGCTGTGCATATGACCAGGAGCAACCTGAGAATGTCCTAAGCACTCCCCACTGGCTGCCCTTCAAGCTCTGTCTGAGCAGTAAGTGAAGGCCAGCATGGAGCAAAATGTCTGAGTGTTGGAGGGCTGCCCTAACATGCACACAGAGCCTCTGGGCAATGACTAAGGAACTTATTGGTTTAAACATTTAAAAAAAAAAATACTTGTCAATCCTTTATCTGATAAGGCTCTATAATACCCAGAATATATTAAACACTCTCACACCTTAACAATAAAAAAATAAATAATCCAATTTAAAAATAAACCAAGGATTAGAATTTGGATTTTTCCAAAGAAGATACAGAAATGGCCAATGAGCTTATAAAAAAGTGTTCAACATCATTAATTATTAGAGAAATGTAAACCAAAAACTACAATGACATACCATTTCACACCTACTAGGATGGCTATAAGTAAAAGACAGACAATAAATATGGTTAAAGATATGGCAATTGGAGACCTCATCGATTGTTTGCAGGTATATAAAATATTGCAACCATTTTGAAACTGAACTAGGTAGTTCCTCAAAAAGTTAAACGTAGAGTTACCATATGACCCAGTGAATACAATAAATATATACCCAAGAGAATTAAAACATATGTTTACTCAAAAACTTTTAAGCAAATGTTCAGAGCAGCATTACTTAAAACAGCAAAGAGTGGAAACAGGCCAAATGTCCATCAGTTGATGAATGGATAAACAAAATGTCCTATATCCATGCAATAGAATATTATTTGGCATCAAAATAAGTGAAGGACTAATTCATGATACAACATTGATAAACCTTGAAAACATTATGCAAAATGAAAAAAAGCTCCATACATAAACCCACGTGTTATATGATATCACATATATGAAATTACCAGAACAGGTAAATCCATAGAGAACTAAAGTAGATTAATTATTCCAGGGGGATGATGGGGAGAAAGGGCATAGAGAAATTATTTCTAATGAGTATGGGCTTATTTATGGGATAAAAAAGTGTTTTTGGATTAGATGGTTATGATGGTTGTTCTGCTCTGTAAATATACTAATGATAATTGAACTGTATACTGGGAAAAGGTGAATTCTGTGATACTGAATTATATCTTAATAAAAAAAAACACTGATAACATTTATTCACTATAGAACAAAAGAGAAGAAATTCACTTTGATGTCAACCTTTACATACATTCAAAATAATCAGATAATGAGATGTTGTAATATTAAACAAAAGTTTAGGAACGATATTACCTTTGGGACAATAGCAACCCCCAAAAAAACTCTTTGGCAGAATCTCAAAGTATATTTGCATTCAGATAATTCAGTTTTACTACCTTGATATAGATTTGAATCTTAGACAGTTACAGCAAATAGTTACATGGCTAAACATCTAAAATGTCAACATTGATTTTTATCAGAATTTACTTTTAAAAATATCCTTGGTATGTAGAAGAGCTGTATGAAGTTTAGCTATGCTTTTAAAACCTCTGTAAAATAGTACATTTTCTCAAAAGTTTGTATAGCAAATTAACTTTACTAACAAACAAGGAACAGCTATAATGATGAAAAATAGATATATTTTGGTTTTCTGAATCAAAAGGTGATGAATAGTTAATGGAAGTTCATAAGTCGAGAGGTTTTTTTTTTTTTTTTTTTTAATAAAGATTTTATTGAGGAACTTGTGGAGGGGAACAGCATTGGGGAATCGGGGAAGTGGAACAGACAAGTTGCTGTCTTTTTGTTCTTCAGTCTAGTTGTGGAGGACGTTGCCTCATTGGCCCATGTTGGTATCGTCATTACGCTCTTCCCGGATGAGGCAGATCGATCACAGACCTCTGGATGGTAGCTCACCATGGCTATTGCCAGCTCATGCTGGCTGCCAGCCACTCACTGTAGCCTATGGCAGCCCACTGAAGCAGGGGCTGCGGCCTATACCATCGCTGAGGCTTGCACAGCCCAGCTCCCGATGGAGCTGTTAGCTGTAGAGGGTAGTGTCATTGGCCCTCATATGTGGTATCTGAACCGGGGCCGCTGGCATCCCAAGCCAGCTCTTAACCAATATGCCACTCGGGGGCCCAAGAGTTTTAAGATTGATGGCTTAGTGAAAAATTAGCCTTTTATTTAATAGAGCAAGTTGGGAATTTGAGGTCATACATTTCTCCTGATGTTTCACTTATTCATTCATTCATTCACTCACTGATTCATTAATATATTTATTTGTTCACTCCTTTTATTCAATTTAGATATTTGGCATTTAATTACTCATAAGCATTTATTAAGTAGCTAATGATCCAAAATACTACTTAAATATAATGAATACAAGAATGGCAAAGATTATAACTATCTTTCATATAATTATAAAATAAATCTAGGGGAGGGCTGGCAGACTGGAGTGGTGGTTAAGCGCTGGCTTGGGAAGCCAGCAGCTCCGGTTCGGGTCCCACACATGAGGGCCAGTAACACTGCCCTCAAAAAAACACACACAAAAAAAACCTCCCAAAAAATAAATCTAGGGCAATGTATGGAAACATTTTGAGGTATTACAACTGCAGAGGTATTACAATCTCTACCAAAGAA
Source organism: Aselliscus stoliczkanus (assembly GCA_033961575.1). Lineage (NCBI taxonomy): Eukaryota > Metazoa > Chordata > Mammalia > Chiroptera > Hipposideridae > Aselliscus > Aselliscus stoliczkanus. Next base: position 65,712,801 of record CM066734.1, on the reverse strand, counting down.
ATTCAAATACAGATGTATCATCATGGCAAGGAAGTCTTTTTACAAGTAGTTGAAAAGCTTTTGAAGAATGCTGACCAGTGTTTAAAGTTCCTTACACATATTCTCACAACAATCCTTAGAATAAGCACTATTATTATCACCATGTTACATGTTTACTATATGGTGGAGATAGGATGGGAATGTAGGCAGCCTTTGCTATGAGATATTTTTTGGGTTTTGATGGGATTATTGATTTGGTATGGAAAAAAAAAAACTTTAGGGGAAAAGGAAGTTCCAAATGTGGAGAATAAAAAGAACAGAAAGGAAGAAATGGGAAAAGAATATGTCTAATTGAACCCGAGGATGATGGGATTTAGCAACTAAGGAGGTGAAATGAACAAAGTATAGGCAGTTGAGAGAAGTACTGGGGATAATAGACCAAGAATTTTGGGTATAATCTGGAGGTAGACAGGGAGCCACTGAGGGTTTTGAATGAGGGAGTGGAATTATGAAAAGAGTGTTTTAGGAAGAGTAAATTTGCCTGGTATCGATTATTTGCTTAAGAGGATTATTTGCTTAATAGCAATAGCTGTTAGAGAGTGATTCATTAATAATGTAATAAAGGCAGAATGATAGAAGTCAAATCCTTAGCTAAGAAATTTGGAGTAAGTAAATCCAAAGTCTTTTGACCATTCTGGATTCTCTTTAAAATCATCTATTAAACGATTCCCTTTATATGACTACACACCTTATTCCTTCCAGATTGCATATGCAACCACTCTCTCTGAGACCATGCTTTGATTTCAAGATACTTCCACACTAAATTCACTCTCTTACCTATGCACAAATCTATCGCTGTCTTCTGTATTCACTTCATTTTTAAAATTCCAGTTGAGTGTGTAAGATTCATTTCATTAACACCCTCACCAATACTCTCATCTCCTCGCCTCTCTGTATTTCCTCATATTTCTCTAATGGATAAAAAACAAACACAAAGATAATTATTTTTGCTCAAATTTCTGTGCATCCATTCCAACCTCTCCACCCTCACCCCCAGGAGTCTAGTTCTGCTGTCGAGAGCCACACAAAAAGATAAATAGATGTCACTATAAATTCTTGTTCTCTAACCTCAAAAGTCCTCTCAACTTTGCCCACAATGGATGACTAGTGGTTGAGACAACAGTCTCTCACTTCTTACATGCTTTTTACAAAGTTTAAATTTTCCAAAATTATGGCTTCAAACAAATGCAAAAGTGGAAAGAAAGAAACTGTGAGTATCTATCACTGGTTTCCCCAATTACAAACATGGCCCAACTTACTTCATTAGTTCAACATACTGCTCCTCATCTGTGTGTTATTTTAAGGGAAAACTTGAACATCTTATTGTTTTTATCCATTAACACTTCACAGAGTATCTGTAAGAGGAATGGAGATTCTTTTTAACATATCCACAATATCATTGTTAAAACATTAAAGTTTCTTATTATCATTAAACATATATCTTAAAACTCCTTGATGATAGTGATGACTTTTATAATTGGTTTGACGGGATACAAACAATAGCATGTACAGGATATTTCTTTAGACTGTGGGTCCTTCCACCTTGTTTTTTTTTTCTCTCTCTTGCTTTTTTGTTGTTGAAGAAATCAGTTTCTTATGTAGAATCTCCGCCCTTTTAGAAACGACGGACTGCATTTTGTTGCCTTTCAAAAAGTTTCTTTATCCCCTGTTTTCCCAGCAAACTGACGGGTAGATACAGCTACCTGTCAGTTTCAGCTCTAATGTTTTTGGTAGGAGTACATCATAGCTGCTGCTGGGAGTTTCCTAGTGCCTCTTGCTCCACATTAAGAGGCACTAATGCATGGTGTCTCCTTATGTGTAATGTTAAGATTTGGCAGAAAGATCAAATGTAATCAGCCCAATCCATCCATTATAAAGTTTCCATTATCCTTTTAATGTAATCATTTTAACAGCCATGGATGACTATTGCTTAGATCCATTATTTCATTAGGGTTTGCAAAATAATGGTATTTTATTTTTATTACTTTTATGAAGACAAAGCTATGAGGAGAGAGGAAAAATGTGGTAGGAATTGGGTGTGTACTGTGTTTCTTGTATTCTTCATCTTTGCATTAATATTCTGTATCACCAAAGAGTTAAGGACTGAGCTGGAGAAACAGAGGGAGGAACATTCACTCAAGTTAATAAATTTTATCCCTGTCATAATAAATATTATATTGGTGGGCACAAATTAGGAAGTGGCAAATTCTACTTGGGAGTTAGAAGTAGTTTTAAATAGCTAGGGGAAAAAGGATACAAGATTGTGTGTGAGTTTGTGTGTGTGTGTACACATGCACACGACAGTGCGTGTGGCCATGTGTACATGTGGGTACATCGTGATAAAACTGGAGGAGGAGGCAAAAGATAGAGAGCTTTATTACTTATATAAACTAGTTTGTGGGTTGGCCAAGTGACTCGTTGGTTAAGAGCTGGCTTGGAACATCAGCAGCCCCGGTTCGGTTCCCACATATGAGGGCCAGTGACACTGTTGTCTACAGCCCACCTGAGCTGAGCTGCTGTGAGTCCCCAGAGCAGCATAGCTGCAGCCCCTGCTGCAGTTGGGCTGCCATAGGCTACAGTGAGTGGTTGGCAGCCAGCGTGAGTGGCTGGCAGCCGGTGTGAACTGCCAAGAGCCGCGGTGAGCGACCATCGAGGCTGGCGATCTATCTGCCTCACCCAGGAAGAATGCAATGACGATACCAACATGGGCCAGTGAAGTAATGTCCTCCACAACTAGACTGAAGAACAAAAGGACAGCAACTTGTCTGTTTCCCTTCCCTGGTTCGCCAACGCTGTTTCCCTCTTCCAATTACTCAATAAAATCTTTTAAAAAAAGACTAGCTTGTAAGTTTTTTTTCCTAATAAGCAGTGACATGAAGGGTTTTAAGCAAGAGAATATTAAAAAAAAAAATGAGACCTAAGATCACATTTCTTAGCAACATGAAGGATGAACAAGAAGGACAAAAGTTGAAAAAAGTAGTGTAGTCTTGATTACTGAAGCTGAAGTGGAAAATGATGAAGGTGTGAACTTGCAGGTGCAGTAGAGAAAGTCCTTTTTCTATATGCCTCTAGAAAATTAATTTGCTTCCACCTTTTCTCACTGCTACTGCAGTGGAAAACTGAAGGCCAGGGAGAAAAAGAGACTGGTTGGGTACAAGAAAAATTTGCTCAAGAGAATATAATTTCTAATATGAAAATTATTAATATTTTCTTCAACATGAGTAATATATATTCCTTAAACAGTTACATTAAAATATATTTAATAAAATTTTTGTGAATTTTTTTCTGGAGCCTATTCGTTTACTACTGTCTTTTTACATATTTAAATTTACAGACTTGTCTCTTTCCCTGTAGAGGCCCCTTTTAAATATTCTTATGCATACAAATCCAAATTTCGCTTTTTCAAGTTTCAGCTCAAATTTCATTTGTGCCATAAAGCTGTCTCTTTCCTCTAAATCTATGTACCAGTATCTGTACTGTTATTGTAACCCATCCCACTGTTTGTACCTTTATCACAGTTATTGTATACACACCATATGTTTGAAATTAAGTCTATAAGCTCTTAGGTATTTTTGTTGTTACTTATTCTCTGCTGTATCTTCAATACATCTAGTAAAGTGCCTCGCCTATAGTAAGCATTCTAGAAATAGACATAGGTTTCTTCTAATTCATTTAAACAGAAAATGTACATGACTCTTAAGAGTCTTTCAGCCCTGCAGTTGTGTGATTCTCTTAATCTTTGTATGTTATGCTTCCAAGTGAATGTTTTTAGGAGTATAGAACAAAGAGAGAGAATAAATTTGAAGACAACCGATTTGATGTCTAAAGTTTCTCTAGAAGTCTTCCAAATTGCTTCCTTTTTAAATGAACATAACTATTCTAGTAATATTTGCTTCACTAAACTAAACTAAAAAAAACCAACAAAAACACTATATACAAGTCACAGGTTATCTTTACTGACAAACAAAATGTAAACACTGTTGGAGAGAAAAAATGATTTTAAGGCTTAGTCACTGCATCTCTAGCAGGAGATGCCACACTACATTCATATAAATTGGAACAAACTGTGAAATATTTCAAAAATACTCATTTGAGTAATCTCTGTATGAGGGATTAGCAATGTAGGACCAGAATTTGACCTGAAAAAAAATGTAAAATAGCTTTTAGCAAGCCTAATGAGGCAGAAAAAGTATTCATCAAGGACTGTTGAAGAGATTCTTTCATTAAAAGATGTGTTTATTCATTTGTCAAAAGTCATTAATACCTATTGTGCACCAGAAACTGTCTACTAATTGTTTTCCCAAATTCAAAGAAAAGTAAGATCTCAACCTATATGAAAAATCTCTTAACCTAATGGAAAATACATATGTATATATTGCTCTTATATATTATAAAACAAATAATATATACAGCAAGACAGAATGTTTTTAAAGTGCTCTGAGATATATGGGAATACAGTGATTAATAGTTCTGTCCTGATGGACTAAAGAAAACTTTGGAGAGCAGGCATCATTTGAATTGAAATATGCAGTACAACTAAGATTTAAAATGTGGATAAAATAGTTTATATGTGTGTATGTGAAGGGAGGTGATGATTTTAGTCTGTAAGTAGTCTTAGCATATCACTAATAACTGATGTGCAGAGTTTGCTTCCAGATGTGAACCTGGAAAGTATGAATTGGATCTATTGCAGATTACAAATGGCCATATATTTATGAAGACATAGAGTATATTTTCATATCCCTTGAATTTGAGAAGACTTGCTTTGACTAACAGAATGTAGAGGAAGTGATGTATCAGTTTGAAGCCAGGCAACCAGAGGCCTTATAACCCCTGGACTGACACAATTGAAACACTGTCACCATGTGAATAAATCTGAGGTAGACTACAAGAGAGGATTTATAGAGAACTGAGGCACCCTGATTAAAGCCGGTCACAGATTCGATCCCGTGCTTCACTAATCTACTGTTGATTTCCTTTAATATAGCCTTCATTTCAGTTATTGTATTCTTCGTTTTGGACTGGTTGTTTTTTATGTTTTCTATCTCCATTTTTACATTTCCGATCTCTGTGAAAGCTCTTACTGAAATCACTGAGCATCCTTATAACCAGTGTTTTGAACTCTGCATCTGGAATGCGTGTATCCATTTTCTTTAGTTCTTTTTTCTGTAGCTTTGTTCTGTTCCTTCATTTGGGACATGTGTCTTTGTCTCCCCATTTGGCTGCCTCCCTGCTTTTTGTATTAGGTAGAGCTGGTATGTCTCCCAGTTTTAGTGGAGTGGTTTCATGTAATAGATGTCCTGTGAGGCCCAGTGGTGCAGTCTTCTTGGTCACTTGAGCCAGGTGCTGCAGGTGTGTCCCTTTTGTGGGTTGTGTGTGCTCTCCTTTTGTAGTTGAGCCTTGGTTGCCATTTACACATCAATGGGAGGGATTGATCCCAGGCTAAATGGTTGTGAGGGCTGGCAGTGACTACAATGGAGAAGCTGTTGTGCGGGCACTGACCCTACAGAACAGGATTGGCTTTTCAAGGGCTCTGATATCTGTGCAGTCTGCCCTTTGCGTGTGTTGTTTGTGAACATGGTTGGATGGTGCTCTGAAGTTGGTCACTGAGTGTGCTGTTTCTGGGGCCTCTTGAGAGGGACCTTGTTGCAGGGCAAGGTCAGCCACTGCTTGTGCCCGATTCAAGCCACTTGGTACCAGCTACAAAGTGATGGTTGCCATTTGTTCTGGGCTTGGAGTTGCCTAGGAGAGGCTAAGCTGTGAACTGAGGCCAGATGCTGTTAGGGCCAAGCTTTGGGCTCCTTAGCAAAAGGTATAGGATTCATTGAGGTCGAATGCTGCTTATTTGGGGTTTATAAACCTTTGGGAGATTCTAGGAAAGTCGGCACCATGAGCCAAGATGGGTCATTTGTATGGAAAAACCACTGAAAGTGGCTTGGGTGAGCCTGCAAATTGGGTGGGGAAGGGTTTCAGGGAATCAGCAGGGTGGATGAAAGATGTTAGCTAGGTTGATGGAAACTCAGGCACAGTGCCCGTCTGCATCTGCATACTGGGTTTGCAGAGGGCTCAACAAAGCAACAATGGATTCTGTAAGCACTTCTCTCTGGGAGAAAGCTGCCCCTCCAGCCTTGTTCTGAAGCCAACCAACAGTTTCTCCCTGTATTTCCTTGATGCTTTTGTGCAGCTGTCCCTGGGCTGGAGCTCAGAGTGAATGAGTCCATCAGCAAGTAAGTCTGTGCATGGGCCTGTTAAGAGGATTTCCTGGGACTCCAGCCACCTTCCATCTCACTTAGCCACACCTACACAGGTTTCACAACCAGAAGTTCTTGGGACTTCTCTTTTTGGCACTGGAACCCTGGGCTGGGGAGATTAATGAGGGGTTGGGACTCCTTGCCCCTCTGGGAGGACCTCCGCAGCTGAGATAGCTCTCCATATTTTAACTGCCACATTCAGGTATGGTACCAAACCATTCTGTATCTCTTACTCTCCTGAATCTTGAAGTGGCTTCTTCTGTATACCTTAGCTGTAGGACTTCTGTTCAAATAGACTTCACAAAATTCCCAATGATGGTTATTCTGTAATCTTGTAATTTTGATGTAGTTGTGAGAGGAGGCAAGCATAGTATTTACCTATCCTACCAACTTGACTAGAAGCTCCTCGGAACCTCTTAAGTGTGTTCATACATAATGTCTATTGTTTTTAGTAATACTTAGTGGGATGAATAAGGAAAAGTTTGTCTATTCTGTTTTTCTAAAATGGAAATTTTCACAATTTACATTCATTTCCTTTTCTCATCTTAGTTACTATGCAGTATGTTTCCAGTTGAATTAACAACAATAATACATCATGACACAGATTGCATGTCAACTTCATAGCAGACAAAAGAGACCTATGAGCTTCAGAAATACTTAAAATGTATACCATGTGAGATCCAAAACACATTTATTCTCCATAAGTATTCAACTTCAGTGCCTGCTCCTAGCTCTTTTGACTTTTGATGACCTTCTGTATTTTATCTCACTTTTTTGGAAAAGGAGACTATACATCAGTGCTAGCCCAACTCATCTTTAAATTTGGAGTCTCCTTTTCTTCAGGGAAGGGTCCCCCTTCTAGCTGCCTCCTTTGACCCCTCATAACTTCATTTAGGGCCAGCCAAGTTCTAGTCACTCATGCAAGCATAATGATTCGAGAAAAATCAGACCATGAACTTCTTCCCAAGAGCAGTAGCTGGTAATTTGTATTTCTTGAATATTTTGTTAATCTTTGAGTCAAATTCTTGATATATGGTAAGTGCTTAATAGACTATTATTGAAATGGTTTCTAATTTACTAAGGACTGTAAAGATGAACATTCTTATTGGCATCACTTCTGTTATGGTGTAGAGATATGAAGCTCTGAAATAGCCATCATTCACCAAATTCTTGCCATTTTTATTCTATTTGAAATTTTGCATTCTAAAAAAACAGAACAGAGTGTGAGGTATTTTTCAGATCTGTTTACTACCTTCACTGATGGTTTTTTTTTGTTTTTGTTTTTTCTCAAGGGGATCATCTCTATAAATTATATTTCTTAGACTTGTTTGCCAAAAGGCTTCCACTGGTATTGGGACATCGGAAAACACTGGTGAGAAACTTGAACGTGGGAAGCTATGATAATTTTCACCCTCTCTCCTTGCTCTGGGAGGCATCTTTGGAAGTGGCTGTGACACCTGAGTGGCTATAGTTCTTACACGAGAGCTTATTCCTCTCTATTCCAAATTCCTCATCTGATAGCCCTGCTTCCTGGATTCTGGTAAGGCCATCGCCTTCTTTTCCCCACTCCATCTACAGGAGTGGTGGTGATGCTTTACTTTAACTACCTTATTTAAATCTTCTCTATGATATTATTATTATCACCACATCCCTAAGATCACACAGGTAGTAAGTGGTAGAGGTGGTATTTGAACTGTGGCACCTAAACCACCAACCTCTATCCATTTTGAGTATATTGCAGCTACATCAAGCCATGTGGGACCACCAACCTTCCCAACATTAAATGCAGATTTTGAGAATAGTTCTTTCCCTAAAGCCTAACTGGTAATTCAAGGTAAATCATATATCTTTTTTTTTTAAATACCACTGTTGATGGTATTTTATATACTAGTAGAACAAATCTGAAAATATCAAAACAATGAATGTAGATTTAAAAATTTTGAGTTTCTATTTATCTTCATATAGTGTCCACAAGTGCTACTCAACTTCTATTTCAGCTAACCACAGAGCAGATTGAGCTCTCTAATTCTTGAAGATATTATTACCACCTCTCAGCCTATTCTTTAATAAAATTTCATGATATTAGGCATTTCTTTCCATAGGGATTGTAAAACAAAAACTGTGTGACTTAAGATAAGAAAGCTTGTTTCCACATATGCAACCAGGAAGAAATCTTGTCAGTCAGCCTGACCTTTTAGCTTGCTATTGACATTTTTGTCTCTTAATTTGTAGGAGGTAAATTCCCAATTGTTTTTTGGAGAGGCTTTCAATCTTGTTGTCAGCTAAAATAAAATTTTAGTGCATTCTCAGATGAGGTCTTTTCTCTTGTGGGCTACAGGTTTATTAATCAATACCAAGGCTATCTGAATCCTACTCTATCTACATTTGGAATTATATTAAAACTCTAACTTGTGAACATTAAGGTGGAACATATAGGAAAATTTAAGACAATGTGAAAATTGAGTAATTTTAAAGAAGAGTCAATAGAAATCAAGGAATTCTAATATACTGTACTTTTTTAATAAATACATAGAGCTCTTTACCATTTCCCTCAATTATTTTGATTAATATGATAATAGGATCTTTCAGAACATCATCATACCAATATTCACAGCCTGATGTAAGGACTCATTTCACAGAAATAATTGTGACTAGCATTAATAGATGAATGTCAGTGCCATAACACAACAGTATAAGGCATATTTACACCATCGTAACATACAAAACACCATACACCTACACAAAAAATCACATATCCAGAACAAATAAAATTCAATCTCCTACACAGCTTACATTTACAGGCTTTGCCTGAAATACTTTTTTTTTGTTTTATTTTTTTGTAACATTTTTCTTTCCAAGCAACAAACATATCTTCCCTATGTCTTGTGATTTATTTGTAACATTGTGCTCATGCAAAAATAATACATGTTTTATTGCATTAACATTTAAACAGTTTTGGATCTGAGTCCCAAAACCATCATCTAACATTTTACTTGATGTTATTTCATCCATGTTGTCATTTTAGTTGGAGTGATATGATTTCTTTTTGGTGAGTTACAAAATGACAAACATATCCAGTTGACCACAGTTCAAAACTCAAGATTCTAAGCTTCTTGCTCATGCACATTTTGCTTTCATTCTCACAAAATGGTTTGAATCAGATACACCATTTTTATTCAACTTTATTGGTTTTCTGATTTTCCTTTTATATTTCTAAAAACAACAACAACAACAAAAAAGAATGAAAGAAAATAGTGTCCCACATCCACTGTTCACAAAAAAGAAGAGCAGCAAGAATCACACTGACCATTGTTAGGACACAGTCAGGTGGTGACACTGTAGTAAACATTGAATGTCATCGAAATACTGCAGGAATGTGATAATTACTATAACCCATACTTCTGTAATAGTTCAGATTGCCACTGGCGTTTACGCTCTGGAAAATAATCTGGAATATGGATTTTTTTAAAATCCTGAATACACTTTTTCATTTCTTCTTCCACACTGAGCTTCTCACAGACTTTCTTTTTGGAAAGATTTGTTTCCCGGGACTTGCTGATGAGTGTCTGAAAAAGTTCACTGTTTCTGCGTTTGTCTGGTGGGGGCATCCATTGCACAGGTGCTTTTTTGGAAGGGCGATCCAATGTTAAGGTGTTAGGTTGATGAGCTGTTGCCTGCTGGGCATTGGGTGGGTTATCCTGGGGAGTGCTTGCCTCTGAGTGGCTGTCACAACTGGAAGTGGAGAGCTCATTGCAGGAAGTCCCACTTTCACTTCCTTTATCTGTGACTTTGTCATGTTTTCTATCTTCATGTTCTTGTTTAGGTGACACCATTTTATGAGGTGGTCCTAAAAGGGAAAAAAAAAAAAGAAGTAGAACAATTAAACACAAAATGGAAAGATCAAATTAAATAAACTTTATATTTTTTGTTTTAAACCAAGAACATTTTTCTCAAGAAAAACGCTGTTTGTTGTTCTAGTTTATACTGAAAGATTAAACCCTAGTGCCATTAATGTACATTAAAATATGCAGCATGCTGATTAATTATGTATAACACAAAATTTGAGAGGTTTATTTAATGAGCATTTGTGCCATAATAGATCATCAATAACTTTATTCTAAAAAGATTTTCGTGATTTTAGTTACTCATTCCTGAAATCTACAAAAGATACCATATGTAAATATTTTGCCAATATCATAACTGTTTCATTAGACACTCAGTTCATTTCTGCTCTAGTTATTGACATTAGCTTTCCTTTATGTATATATTTTGCTATTACAAAAGTAGAAAATACTAGTGTTCTACTTTACAAAGTAGAGGTATTCTTTAGGCCCAGAAGTAAAATAGTATCATTTATGCTTCCAGGTGGGAAGCTGGTTTAAATCTTATCCTCGGTATTTTAATCTTGTTTCTTGTCTATTTCTTTAGAGAGAATTATAGAAGTGCTATAAGATATATATGTGCCTAATGTTATGGTGAAAAAAATATAGTTGAAATATAGTGTTCTCTTAAAATACAAGGTTTACCATTTGAGGTAAATTACCTAGGAGGGCAATTTTCAGAAAGTGAGAGTTTACCAAGATAATTATTTCAAATACACAGTTTATTTCCAAGAGAGAGCATATTTTATTCTCTTGGACTCGGCTGTGGGATTAGGACATCAATTTAACATTTACTGAACACCACCACATGTCCAGAACCATAATAAAACCTATAAAAAAAACTATAATTAATTGAATCCCAACCATTGAGAAATATTAAGTTACCCAAATCTCATTTTTTTCTTGTAATCAACTTTTATGAAAAGTTATATAAATCAGAATGGGGGGAGACATCAGTTTTTAAACAATTGCCCAAGGGATTCTACTATGTGGCCAGAATTGATAAAAATTGGTCAAATTCATAGGGTCTCAAACTTAGCCACATATGAAATTATCTAGAAAGCTTAAGTTATTGATGTCTCCTTCTCAACCTTAGACACCCTGCTACCTGGCAATCTAGCCATTTAATAGATTCAGGTAATTTCAATGTGCAGCCGAAATTATGAACCTTTCCTCACCCTAACACAGATGAAATGAGTTCATAACCAATATGAATAGTTTAAGGCCGGCCGAGTGGCGCGGTGGTTAAGCGCTGGCTTCGGAAGCCAGCGGCCCTGGTTCAGATCCTACATATGAGGGCCAGTGACACTGCCCTCAAAAAAAACCCAAAACAAAACAATATGAATAGTTTATATTACTCAGAATGATAGGAAAGCAAACCAACAAAAATATTTTTCATAACAACACCTACTACATGCAACTCACTGTGGGGTGCCAACACCATGTTTCCTATTTAAAATCAGAACAAACAAAATTTAATACCAAACATTCAGTTAAATGAGGTTAAAGATTTAAAAAAGCTTTAGAACTTTGGAATAATGGACATATTCTGTATCTTGACTGTAGTGTTAGTTATAGGACTGCACACATTTGTGAAAACTGACAGAGCTGCAAGCCTAAAATGGGTGGGTTTTCCTATATGTGAACAATTCATTGATTAACCTAACCAAAAACAAACACCTCCCCCGCCCAAAAGAAACAAAACAAAACAAACAAACAGAAAAACACCTTAAGGAACATGTACCTATTTGAGGGAACACTTAACTAGTACTTCATACTTTCTTTGTCTGCAGTATGGCACACCTAGAACAAATGCTGATACTTACGAATCTTAGTAAGAAAGTGCATTAGTACATTTCAGAAGCATTTGCAACTGTGGAATAAAGAACACAAAAGCAAACAGCTGCTTTTTGGTCTCTGTCGTTGTCATTTATGGTAAGAAGGAATGGGGGTGAACCTGAAGGGTGAGGGTGGAGAAGCTGTACTTCTAAGACTCCTTGCTGGTTTACCCAGATCCATTCTGAACCCTGTCCTTAGTGGCTGATGGGCACAAACTATGTCCTTGGGGTCCCTTGCCTTTTGGCTTTCAGTTGGATTCAACCCATGACAAAGACTGGCCAGACCATGCCTCACTCCACCCCACCCCAGGATTCCTGTGATCTGGTTGCATCCCTGGACCTAGAGGCACAGCCCTGTACAACAGCTCTCTCTACCTTTTTCTCATTTTTTTCTCCTCTCCCCTGCCACTGCCACCCTTCTTTCTGAGATTCCATTAAACTGAGGCTCACATCTTCAGGCCTATGGGTGTTGACATGTTCACTGTAACTGGCATGAAGGTATTGCCCACACCACTAAAACCTGTCAATATTCAACTTTTCTCAAATGACCCAGCTGAATGTGTTTTCTCTTTCTCCCAGGACCCTGACTGACAGAGCCATGCTGGACCCTAACCATCCTCTCCATTGACTACATTACTTGTAGGATCAGTGTTTTAGTGGCAATGAGATTGAAAAGGGAATGGGTTTGGAGTCCAGTCCTGGAATCAAATTCTATCTCCCAGACAAAGTCTTGTGGCCTTGAGAGAGATACTTCACTCCTCTAAGTTTCCATTTCCTTATCTGTAAACTGGGTAGTAGTACTTTCCCTATAGAGTTATTTTGAGGTGAAATGAAATACCATACAAAAGGGTCTACTACAATAATTTTCAATAATGACAGTATGTCAGTCATGTTTTTAAATGTACAGATGTCAGGTCCATCTCTAGAGATGTTACGTGTGCTGCAGGATTTGTTTGTATGTTTCTGTGGAGGTCAGGATGGTGGAGAAGGGGCAGCATCTGTTGATCTAATTACCATTATGGCAGAATGTGATCCAAGCAGCATGATGCCCGCCAGCCTAGTATGACATAGAATATAAATAAATGTTTTGTCACCCTTTCTGTCAACCTTCGGCATTATTTTAACCAGAAATCCCAAAAGAGGAATCTATAATTTTCATTCCCAATGACTAAACTGCAAATACCTAGGAAAACCAATTTATATTCAGGGATAAAAGAGAGAGGAGAAACCATTTCCTGTTAATAGGCATGGAGATAGGGCATTAGACAGAGATACCCAGGAAGAAAAGTAATAATATTATAGTGAAAGACAGGATAGAAAAGGACACAGTTGACCCTTGAACAATGCAAGGGTCAAAAATCCACATATAACCTTTGACTCCCTCAAAACTTAATTGCTAATAGCCTACTGTTGACCAGAAGTCTTATCAATAACATAGTCAGTTAACAGTATAGTAATAACAGTATAGTAATAACATAGTCAATATACAGTATATGCTATGTACTGTATTCTTACAACAAAGTAAGTTTGAGAAAATAAAATGTTATTAAGAAAATGATAAGGAAGAGAAAATACATTTACAGTATTGTTCCTATTTATTGAAAAGGAATCAGTGATAATTGGACTCGGACAGTTCAAACCTGTGTTGTTCATGGGTCAATTGTACTAGGTGACACCAAAGCAAATGCTTCATTCTGTTTGTATTCACTTGGGAGAAAATGTTTAATGACATACGCTAGAGAGGATACAGAGTTATATAAAGCCAATGCATTAGCTAAATAAATTACACACAGTTATTATGCTTAATGAATTACAATTCAGTTATGGAAGTAAGCCTCACCTCCCAATATACCAAACACACACACACACACACACACACACACACACACACACACACACACACGCAGAAGGTCCACAATACAATGTGTGATGGAAATGAATTGCTCTAATAGTGTAACATGGAAGATGAAGGACAAATTCTCTAAAGAAGGCATTCACCAGTTCAGCCAGCAGAATTGTACCAAGCACAGCTATATACCACACGCGGTCCTAGGATATGGAGGAGGCACAAATTGGATGCTCTGCGAAGCTCATAAGCTATTTTATGATATTTTATAACATTAAGTATTTAAAATGCACGGGGCACTTTTGAATATCTCTCACTGTAGATTTTAAACTCTATGGAAAAAAAAGGAGGTGGGAACCTGAATTTACTATGATCTTAAAAGCTTCTTTTATTTTTAAAAGAACTTAGAATAGGTATAGCTATTAACAAGAATTTACAAATATACACTTTCATTTTTCACACTATTTCATATGCTACCTTTAGGCAAAGTGGACTCCCAACTCAGAAGACCAAACAGGTTCAAATGTTTATATCATGATTTAAGAGAAAATGCTTAACTTTATTTTGTCCATACTTTCAATGCATAAACTACTATGCCAATTCTCTGTATAAATCATTACGTATAACAAACTCTTTTTTTGTTGAAATTTTTGATAATCCATATTATTGGTATTTGATTAAGGATACTTTAAATCATTACTGATAACAGTGGATTCAAATTGGGACTAAGATACAATAATAAAATGATTTATATTTTTTATGACATGAAATTTAAGAAAAATAAGTGAATTCAGAGGAAACAATGATTATTCTAGTTGCTTAGTTGTCTTGTGGATGCCTGCTAATTGTAGGCTTAGAGTGATAATTTAAAATTTTAATTTTACATTGTTCCATTCAGTGATCCACAGCCACTTGAAATTCTTAAGCGCACAACATGAATAATTATTTAAATAACACTAAGTCTTGCATATGCGGGAACAGCATTATATTCAAAAACTTCTCTGTGTCTCTTCAGTTACTAACAGAATCAAATATATAACTAAATTATCTTCCTAAAAGCACTTTTCCTCTGAGTTAGAACACTGGTCAGACTTGGTATAAGAAAAGAAAATGTGATTTGGGGTCTTACCAGTTGGGCTTTCTTCCATCACATAAAGAAACTCATCACTAATTATTAGAGTAGGCAACAAATTAATGAATAAAAAAAATATCATACCAACTTAAGATTTTAAAAAAGTTAATTATTTAAAAGAGTCCAGTGGAAGGGGGCTGTGGATGAAGGAGAAGGGGAGAGGATTAGAAAGTATAAATTGGTAACTACAATATAGCTATGGGGATACAAAAGGCAGTTTGGAGAATATGTATAACAGTGTAAAAATTTTGTAGGGTGTCAGATGGGCACATGTCTTATTAGGGAGACCACTTCCTGGACAATGTAGATGCTTGACCACTGTGCTGTACGTCTGAAGCTGAAGCTGCATAATATTTTATTTCAACTATAATTTTATATATATATATATATATATATTTATATATATATATATATATATATATATATATATATATATTTCCCCCCCTCCCCCCACGGGATATGGAGTACAGCATAGGGAATAGAGTCAATGGAATTGTAATAGATATGTACAATGTCGGGGGTGGGCAGTAAACTGGGGGAGGAAGGTTGTCACTTTGTAGGGAGTAAAATACCTGGCTATTGCATGGTTTTGTGCACCTGAAACTAATAAAACAAATAAAAATCTTCTTTCCTTTAAAAACAAAGAGTCTAGTACATATGTATACCTAGAAGCTATCCAAAAAGCATTTGGACAACTAAATCTTCCACTTTTAATCTGGCTTTTTGTCATTAAGTAGACTAGAATTTTGCAGGAGCTGGTTGTCTTTCAGGGGGAATCACATGTATAACCTTACCTAAGAGACCTGCAAGCCAGCTACCTAGGTCATGCCTTTCCACAGTTATTTTTCAAAGAACAGTCAGTACACACAGACACACACGCATTATACTCATTTATCATGCTCAGTTTTTCTTCAGTGTGGGAATAGCCTTGGAAGATGTGGGTTTGAGGTTGGCTCAGACACTCTCCTCAAGTACTTTGTGCTGGTCATCTAACCTCTCTAATATCATGTTTCCCTGAAAATAAGACCTCTCCAGAAAATAAGACCTAACCAGAAAATAAATCCTAGCATGATTTCTCAGGATGCTTGTAATATAAGCCCTACTCCAACATAAGCCCCCATTAAGGTCATCAACCAGACATGCCTATAAGACTGGGTCTTATTCTTGGGGAAACATAGTAGTTGGTCCCTGTTCGTTAAAATTTTGGGATTGGCCCCTAAGTTCATTTATGTAATAAAGTTCTATAGTTCTAAATTATATAATAAATAGGAAGGAGTTTTCTGGACAGTAAATTCTAATCAGATATTAAATATAAAATATTAAAGAGTTACTATTAATAGAAATTACCTCTTAGAATGGGGAAATCAATTCAATTTGCACTAAAGTAGTTCTCAGAATTACAGCTCAAGGACAACTTTCTTTAAGTTCATTGATAGGAAGTGTAGCTCTGGAAGATGTTATCGACTAACATTAGTTTCATTAAATTTGTTCTTGTCACTGCAATGCCAGGAATGATAATGATGCTGAAGGCAACACAGGGCTGACTGGCTGGGCTCATGTACTAGTTCAACAATTTACTAAGTGTGTTTTCTTGGGCAAGTTCCTTGCTTTCTTTGGGCCTCTGTTTTCTCAAGTTGAAACTTCATAGAGTTGTGGTAAAGATTAAATGAGCCAACACTTGTAAACTAGTTAGGATGTGCCTGGCATACATAAATGTTAAAAATGTTAATTATTATTATTATTCATCATAAATATCCCATGCTATTTGGCCATAGTATGGCATATTTGTTTATCTGAATATTGAGAAAATTGACTGAGGAAAACAAATAATTCCATTTTAATTCTGGCTGTACAAATGGTACCTATGAACATATGAATTGCAAACATGTCTCTTAACTTACTTTGGCCTCAGTTTTTTGTCTATTAAAAATAATAATAGTCAGACCGACCGAGTGGCATGTTGGATAAGAGCTGGCTTGGGGGCCGGCAGAGTGGCGCGGTGGTTAAGCGCTGGTTTGGGAAGCCAGTGACCCCGGTTCGGGTCCCACATATGAGGGCCAGTGATACTGCCCTCAAAAAAAAAAAAAAAAAAAAAAGAGCTGGCTTGGGATGCCAGCAGCCCCGGTTCAGATCCCACTTATGAGGGCCAGTGACACTGCCCTCCAAAGCTAACAAGGTGAACAACAGCTCCACCTGGAGCTGGGCTGCGTGAGTCCCGGCGATGTTGTAGGCTGCAGCCCCTGCTGCAGTGGACTGCCATAGGCTACAGTGAGTGACCGGCAGCAAGAGTTAGCGGCCATCCAGAGGCTGGCGACCAATCTGTCTCACGCGGGAAGAGCACAATGATAATACCAAAATGGGCCAGTGAAGCAACGTCCTCTACAACTAGACTGAAGAACAAAAGGACAGCAACTTGTTCCCTTTCCCCAATATCTCAATGCTGTTCCCCTCCCCCAATTCCCCAGTAAATATCTTAAAAAATAATAATAAATAAGAATAGTAATAACATCACAGGGCTATAATAAGAAAGAGATAATACATGTCAAAGCGATTTTCTGTAAAGTTCTCAATAATAGATTTGAGAAGTTACTAATTATTAAATTTTCATGCCCTAAAAGGAATTTATTTGAGAAAATAAAACATGAAAGCTTTCTTTTATGTTATTAAAATGTGTGATTAAAGCAACAGTAACAACATTATATTAAACAAAATAAAACAAATTTAAGGTATCACAATAGACCAAAACATATACAATTGGGCAAAATAGGGCTTTCGATTAATTCCATTGGGTTTCATTAAAATGATATAAAAAGGAAGAAATGACAGCTTTTTTAAGTCATTTGGGTAAATAATATAGAACAGAAATTAAATGTGAATACTTTCATCTTTAAAAAAGTTAAATACCTCCTGAGTAGTGCTGGGTGTGGGCACCTTATAAGAATACTCCAATATTTTTTCTTGGAATTCACAGGCCTTTCCAAGTGAATGTACCATTGCACACTTGGTAAAAACCTTTTATTTGAATCTCTTTACTTGCCTACTGATGCTAGAAAAGGCTGGATATGTAAAATGTGTCTGCAACAGGCACAATTCTCAGAAGGGCAATTACCCTTTAATAGTACTAAACTCAATAGCGTGTGAATGGTTATGTGGTACTTGAATGGAATAAACCAACCTGTCTTAAATATTAGCACCTCCTGCCTCTGAAAATTAAGTGCTTCAGTCAAAAGGGAAAAAAATCCATTTTGACTACATAAACATTTGTTGAGCACCTACTATGTACCAGGCATAGAGTTAGTTACAAGATAAAGGACATAGATGCAAACACCACACACCTATGCTTCCTGATACCAAGTATTTCGGGCTTAGGGTGACAAGCAGAGTTATGCAGCTGTAACTACAATTTGAGTAGAACATGAAGGAGGGAACAGGAGTAAATTGTGATTGGAGTGAGCAAAGGAATGAGGATCAGTTAAATTTTCACCTTAAATTGAAATTTAAAGGTCATATAAGAGATTCATCCATTTTAGAGCAAAAGGCTATTTGAATGAATAAAAATTAATCTTTATATGAGAAAAATAAAACTCATTTCTTTTTTTTAAATATATGTACATTTATTTTTTTTAATTATTATTTTTTTGTGTGTTTGAGTCCATTTTATTTTATTTTATTTTATTTTTATTTTTCATTGGGGCATATTAACTATTTTTTATTTTTTTTAAACTTTTTTATTATTGTTATTACTATTATTAGTTACAGATGTACAAAACAATGCAATAGTTATCTTTTTCACCCCTTACAAAGTGACTGGCTCCTCCCATGTACAAAACAATGCAATAGTTATCTTTTTCACCCCTTACAAAGTGACTGGCTCCTCCCCACTCTCCTCCCTCCCACCCCCGATACCATACATATCTATTACAATTCCATTGACTCCATCCCCACACTATATTCCACATCCCGTGACTATATATGTGTTAAATTATGGTTGACATATACTATTACTCAGCGGCAGCTTCAGATGTACAGTACAGTGGTAAGGCCACTACACCGTCCATGAAGTAGTCTCCCTGACAAGACATGAGTCCTTCTGATCCCCTAAGAAAAATATTTACAACCTTATTGATTATATTCCCTAAACTGTCTCTTCTGTGTCTGCTGTAGTATTGTAGTTATCAGTTTGTGTTGCCTGTCCCTTTCCCTTCTCACTCATGTCCGTCCCCATCCCATCTAGCCCTCATCAGTTTTTCCTCTGTGTCTCTAATACTATTTCTGTTTACATTGCTCATTTATTCAGTTCTTTAGATTCCACATATAAGTGAGATCATATGGTATTTGTCTTTCTCTGATTGACTTATTTCACTTAACATAATGTTCTCTAGGTCCATCCATATTGTTGCAAATGGTACGATTTCTTTCTTCTTTATAGTGGAGTAATACTCCATTGTGTAAATGTACCACAGTTTTTTGGGCATTTCGATTGTTTCCAAGTCTTGGTTATTGTAAATATTGCTGCAATGAACATAGGGGTGCATATATTTTTTTCGAATTAGTGTCTTGGGTTTTTCAGGATAAATACCTAGGAGTGGAATTGCTGGGTCAAAAGGTAGTTCCATTTCCAGTTTTTTGAGATACCTCTATACTGACTTCCTTAGTGGCTTCACCAATCTACAATCCCACCAATAGTGCATCAGGGTTCACTTTTCCCCACAGCCCCGCCAGCACTTGTTGTTTGTTGATTTATTGATGATAGCCATTCTGACCAGAGTGAGGTGGTATCTCATGGTGGTTTTTATTTGCATTTCCCTAATGATCAGTGAGGTTGAACATTTTTTTCTATGCCTATTGGCCATCTGTATGTCCTCTTTAGAGAAATGTCTGTTCATATCCTCTGCTCGTTTTTTAACTGGGTTGTTTGTTTTTTTGGTTTTAAGTTGCATGAGTGTTTTATAAATTTTAGATATTAATCCCTTATCAGATATATTGTTCACAAATATATTCTCCCATTCAAAAAGGCTTCCTTTTTGTTTTATTGATGGGACTTTGTTGTGAAAAAACTTTTAAGTTTGATATAATCCCATATGTTCATTTTTTCTTTCACTTCCCTTGCTCATGGGGATGTATCAGTAAAAAAATATTGCTCAGTGTAATGTCTGCAAATTTACTCCATATATTTTCTTCTAGGAGTTTTATGGTTTCAGGTCTTACATTTAAGTCTTTAATCCATTTTGAATTTGTTCTTGTATATGGCGCAAGGAGGTGGTCCAGTTTCATGTTTTTGCATTGTCAGTCCAATTTTCCCAGCACCATTTATTAAATAGACTCCTTTTGCCCCAGTATAAATTCTTGCTTCCATTGTCATAGATTAACTGTCCATATATACATGGATTTATTAGAGTCTCGGTTCTGTTCCACTCATCTATGTGCCTGTTTTTATGCCAGTAACATACTCTTTTGATTACTGTAGGCTTGTAGTATGTTTTGATGTCTGGTAGCATGATACTCCCGACTTTGTTCTTATTTCTCAGGATTGTCGAGGCTATTCGGGGTCTTTTATGTTTCCATATAAACTTTAGGATTATAGTTTCTATTTCTGTGAAAAATTTCCTTGGTAGTTTGATAGGAATTGCACTGAATCTATATATTGCTTTAGGCAGTATGGACATTTTAACTATATTAATTCTTTCTATCCATGAGCATGGTAGGTATTTCCATTTATTTGTATCTTCTTGGATTTCTTTCTTCAGTGTCTTATAATTTTCTGAGTACAGATCTTTTACTTCTTTGGTTAAATTTATTTCTAGATATTTTATAGTTCTTGAAGCAATTGTAAATGGAACAGTTCTCTTAATTTCTCCTTCCCTTAGTTTATTATTGGTATATACAAATGCAACTGATTTCTGAACATTGATATTGTATCCTGCTACTTTACTGAATTCTTCTATCAGTTCCAATAGTTTTTTGATGGAGTCTTTGGGGTCTAGATATATAGTATATGTCATCTGCATATAATGACAATTTTACTTCTTCCTTGCCAATTTGGATGCCTTTTATTTCTTTTTCTTGTCTGATTGCTGTGGCTAGAACTTCCAGAACTATGTTGAATAAAAGAGGAGAAAGTGGACAGCCTTGTCTTGTTCCTGATCTTAAGGGGAATGGTTTTAGCTTTTCCCCATTGAGTATGATGGTAGCTGTAGGTTTATCATATATGGCCTTTATTATGTTGAGATATGATCCCTGTATTCCCACTTTGCTAAGGGCTTCTTTTTTTTTTTCTTTTAAAGATTTTATTGGGGAATTGGGGGAGGGGAACAGTGTTGGGAAATCAGGGAAGGGGAACAGACAAGTTGCTGTCTTTTTGTTCTTCAGTCTAGTTGCAGAGGACATTGCTTCACTGGCCCATGTTGGTATCGTCATTGCGTTCTTCTCTGATGAGGCAGATCGGTCATTGGCCTCTGGATGGTCAGCTCACACTGGCTGCCAGCCGCTCATGCTGGCTGCCGGCCACTCACTGTAGCCTATGGCAGCCCACTGCAGCAGAGGCTGCAGCCTACACTGTTGCCAGGCCTCGCACAGCCCAGCTCCAGGTGGAGCTGTTGTTAGCTGTAGAGGGCAGTGTCACTGGCCCTCATATGTGGGATCCGAACAGGGTCACTGGCATCCCAAAACCATCTCTTAACCAATGCGCCACTCGGCTGGCCCTGCTAAGGGCTTTTAACATAAATGGCTGTTGGATTTTGTTGATTGCTTTTTCTACATCTATTGATATTACCGTGATTTTTGCTCTTCATTTTGTTGATGTGGTGTATCATATTAATTGATTTATGGATGTTGAACCAGCCTTGTATACTAGGGATGAAACCCACTTGATCATGATGTATATGATCTTCTTAATATATTGCTGAATTCTGTTTGCTAATATTTTATTGAGAATTTTTTTTTCATCTATGTTCATCAGTGATATTGGCCTATAGTTTTCCTTTTTTGTGCTGTCTTTATCTGGTTTTGGAATCAGGGTGATAGTGGCTTCATAAAAAGAATTTGAGAGCCTTCCCTCCTTCTGGATTTTTTTGGAATAGTTTGAGAAGAATAGGTGATAGTTCTTTTTTGAATGTTTGATAAAATTCACTTGTGAAGCCATCTGGTCCAGGGCTTTTGTTTGTTAGGAGCTTGTCAATTACTGATTCAATTTCCTTGGTAGTAATCAGACTATTTAGATTTTCCGTTTCTTCTCGAGTTAGCTTTGGAAGGTTGTATGCTTCTAGAAAATTATCCATTTCTTCCAGATTGTCAAATTTGTTGGCATATAGTTGCTCATAGCAATTTCTTAAAATTTTTTGTATTTCTTTGATGGCTGTAGTCATTTCCCCTCTTTCATTCCTGATTTTACTAATTTGAGTCCTCTCTCTCTCTCTTTTTTTTTTTTTTTTTTGATGAGCTGGGCTAGAGGTTTGTCAATTTTGTTTGTCTTCTCAAAAAACCAGCTCTTGGTTTCATTGATCTTTTGTATTGTTTTTCTCTTCTCTATATCATTTATTTCTGCTCTAGTTTTCATTATCTCCTTCTTTGGAGTATACTCCCCTTTGGCTTCTTTTGCTCTTCTTTTTCCAGTTCCCTGAGGTGTAAGGATAACCTGTTGATTTGAGATTTTTCTTCCTTCTTTTGATAGGCCTGCACTGCTATAAACTTCCCTCTTAGGACTGCTTTCACTGAATCCCAGAGATTTGGGGTCGTGGTGTTTTCATTTTCTTTTGTCTCGAGGTATCTTTTGATTTCCTCCTTGATCTCATTTGTGACCCACTCTCTATTTAATAGCATGTTATTTAGCCTCCATTTATTTGTCAGCTTCCTGGATTTCTTCTTATAATTGATTTCTAGTTTGATAGCATTGTAGTCAGAGAAGACAGTTGAAATGATTTCAATCTTTTTAAATTTATTGAGACTTGTTTTGTGGCCTACCATATGGTCTATCTTAGAAAATGCTCCATGTGCCCTTGAGAAGAATGTATATTCTGTAGCTTGGGGTGAAATGCTGTGAATATATTAGTTAAATCCAGCTGGTCTAATGTGTCATTTAAGGTTGCTCTTTCTGCATTGATTTTTCTGTCTGAAGGATCTGTCCATTGGTGACAGCGGGGTGTTGAAGTCCCCTATTATGATAGAGTTACTGTTGATATCCATCTTTATGTCTGATAATATCCGTTTTATATATTTAGGAGC
The DNA here is from genome assembly GCA_033961575.1 of Aselliscus stoliczkanus. Taxonomy (NCBI): domain Eukaryota; kingdom Metazoa; phylum Chordata; class Mammalia; order Chiroptera; family Hipposideridae; genus Aselliscus; species Aselliscus stoliczkanus. The sequence goes on along the minus strand of CM066734.1, from coordinate 65,689,594 downwards.
TCCTATATTAGGTGCATAGATGTTTACTAGGATTATTTCCTCTTGTTGGATCGATCCCTCTATTATTATGAAGTGTCCTTCTTTGTCCTTTATTATATTTTTCAATTTAAAGTCCATTTTATCTGATATAAGTATCACTACTCCAGCTTTTTTCTCAGTTCTATTTGCATGAAATATTTTACTCTATCCCTTTACTTTCAGCCTGAATGTGTCGTTTGATCTGAGGTTAGTCTTTTATATATAGCATATGCTGTGGTCTTGCTTTCTTATCCATTCAGCCACCCTATGTCTTTTTATTGGAGCATTTAATCCATTTACATTTAATGTGATTATTGATAGGTACGTAGTTATTGCCATTTTGTTATTTGTGTTCCTAGTCTTTCTTAGTTAGGTTGCCTCTCTCTTCTGCTTAAAGAAACCCTTTTAACATTTCCTGCAAAGCTGGCTTGGTGGTAATGAATTCCCTTAACTTATTCTTTTCTGCAAAGCTCTTTATCTCTCCTTCAATTTTAAATGATAACCTTGCTGGATACATCAATCTAGGTTGTAGGCCTTTATTTTTCATCACTTTGAAAACCTCCTGCCACTCCCTTCTGGCTTGCAGAGTTTCTGTAGAAAAGTCAGCAGATAATCTTATGGGGGTGCCCTTGTAAGTAACTTGCTGCCTTTCCCTTGCTGCTTTAAGGATTCTGTCCTTGTCCTTAACCCTTGCCATTTTCACTATAATGTGTTTCTGGGATGGGCCTGTTTGGGATCCTCTTGGTTGGAACTCTCTGCACTTCTAGGGCTTGTATTTCACTGTCCTTTGCTAGTTTAGGGAAGTTTTCAGACATTTTTACTTCAAATATATTCTGAATCCCGTGCTCTCTGTCTTCTCCTTCTGGTATTCCAAAGGTCCGCAGCTTGTTGCGTTTGATGTTGTCTCCCAGCTCTCTTAAACTATTTGCAATGTTTTTCATTCTTTTTTCTTTTTGTTGTTCTACTTGGGTGATCTCTGCTATCTTGTCTTCTAAGTCACTGGTTTGATTTTCTGCTTCATCCAATCTGCTAGTCATTCCGTCAAGTTTGTTATTTAATTCAGTAATTGTGTTCTTAAGTTCTAGCTGGTTGCTTTTCATGATTTCTCTATCCTTCTTTATATTTTCATTAATTTCCTTGAATATTCTAATAATCAGTGTTCTGAACTCTGTCTCCAATAGGTTGTTTACCTCTATTTCCTCTAGTTCCGCTGATTCAGGAGGTTTCTTCTGTTCTTTTATTTGGGTTGTGTTTCTTTGTCTCCCCATTCTGGCTTACTCTTTGTGCTTGCTTCGATATAACAGATAGATCCCCTAGGTCTCTCAGTCTTTTCTGGGTGGACTTATGTGTTGTGTGTCCTTTATATGTGAATTACTCAGTCTCCCTATTCTCCTGTGCATGTATATCTGAGCTGTTCTTTGTGTTGTGTGTCCTCACCTGTTGAAGTTTTAGTTTTGATTACTTTTGGCTTGTCAGTAGGTGGGATTGACTCCCAGACTGATTAGCTGTGAGGATTAGCAGTTTCCACAGTTTATGAGCTGAGGTGAGAGGGTTTAGCCCTCTGATGAGGCTTGGACCCTTTGGGCCCTGGTTCATGTAGCAACTTCCTTTAGGGTGTGACACTTGTATGTCAAACCCAGAAATGCTCTGGTTTTATCTAAAGTTAGCCTCTGGGTATGATGATTCTTGTCTCTTTGCTTTGGCCCAGCTGCAGAGGGATTTTTTTTTTTCCTTTTCTTAAAGATTTTATTGGGGAATTGGCGGAGGGAAACAGCGTTGGGGAATCGGGGAAGGGGAACGGACAAGTTGCTGTTTTTATTGTTCTTCAGTCTGGTTGCAGAGGACATTGCTTCACTGCCCTTGTTGGTACCATCATTGCTCTCTTCCCGGATGATGCAGATCAGTCGCCAGTCTCTGGATGGTCTCTCACTGCGGCTATTGGCAGCTCATGCTGGCTGCTGGCCACTCACTGTAGCCTATGGCAACCCACTGCAGCAGGAGCTGCAGCCTACACCATTGCCGGGGCTCCCAGCCCAGCTCCAGGTGGAGCTGATGTTATCTGTAGAGGGCAGTGTCACTGGCCCTCACATGTGGGATCCGAACTGGGGTTGCTGGCATCCCAAGCCAGCTCTTAGTCAATGCACCACTCGGCTGGCCCGCAGAGTGATTTTAGAGCATAACAGATCAACAAGAACAAGCACCACAGCCACCAAAGGAAACCAAATGCTCTCACATGTAAAAGAAAACCAACCATCAAACTACAGTCAACTTGTACAGAAATATTAAACATACAAAAGAAGAAAACAAACAAAAACAAAACAACAACCGCACTCACAAAAAGAACAGAAGAGGAAACAAAATAAAATATAGTATTATAAAATAAAAACTAGAATAAACATAAGAAACCGAATAGCTATACCAAAAAATAAAAATAAAAGTAAAAAATAAAAAAAATTAAAAAGGTAAAAATAAAATTAAAAAAATAAAGTAAAATTTGAAGAAAAAAGGAAAGGAGGAAAAGTATAGCAGTGAGAAGAATGAATAAAAGAAGGGAGAAAGTGTGGGTGGGAAAAAAAGAAACAGAAAAGAAAGAAAAAGAAAAAAAAGTATATATATATATATATATTTGTCTACACACCCATATATATGGACATATATTCATCTATATACAGCTATATATATATATATGCCTATATTAAAAACTAGAAAATGATAATAATGAAAAAGAAATGAAAACCAAAAAAAACCAAGGTAAGCAACCAAGAAAGGGGAAAACAAAAACAAAAACTAAAACAAAATCCCATGCCGGTCTTGGCTAAAGTCCACCAAGTTCTCTTCAGTTTGTCCTCTGCTGTACAAAACTTCCTGTGTGTCTTGTGCGAACAAAGACGCCCACCTGACACCTAACAAGGTGCTGGCACTGCAGGTTTGCTGTACTCCAGTGTGGTTTTGACGTGTGATTGGTAGTTTTTACCACTGTCACTGCCATTTTGCTTTCGCCTCTCCCAAGGCAGGCTGTGCCCCCAAAGGCTCAATGAGTATCTTTGGGCACCCTTTCTATTGACAGCTGTGGAGAATGAGAGAGTTCCTCACTGCCAAAAGCCAGCTGCCAGGAGTCTGTTAATTAGTGCCTCAGCAGCTGAACCTGCCCTGCCTCCCAGGCCTTGCAGGATAGGTGGAGGGGAGGGGGAGGTATTCTCACTCTATAGCCTTTACTGGGGCGGAAATTCTCAACCCACTATGGGTAGGAATACCTCTGTAATCTGACCCTACTGCTCCATTCAGGGGTCAGTTTAAGACTCTGGCTTGGAGGGGGCCAAGAATTGTGGGGGTGGGTGGATTCTTATTTCTGTAGTTGTTCGTTGTTGTTGGTTGTTGTTTTTTTTTGTTTTTTTTTGTTGCTTTCTATCTGTTCTCTGAAGCTCGGTGCCTCAGCTGCCACGGGTTCAGGCTGCACCTCAGGCTTCTCGCAGCCTTCTTCCCCTTCTCGCCCGGCCTGCTCACCTTCCAGCAATTGTTGTGTGAGACTCTTAGTTGCTCTGTGTGATGAGTAGAAGTTCCTTTGAAGCGTTACAGAAGTTCAAATTGTGGATATTTCCAGGGGAGAATTCAGGGAGCCCTCCTCACAGCTGCAATCTTGCCCCTCCTAAACTCATTGCTTTATATTTTCTGTAATCTCTACTATCATTACTTAACCATTTTTATGAATGAAGGAAATAAGAAAGAAAAGTAAAAAAGTGCAATTTGAAAAGAGAAATGTGTCCTGGTATTCCTTTTTCATCCTGACATGATTGACCCAAATGGTGTTTTCAGCATAAAACATTCCATTCTCACAATTGGATGTGATTTCTTGTGACTTCTTGCTCTCTTAATGACCCATAGCAATTGGTTTGAAACTGTCTTAAAGTATCAAGCCTGTTTTGTCTTAAATAATAGTTATTTCTGTGCTGATTTTAACTTTCATCCCTGTGTTCTGCTTCACAAAATGCACACGCAAACACACATACAAACTACAAGAGTCATTCTGTAACAGAGACTCTTCTTATTTTAAAATCTTTGTATTTCCTGGACAACCAACCCCATGACTAGACTCATAACAATTCAGTAGTGGACCTCCTTTTTCACAGGCACATTCTATATATGAGGGATAATTTATGTGGTTTTCAATTTGTGAATACAAGATTACTCTTGCTTGTTCCGCATCCATAAACCTATTCAGTACTCAGCAAGGATTAATGAGAGGTTGTATCTATAACATGTCTGATGGTGTTAGGAGGCAAAAAAGGGGGCCTCTGTAAATATAGATTGGAGGTGCACTTATGTTGCGCTGTGTATAACAAATTTATATGAGCATAAAATCATGCTGGTTGAAAATTATTGTTGCCTGTTGTAAAATACTAAACAGCTGTCTCAGGCCTAAGGGGGAGAAAGGCTTGATGACAACAGGGGAAGCAGAGACTGTGAGGAGGCAAAAAAAAAACACCGAAGAAAAAAAACACGCTAATACTCTGGGGTTCCACAAGCAGTAGCAATTACAGGCAGCAAGTCACAGTTGAGGGGATTTTTTGTTTGTCAGATCTCTTCAGATCTTGAGTGCTTGTCTGCCAATAAATGTGTTCAAGTACTTCCAACAATGGCCAGCGAGATGCCACTTTTTGCAGCTGTCAGACTATTGAATGTAAGTGCCACCTCTTTTCACTTTGAGATTTATAAACGTGTGCCTATTATGCGGACAGCTCGGTGCACAGTCACCACAGTGAGTGCAAAATGGAAGCAAATATGCTCACAGCAGAGTTTAATTTCATGTTGTGCAACAATCCGAACAAATACTCAGCCTTTGCAAATAGCAAAACTGTGCTTGAAGTGAAATTCTGACACCAACTAGCTGTGTGCAAAAATGTGTCTTTAAGACTCATTTTCCTTTTCTGCTTAAGAGGGAGTCAAGTTATGGTAGCTTCTTCCTAGGGTTGCTTCCATAAAGATATGTATAGAAGAGCCTTACAGCAGTAGTGTCAGAAGAGATATCAAGTCCTAATCCCTGGAACCTATAGATGTCACTTTATATGACAATCTTTGCAGATGTAATTAAGGAATTTGAGATGGTGACATTATTTGGGATTTTCCAGTCGGACCCTAAATCAACCACAGGTATTCTTACAATAGGGAGTTGGAAGGATATTGGATACCCACAGAGGAGCAGGAGGCAATGTGACCACAGAGTCTGAGAATGGAGTGATGTGGCTACAAATCAAGGAATGTGGGCAGCCACCAGAAGCTGCGTTTCCCCCTAGAACCTCTGGAGGCAATGTGGCCCTACTGAAACAATGATTTCAGCCCAGGAAACTGATTTCAGACTTTAGGCCTCTGGAAACTGTAAGCAAATAAATATCTATTGTTTTAGCCCCCCAATTTGTGGCTGTTACAGCAGCCATTGGAAACTAATGCAGGTTTATTTAGTCTAATGCTTGGCCCTTGGTAGATGTTAAATTATGGCATCATATGTAAGTGAACACAACATACTTACTAATTAGATTAGGTTGATTTGATAGGATCTTAGTTTCTCTATTAAAATACAATCTCTTTCAATCTCTGCCAGATTGTAATCCTCTTTTCTCTTCCAATCAATAGCCTTTAAGATTCTGGGAAACATTATCATGTCTAGTCAAAGTTTTCCCCAATTATACAGATCAAACATTATTTGCATAATGAGGTTTATAGTCTCCTGAAGTCACATCTGTTTGTACAATACACTCTTTTATCTCTTTACACACACACACACACACACACACACACACACACACACTATGTATATATGTAATCATAGAGCTATCTCTCATCTATAACTGATTTCACACACATGTCTAGCACCTGATCACTTCTTGAAGTTCCAAACCCCATGATTTCACTGCCTTCTGGGCATCTCTTAAACTGAAAATACCATATACCAAAAAATTAGCACACTATTTTTTCTCCTATAAACCAGTTCCTCCTTCCATGCTTTTTATTTTATAAAAGCACCACAATCTTTTTAATCAATCAACTTTGAAATCTTAGAGATATCTTCATTATTCCTATTCTTACCCCTCTATTGCTTCCCTCATCACATGAACAGCTATCTAATCATATTACTTGTACTCTGAGAATGTCTCAATCATCTCCTTCATGTTTAGTCTTCGCTCTCCCAGTGATGATCCTCACTAACTCTTACTGATCTATTGCAATGATTCTCTAACCTCTTACTGACTCTTACAGTACCTTCTAGAGATCTCTTATTTCTAATCTCTACCTCGTACTGTCCACATGAAGATCCCAGCTACATATTGCTGAAACATAGTTCTTATTATAGTACCTGTTCTCAGAAAATGTCAATGACTTTCAGAAACTTATCCAAATCCCTTAGCCATAAACAAAACTGTCCATGGCATAGTCCCAATTTAAATTCCCAAACTCATTTTCTATTATTCCCACCTTCTATCAAGCCAAATTGAAGATATTAATAGTATCATAAATAACACACGCATTCTTGTCTACCATTCTCCATCTATGCAAATGATACATTGATTTTTGTTTTGTACCATATTTATATACATGGAATAAATTCTTTACTGGCTGTTGTGTATGTGTGTCTGAGAATATACTTGGTGCCCCTATCTATTTTATGTAATATAGCCCAAGCCCCAGGCTACAGGAGTGGATTTATAACCTAGATTGTGGCAATCATAATACCTCACCAACCCAGCCCCATAATCTGATAATCTGAGGCAAAGATGAGGATTGGGCAGCAAGTAATCTGGGTAGTTCAATAACAGAAAACCCCTGGATACTTTGAACAGTTGATGTGGTGGGAGAGAAGGAAAGGTCTTTACATGACTGGCCAAAAAGCTCTCAGAAATGACTGCAGGTGACTAAGTCCCCCAGCCGCAACTACAGTAGAAGAGAATGAGAGCTGAAATGAAGACCTCACAGTGCTTGGACATCTGACTCAGTAATCCCTCTGGCCAGCCCCATCTGGTAGACAAGTACTTTAGACCATATAAAATATTGATCTCATCACAAACATCCTTTCAGAAATCTGTTTAGATATTGTATTAGATGCAAATAATCTTGAAATATAACTGAAACCTCTCTTCCAGAAGCAATTTGAGTGATATGTGGGTCGTATTTATCATTGAAGAACTCTAACATTTAGTGTTTAAGGCATACACTTGAATTTTTTATGCACATTTTGTTGCTGATCAGAAAAACTGGGGAGATTTAGAGTGAGTTAGGCAGAAAAAGATACAATCAGTGTGTATTTGTGAGAAAATCATTATAATAGCAATATTATAATTTTAGAAATTCTAGGGATTTACTTTTATTCCACTAACTGGGCCACGTGCCCCCATCCTTGCCTTAGGACATGTGACCAGGATGAAGAAGTCACCGTTATTGTCTTAGACTAAGAGCTTAATCCATTCCTACATCCTGGGGAGAAAGGTCTGTATCAGAAGGACATAATGTAATGTAATGTGCAATGGAAACACAAAGAAATACACACACACACACACACACACACACACACACACAAAATATGCTTTATCATGGAAGTGTAGTTAAATACAGAAACCAATATATTTCATAGTAAAATAAATGTTTCACTCCGTCCCATAGCAAGTTTGTCACCTTTTATCGTGTCACCACTAGTTAAAGGAGATAAGAACTTAGCGAAACAAACTTAATAATGCAATCAGAACAGTTTTACTTAGTTCATATTTTATCAAGTGACTCCAAGGTTGTAATAATGAACATTTATTAAACACTCACTATGGGCCAGGCACCATGCTAGGTGCATTATACAGAGCATCTCATTTACATCTCACAATAACTTCATAAAGTTAAGTATCTAGGATACCTGTGTTACACGTGAGGAAATTGAGGCTTAGAGACATTACATAATTTGACAAGTCACATTTGGAACTGGCAGAGACAGGATTCAGAAGTAGACCTGTCAGACTTCAGAGCTTATTGAGCTCAGCTCTGGGATACACTGCCTCAAAAATCCTGGAAATGGGCTGAAGCCAGCTTCCCTGAAATCCTAAACTAGACCTCTAATTACTCATGAATTTTATGCCCTGATGAAGATTAAACTGAGATACATACTTGTAAAAATTTGGGGATAAAAGTGCTTAATTATACCTTTAGATCATTTGTAATAGAGAATTATTTTATATCACGTCTAGCTATTTTAACAAAAAATAAATTAAAAAAGGTTAAACATGTGAAAATGTGGATAGTTCTTTCTAACTCAGTTCCTTATGACCATTACTGGGACCAAAGCACTTTAACGAGGCAATCTTGATGTATCAAAATTAAGATTTTCTCATTTCAAAACAAATGCTTATGTTGTAATATCCCAAAATACCTATTTTGTGAATTTAGACCTATTAAAAAAACAAAAAAACAAAACAAAAAAACTGTTTTACACTGCTTGGCTAGGCACAGATCAAGAAAAGAAGTATGGTTGAAAGGAAAATTATATATTTAAGATTTAATCCAACTATAAAATTTATAGAGTGGAAATAATTTAAAAACATATAAAGTGACATAGAATTATAGCAGAGAAGAAACAGAGAGGATGAGAGAATTATTTTAGGACTTGTGACTTCTCAGGTACTATAATTTCCAAAAGATCAAAACTATATTTTGCGCCAGCTGAGTGGCGCAGTGGTTAAGCGCTGGCTTGGGAAGCCAGCGGTCCTGGTTCGGATCCCACATATGAGGGCCAGTGACACTGCCCTCAAAAAAACGAAACAAAACAAAAATTATATTTTGACAGTTATGCACCTTTAAGACTGAATCTTCCAATAATGTGCGCCTCTTGATCAGAAAATTTTGTGACATAAGGCCAGAAATTTTTGCTAAGAGCTTTCAGAGCCTAATTAATAATGAGTATATTCTGTCAGGGTTGAGATGCCTTGAACTTTTCATACCACTTTATAGTGCACTTTAGTCTAAACCTAATATTTCAATAGCAGCAGTAACATCAATCTCCTTTTCTGGCATTAAAGCGCTACACATTAAAAATAAAAAAAAATGTGAAGTAATGCTAATGAAACCACTGCAAGATAAAAAGATTGTGCTGGTAACACCTTTTACATGGATCAATCAAAATGGCTATGGAAAGGAAGCTTTTGCACTGGGAATACACTTGGAAAACCATGTTTGATTATAAAATATATCAATGGTTATTCATCGAAAGCTTGAAGATAGAAAATTGTTTATTATATGAAGTGTTAGGATTAGAGTACGCTCCCAGAATGACACATATTGCATAACTCCCCATGAATTGCTCAGAACACAGGATTCATAGAAATGAATAGTCTGCTTTGACTTGATGTAGTTCAGTGAAAGTAATCTGGAGTGGTCACTCTTGGTTCACTTTACAAAACTTCCTTAAATGAATTACATGCAATTGGAATGAAAGATTCAAATATATGCATTCCTTTTAGGGCAAAAATTTCCATAACAAGAAACTAAACTAGAGCTACCATTACTCACTTACAAGAACTATATATAAAGATCACTAATTAATAGGGAATTGTGATTTACATTATAATTGACTTTTTTCTCTAATGCCAGTATGTAGTGCTGCATACTAGAATTAGGAAAAAAAAAAAATATCATGCTTAGCCAGTGATTAAAGACTCGCACTCCTTTGTTTGAATGTCTGGCTGCTCCATTTACCTTTAATGGACTGTGAACTATTTTGCCAGCAAAACTGCAAGGTCATAGCCAAAGATTATATAGGAGACTGAGAAGATTCTGATTTTATAGATCAAAGAAGAAATGAGAATGGTTAATGTTTGTTTCTTATTGGTTTTGCTCTTTCAATTTTTATCATTTTTTGTTGATAATAACAAAAATATACACATAACTAGAAAAAAACTTTACCATAAAAATTTCCAGTATTATGTGTCCAAATTGCTGTACCATTTGACTACTTTATCAATAAGGAACATGTTGTTTTATAATTTGATTTTTGATAATACAAATTTTATTAAAAATATTACCTTTAACACAGTGCAGTCCAGAGAACTCAGAGCAATTATAAGGAAAATGATTTAAATTCACATCACTTTTATTAGTACTATGCATTTATAGAAAATCACAAAGTAATATGGCATCATGATTACAGAATATAACCTGCTGTACTGTAACATAGGTTATATTGCAACAAAAATGAAAATCAACTCAGTCATTCATAGATTCATGCGTTTAATATATATTTATTGAGAACCAATTCATGGGAGATATCTTATTAGACAATGGGGGACATACGGAGAATGCATGATGTTTAATTTACCTAATGATGAAGATGGATATTAATTTTAGAATCACACAAAGAAATGCAGAATTGTAACTTTAGTGGGAGTTTTGTTTACTGATATTATAATAGACAAAGAATATTATGTTAAAAAATGCTGAAACAAATCACTAAGGCATAATATAAATATGGTCATATTAATATTCTGGAAACAAGAACCAAATAATTACATCAGGGAAAGTGAGGGTGCTGAGAGGAAGTCATAGCATACTAAGGATATTGTCCTGTTGAAAAGAATGTAGGTGCTGATTAATTCTGAATATTGTTAGAAAATATGGAGCGTGTATTAAAACTTTAAAGCTAACAACTAGAATAATAAAAATACAAGGCTTGGCCCGGCCGAGTGGTGCGGTGGTTAAGCGCTGGCTTGGGAAGCCAGCAGCCCTGGTTCGGGTCCCACATTAAAAAAAAAAAAAAAAAAAATGTTGTGTACGATGACAAAATACAAGGCTTACAAGAAATAATTAGAAGCAAGACATAAAATGAAACAAAATAAAACACATTAATACTACAAATTATCAAAAACCAAAAAACTCTAAATCAAAAAGTAATAAGTTGAAATATGAAGAGGATATTTACCAATAGATGACTAACGTAAGGTAAAATTCCTGAATGACAGAGGTGTAAATAATTGCTTAATTAAAAAAAAAAACAGTACTTGAGAATTTTAAAACAATCTCCCAACTAGCTTTCTGGTTAACGACAGGGTGGATTTCATGGGCTTACAATCTGTGCAGTTGCACAGGATCCCACACTCAGAAAGACCTCATACTTGGTTTAATGCTGTGCTGTTACTGTCTTAAAACAATGATTTACTCTATGACCTTGTGTTTGTGAGTGAAGTTCAATAGAACAAAGGAGCGTATATGGAAGCAGAGGAGATTAACATGAGAGCCTAAATTCTTTGCCACTCTGTTTGCATATAACATTTGGATGTCTCACAATTGTAAAAGTTCAGTGAGAATCAAAGCCAGTGTAAGCATCTTCCATTAACATTGAGCAGGACAGCAGGGAAGAGGCTGGGGTGCTCATAGCCCCCAGAGGCCATGCTCTCTTTTCCAACCAGAGCTTGCTTGAATGCAGAAGGAAAACAATGCTATTTGTTATATATGTAGCCATAGTAGATATCAATGATATATGTAGCCTTAGTAGATATCAAACTATACTGTAAAACTTCACCATGATTGCAACAATGCAGAAAATCATGTCAATGAAATGGAGTGGAAAGTGCAAAAACCAAAACATGTACCTTTAGAAACCTGGTATTTCAATTTCAATGGGGAAACAATGTACTATTCAATTAACTGTGTTAAGGTAATTGGTTATCCATTTGGAACAATATATATGTTTATACTTCACATTATATATAAAAATAAATTCTGGATTAGAGAGCCAAATATGAACAAAACTAATAATACACTTGGAGAAAAATAATTTTATGCTGGTTAATAAAACTCATAATCAATAAAGGTAAAGAAAGCATGAAGAACCTGATTTATAAAAATATAAAATTTCTATAGGATAAAAGGTACCAACTCAAAATTAAAGACTAGTGACCAAATGGAGAAACAACTCAACAAACATAACATATTATGACCCGATTGAGAGATAATCCAAGTAATCAGGTTGGTGGAGATCAAAATGTCACATTTATTAGTGATAAATCTGTTGGAAAACAGGATTAGGTGTAAGGGACAAACATGTTTGTTGCCATCGTACTCCAGAAATAAACTTACCATGTCATAGGCAGAATGGGACAATTTTCAGACACCCTCCCAAACCCCCTCCTCACTCCCATCACACACCCATCATGGAGGACTGGCCCCTCTAAGGTTCATGGCATAGAAAAGCAAAGCAAAATGCATCTTCCCCGGAAAAGTCATCAGGTCACAAATGAAAGATGGCAAAAGCTAAAAGGACGCTCACCAATCTAATAAAGGAAGTTTTTTCCAGAGTGAAGACCCTGTTATTGGAAGCAGTGAAGGGGGCTATCCTTAAATATGAATTTTTAAAATTTGCAGTGAGTACATTTGCATCACTTGGTGATTAAAAGAGCAGGTGGGGAGCAAGTCTCAGTTATGCCAGAGACTGGGAGAATGACCTTCGAGAAGGAATGCCACCAACCTGGACCCCGATTCATTACTGTTTCAATGGCAAAAAACATTAGGAGTGATCCTTTCCAGTTCTGAATTTTGCAAACATCCCAGCAGAAGGACATGGAGATTTAGGGTCCAGTGTTTCCTAGTAGCAAGACCTAGTATTTATTCCCTTGACTCAAAACAGCCTCCATGCACAAGCTCACAGCATATGGGCAATATTCACAGCTGCCAGCCATCAAAATGAAACTTCCACATTCAATACCCAGGTTATTGCCACTGTCTAGGGCCTCAAGGGGGTTGCTGAAAGGGCAAGAGAGCTATCTATCTAGTAACCCAAGCACTGCAGCAAGGTCATCCTCAGTCCAAGCTGCTAAGTATGGTCTCCTTGCTCTCCCAGATCATCTCATCTCAACTGACATTACTCTCTGTTCATCCCCAATTACACTGGAAGCTTTTAATTGAGAAAGAATTGTGTCTGTCTGGAATAGCTGCCACAAGCCCGTACTTTGAAGACAGACAGGCCTGGGTTCAAGCTCAGGTCTTAGTGACTCTTGTCTGAAGGTCACCTTGGGTGACCTGAGAGAGGTTACTTAAACTTCCTCCTACAATCAGTCTTCCCAGTCTGTGAAGTATTGCTGGAAGGTTACAGGAAATACACTATGCAAGTAAGCATTTTTCACATAGTAGGCTTACATGATTATTTTAAGAATTATAAGATAAGAATAATAATCACTTAGAATGAACTTTTACTATTCGTCAGCTCCTTTTCTAAGAGCTGTATTTTATAACAACGTTGTGATATAGTATATTTGTGCCTATGTATCAGATGAGAAACCTTACACTGCTAGCCATGTAAACTTGAACAAGTTACTTGAACTCGCCATACACTGGATTTCTTATATGTAAAATACAGATCAAACTGTGTCTTCCACAAGGTGTTTTGTCTTGCATTCAATCAATACTCAGTAAATATTTTTTTACTAAATAAGAATAAATCTTTAAATGCAACGAAATGGTAAAGTATGATGTAATTAGTACATCATGTTATACAATCTCCTCCAGGTATTTAATCAATATCACCTCCATGAATTCAGCCCTGACCACCCGATTTTATATCATAACCCACCTCCACTTCCGTCCTCCTGATTCTAATCCTGATTGAAAAGTGCCCACACATTCTTCTCCTCTGTCCTGTGTTATCAGAACACACAATTGTTTTCTTACCAAATGTGTGTGTCAACATGTGAAGTTAATGTTTTTAAGCAAACATATTTCTTTAATTATGTGGAGGGGGTAAAAAACCTGCCAGTAAGTGTCACCTATGTCAACAGCTACAAAAGCAATGAGAATAATATACTAAAACTTCCAGTGTAGAGGAAACACCACTGTTCCCTACAGGAAGCCCAGGATATTGCTAAAAGATGAAATCGCTTTGCCTGAGGAGTTTCATTAGGTGCTCCGAGCTCAGGGAATGGCTGGCTGCTGAGTTGCTAGCAGTATAAACACAGGCGGAGAATCACAGGTACAAAGACCAAGCTGAGATGACCACACTTGACCTATTTGGTGACATCAGAACTTCTTGTGGGGCTCAAGAGACAAATATTGAAGAAGTCCCTGGAAATTGTGATAGGCTAAGAAATACTGTGTCTATTACAGAGTTTTACTCTTTGAGTATAAAAGGCAAGCATAGCTTTTAAGAAGAAGTTCCACTTAGCTTTCTTAGAAAAAAAATCTCAATTAGCCCAGCAATGATCTCTGTACTATTCATTTCTTTTCTCTGTGGAAACAGAGTTTCTGATCATTACCGTAATTGTAATACAGTAATTGCATTTAGTGTTGAACCAAAGACACTATTGGTAATTGGTTTTACAGCAGTTTTACTGAGTCAACATCAATTGGCATCATCTCTCAAATTTGCCCCTGTGTATCCCAGCATGAGAAGGACTAGCTAGCAGGGGAAGTAATTAGCTGGGAGCATGGCCACAGGGACTTTCAGAGAACTGTGGCACCACCAAAATGCATCTTAACGAGTAGCCTTTGAATCTGCACCTCTCCCTTTCATCACTACTTCCATAAAATGAAGCATTTGCTAATTAGAGTCATCATATCAGGCCACCAGGTAGAATTACAAAGCATATAAGTATATCGAAAACTGCAGAAGAGCCCTAAGTGAGAGGTTTGGTATGCTCCAAAAGTACAATGTGTGCAAATTTTTCATCCTTAAAAAAAAGATGTCTAGGAGTGGAATGATAACTGGGCTGTGATATTGAAGCCCTGTGCCTCTCAACTCTTACTAAGATATTGCTCTGCCTTTCTATCTATTCATTTGTCTTCATAAAACTCAACTGGAATCTCCCCCGCTCCCCTTATAAATGCTGCAATTACTGAGTAAAGTAAAGGCTGCATCATCATATTAGGATTTAGAAATAAGACTATGGAGGATATGTTTATTTCTACAGTGCTTGTCAGCCCTGACTTGGCAACTGATGGCAAGACAGAGAAAAGCCAATTGTAGGTCCGTCTACATCTCTAGGCAATATGGAAAGAATTGTGTTTGTTTGTCCATTTATTAAGAGGAATTCAATGTCCTTGCATGTGGATTTTATTTATTTATTTATTTTAAGATTTTATTGGGAAATTGGGGGAGGGGAACAGCATTGGGAAACCGGGGAAGGGGAACAGACAACTTGTTGTCCTTTTGTTCTTCAGTCCAGTTGTGGAGGACATTGCTTCACTGGCCCATGTTGGTATTATCATTGCGCTCTTCCCAGGTGAGGCAGATCGGTTGCTGGCCTCTGGACAGCCGCTCACAGTGGCTGCCAGACGCTCCCGCTGGCTGTAGACCGCTCCCGCTGCCTGCCGGCCACTCACTGTAGCCTATGGCAGCCCACTGCAGCAGCGGCTGCAGCTATGCCGTCCTGGGGACTCACAGCAGCCCAGCTCCAGGTGGAGCTGTTGTTCACCATCTTAGCTGTAGAGGGCAGTGTCACTGGCCCTCATGTGGGATCCGAACCAGGGCCATTGGCATCCCAAGCCAGATCTTAACCAAAGCGCCACTTGGCTGGCCTGCATGTGGATTTTATATGAGGGTTTGTTACTTTATAAATGGTGTCCACTTTCTGCTTAAGTATCCTAACAGAAAAATTAAAACAAAACAAATAAAAATGTATTTTTTTCTGGAATCTTGGATTTTTACCCCCTTACATGCACTAAATTTAATGATCTGTTAAAAAGGTGGGTTTTTTCTTGAAGGATTTTATTACGCACACACAGCAGGGCTTGCTTTAAAATGGCTTCCCTTGCAACGAGACCAAGAAACAAAAGAGATGTGATGGGCCAGAGAACTAACTACAAGGATATGAGATTCAGAATTCCTGTTCAAAGGGCAAGATACCCACTAGGGAATATCAGAGTCAAATATGGTTTTCATCTCTTTGGGTTCACTCTTGAAGTCAGTATTTTATTTTACAGACTTTAGAAAAAAGCTCTCCTTTCTTCACCATATGTAAAATAAAAACATAAGATTGTGAATGAAAGAAAAGAAAAAAAACATATGTCTGAGTAAGGGTACATTCAAGAGCATGGACAGAATGAGGAGTGGAAAGGTAAAGTGGGGTGGCTTTAGAAGAGCTGCACTACAGAAACTAAAGGCAATCATGAAGTTCTAGCTAAGTAACCCCAAGAGCTGAAAGCTGCTGTGACTTCTAGAATGTACAAATGGTATAATAATAAAGCAGAGTTAAAACAGAGACCAGAAGGCAAATGAACCTATCTGAACTCAGGCTGAGCTCTCTTGTTTTGAGCTCAACATATATTATTTTCTTGGGATTGTGTAAATATTGCAACAGTTAATCACATAGCAGTTAGCTCTTACCTCTGTCTCACAATGTTTTCCCCATGTCTATAAAATGTTAAAGCATCCTCAAGGAATCAGAATCCATTTAGAGTTTTGGGAGTGAGGAGTTGCTGTCCAATGGGTATAGTTTCAGTCAGGTAAGATGAATAGGTTCTATAGCTTGGCTGTACAACACTATGATTTTAGTTAGGAATAAATACTATACACTTAAAATTTTTTACAAGGGTAGGTCTGATGTTACCTGTTCTCACCACAACTAAAATTCAAATGAGTTTTAGAAAGTCAGATGACCACCTCAATGAGCCTTCCCAATTCTCTAATTCACTAGGTTTATCTGTGGCAATGAAAAAAATACTGACATTTTTCTTCATCTTATACATCTACCCCCTATTAGTTACAGTGATTTTGTTTTGAAAGCAAGAAGACAATCTGGAAAATGTTTTTATAAAACCAAAAGAAAAGTCTTATCATATGAAGATATACACGTAAATGACTAGGAAATTATAAAGCAGTTTACTATAAAAACAAGTAGTGCTTTTACTATTGTTTACTTATTATTGTCTACTTCAAAGAACACCTCTCCAATATTTCTTTTGAAAACTACACAGGAAAAACAATTTACTAAAAACCCCTCTACAAGATTTCAGTTAAATCTGATAAATGTTGGAACAAGGGGATAAAATCGATCTCTTATAGAAATGTGGAGATGGAACATGGTACCATCTCTGATAGGAAGACTGGAAGGAGGGGTGCACTCTTTCCTTTTTAAAAAAAATTATTAAACTTTCTTGTGGTGACAACAGTTAGTAAAGTTACATAGGTTTCAAGTGTACAATCTGTAATACATCATCTATATATCATGCTGTGTGTTCTCCAACCAGAGTCAGTTCTCCTTCCATCACCATATATTTGACCCCATTTACCCTCGTCTACCACCCCTTGTCCCCTTACCCTCTGGTAACCACTAAACTATTGTCTGTGTCCATGAGTTTCCTTTTTAAAGATGTGCTTGGAAGCTGGTTCTGCAGCCAGACACCGAGCAGTGCGGTTCCTAGGAGAGTTTCCACTTTAAGTTAAAAAGAGAGAAGTAGGAAAGTGGCTCTCTGGAGACAGGCAGAGAGTCACTGTCATTGTTAATGGAAGTAACAGAAGTCACTCAGGCAAGTTGGGACAGTAGCAGAAATGACGCTTACCAGTCATCCAGAGGAAGACATGTGTTCGTTATGATTCAGCCTAATATTTGTAAACAATATTATACCTGACAAAGAGATTTCCCCTTTCATTAGCCCTGCATATCCTTAAAGTATCTTTAAAATGCCAGTACAATAAGAGGAATATTATTAGGCTCATTTTATTTATTGAAAAAGTTTTTATTATGTGCTATTTCATACATGCAAAAACCCATGGAACATGTGTGTTATGGGATGAAACATAATACAGCAAACAACTGTGATCACACCACCAAACTTAAAAAGTAAGAAATCGTGGCTTCTTTCTGATATCATTTACCTGTGTATCCCCTAAAGATAGCTCTTATCCTTAATTTTTTATTAATTTACCTTGTTTAAAAAGTAGTTTTAGAACACATGAATACACACACACACACACACACACATTTCATTTGAGTTTTCTTGTATTTGAGCTTTCTGAAAATGCTGTCATGCTTTATTAGTCTTTTTCAATCCAACATTATATTTCTAAGATTTATCCATGTTGTTATGACTTGCTATATTTAGTTCACTCATTTTCACGGCTATATACTATGCCACTGTTTCAAAATACTTCATTTAGTCTCCCATCTGTGGACACTGGGCAGTTTCCAGTTTTTTGCTATCATGAAGAGTGCTTTTGTGAATATTCTGACAAATGTCTCCTGGTACCCACATGTATGAATTAGGTAGAGCACATCACAGTTCAACTTTTAAGATAATGTCACATTATTTTCTTTGTTTACTATTTATTCTTGTCTGTTAGACATATATAATTAGAAGAGGAAATAAAAACTCCCATTATGTTAGCAATAGGTAAAATTCCCCATATTATTTATGTATTTTGTATTATTCATCATAGCTATTTTATTCTATTTCTGTTCTATTTTATTATTACAATATTTTTATCTTCCAGGTAAATTTACATTTTTATAATTTGACTTTATTTTATAGTGTTGCTGTTTGTTCCTAATATATTTGTTGCCTTAAAAATTCATGTCATTCTATTTATATAACATCTTAAAAATGACAAAATTATAGAGACAGAGAACAGACTCATGGTTGTCAGGGATTAGAGATGGGGGTTAGGATGTGGCTATTCAAAAATAATGTGAGGGATATTTGTGGTGAAAGAACATTTCTGGATCTTGGCTGTGATGTTGGTTACACAAACCAATACAGGTGGTGTAATTGCATAGAAATAAACACACACAAAAATGACTGCATGGATAACCAGTGAACTCTGAATAAGGTCAATGGATTGTATCAATGTTAACTTCCTAGTTGTGATATTGAACTATAATCATAAAATATTTTGTCATTGGAAGAAACAAAGAAACTGTTTTTGAAACTGCATGTGAATCTACAGAAATTTCAAAATAAAACATGAAAAAAAAATTTTTTATCCACAGCTTTCTTTTGATTAGACTTTAGCTGGTACATGTTTTTCCATTATTTTACTTTCAAAATTTATATTTCCTTATGTTTTAGATATGACTTTTATAAACAGCATTTACTTGGATTTTCATTTTTTAATCTCATCTGAAAAATCTATAAATTTTACCTAGTAATTTCATGCCATTTATATTTATTTGTATGACTGACATCTTTCTTTCTAATATTTATTTTGTCTCACTATCATTTTCATCCACTCTTTTTTTTAATTGAAAATGTTAGTTCTACTTTTATTCTAGATTCACATTTTTCTTTCAACTCATTTGAGATTTATAAATTGTTTTTATTCTTTTAGTGGGTATACCAATTTATCATGAGTACTTAATATCCTTAGTTTTCAAGCCTAAGCTTAACCAATATTTTAGCTACCCTCCTAAACAAAACTAGAATATCTGAACTCGGACTACCACTCTCTCTACTTATATGCTATTGTTGGCTAGTATTGACTTCTGTTTTATTTTTAATTTTTTACAATTCTGCAATTTAGACATTATTATTATTATATTTGGAACATATATCATTTTTTTGTATAAGTTAACTAATTTCTATACTCTTGAGAATCTTGAACGATTCTGCTAGTCGTTTTCTTTCTTAAAATATTTCCTTTATAACATATTTTTGGGAATAGTATATTTTCTGCTTCTGCTCATCTATTTTTTTAGTTGGTTTTTCCAAAAGAAATAATTTTGTTGAGGAGATATTTCTAAGTGAACTGTAATTTTTTCTTAGTGATTTAAAAGTATTTGTCCAAAGTCAACTGATTCCTATTATAGATGTAGAGAAGTCTGTTGTCATTTAGTTCTTCTTCTGTCTCTTGGCCCTGTTAGCCAAGGTGGGAAAATACAACCCATGGCTTTGTCCTGTTCTTGTATGGCCCTCAAATTAAGAATGGTGTTTTTTATATTTTGAAAGGGATAAAAAAGAATATGAGACTGTAATCCAACATGATGTGCAAAGCCTAAAATATTTACTCTGGTGCCCTGTCATACAAAGTTGGCTGAATCCTATCCCAGTTTGTCAATTTTAAGGATATTTTATCTTAACTCTTTCTCTCTAGTTTTCCTCTCTTTCTCCTTTATTCCTCTTTGCTTATTTTTTTCTTAGTTTCATCTGTAGTTTCTCTTCAATGTCATAGGTGTTAAATTATTGGGTTGTTGGAAAAGTCATGACATACTTTTTCTATGTTTTTTGTTGCAAAAATGCATCATGACTTTCCTGACAACCCAATATTGTTTATTATGCTTTATGTAAACTCTTAAACTTTGGGCTGGTGAACTTACAGATTTGGTCTATTAAAAATAATTTCTATCATTATTTTTCTTTACTTTTTCTATTGATAGAAATTTCCATTCTATATTGCATGTCTCATAAACTCATTCATAGTTTATACCCCTGTTTTTCCTAAAACTGCATTGTGGATCATTTTTCTTGCCCTATCTCCAGTTTCACGAGTTCTCTTTTCATTTATGTCTAAATTGCTTTGGATAACTCACATTGTAAGTCTTTTTTTTTTTTTTGACGTTGATTATGTGTTTGATTTCTAAAAGTTCTACTTTGATTTTTAAGTTATACTGTGTCCTGTTTTATTTCTAAACATTCTACTTTGTTCTTTGCCAGCGAGCTTTGGGTAGTTTCTTGTTTCTTTCTGATTTTTAAAAAAATTTATATTTCATTTTTTATTTACTTTTTAAATATTTATTTTATCCTCTGAATTTGATAATTACAAAATCTGAAGTGTTTATGTATTAAATTTGTTACATTTTATATTAATTCTCATTAATGGGGTCTCATATACTTAAATTTGGCTATTTTTTTTTTAATTTGGCCCCATATTTGGTTTAGGTCAACATATGAGAATATATTTAATATATGAAAATATATGACAATATATTAATATATGAGAATATATACATTTAGATTACTTCATCACAAAAAGGATTTGGATTTCCTTCTAGTTGGGTCAAGGTTGCCCCCTATTTGACATTCCTCCCTTTAATGATTCTAGACTAATTCAGAATGTCAGGTTGGCTTCTTGACCTTCTGATAAAGTAGGCTTAGCCTTCTTATCTGATCTCTGTTATCTCAGCTCCTTATTCCTGTTTGTTCCATACAGCTCTTGGCTATTGTTGGCTTAAAGACGATATTCAAATTCTCTTCTCCATCTTTTTCTCTCCTTTTTATTTTTGTGGGGGAGCGGATTTCCCTGGAAGCTAAGAGTCTTTAAATATTATTTATCAGTAATCTGCTTTACAATATATAGTAGGTTTTATTGCTATAAAAAAGAAGTCCTTGGGCCGGCCGAGTGGCGTGGTGGTTAAGTGCGCTGGCTTAGGAAGCCAGAGGCCCCAGTTCGGGTCCCACATATGAGGGCCAGTGACACTGCCTTCAAAAAAAAGTCCTTTATCTCATCTCACAAATTTTTCTAAAGCAATACAACTAAAAAGTGGCTGAGGTGGCATTACAACTTAGGATTTCTAATTATAATTCCAATATATCCTCCATTTGTTATAATATTACAACTGACTCTCACGGATGAATGCCATTATTATTGGCGCCTTTGAACTCAAAGTGTAGCATAATACAAACTACTCAATTCGTCATAACTTAGTCTATGCTCATTTGCATAGCACATTTATTTTTAATAAATATCAATTCTCTCTCCATATCTATACTGGAAAATCCCTGAGCTCAGGCAATATACTTGCCATTACATGTTTACCTCTTTATCCTTTGAATATCTAAGGGAATTAATTTCCTCTTGATCAACAATTGTTCCCTGGTTGTTTATGACTTAGTATGATCCTTGCATACTCTTTAGCTTACTTTTTACCCTGTTTCTCCTCTCTTTCTTGCCTCTGCTTGAGGCAATGTCTCAAGTATGAAAAAAATGCAATATTGTCCACATCAAAGCTCTTCTCAATTCTGCTTAACAGGGAAATTATACATTTTAATATATATATATATATACAAGCAATGATATACAGCTTATTATTTTACCCCATATAAAATTAAATTGGTAGGAAACTATTTATCAAATACAATAATAAAACATCAGAGCCCTCAAAATTGTGTGTTTTTTTTCAATTAATAATGTAGATGAGTGGTAATTCAATTTTAAATAAAATTTTATAAATAGAATTCTTCACTTTTTTACATTTTTATAACATTCTTTTAAATAGTATGTTTATGTGGAAACACTTTGTTAATTAATTGAAAGCTAAGATATTTAAATTTCACATTTCTATATTGTGATTATGATATTTAATCAGGAGGTTAATAAGTTAAATCCTATTAATTCAGAATTCTTAGAATAGTAACAGAAAATGCTTCATGGAATTAATCATGAATTTTAGCCAAGGTCTGTTTTGAAGATATGGTTACCTTCCCAGTTTGAAATGCTTAATTAACCTCATACAGAGATTTAATGAATCCAGAATTAACTAACACAAAAGGGAGTTTTAGAAACTAGCGCACCAATATCCATCTGTTTAGTTTCCCTGAAAGGAAAGAACCCACAAATGTGAGAAGAGTCGTGTGTCTGCTCAAACTGATGTCTTTCTTAGAATACAAAACCAGAATCAGGTCCCCTGTGTAGTGTCATGTACTATTAGCAGCTTAAAAAACATTCAAAGGCTGTTAATATCATGAGGTGCAGAGAGAGGCAACTCTAACATTCACTGTAGCCAAAAGGCAATTTTATTTTTGATGTAGAGAGACCCTGAATAAAAGACAATAGCACAGAATGGGAAATTAATATTTTTTGAAACTATCTGTGCTACTAAATTTTTCTGAGTGGTAATTTTATTTTATTTTTTTATTATTTTTTTTTTAAAAGATTTTATTGGGAAATTGGGGGAGGGGAACAGTGTTGGGGAATTGGGGAAGGGGAACAGACAAGTTGCTGTCCTTTTGTTTTTCAGTCTAGTTGTGGAGGACATTGCTTCACTGGCCCATGTTGGTATCCTCATTGCGCTCTACTTGAGTGAGGCAGATCGGTCGCTGGCCTCTGGACAGCCACTCACAGTGGCTCTTGGCAGCGCACACCAGTTGCCAGCCACTCACGCTAGCTGTCAGCCACTCACTGTAGCCTATGGCAGCCCACTGCAGCAGGGGTTGCAGCCTACACCGTCTCCGGGGCTCGCACAGCCCAGCTCCAGGTGGAGCTGTTGTTCACCATCTGAGCTGTAGAGGGCAGTGTCACTAGCCCTCATATGTGGGATCCGAACTGGGGCCGCTGGCGTCCCAAACCAGTGCTTAACCAACACGCCACTCGGCTGGCTCTGAGTGGTAATTTCAAATGAGAGTTTATGACAATGTGTAGAATTTAACATGTTATGATGAGTAGCAGTATACCCATCATGCAGTTTCACAGTTTAGTTTTCAGATCATTCTTGTTAGCTAAAGTGACCCTTTAAATTCAGAGATACCAGGTCCAGTCACCCAAAACTTCATTTTTTCAAGACTTTCTAGTACTCCTAGAGAAAAATTAAGCAGTCTATTGGAATGACAGACCACAGGGATTACGGTTCTTGACCCAAAACGAAGGGTGGGACGAGGGGAGCATACTGATTGTTAAATTTGTTTGTAGGAAAACCTCGTTGGTCAGAAGAGGAATATTTGTGGAAGCAACAGTGAGCCATTAGAATTATAACAGCTATATATGATGTTAGAGGGGTAGTAAGATGGGGGAGGAGGGTTATCACTTTGTGAGGGGTGTAAATGTCTAACTATTGCCTTGTTTTGTACACCTGAACCTAATAATGACAAAAATAAATAAGTAAAAATAAAAACAAACAAACAAAAATATTAGCACCAATGTGGAAGTGTGTAAGAGCCATGCTAACTAGTTTCAAAAGGTAAGAAATGTGGAATGTTGTAATATCTGTATTTGGTTATTGTTGCTAAGCCAAAGGCCTTCTCAACATTACTGCCTTAAGTCCTGTCTTCTACCCTTCCAGGGTCAGTGCAGCCTACTGAAACAGGAGTTGGAGATATATCACATAGGTTGAAAGATTCTTTGGAATAAGGCAAGTAGATTTGAGAACAATGTACTTAATGGCTAAACCTAGGATGCAGTAGCAATAAAACAGGCACTGATGAAAAGATACACAAGAAGTACAGTTGAAGAGCCCACTAAGGTACGACCAGGGTGAGAAGGTGGTGGAGAAATACCATACTTTTTCCCTGATCCTGCCTCAAACACCATTTGCTGCCACTGTCATGTTTATTTAATAAAGATGTGATCATCAAAAGGAAGTGTGTACTACTAGGCATTCTCTCCCTGCTACCAGATAAGGAGGAGTTTGCTTTTGACTCCTATGTATTCTTCCCTCCGCAATGCGATGTATCTTGGCACACTAAATTCTTTGAGACATCTTATTACTGAATAGAGATAAATGTATTCAGGAAAGAAGAACAGTTATTTGGAGCCAAGGTCAAAGACTCAAAGTTTCGAAGTTTTGGGGGTGAAGGAGTCACTACTCTAGTATGTGAGGAAAATGAACTGAAAAATGAAAAAAGAACCTTTAAGATGGGCCAATGACTCCCTTCAGTGTTTGAGAAATGATTTTTGGTGGAAGAATGTGTTTCCCTTTGGCCACATTACCATTCTGAGTCTACACCGTGACGGTCCCGCCTTTCTATTTGTTATGTTTTGGGAGACATACAATAAATCTTAGACCTAAAGTATCAATAGCCAGTTGTACATGTGTGTGTGCATGCACACACACACACACACACACACACACGCACACCTGAATAAACAGAATAAACCCATCATCCTGATATGAGCCACCATCACTGCTTAATGCTGGATTTAGAAGGGCACAAATGAGGGAAATATCATCAGAAGGAATTCCATTATAGTCTTTGGAATGCTACCAAAATACCAAAGGGGACTGTGGCAATTACCAATTTATTTTCTCACAGATCCAAATTCACCCTTCAGTACCTTCCCTGTTAAAGTGAACTGGACTCTTCAAGCATTTTCTTCTTTACAATGAGCATGATGCCAAATCCTGACAGTAGAGGGCGGTGTTGGAACACCGCAGGAGAAATGGGGACGCTCTTGTTCCATGGTGATGCATTTTGCTTTTCCTTGTTCCTGCTGCATGGGCCATCTGTGTGTGTGTGTGTGTGTGTGTGTGTGTGTGTGTGTGTGTGTGTGTAGGGACATCTGGTGGTGCTCTGCCTTAGCCATGTGCCCAGAAGGGCAGTCCCTTGGGGATCTTACAGGCCTGCCAAATCTGGTGATGACACTGCTACTGCCCTCTAAATATGAAAAATTCCTGACTCAGGACTTATGCCCAGATTAGTGTCCCAACTCCCCCAACGCCCACCTGTGACACTTCTGCTCACCTGTGCTACAGAGGGCTGTTTCCTGGACAACTGCTCCATGTTGGGGGCTGCAGCCTCACTCCAGTAGGACTTCTCAACTTAATTACATCTGCAACAATTCTATTCCAGATAAGGTCACATGTTCTGAGGTACTGGGGATTAGGGTTTCAATATATTGGTGGACATAATTTGATCCATATCAGTAAGGAAGGCCTCCTTTTAAGTTTGTCCTTCGTTAAACATTCTCCCTTATGGTACCTTTTAGAATTCTTGTTACATTGCCATACTTACTCTGCTATCCTAGTTTAATAAATCTTAATATTAAACTTCCCTCTTTAAATTGATGTATGGTTTCTGGCTCTTAATTGGACACAAGCTAATACTCTATGGATATCATGCTAAAATTGAAATAATTTTTGAAAGACCTCAATTTTAGACTGGATGTTTAGATCCGAGAATGAGATTCACATCTCATCAATGAGGAATTTTCTAAGAATCCTCAGTGAAATTACTAGCTATATTTTTCTTATTCAGCCTCAAAATCAGCTCAACTTCTTAATAAGCTGGAATCCTTTTTAAAGGGGCAAAGAGATAACATGCTAGAAACACTTAACTATAACTGTGGGACTAGGACATAAGCAGGGTTTAAAACACAAGATGTAAAGCATTTTCCATAAGGAATTGTTAAATCTATCTTGGAACGTAATTTCAGATTGGCAAAAGTGACTGTGAGTTGGAACATAGGAAAATGAATAAACATAGAGTAGAAAGTTGATGTTATCAGCATATAAACTAGAAAGGTTCACCCTAAAGTTATAACAGAAGTTTCTGTGCAGAACTGCCTCACTAGCCTTGACCATGTATATGACAGAGGAGGCAGGCCTGGGGTTTACATATCAAACTGTTAACCTTGGATCTTTGAAATCTGTACTAGGCTTGCCTTCATGACTTCCAATCTTCAGGATTATATAGCAACTTAAAAGGGGTTAGCCTTATGCCAGTGTGGGGGCTAATGGAGCAGTCTAGGAAGCCAACCACCTTCGTGTGCAGGGTGGAGCCTGAAATTGCCATACAATCATGAAGAGCAGAAGCCATGATGGAAAGCTGAATACGGATGAGAACAAGGACAGGCTGGAACCTCCAGTAACAATCTGGAAATGATAAGGACTACTGAAACTGTGCCTGTCTTTTATTTATTTATTTATTTATTTATTTATTTAGTTAGTTAGTTAGTTAGTTAGTTAGTTAGTTAGTTATTTTTTTGAGGGCAGTGTTACTGGCCCTCATATGTGGGACCCAAACTGGGGCCACTGGCTTCCTAAGCCAGCGCTTAACCACTGCACCACTCGGCTGGCCCGCATCTGTCTTTTAGAACCCTGGCCTTGATCCTGCGGGTGACCTGAAGAAATGGCTAGCTCCTTCTCCACAACTGTACACATATGCCTGGGATCTAGAGATGCTGAATTTGGAGATCTGGCCAGAGCTGGCAGAGGAGCTGTGGATAGGGCTGCTGTTGCCACACAGAAAAATGTGAGCCACTGTTATCAGGAAGATGCCATAACTCCTGGTGCGCTCTAACATCATTCAGAGAGTAAAACAAAATGTGGCTGCTGCTTCACTTCCACTTTCCAAATCTCACACAAAATATATCTTTTGTCCAAGGCTAATTCAGAACTATACACAGAAGGGAAACCTGGGAATTCTAGTTGAGCCAACCAAGCACAAAGCCCCTACATCTGCCTACCATGTAAAAAGAGGGGGGTAAGAGCCAGGCAGGCAGAAAGAAGGAAAAGCAAAAATACGTGGAAGCAAAAGAGAATTTGAAAATTTTTAGGAAATGACAGCAACAATGACTGGCTGCTTGTGGGTAAGGTGAGGAGTAGCCTTGACACTAGGCTGGGGATGTGGGCAAGCAAGTGATCATGGATTCCTCATGGGTCATGATGTGGAGTGTGGATTTATTCCAAATTCAATAGGAAACCATTGAACAGTTTTAACCAGAAAAGTAACTGACTTAACAATGATGTAGAGAATGCAAGGAGGATATCAATATGGGAAGCACAGATGTTCTGCAGTAATCCATAGGAGGAATGACGGTGGAGAGAAATAGATGGACTTTTAAAAATGTAATTCATGGGCCAGCCGAGTGGCACGTTGGTGAGGAGCTGGTTTGAGACGCCAGCTCTGAGCATCAGGGCCCCGGTTCAGATCCCATTTGAATGCCAGTGATGCTGCGCCCTCTACAGCTAAGATGGTGAATAATGGCTCCACCTGGAGGTGGGCTGCCATGAGTCACTGGCTATGGTGAAGGCTGCAGCGGGGATGCAGTGGGCTGCCATGAGCTACAGTGAGTGGCCGGCAGCCAGCATGAGCTACCGTGAGCTGCTGCAAGCGGTCGTCCAGAGGCCAGCGATCTGCCTCACCTGGGAAGGGCGTAATGACGATACCAACATGGGCCTGTGAAGCGACGTCCTCCACAACTAGACTGAAGAACAAAAGGACAGCAACTTGTCTGTTTCCCTTCCTCTATTCCCCAACGCTGTTCCCCTCCCTCAATTCCCCAACAAAATCTTTAAAAAAAAAAATGTAATTCACTTAGCATTATAATATCAAGATCATGCTAAACAAAATAAGTCAGACAGAAAAAGTAGTGAACCATATGATTTCGCACATACGTGGTATTTAAAACTGAAAACAACAAAAGAACAAGACAAACAAATGAAGAAACAAAAATCATAGACACAGACAATAGTTTAGTGGTTATCAGAGGGTAAGGGGGGAGGGGGTGGTAGTACAGGGTAAAGGGGACCAAATACATCATGATGGAAGGAGAACTGACTGTGGGTGGTGAGCACACAATGTGATATATAGATGATGTATTACAGAATTGTACATCTGAAATCTATGTAACTTTACTAACAACTGTCACCCCAATAAACTAAATTAAAAAAGAAATTAATTCAGGGGTAGGATCTACAGGACATTTTTTTCCCCAAAATTGCATTCCTCTAACTTAGAGGTCAGGGATGGCTCATAGGATTTCTGTTTCTAGTGACTGGATAAATGGCAACAATATTGATGAAGATGGAGAACACCAGAAGATTAAATTCTGGGTAAAGGAGGAAAGGAAATGAAATGCAGCATTTACACCTGGTAATTCTGAGCTGCCTTTGGGACATCCAGGTGAAGAAGGGGTAAATAAGTTGTTCAAAGTCATGAACATTTCTCATAATGGCATGACTATCTTCCGTTAACTCATGCTTAATAGACACTCTGACAGACTTTGGGTCTTTGTTAATTATTTCTCACTCCCCATATCCAATAAGTCAAAATTTATCCAATTAATTAAGCAAATATTTCATTGAACACTTACTATGTCCCCAATCATCAGATGAATACAATTGAGCCTTTACTTCATGGAGCCGCTATTCTAGTAGTAGCAAAGAAAGAGGTATGCTGATTATAGAGTCAACACTGAAAGTGCTACACTAGCTCTGCAAGTTCTGTTTGATTGACTTCTAACTATGTGTTACATTCCTTTCCTCCTTTGTCTTTCTACCCCTCCCACCCCCCACCCCACCCCCAGGACATAGCTGAAGTCCTGTTACTCTTCCATCTAGACCAGGGGTGGGCAAATTAAGTCCATAGGCTAATCAACTGTTCTTGTACATAAAATGTTTTTTGGAACATAGCTATGTCTGTTCATTAGTGTATGGTCTGTGACTGCTTTCATATTACAAAGGCAGAGTTGAGTAATTGCAACACAGACAATGGACAGAAATATTTATTATCTGGACCTTAAGAGATATTTGCAGATACCTGATTTACAAGAAAGTATTACAATATCCTTTTATGTGAGTTTCTTGTTTCCTTGCTCAATTCAATCCTTACACATCCCTGCTAGATTAATATCTCAAAAGTTGCTATAATCCTTTCTTCAAGGAAACATGGTATACTTAATTAATGTGAAAAAATATTCTAAATATGTCTTTGAATATATTAACACCCATGCTTGTAATTTTTCAATAGCTCTCTACTGCCTTATGAATTAAATATGAACAGCCATTCTGGCATTTGAAAAACTCCATTATATGATCCAGGCCTAATTGTTTAGGCTTATCTTCAGCACACCCCAGTAGAGTTGCTCCAGCCAAATCGGTTTCCTTCTTTTGTGCTTTCTGCTCTCTGTGCCTTTATTCCTCTGCTATTCCCTCTATCAGAAAGCCCTTCTTTCTGCTGCTCTCTTTGCCGCTTCAACGGTATTCTTTTGCATTTATTAGGATAATGTTAGCTCCTAAAACAGACAACCTTTTAAATTCCAGTGACATAATACAATAAAAATGCGTCTCTTATCCACATAATAGTTCAATGCGGGTGTTTTTAGTCCGAAGTCAGCGGTATGGGGTGAGGTGTGTGGGAAGAGCGGTAGTTTCCATCACAATGTCATTCAAGACTTCTCATCTTCAAAACCACTCTTCCAAGCTCAAACTGGGCATGGATGTCCAGCCAGCAGGCAGGGGAGAGATGTAGAGAGGGGATCCCACTTCTTAACCCCAGAGAGGTCATACATGTTGTTTCTGTTGCATTTCATTGGTAAGAACTAGTTATAATGATGACCCCACATAATTTCATGGAAATTTGAGAAATATGGTCCATGGTTAAGCATTGACTCCTCAGCAACAAGTCCATAGGATCAGCGGGGAGCATGAATCTTTGATAGGCAGTAAGCAGTCTCTGCCAAACTATCTTTCATGGCATATCCATCTTTCCAAACTTCTTTACTATTCAGATAAGCTCTGTTCCCCATTCAACCTTTCCAGCACTTTGTTTGTTTTTAATGTATTATTAGGTTCTAACATGGTCCATAAGGTATATATTATATGTCAGTTTGTGTTACTTCTTAAAAATTGATCTCTTTTTACTTTTTTGACAATATCATTTACTGACCTTACATTACTCACAGTGCTCTTTGTATCCACTGTGGTGATGAGTGAAAAACACTTGCATTGGATTGCAAGGGTGCTTGAATTTGTGTTTCGTGAAATGATTTTTATGAGCAAGGCATCCGGAATTTTTCCTGTTTATGTAATACCAAAATTGATATTAGGATGATGCAAAAGTAAATGGACTCAGTGAATGTTTCCTGAGAGATAATATCCCTGAGAAGAGGGCAAGATTCATAGATAGTCCTACTACAAATACATGATAATTTTAGAAAGCATGTAGCTATATAATTTAGAAACTAACTCTTATGGGTTACATTGTGCTCCCCACCTCCAGCCAAAAAAAGAGAGATATATTGAAGTCCAAACAACTAATATTACAGAATGTGACTTATTTGAGTATAGGATCTTTACAGAGATAATCACATTAAAATGAGGTAGTTAGAATGGGCTCTATTCCAGTGACTGGTGTCATTATAAAAAGGAAAAGTTCAGACCCAGAGACAGACTCACACAAAGGAAAGATGATGTGAAGACACATAAGGAGATGCCATATAGAAATGGAGCAGAAATTGGAGTGATGGTGCCATAAGCCAAGAAATACCTGGAGCAAGCAGGAGGTGGAAGGGGCAAGGAAAGCTCTTCCCCCTACAGGTTTCAGAAGGAGCAAGGAGCCTGGATCTGCTGACACCTTGGTTTTGGACTTCTAGCCTGCAGAGCTGTGAGACAATGTTTCTGCTCTTTGCATGTCTGGGGTTTTTCTTTCTTTTTTATTCTCATTGCCACCTCCTCAGAGAGGTCTCCCTGGCCAACAAATCCAAAGCATCACCATTGCCCAATGTCCCCCCCCCCCATAATCTAGTTTAGCATGTTTATCACCTGTGTCCCACTTTGCTTTAGTTCCTCTGTGCATAGCTTAGTGACTCATAGGGCCTCGGTGAACAATTGGTGAATGAATGAATGATTGTTCCTTTTGATTTATATGAAGTAGGAACTTATTCAGGTAAATCATTAAATATTTTCAAAATTCTTCCCATTTTGGTGCGGGGGGATGGTTAAAATACACAGATTCTGAAGCCAAGCTTACTGGGTTTAAGTCCCAGCCTTGTCATTTCATAGCTCTGACTTTGGGCAAATTGAATAACCTCTTTGTTATTCATTTTCCCCACCTGCAAAATGGAGGTAATATCTATATCTATGGCATTACATTATCATGATTGAGCAAATTGTATATAAATTATTTAGAACTATACCCAGCATATGGTACTGCTATGTAAATATTTGCTGCTATTATTAATATTATTATTTTTAAAATATGTAAAATATAGTATAATTTGCTATAGTTGATTAAAAGATAAAACCATTTTCTCTGCCCATAGCAACTTTACTGTATAGGTGGGGAGACTAGAAATTAAGTTATTAGAATAAAATTCAACTTACCAACTTAAAGCAAATGAGATAATACAAACACAAAATGAAAATTTTGGGGTAATTATATAATGAAAATTAATATAATTAACATGATCATGCATCACATAATTATTGCCAAGTGAATGGTACTGCTGAGCATTGATATCATTATATCTCATTATCTGGATTACAAAGCTCTATTCCAAGAAGCATTATTTACAAGGGGTTTCACTAAAGTTTATGAACTAACTCCTCTTGAAGTATTTCAAAATCAAGATCTTTAATGATGCAAAGAGACTCAACACTGGCAGAAATCTACAGCAGAAGGCAGGGTGTCACAGGGCCTCTCAGGAAGCACCCCAAATTTAGGATCCATATGCTGCTTATACTCTTGAATGTTGTTTCTCAGGGAGAAGTCTTGAGCCAAATAGTTCAGCTTTCCCATTAACACCTCTTAATATTCAAAGTTTGTCTTCAGGATTTAAAAATCTTATTAGAACATCCCATTTTTAACAGCTACCAATTGGATATATCCAGGCTGTCAAGCACAATGGTTGGAAAAGAGGTGGTTTCTGAGCCCATCTGGCCATCTGTGCTTGGCAGCTCCAGGCAAACACCCTGAAAAATTTGATTTTGCTTTCAAATTTGTAAATGGTGAGCTCAATTCTCTGTGTTTGTTCAGGCTTCCTCTATTGGGCAGCAGAGATGCTAAGTGGAAATGACAAACTCAGATATGCGCATTTAGGTGATTATTTTGGATTCCAAACACCTGCGCCAAGAGTTAGTCATTGTTCAATAATCCGGGTTATCCTCCAGCTGCCATGTGATGCTTTTCATGTGTGAGCTAAGAAAAGATCATATATCTCATCCTATTTCTCCCCACACAGGCCATATCTCTGATTTTCAGGTCTTTCTACAATTGCTTTCATCAATGCAATAACACATTAAGTGGATATTTATGGAAAATCAATTCAGAACATGATAATTAGGAAGCACTGTAAGCCTGGAGATGTTGATGCAAAACAGTCTACTACAAAAAGGGAGGGCCAGCCGAGTGGCGCATTGGTTAAGAGCTGGCTTGGGACGCCAGCGGCCTGGGTTCGGATCCCACATATGAGGACCAGTTAAATTGCCCTCTACAGCTAAGATGGTGAACAAAAACTCCACCTGGAGCTGGACTGCTGTGAGTCCCTGGGAACGGCATAGCCACAGCATAGCTGCAGGCCCTGCTGCAGTGAGCTGCCACAGGCTACAGTGAGTGGCCAGCAGCCAGCGTGAGCAGCTGGCAGCCAGCGTGAACTGCTGGTGTGAGCTGCCAAGAGCCGCTGTGAGCGTCCGTCCAGAGGCCGGAGACTGATCTGCCTCACCCAGGAAGAGCGCAATGATGATATCAACATGGACCAGTGAAGCAATGTCCTCCACAACTAGACTGAAGAACAAAAGGACAACAACTTGCCTGTTCCCCTTCCCCGGTTCCTCAATGCTGTTCCCCTCCCCCAATGCCCCAATAAAATCTTTTAAAAAACCAAAAACAAAAAAATAAAAAGGGATTTATCTATAATAAAATTTGTGTAAAATTACCTATGACATTTACCAAAACTGACTTGATTGATGCTTAAATCTTGGTTTTTAGTTTACTTATTTTAGATACTACATGTGGACTTTATCTCATTATTTCAAACAATAATAATGAAGCTATATTCCAAAATGGAATGTTATCTTTGAGTATGTAATTTAAATATCTTTAACAGTATGTTAGAAGCACTAAAAATCCAATTTTGTATCCAATCGATGAAATTATTTTAATATTATTTATGTAAGAAAAAGACATACTAAAAAAATAACTACATATGTTTTTAATTTCAATTTCCTATAGAGATTTTTTTCCTGGAATCAACAACCCTTCCCTCCCCTCGTTTCCCATTCTCCCCCCTCCTCTCTTCTCTTCCTTTCTCTGTCTGTGTCTCTGTTTTTCTGTCTGATGGAATAATGTCTTGTTACCAGGTTGACTCTAGGCAGTGACTCCAGAAATGAAATCAGAGTGGCTGCTCTGAAAGTCAATATCCAAAATAAAAACCTTCCAATACCTTTGGGTGTGTGCATAATGAAGTAGTTAACAGTTCAAAATTGGATAATATTGTCACTATCATTAGTTCCCAACCTTTTCCATCAGAATCATCTAAGGAGAAGGTGTAGAATAGTTAAATGCCAATTTCTAGGGCCCTCCCCCCATTATTGAGGTTCTGATTCAATAGATCTGATGTGAGACCTATATCAAGACTCATCCAGATGAGTCTTATCACTTGAGTGATCCAGAAACAGCGTTTTCAGAAACAATTTATAGAGCAAACGGATCGTTCATATTGCCCAAACATTCCCTCCTATCTTTCTAAACTGATTTATTTCTCAAGATGTTGTCTTTATTTTTCCCAGAGCCAAAATTTCACCCCTTCTTTATTAATGGTTGAATGGTTGGGGAAACTGGCAAAAACTTCGGCAGCACAGAAGAGACTTAAACCAACTCTTCTATCCCCCTCTTTCCATTATGTCACCCTGCCCCATTATAAACACAGTCTACCCAGCATGGACTCGGATTAACTGATAGGGCTATAAGAGTCGTTAGACCACTTCAGTTTTCAAGGTAGGTGCATAGCTAGAGAATGAGTAATATAAGCCATAACACTCACTCCATTTACAGAAAAAAGGAATTCAGCAGTGCTCACCCTTCTACAGTAGAAGAAACAACTATGTATTAATTTTACCCTCTAAAATATGATGATGAAATAAATAGACTAAGCTATTATAATATTGGGTTAATAAAAATAATAAACAACAAATTTAAGATAGTGGTTTTCTTTGGGAAAAGGGCAGTCCAACTGTAACTGGTATACTTTATTTCTAAAGCTGGGACAGGTTAACTATGTTATTTGTACCTGATGTGATTTAATTAGACATTTAAATAAAATGCTATTATATATTTATCCAGAAACATAGAGGTAAATGATGAAACAAGCAAAGAAATAAATAGAAGATTGTTACCTCTGGGGAGCTACAGTTGGGAGTGGGAAAGTAGGAAAAGTTTCAGGAAACTCTTGTTATTTTGTTACAAATCTTATGTAGTAGTAGTTGGCCTTTTAGAGTATGTAATGCACTATTTGATAAATGCAAAAATAAATAAAAAATTTAAAGGATTCTACTAATTAAGCTAATCTTTTGTTTGTTTGTTTTTATATATATATATATATATATATATATATATATATATACTTTTTTTTTTTTTTAGAAATGAGCTAAGTAGTTTAGGTGCTTACCTTATGGAACTCTTTCTAAAGAGAGAGTGAAAAAGAAATCTGTGTCTTCCTTACTATTTTGGTTGTTATCTTTATACTATTTTGATCTGGGTTCTTTATTTTATGAATTTTTGGTTTGCTTGAATATTTTTGGCCTTTTAGGAATTTTCCAAAGCCACAAAGCATTTTACTAAAGATAATTCTTTTACAATTTTTATCTTTCACTTCAAGTCAATATGTTTCTGTTTCTGTGAATCTAATAATCTCAAATATAAATTGTTCTTTTTCAAGTAGCTTCCTAATTCATCTCGATGCTACGTGGTATTCTAGTTCCATTGGGTGTGTTTACCATGTCTGCATCCTGTATAGCATTTGAGTCTGTCAGTCCCCGATTTCATTAAGATTAAATTTGCTTTAATGTAGCAAATACAATTGCCCCAGGTTTTGATACAATGAACTGAAGGAGAGAAACAGGTTTCTGTCATATGGAATGTCAGGTATACAATGTTGCTTTGTCTTTTTTCATTTTTTATATAAATTCTGTATCGCAGGGAGATATCAAAGGTTATCAACATTTAGATTAAGAATACAATTTACCACAAGAATTCTATTCTTTGAAAAAGGAGAAGCATACTTTATATAGTCCTTAAAAATTTTAAGTATTTTTCTAAGAATCAGAGTTTCTTTAAAATTGTGTATTATTGACTTAAACACAATGTAGAGCATTTCAATAAAGAAGTAGTCTATAAATAAGGTAGTTTCAAATATTTTCTCACTCACTTATATATTATTTCCCACTAGCTGCATGACCTTGTGAAAATTGCTTAACCTCTCTGTGCTTCAGTTTTCTCTTCTGTAAAATGAGGTTTAAAATACTATCAACATTATAAGATTAAATGATTTAATAACAGTAGATCTATCGGGGTGATAGACAGGAGGAGAGTGGGGGCAGGGTGAAAAGGTGAAGGGATTAAGAAGTACAAATTGGTAGCTACAAAACAATCATGGGGATGTAAAGTATAGGGAATATAATCAATAATACGGTAATAACTATGTATAGTGCCAGGCGGGTACTAGTCAGGGGGATTACTTCTTAAATTATATAAATGC
This sequence comes from Aselliscus stoliczkanus, assembly GCA_033961575.1. Taxonomy (NCBI): domain Eukaryota; kingdom Metazoa; phylum Chordata; class Mammalia; order Chiroptera; family Hipposideridae; genus Aselliscus; species Aselliscus stoliczkanus. The sequence continues at coordinate 65,653,506 of CM066734.1, read as the reverse complement.
CTAACTGCTCTGCTGTACAAATAATATTGAATGTCAACTCCAATTGAAAAATTAAAAAATAGAGGAACAGATAAAGAAGAAAAGGAGGTTCAAAGTTCCAGGTATAAAAGAATAAGTCTTGGGGGTATAACATACAGCATAGGAAACATAGTCAATAATATTGTGATAGCATGACATGGTGTCAGATGGTTGCTGGACTTATCATAGTGATCACTTCTTTAGCATAAGAAATATAATCAATAATGGGGTAATAACTCGGTGTAGTGTCAGGGGATACTGTTGAATAACTATGATGTATACCTGATACTAATATAATATTATATGTTAGCTACATTTTAATAAAATCTTTTAAAAAATCATAAACATCTATGCATAGCACTTATAATGAGACACTGTTTTAAGCCTGTTGTGTATAATCATTAATCATTCCTCAAAACAATCCATGAGAGAGTTACTCTTATCAACACCTGAATTTTATAGATTAGGGAAGTACTGCTGGGCAATTGAGATATGGTGGTGTCTATGACCCACGACAGACTTGGTTTCTGCTCTAAGGGAGCTTATATAGAATAAGAAACACTTAAAATTAAGTGTGATTAGTATTTTAGCATTGGCATATAGGAAGTGAGATAGCAGGAGACAACAGGGGGTTCCAGTGTAGTCTGGAGGGTGAAGGAAAACCCTTTAGAGCAAAGCTGGCCCCATCGGAAGTAGTAGTAAAACCTAAGCTCCATGAGAATTCTCAAGGTGACAAGGATGTGTTATCAGTAGGTGTCCTTTGGTAGTTGGGTATCAAAGAAGAGAGTTGAAGCAAAGTCTTTTTAGAATGAATGGAGGAAATTTGGAGCTCTTTTTTCTGTAGTATTGTTCATGTGTCAACAGGATGGGGAATGGTACAAGACAGGGTGTGATGAAGCTGTATTGGATCTCTCTGCTTTGGCTCAAAAAGAGAGCAGAACAGAAAGTCACTCCTTTTGCCCACCCTCCCTACCTCCTTTTCATCAATGAACATATAAGAGACTACTGTATGTCAGGGCCTGCTGGGAGGTAATAGGAAATGCTACAGACATAGGCTGTGCCCTTAGCACCTTCACATTCCTATGTGAACCTAACAAAAGTGAAGACTTTACTACTGAAATGATCACCACTCTACAGGGAAAAAAACATTAAGTAATATTCTAGAAAAGGCAGGCTCAGGCTCATTTCTAATTAACACCTCATTTAAAGAATAGGATTGGGAGATGAGCTTGATCCGAAGCAAGTGTATAGAATAGGGCTGGCCGAGTGGCACGGTGGTTAAGCACTGGCTTGGGAAGCCAGCGTCCCTGGTTCGGGTCCCACATATGAGGGCCAGTGACACTGCCCTTAAAAAAAAAAAAAAAAAAAAAATAGAAACTATAAAGAATTGTTTGGCAGGAAGCAGTGTTCACTTGCCCAACTCTAATAATAAATGAAATTCATAAATCATTAAATCAAAACATGAATCAACACTGACCACTGGTGAGCAATAATAATGATAATGATGATAATAATACACTGTAATAAAAATATAAAAATGACTGAGCATTCTAAATTTGTGAGGCAGTTTGTTAAGTTTTCTGTATCTCAAGATCTCATTCAACCCTGACAACCTTTTATACATGGGAAACCTGAGACTTGAAAGAGTTAAATAACCAGTTTAAAGCTACCCAGCAAGGAAGAGGCAAACAAATCCTTGTTTGTCAATGGACGTTTTTTGATGTCATTAAAACTAGGATAAATTGAGAATAGTTTGGGTGAAGTCCAATCTCTAAGTAGGGAATAAACTAAATAGCATTTAGTGTACCAATACAATTGTTTTATTACAGTATTTTATTTATGATTAGGATATTATAAACAGTACACAGAATTTAATAGAGAAATAATATTATTATACATCTCTCAATTGTGGGCACCCTCTATGTTTATCCAGAGATCAATTCTCCTTAGAACATTCCATAATGCCACAACTATTCTAGGCATTGAGTTTACACACAGTTTACCTATGTTACAATGACTTCCTGTACCAGTCAAGGTCATGGCAGGAAACAGACCACTCATAGATGCTGATGGAGTAGAATTTAATAAAGGAACTACTAACAAAAGGTGAGTGGGAATAAAAGAACCCCAAAAGACATGCAGAAGCCCTATACAACTAGAAACAGAGGGGAACCTTTACTGTGACTCCAGACCTGAAGGACAAAAGGAGACTACAGCTACCCCAACCTGGAAAGAGCATTTGCAACTGAGGGGAGAGCTGCCCAGCAGCAGCTCTGGCCCCCAAGTCCAGGAAAGCAGCCACTGCCTACCTGTGGCCATGGGGGATGGAGGGAGGAGGGCTGGGGAGGAGTCGATACCCTGACCTCGTTATTCTCCTATCCTCCTGCTATTCTGCAGTGCCTCCCACTGCCTGGACCCTAGCAGAAGCTAGGGTACCAGTGAGCATAACTGATGCGTACAGAAAGGCCAATCTCCTGGTGACTGGAGGGTGAGGTGTAAGAAGGAGTCCAGGTTAGTTCCGTGGTTTCTGGCCACCCAGTGGACAGTGGTTGTGGAACTCACTCAGAAAGACATCTAGGGAGAAAGATGAGATTTTTGATGTATATATAAAAGATGTATCAAAAAGATATATTTTGAAACCAAATGCATCACTTTAAAAACCCAGTTGCATTTTGGAAGAAATGTTTATCTCCTCCCATCCCCATTAGGATTTTTAACGAATGTGAGTTGACTGTATTTGATTCTTATATATGTAAACATATAATGTTGAAGATATATTTGCAAAAAATAAAAGTAAAAAAAATAGCAATTACTCTTCTCTACCTGGGATATTGTGTTTACATTTGCCTGAAACGTACACACTGATATATATATACATGTCTACATGGAGGACAAGTGAAAGGGCCAGATCCTTTGGAAGATATTGACGAAACAAAATAAAACAAAGAAAATGAAAATATCGCTAAACAGCTATGGTGGAGTGTGTACTTGTTTCTATAGTGGGGACAGAACTTTCATTGCACTCCTAAGAGGGACAGTATGGGAAGAATCTGTTATGCCTCTGTCTTCATGCCTTTTCATTCCTCCTCAGGGAAGGAGGGGTGACATCTAACAGGTGAATGGTTCTAGAGCCTATCTCTCACTTCCCCCACTCTACCCATTTTCCTTTGCAAGATACAGAAGCGTTCTTGTTTCTCTATGGGTTGAGTTCATTAAAAACAGACCGACTTACAGTTTGCAAATGTGAGGTGGGAGTGGGTTTGACAGGGTAGAGTGGCCTGTAGCTATGGGTGAGTAAAAATTAATTCATGGAACACTATTAGGATGACCAACTGTGACATGGATGCAAACTGTATAATGCAACTCAGGTTGACAGACAGAAACGAAGCATTTTGATCTCTGTCTGTCTAACTCACACATCATTTCACTTAGTTTGCAACTTAGGAGAGGAAGAAGGAATGATCTTTATTACTCCACCCTGAAAAGAAGCCCGCAATCACTATCTTTAAGATGAAATAATATAGGAAATCTCTTTTTCCTGATTCTCTATTTACCCCTGAGCATGTGCACATTTTGTAAGACCTCTAATTTGCCCACTCGGCATGAGTAGGCACATCTTAGGAGTGAGATGACTCATTAAATGAACCCCAGGTGTTAGAGGGGAGAAACACTGCTGAAAGATTATGCAGAAGCCAATGAAACAGCTGAGGTCCAAATTTCAGTTTTCAGTCATGTGTATATAACACTCAGACCTGCTCCTGCCACCACTCCCTCTCTGAACAGCCTATTCAAACCAATGCTAAGAAATTAAAAGAAACAAAACAAAATAAAGCAGAAACCTTCCAATACTTTTCCTTTTCTCTCAAGATGAAGTGTGAAATCTCTGACAGGATCAGAGCTCTGGCCTTTCTGCCACTCAGGATTTATCTTGTACCACAATCTCCCTCACTCTCTGTGTTCTCTATTCCTAAAAGCCAACATTCTACTTCCTGTCACAGGACCTTTGTATAGGCTGCGAGTGCTACTATAAATGTTCTTCCACCCTTATCCTAGTTAATGCTACTCATGATTGCTATTTAAGTTTAAGCTTCCTTTTTTCAGGGAATCTTTCTTGACCTTTTAGCTTAGGTTAGCAAGACTGTCACATGCTCTTACTGTTTCAGCTTCTCTCTCTCTCATTATCCCAGTTGTGATGCTTCATTTATTGATGTGATTATTTAACAAATAGCTATTTCAATCCAGACCAAATCTTCAAAAAGGTCAAGACCATGTGTTCACCTATTATTTACAATGGAGTTTAATAGAGTCTTAATAATTATCTGTTTATTTAATAAATAAAAGGATAAAACCAAATAATAAAAATATAGTCACTCACATGTTCATTTGTATACATGCAGAAACGTTGATAAAATGTATTATCTGGGTCTTAGTATATAAGATCTTAGTGTATTCCAAGGAAATATTCCATATTGAAAAATAAATTAATTACGACATTAGATTCTAATAGTTCGTTTTCTGTTTCTCAAATAAAAGGTTCATTTCAATTTAATGGCATAAAGTATTAAAAAAGCATGTCTGCCATGGTACAATGAAGTTATTTCTTTACTATTTACAAGATTACCCTGTTTTTAAAATCTATATAATCAATTAGTATTTTAGCACTATTACATATTATGTTAACTATGAAAACAATCCAATGAATTTTCTAAAATTATAAATTAGTTCCAAAATAAATGCTGCTTATTCAACAGTTTTGTATTAGCTTTGATTTATAAAAGAAAATCATAAGACACTGGAAAACAGAAAATCATAAGACACTGGAGAAGCAAGTCGATTGCTTTGTAGGGGAAAAAAAAAATAGAGCATTTGGGTTCTAGGCCATTCCACAAATTGCTAGTCATGTGCAAGAGTAAATTTAAATTACCTATAAATGAGGGAAACACTGCCTGCTGTGTCTTCTTTACCAGAGGAAGTTTACATGAAACAATGCAATTCAAATCTCAGATAATTACAGGCAACCTCTATGCTGTCAAATTTCTGAGAGGATTTTGATGCTGTGTGGACATATTACTCTTCCAAAATCTAAAAGTTTTGGGATTAAGGACACAGCCTCTGTATTTACAGCAGTAGCTCCTTCACATAGGTCTTGGCGGTGATTTTTCTAATCCAATGCCAAAAACAAAAGCAACAAAAGCAAAAATAAACAAATGGGACAACATCAAACTGAAAAGCTTCTGCACAGCAAAAGAAACCATTAACAAAATGAAAAAGCAACCCACTGAATGAAAGGAAATATTTGGAAATCATATCTGTTAAGGTGTTAATATAAAAAAATACAAAGAACTGATACAACTCAATAGCAAAAATCAATCAGATTTTTTAAAAAACAGGCAGATCTGAATAGACATTTTTCCAAAGAAGACATACACATGGCCACAAGCCATGAAAAGATGTTCAGCATCATTTACCATCGGAAATAAATGCAAATCAAAAACACAAGATACCACTTCGTATCTATTAGAATGGCTATTATCAAAAGATAAGACATAAGTTTTGGCAAGAATGTGGAGAAACAGGAACTCTTGTGCACACTGTTGATGGGAATTAAATGACTGTGATCAGTTTGCTTTCTGCTAGTATGGGAGTTCCTCAAATAATTAAAAACAGAACTGCCTTTTGACCCAGCAACTCCCCTTCTGGGTACTGATATGAAGAAAATGAAAACACTAACTTGAAAAGATATATGCACTCCCATGTTCATTGCATCGTTATTTACAATGGCCAAGATATGAAGACAACCTGAGTGTCTATTGATGGATGAAATGATAAAGAAATTGTGGTATATATCCACCCATAAAAAAGAATGAAATCTTGTTATTTGCAATGACATAGATGGACCTCGAGGGCATTATGCTAAGTGAAGTAAGTCAGAGAGAGAGATAAATGTTGTATGGTCTATATTTTATATGGAATAAAAAAAAAATCAACCAAACTCATAGATACAGAGAACAGATTGGTGGTTGCCAGAGGCAGAGGGGTGGTGGACAAGAGAAACAGGTGAACTAATGTTTTGTTTTGTTTTGTTTTAATTTAAATAAATGGAAATTTAAGAACATATATATGCTTGAGATTTAAAAGTCTCATTAGGGTACTTACGTACTACCTTCTGTAACTGTCCATTGGTGCTCAATCTTTCAGCTAACATGTGTTTACTAAGCAGATACTAAGCATGTGTTCCCAGCAGTGTGTTTAACTGATTCACCTTCTGGGAATCTGTGAACAGCAATTACATACATATGAGAAAGGAAAAATGGAGCCAGGTGGCTGGTCTCAAATTCCAGCTTCTTCATTTACTGGCTGCATGACCTCAGGCAAGTCACTTAACCTCTCCTATCCTGTTTCCTCAATAATGTGAAGGCCATAATGTGAGGGATACGTCACATACCATTACCATGCAGATTAAATGAGGTGTCCATCATAGCAATTATTCATGAGACTGGTGCTCGGTAAGAATTTACTGATCTATAGATTCCTTATACTGGATAGTATAGGTGATAGCAGTTTATTAATCTGTTCACTACATGATTCCGCAGTCTTTTGGGTGTAAAAAAAATCCTCTGTCCATTTAATATTTCAGGGATATTTTATCAAGGGGAATAAAACTTTGTCAATTGGAATATAATTGAAAAACATTTATTTATTTATTTTTAAAGATTTTATTGGGGAATTGGGGGAAGGGTACAGCATTGGGGAATCGGGGAAGGGGAACAGACAAGTTGCTGTCTTTTTGTTCTTCAGTCTAGTTGCGGAGGATGTTGTTTCATTGGCCCATGTTGGTATCATCATTGCGCTCTTCCCGGATGAGGCAGATCGGCCTCTGGATGGTCGCTCACCGCGGCTATTGGCAGCTCACGCTGGCTGCCAGCCGCTCACGCTGGCTGCTGGCCACTCACTGTAGCCTATGGCAGCCCACTGCAGCAGGGGCTGCAGCCTACATTGTCGCTGGGGCTCACACAGCCCAGCTCCAGTTGGAGTTGTTGTTAGCTGTAGAGAGCAGTGTCACTGGCCCTCATACGTGGGATCCGAACCGGGGCCGCTGGCATCCCAAAACCAGCTCTTTACCAATGCGCCACTTGGCCAGCCCAAACATTTATCATTTTTGATTTACTACTTATCTATACTGTCTTTTAAAATTAAATTTATTGGGTAACATTGGTTAATAACATTATACAAGTTTCAGGTGTACAGTTCACCACCCAAAGTTGAGTCTCCTTCTGTCACCATGTATTTGGCCCCCTTTACCCTATTCACCTCCCCTTTCCCTCTAGTAACCGCCATGCAGTTGTCTATGTCTATGAGTTTGTTTTATTTGTTCATTTGTTGCTTTCTGTTTTATGTTCCACATATGAGTGATATCATACAGTTCTTGTCCTTTTCTATCTGACTTATTTCACTTAGCATGATACTCTCAAGATCCATCCACATTGTCACAAATGGAAATATTTTATCTTTTTATCATGGCTGCAGTCCCCCTTATGGGCATCCACCACAAATTTTTGAAAACATTTACTCATCAAGATATATCTACCCCTATGTTCATTGCAGCGATATTTACAATAGCCAAGACATGGAAACAACCTAAGAGTCCTCTGACTGATGATAAAGAAATGTAGTATATGCACACAATGGAACACTACTCTACTGTCTTTTGTTACTTGGTCTTCTCTTCTCCAACAATAAGATGTATGCCTGGTTCTTTTGATTGTTTATACTTTCATCTCTCAGATGAGACCTCCATTTTTCCAAAGTCTTTGCCTTGCTACCTGGTTTCTCTTGGTCTTGAGCATGCTTCACTTTAAGATTTGGTAAACCCTCTTCTATATTTTATGCCTATTACCTCCCCATATGGATTTAGAAATAAAGAAATTGGAGATGCAATCTAATACTAACTCTTGCAGAAACCACTAGAACTTCACATAGAGCCATTTATCATGACTCCAACCTGCCAGTGAAGCAGGTTCTCTTTGAAGCCCATTTAAATCAATTTGTAAAACTGCCAAAGACAATAACAGATGATTTACCAAAATTGAGATGTAACTACTGCTTTCTCAGCAGCTACTAATGGCATTCCTCTACCAAAACAGCAATTGAGTGAGTTTTGCATGATTTGCTTTAAAGTGACCCACAGTCTTCATTGTTCACATTGGTTTCATCCTCTAGATGCTGGCAACTCCTCTCCCTGTTTCCTTACTTTGCAGAGATTAAAGAGAGATTAGAGCCGGTGATTGCCAGCGGCAAGTTGTGCAGCCTCATCCACACTTTCATCACTGTCTTGTATTGCTCACGGCAGATTTTTCATGTATGTCTTTAACTCCACCTGTGAATGAGAATTATTATCAGCCACAGGATTTTAGTCTCGTTTGTCTCCGTGAATGATTCTGTTGTCCTTCCAAGGGCTGTGACAGGAATCAAGTATCCCCAGGAACCCAGGGCAAGACACATCCTGCAGCAGCTTCTAACACTCTTCTAAGACTGTCATTATTACAATTCTAAAGATCAGCTGGCCATGGTCAAAATAATGGACTGAAGGATGTGCAGGGTCTGCCTAGCTCCCCGAGGATGCTGTTCAATTGCAGCGAAATAAACAGGAATTTCTATTGTAGGTAACCAGCTTGATCTCAGGCAGAACTACAATCTCTTTTGAGATCAAAACCTACACTTGATTTTCATGTTTTCTTCCAGACCGACTCTCCCACGACCCTTTTCAAAGCTCGGTGTTTCCTTGCCCTCATTTTGCCAGGTATGAAATCCCCAATCTGTATTTCAGTTACTTTCTGCTGGGCTAAGCGCCAAGCACTGATTATGAGTTTTACATGCATTTTCTCTTTTTATCCAGGATAAAGAAAATTAAATCATGTTTATAACACTGGGGTACTTCATAAAAGGTCAAAAATTTGTAGGACTATCAGTGACTGAAAAATAGAGATTTATCCTGTGAATGTTGTACCATAATTCTGAAAGAAAATTAGGAGGTTGTGTTAATATTACAAAATATAAATGTGTATAGTATATGTGTGTATATAATCATTAATTAAATGAGCTCATGTGTATTTATATGGCTCCCATAAATCACCTGGGTATGACCATTGTTTCTGAGTTATACAAAAGAGAGGGCACAGATACCTGCCTGCTCTCTATACCTGGGCTGTATGGGCTGGACTGTATCCCTGGGTTCAAGTTTATGATCTCCATCCAGTTCACTGACTACTCACTGTGAAGAGAGTGGAGTGTAAATGAGTTATTTCCTTGTGAAGCAAAATCTGTGTTGTTTAATACAATAAACTTTTAAAAGAATATGTTACAATGTACAAGATATTGTTTTAAACATTTTACCTGCATTATACTATTTAATTCTCATATCCATCTTTTTATGATAGATTTGAGTTTTTCCTCCCATTTTGCACATGAGGATACCAAAGCATAAATAAGATAAATAACTATCATCTGAGTAGTAGGTAAGTGAAAAAAAGTTGAGAGAGAGAGAGAGAGAGAGAGAGAGAGAGAGAGAGAGAGAGAGAATGAGAGAGACTATGAAAATGAACTTGGTTGAACCACAAAAACAGCCCCAGAGAAATAAAGAAACAAAAAAGACAGAAGGGAACTGGCAATTTTAAAGTCAAGAGAAGCAACTTCCTTTGTAGGTTCCAACAAAGAAAAATATAGAAAGATGCTAAAGCAGCAGTTAAAATTTTGTGTTGCCTGACAAGAGGATCCAGTGCTACCTCGGGGATGGTAACAACTTTTGTATTTACAAGATAATTTCAGTATTAATAAAAGTTACAAATGTATGGTACATCTCTACAGAAACTGAGTTTTCAGGTGTAAGATGAATATTTTCCTTCCATTCATTCCTCTACCTCTGTGACTCTTGTGTACAGTATTTGAGAGAGAAATCCCACAGTTTTAATGCGAGTGTCTTCATAAATGGTAGGCCTGGGCAAGTGACCCTTCTGGATTCCCAGTCATGGGTCCTTTTATCTGGTCTGGTCAACACTCTGATTCATCTGCTTTAAGACATCATCTGGTCTTCACAACAATCTTTTCATTTTTCAAGCCGGGACAAGTGTGAGATGTTAATTAACCATCAGCTTGTAAGAAGTGACACTGCCTTAACAGACAGATTAAAACCTAAATCTGTCTATTTACAAAGCCACACCGCTGCCTTGTCATTAGAACAGCAACATAATAGGACAAGAACGAGAATAGCTGGTGGTAGAAACATTCCTATCCTTTACTGTTCTTTTTCATCCTCCTGAATACCTTCTCGGAGGTCACTATCACTTATGATCTAACAATAGTGTCCCATAGGACACCTTTCTACTACATGTTTTGCTCCCAGAGTCTCCCCTCGCTCCTCCTGTCTTCCAATAATGGGTGTCATAAGATGGCTTGTTCCATTCCCCTTTTGTCTCCCAAATTCTGACGGTTCCCAGGTAAAGCTGTCCCATAAAATACAAGATGCCCACACATTTGGGACATACTTATGTAACATTGACAATAGTTACCTGGAATTCAAATTTCACTTGGCAACCTGTATTTTTATTTACTAAATTTTTCAAGCCTATTAATGGAGATATTAATTTAGGCAAAATGTCCACATTCTATTATGGACAGTTTTGCTCCCAGTACTCTTAACAGATTCAACCTTCCTTTTAAAACATATGCTTCATCTCTATATTCAAACACAAAGATATTTATAGAGCCTGATTTTTCATCATCTTTTTTTGTGATTCTGAAATTCTATCGCAGAAAACTTTTTTAGCATGTACAGATGCTTTCCACTTTTTCTTAGAGTAAAACAAACATACTCAACCTTTCCCTCTTTCCTCTAGCAAGTCTCTAAAGTGGAAAAAAAAAAAAAGTGGAAACTTTTGAATGTGTGGCTTTGAAAACTCTATAAAACCTGTCCAAAAAGGAGAGCTATGGGTGGAGATAATGAGAATAAGGGCTATTAGAGCCAGCTGATTTACTGGGGAAAGAAAAGGAGAAAGGAGATTAGAAATTAATCTCTGAGTCCTCGGAATGTTTTAAAATACATAAATATATTATTGTCACTATAATCGGGCTGGAAAATATAGAATATATCACACTCAAAATAATATGGAAAAAAAGGCTAAGATTTGCTGCTATCAAAATGTAGATATCTATTTATGTTTGGAAACCTCAGAAAATGATCTGACAGAAAAGCAAGTAATTGTTACTTACACTAAGCTAACAACATGCATAGGGTCTGGGTTAACGTACATGTAGGTTCTTACAGTGTTATACATTTTATAACAGGCATTAATGTTATGAGAATTGTTTCTTTAATTTTCTTTGGAAGGAAACATGATTTTTAAGATACAAGTAGAAAATAAAGATAAGATTATTTTCATAATTCAATAAAGTGATAAAGGAGACTATCAAGAAAATGAGATTAAGTATTTGGTCTAATTGGTGTTAAAATGTCAATATTCCAATAACCATATGCCAGCACTAAAGTCAATTTAATTAGTATTTTTTTCCTACCAAGCAATAAATCAAGTAGACTGATTGCAGAAAAATCAGCTGACTCTCACGATACATTATGGAATTGGTTTTCTAAAATACTTCCAGATAGAGGAGAAGATGCTTGAAGCAATTTGAAGAATTTAAGAATTCAGAACATATATAACCTGTATAATCCCCCCTGTGCTTTTTTATGTATGCTTCCAATGCTTCAGCTGTTTATAATTTTTAAAAAATAATGAGAATATAATAAACACTCGAACAAGCAAACAAAAAAACAAAAAAACAATTTTTTATTAGTCTGCAACAGTGTCAGAAAGAAGAATATGTTGATTGGCCCCAAAATTGCTGACACACAGTTATAACAGATTCCAATATATGAAAACATCTGGATAATGTACTTATTTCTGTCACACTGGAAATCCTTCCAATTTATCCTAACATTTCATTCATTCAAATGACTTAGAAACTGAGCCCAAACATTTGTAACAATCCCCAAGATAAGTCAACCTCAAATTCATTTCATTCCTGGCAAATGATTGTATCTCCTTATGAAGGAATTTAAAGTTATTGGATCTGAACTACAACTCAACAAACAACCGAACTACTCTATATTCATCCTATTTTTCTCTCCCTCTTTCAGGAGGAGGCGTCTCTCCTCTTGTTTCACATTAGTCAATCCACTTAAGTTTTTTAATCCATTGTTTCCCATTTCTTCAAGGAACATGCTTCCTTGATCATATCTAATTTCTCTGAGATCTTTAATTTCAAAAGTCTTTCTTTCAGAAGAAGCAGGCTTAAGTTTCTCCTATTATGGAAACCAAAATGCCTCCATTGGCTTAGAACCACTTTCCTGCTACTCATTTTTCTCTATCTCAATTTTTCTATTTTATCTTCTTTACAGAGCCAGCAATCCTTGATGCTTTTAATTCCTCACTTCACATTCACTGTTATCTACCTTACTTCATCCTCCCACCTTCACCCTAAGACCCACCCTTGGAATACCCTTGCGAAAACCAACTTCAAAAACTGTTGCCAAATCCACTGGTGATTTATTAGTCCTTCTCATATTTCCCTGTGGCCTTTGAGATGTGGAGCATGTATTTGGTTTCCTTGCCATCCTCTGCTCCTGTTTCTCCTTTGCTATTCCATTTGATCATTACTGGATTTTCCTGTTCTGCATATTCTTTTTTGATTTTTATTAAACTTACTGGGGTGACATTGGTTAGTAAAATTATTTGGGTTTCAATATGTCTTCTATATATTGCATAGTGTGTTCACCACCCAGAGTCAGTTCTCCTTCCATCACCACATATTTGACCCCTTTTACCCTCTTCTATCATCCCTTCTTCTGCTTTACCCTCTAGGAACCACTGAATTGTTGTCTGTGTCTATGAGTTTTTGTTTGTTTGTTTGTTTATCTTGTTCATTTGTTGCTTTCAGTTTTACACCCCACATATAAGTAGAGTCATATTTTTCTTGACTTTTTTTTGTCTGACTTATTTCGCTTAGCATGATAATCTCAAGATCCATCCATGTTGTTACAAATGGCAGTATTTCATCTTTTCTTATGACTGGGGAATATTCCATTATATATATATATATATATATATCACATCATCTTTATCCAATAATCTATCGAAGGACATTTTGGTTGTTTCCATGCCTTGGCCAGCATGAATAATGCTGCAATGAAAATAGGGGTACATATATATTTACAGATAAATGTTTTCAGATTTTTTGGGTCCTTAAATCACACCACTCCACAGAGTTGTGTCACAAGCCCTGTGCTCTTTTTTTTTTTTTTTAATTTGAAAATTCTCATTATTTATAGTATTATTAGTAGAGTGGTCATTTCTAATTCATATCCACAGTCCGGACATTCTCATAGAAATTCCAAAATGTACATATATCTGAGAACTGGTCATTACTACCTCAGCACCTAATAAATCACTGAAATAAATCTGTCCATAACTTACCACCTAATACCTCCCACAATGCGTCTGCTCCTCACCTCCCTGCTTTTTTTTTTTCTTCTTTTCTTTGTATTCTTCATCTCTGTTTATGGTATCAATAGTTACAAATGGGGGAAAAATAATCTTAGACCCATTTTCATTGATCCTTGTTCCAACCATCCAATTAATCACTTGCTCCTATTAGTTACAATTTCTAATTATTTCCTGACTATTTTTGTTTTTACTATCAGCACTGTTATGGTCACAACTCGCTTTTTTGTTTCTTCCCTAAAATCTACTGGGCTATTATAACAATGTTTTAAAACTTTATTTTACTGTGGTAAGAACAGTTAACATGAGATCTACCCTCTTAACAAATTTTTAAGTGCATAATATAGTACTGTTAACTATAAGCACAATGTTGTACAGCAGGTCTCTGGAACTTACTCATCTTGAATAACTGAAACTTCATACATGTTCCACAGCAGCTCCCTCTTTCCTCTGCCTCAACCCAGGCAACCATCATTCTGGTCTCTGTTTCTATGAATTTGACTACTTTGGATACCTCATGCAAGTGGGATCATGCAGTATTTGTCATTTTGTGCTTGGTGTATTTCACAGAGCATACTGTCTCCTCCAGGTTCATCCATATCATTGCATAGAATAGGATTTCCTTCTTTTATTAAGACTGAATAGTTTAAGATGCTATGAGCTCTACCAACTATAGCCACATGCACAGTGCTGCAATTATGCACTAATGCCCATATATGTCAGATATCTAGAGATATTTTTAGAATGAATGCGTCACTTTCGGAGAGCAAATCTGCAGAACATTTCGACAACTGTCAAGAAGCCAACGGTGCTTACTATGATCAGTGTCCCATGCTTTACTTGTCCATTATCATTTGGTGAGTTTGATTTCCCTGAGTTAAAACATCTCATAGATGAGCGATTTCAATCCCTGCACATAATATGGTTTTGAAAGTTACTGAAGAGAAGGCAGTACAGAGTGTTGGATGAGTTCCTGGGCTTGTGGGGTCAATTACATCAGAATTATAACCCTACTTCTGCTATTTATTAGCTTAGCACAGCCCTTGGCTTAAAATATGTAATATTTACTATTGTATTTTGTTTTAGTTTCTTTTTGATTTTGTGAATAAATATTCAATAGTTTTTTTAAAAAGCCTGAATACTATTTTGAATTGTATGTATATGCCACATATTCTTTATCCATTCATCTACTGATAGACATTTAGGTTCTTTCTGTATATGGACTATCATGACTAATGCTGCAATGAACATGGGAGCTCCTCAAAAAATTAAAAATAGAACTAATATGTGATCCAGCAATCCCACTTCTAACTATATATAAAAAAACTAGATTCAGGATCTCAAAGAGATACAATTTTTTAAATTGCTATTATTTTCTGCCTCTGGCCATACTCTTTCTGAATCTATACTACGTTATGCTGTCAGCAAGACTCTTTAACGTTCATATGACCATAACTTTCATATGCTCTATTCAAAATCTTTAAATGTCACATTACCCACCAGAATGAATATAAGCTTTTTCAAAGGTGTGAAACAACCTCACTATACATAGCATTACCCGATTTAGCAAATTATATTATAGTATAGGACATATTTAAATTTGTCATTATTTCTCTGAAATTCAAATTTAATAAGACATCCTGTATTTTTCTGGCAATCCCAGTGATAGAGGGTTTGATAACTTCTCTATTCATCTCTTCCTGTATTCCACTCATAATACTACTTCCAAGCTAAAAAGAAATACAATAAAATAAAATAGTACCTAATATGGAAAGATTTTTGTGCCTGCCAAATGCTGGGTTGCAGAAGGAGCTGCAGAATAGATGAAGGAGGTTTGATGGTTTGAAGGATTAGGAGCTGCAGTGAAAAAAGTAAGACTTTCATTAATCCTTATTTGGGACATGAATTATATGTAAGAAGCCCATATTTTCATTATTTCTTATGAACAAAGACATATAGTTTCACAAATTTTTTTTCTCATGAATAAATGGAGGCTTTCCTGATTTTTACCTTAGAAAAAATTGAAAGTTAACAAGTTACCATTAATAAGCCTTTTGAATTAAATCACTCCACAAATCAATTCCCTTTACAAGTCACTGCATTTTATTGTATATTTTAAAAGTATACAATACTTTAAATGCATGGGAAAAGCACATAGTGTACTCTACACCAAGTGTCAGTTTGTTTTCTGTAAAGGATCATATAAGAAATATTTTATAAAACCACAATGAGATACCACTTCACTCTGGTCAGAATGGCTGTCATCAATAAATCAACAAACAACAAGTGTTGGCGAGGGTGCAGAGAAAAGGGAACCCTGGTGCACTGTTGGTGGGACTGCAGATTGGTGCAGCCACTATGGAAATCAGTATAGAGGTATCTCAAAAAACTGGAAATGGAACTACCGTATGACCCAGCAATTCCACTCTTGGGTATCTACCCAGAGGAATCCAAGACTCTAATTCAAAAAAAATATATGCACCCCTATGTTTATTGCAGCGCTGTTTACAATAGCCAAGACTTGGAAACAACCAAAATGCCCATCGGTAGATGACTGGAGTAAGAAACTGGTACATTTATACAATGGAGTATTACTTGGCCATAAAGAAGAATGAAATCTCACCATTTGCAACTATATGGATGGACCTAGAGAACATTATGCTAAGTGAAATAAGTCAGACAGAGAAAGACAAATGATCTCATTTATATGTGGAATCTAAAGAATAGAATAAATGAACAAACTAATCAGAAACAGTCTCAGAGATATAGAGGAAAAACTGATGATTGCCATATGGGGTTGGGATAAGGGAGAAGGTGAGAGCATTAGACAGCACAAATTGGTAACCACAAGATTGCCATGGGGATACGAAAAACAGTTTGGGGAATATAATCAATAATGTTGTAAAGATTTTGTAGGGTATTCAGTGGACACTTGTCTTATTAGGATGCCCTCATGGATGGTGTAGATTCCTGACCACTGCAGTGTACACCTGAAGTTGAGGCTGAATAATACTGAATGTCAACTATAATTATATATCTATATCTATATCTATATCTATATCTATATATATATATATATCTATATATATATTCATAGGATGTGGAGTACAGCATAGGGAACAGAGTCAATGGAATTGTAACAGCTGTATATGATATCACAGGGGTAGTAGATTGGGGGAGGGGGTTTACCACTTTGTGATGGGTGTAAATGTCTAATATTACATTGTTTTGTACACCTGAAACTAATAAAAACAAATTGTGAGGCTAAAAGAAAAAAATGTATATTTTATAATTTGTAGGCCATAAGGTCTCTGTTACAATTATTCAACTCTGCCATTAAAATGCAAAAGCAGCCATAGATGATACAAAAACAAACCAGCATGGTTGTATTCTAATAAAATTTTATTTACATGAACAGGTGACAGGCATGATTTGGCTCATAGGTTGTAGTTTGCCAACCCCCAATCTATACCCAAATATACAGCTAGATAAACAACACAGAAATAAGTATATTTATATTTTGTCTCTCCCTCTATCTCTGTCTGTCGCTCTCCCCAACTTCTCCATGTCTTCTTCCCTTTTTCTTTCCTTCTCTTCCAGCTCTCTCCTTCCCACTCTCTCTATAAATAAAACATCACATATACAACCAATACCACACTGCCTATACTATCTCTGACCTTTCTTCCCTTCATCACTTCCACAGGTGACCAATATATTGAAGCTAGTGTCTGTTATTCCTATGCTGATGTATATGCTTCCCCATACTTGCACATGTATCTATACATGATGCAAATTAACATAATTGTTTTTTAATTTACACAAATGTTATCCTCTCTGCACACAATCTTTTGCAGCCACTTTTTTCACTAAACATTGTCTTTTGAAATTTAACCATGTCGATTGAGTTAGTTCATTTTCACTGCTCTATAATATTTCCATGTGTCTACAGTTTATTTACCATTCTCCATTGGTTTATATTTTGCATATTTTTTTTAACTTTAAAGAACAGTATGTCTATGGATATCTTTCTACACGTGTATAAAATGTATATGTGTAAAATTATACATACATATTGCTGTATGAGATTTTCTCTTAGACTCTTTGAAGTGGAAATGCTGAATACTAAGAGTATGCATATCTCCAATTTTACTGTTGCCAAAATGCCAAAATGCTTTTCAAATTAGATGCTAAGTTCTCAGCAGAAATACATTAGTTCCTGTTTCCTTATATCTTGCCACAGAAGGTGTTTAATTTGAAAATCTTTGCCTATTTGACGAGTGTTAAGTGAAATCCCTTTGTCGTTTTAACAGTGATGATTGCATAAACCTATGAAATGCTTTCGTTGAGCATGATCTAAATAGTTAATATGTCATACACTGAATTATATGAGGAAAGTATTATTATAATCTCCATTTTAAAGCTGAAATAAAAGAGGCTCAAAGATGTAAAGTCACTTTCCCAGGGTCTCTCAGCTAGTCAGCAATAGAACCAGAATTTGAAACCAAGTGGTCTGATCCCCAAGTCCATGTTTGTTACCCATGAAACGAATTCTCTAACATTGACTTTGCTTTTCTCTGATTGTCAGTAAATCAGAAATGATCAAAATTAATGACTATTTTACATGTTTATTAAAATTCAGATGTCCTTTTCTGTGAACAGCCTGCATATATACGTTTGGCTCTTTGGCTCATTATGATTTAGTTGTGCTTTTTCACAGTTTGTAGAGGTTTCTTTATATGTTCTGAAAAAAAAATCATTTAATTTATATAGGATACAAACATTTTTCTCCAATTCAAGAGCTTTGTTTTCTCATTTTCTTAGGTTCTTTTGTGTGTTTTTTTTACGTGTGCAAATTTATTACACTTCATTCTTTTCCTTCATGGCTGTGTTTTTAAATTCCTGTTTAAGAAATTCTTTCTTATTTCAAAATCATAAATATATTTCTTTGTGATTTTTTTTATTATATACCCTTCGTTTTTGCATATGGATAGCCAATTTTATCAGCAGCATCAATGGAAAAACCCACCCTTTGCCCCACTGAACTTTTTTTTTTTTAAAGATTTTATTGGGAAGTTGAGGGAAGGCACAGCGTTGGGGAATTTAGGGAGGGGAACAGACAAGTTGCTGTCCTATTGTTCTTTAGTCTAGTTGTGGAGGATGTTGCTTCACTGTCCCATGTTGGTGTTATCATTGCGCACTTCCCGGTTGAGGCTGGCCTCTGGTAGGCCGCTCACAGCGGCTCTTGGCAGCTCACTCGGGCTGCTGGCCACTCACTGTAGCCTGTGGCAGCCCACTGCAGACCCCACTGCAGCCTACACCATCATTGGCAACTCACAGAAGCCCAGCTCCAGGTGAAGCTGTTGTTCACCATCTTAACTACAGAGGGCAGTGTCACTGGCCCCCATTTGTGGGATCCGAACTGGGACCCTGCTGCTCAGAGCTGGCATCCCAAGCCAGCTCCTAACCAACACGCCACTCAGCAGGCCCTGCCCCACTGAACTTTAATGTCACCTGTAACACTATTTTCCTACATAGGAAGTATTTGGGTGCTCTTTATTCATTTTCATTGAGATCCTTATTGCTTCATTGATTTTCAAAGTCATTTAACTGCCATCTATTTCTGGTAAAATTTCCCACCCAGTGAGGTGAGTTTCCTCTCACATCTATGAAAATACTAAGACTGGACGTTTTCATCTCTGTTTGCATGTAAATTTTAGGATCAATGAGACAAATGCAAAAACAAATACTGACTGGTGGGTTGAGAATAATTTGAATATATTGATTCATTTAGGAAGAATGGACATCTTTATTTTATTGAGTCTTTGCAAGCATGAGCATGGTGAATCCCTCTATCTATTTGTGTCTTTTTTATGTATTTGAGATTTAATATTTTTTTTTCCATAGAAGTTCCATATAGCTTTTGTTAGACTTATTCTTTTTTTTTTAATTAAATTTTATTGGGGTGACAATTGTTAATAAAGTTACATAGGTCTCAGGTGTACAATTCTGTAATACATCATATATCACATTGTGTGTTCACCACCCAGAATCAGTTCTCCTTCTATCACCATATATTTGACTCCCTTTACCCTCATCTTCCACCCTCCTCCCCGCTTACCCTATGGTAACCACTAAACTATTTAGACGTATTCTTAAACATCTTATTTGTGTGTGTGTGTTTGTTTGTGTGTGTGTATGTATGTGTGTATAAATATAAATATATATATTTAAAATTAGATTTTCTAATTATTTATTGCTGGTATTTATGAAAACTAAAGATTTTTGTGACAGTAGGCTCCCTTATTTTATTCCTCCTTTAAAATAAAATGTCTCTAACATCTCTCCGTTGAGGATGAGATATGTTATAGGCTTTGGAAGATACCATTTATAGAATAAAGGACATCCTTTCTATTCTTAATTTACTAAGATTGTTTTTCTTGTTAAATCACAATTGGGTGTAGGACTTTTTAAATGATTTCTTGTGTGTTCTGAGACACAGTATTGTTTACTGTGGAGAAGTGCAATAATAGATTTTTCTAATGTTAAACCAGTCTTGCTTTAGTGACATAAATTCTACCTTGTCCCACTGTATTTTTTAGAGTATGCTCCTGGATTAATACTGCTAATGTTTTGTTTAGTACTTTTACACCTATGGCCACACAGGACATGGCTCATGGTTTTCTTTTCATAAAAGGTGCTTAAAATTTCTATTCAGTTATATAACAGTCTCACCAATTGAAAATAGGTACTTTCCCTGTTTTCTGGAATAGCTTGCATACTAGAGGGAGTAGCAATTTAAAGGTTTACCTTAACTTGACCTTTAAAACGTCCTTGGCCTAGTGTTTAGCTTTGTGTTTAAGGGTAGCCTTTAACATATTGATCCATTTCATATAGCGGCTAAAAGTTTTTTCAGATATTGCATTATTTTCTTAAATCAGATTGTTAAAGTTCCATAAACACTGGAATAAAGTTATGCATAATAAAATATGCAATTTTGTTATTTTTAATCTTTTCATATTTTTTAATTAATACTTTTTCCCTTTTCTTCTTGTTCAATCTTGCCAGATTTTATATACAGTTCATTAGTCTTTTTAAAGAATGGGTTTTGCTTTTGTTGATCCTCTTTATTTCTTGTTTCATAACATTTACCAGTGAAACCATCTAGGTCTATGGTTTCCTTCATAGGCAGGTTCTTTTTTGTTTTTCTTGTGTTTTTTTTTAATGCAGGTTCTTTATTACAAATTCAACTTTATAGTAAATATAGACTATTCATATTCAAAATTTTTTCTTTCTTCATTTTAATAAATTGTTACTTTTCAAAGAATTTGTCTCAGATAGGTTAAAAGGGGCCATAAATTATTGTCACAACCACACTATTTATTGTAGAATTTGTATCTTATTGAAATCTGAGCTGGTTTTGCCAACTGGAATCCACTACAATGTAGAACAGAGCAGGAGTGATGTAGTGTCAGTTGTAGATCCAGTCTTTAGAGGGCTCACATCTTTAACTTTTTCTTATTTTCTTATTCTTGGAATCCAGATAGCATATAAAGAAGCTACTTTCATGGTGAGCCAAAATGCAAAGAGAGAGGTGCCAGCCTTTCTTTGTTAACCCTTTCTAATTTCCTGAATACATGTGCAGGAAGCCATCTTCACTCATTAAACCCTATCTGCCCTCTGACTGCAACCGCATATGTGACCCCAAGTGAGACCAGTGGAAGAACTACTTGGTTAAGCCAGAGATCCATGAGATAATAAATGATGATTTTGGTATTTTGCCATCGTGTTTTAGATGTGTGTTACATAGCAATAAGTAACCAATATATAAACTGGTTCTGCAAGTGTGGTGCAGCTTTAACAAAACTCTCAATATGTGCTATTGATAGTGGGCAGAAACTGGAAGGACTTGGAAGAAACAGTGCACAGTGGAAGGACAGTGAATGAGCTTTACTGTAGGAGGTGAAAAAGACAACCTGTATTACTCAGTGGTGGGAAATAAAACAACCCTGACACCTACAATATAGTAAAAATAGAAAATATATCCAATGAGTTTGTGCATGTGGCTAAGATTTCCATGCAGAATACTGAAAATTCTGACCTGTTTCTTTTAGCTGTATATGCTAAAGCATGGAGAAGGACGGATGAACTAAATAACAAGCTGTTCAGTTACTAAGCAGAATCTAGAGGAAATATTTCCAACCTAGGACTTGCAAATTCCCTGTATCTCATTTTTAGTCTTTCCCAGGAAAAGATTTTCAGAATCAGCATGGTCTTAGGGGCAGTGGAATCCAATTCAGGTGCTGATAGGAAACATGGTCATAGGGTCAGAATGCAGGTGACTCCTTGTGCTGCTCAGCATCCAGTCTCTGCTAGACCTCATAGATATTCATCCTGCTTGTGCACGGCCCAGCCCCTGGCCAATGACCTGTGGGGAACACCAGTGCAGATGTCAAATTCCTCCCAAACTGCCTCTTCTCCAGTTCTTTAACGCAAATTTCAGACCCTTCAGCAGCCCTGAGTTCTGACCTACATCTGTTCAGCTCCACAGGTCACCTCTTGACTTGGGAGTTTGTTTCCTGGACTGTGGGAAGGCAAGTGCTCCTATTCAGAGAGTCTGGGTAAGTATGAGGTTCCCTATCTCAAGAATCTCAGCCTGACTGTAGTCCAATGCCTGAAGACAGTTTTGTTAAATATCTTCTGCAGTTGTTATGGTAGGATGGAAAGTGTGGTACCACTTACTCTGTCATGGATGGAAGCATAATTTTTTTGAGCTCATATTTAGGTGTGTTTATTCTCTTTATGTCAGATATTTTATAATTTGAGTAGGGAAAATTCCCCCTGAAACAATTTTGTACTTGTTTATGCTAGTGTCCTAGGCATTTCATATTGAGGAGTAAAATTCAAAACTTAAAACCTTTGTGAGTGCAGTGAGTAAATAAAGATTTTATTTTATTTTTATCCAGAGCCCAGGCACAAAAATATAACAGCACCTTATCTATGATGATAAATGGCTTTTTTTTCCAAATCATCCTTGCAATATTTGCAGTCTTTCTTAGTTAATGAAGAATTTGTGGTCTCAACACTTTAGTGCAAGCTAATTCTATGCCATTCCTTTTGTTTTGCCATGAGTGCTTAAACTTATCACAGCTCCAAAGCCCCCTCTATCCCCAACAACCCCATTCTTTCCTCAAGGAACCAGCAATGTGTCCATTTGGGGCCTTTGGCCTACAGAACTGTAGATAAATTTGTTGTTTTAAACTTTGAAGTTTGAGGTAATTTATTACTATATCAATAGAAAATATACTCTATGAAACAGCTATTTCCTTCTTCACTACATCCCTAACAGGGAACATATTCATGAAAAGAAGTAGTGGAATATTCATAGTAACACTATTTGTAACACTAAAAGCTAGAATCCAGTGACCTAATAATAGAATGGCTAAATATATCATGGTATAGTCACATAATGGGATACTATATAGCAATGAGAATGGATCATCTATAAATACATGAAATAATATGGATAATGTCATAAACAATGTAAAAATAAATACTGTGCGATCTAAGTTACACAAAATTTTAAAAAAAATAATAACTATGGTGATAAGAATTTGAATCATGATACTCCTGGGGGCAGCATAGCACCTACAAGGAAGCAAAACAGATAAGTTTGGGTGCTGTTAATGTCTGTTCCTTAGTCTGGGTGATGGCAACACGAAGGTGTTCAGTTGTGAAAATCCACCAGTTCCTCTATGTACACTTTACTGTAAATATCTAATACTTCAATAAAATGTTAAAAATTACATTTAAAATGTGACTCAGGAATTTCTTTTGATTGACAACAGGGAGGATTAAAACCTGTGGTAAATTTAAAATATTTTTAAAAATTAAAATGCTTTAAAAAGTCACTTTGGATAAATCTGTCACAAATATTAACTAAGGTCTTGTGGAGTTTTATTTAAAAATTGAAACATTCTCTCAAGGCCTGAGGGCCTAGCAAAGGCTAGGCTTGTCCCCAGAGCACATTGCACTGAGGCCTTACACATTTAATTGAATAGTTAATTGAAATATACATAGTAAAAAAATTTTCCTAAAGCTGACACAATGACATTACTTTTTTCTAATTAATTGTTCCCATGTCCCTACTGAGACTAAAATCTTAATATGAGCTCTACTTTTTTTTTTCTTTTAGCTGAGCCATCCTGCCACCTGTTGGCAGCTTAACAGCAGCTCAGCTCTGGCTGGGCCTCGAACTGCCATTACTCAGAGCTCAGTTCACACTCTTGAATGAGCTCTTAACCAACTGAGCCACTCGGCCAGCCCAGTATGGGCTCTACTTTTAGCTACATCTAGTCAGATGCCTTTCAGTTCCTAGTAAGTCTTCCATACTGCTTCTCCTTGATAGTCACACTGATGCCATCAGTACCAGCTGCTTTCTGCTTAGACAGTAGATGAGTGAGGATGCAAGCCAGCGAAAATCAGGTTTTCAAAATGTGTTGTGAGCAATAGGAAAGGCCCCTACTTTTCTTCATCATCTCTACATAAAAAAACAACAACACATCCCACTGTCAAGATACAAAATACTTGATTCATTGATCAGAATTCCCATTTTTTAAAGATCCAAGTAGCTAGACAGGCTGTTGATATCCATGGGTAAACTCATGTTCAATAGGAAATAAGCTATTTTACTAAACTGTGCCTTTTTAAATTCCTTGCAGTTCACTAGTTCCTTTCAGTTAAATGTAATGTATTTTGAGTTGCCTGTTGGGGAGAAGAAACCTAGGGGGTAACACAAAATGACTTAGAAAGTTCCTCAAAGAAACCATATACACAAAGGAAAGGTAAGTCATGATTCATAGACACAGATATATTACTGTGGTATTTCTCCAATTCACTTGAAGATTTTAAGTTTAAGGGGATATCTGAAATATTCAATGAAAGAATTTGAATTGAGAGTTGAAACACTGAAAATTCAGTAAGTTCAGGATATATATATATATATAATATATGAACTCTGTTTACTTATAGACATATCATCAGTATACATCACCTATATTGTATTGTATACCATATATATTAAAACAAGCTTACAGTCCTATATGCTGTATGTTAATGTAAGTCATGAGTTGCATGCCACATGACAGAATCCAGCAAAGGCCATTCCTCTCTGTAATTTAGTTTGAGGTAAATTCCTCAGTTTGAGTTGTGAAACTAGAAGTGGACAATACATAAACTTTTGTAATGTCTCTATGTCTACATGGTGACATAAAGTAGTTATGTCCAGCACTCTGTTCTGCCTTTATCACCCAATACTGTTGTGCCTTCTCTTAAGCTTTAGGAATTTGCATTACCCTCAATACCCTTCCTTAAGAAAACTACCAACCATAGCCTTTGTTCAAGGAGCCATTCTAGGCTCATTCGTTCACATACATAAGCCAACAAATCACCTCAGTGACAGGTGACTGGTCCAGAAAAGGACACTTAGACCAGAAATAGGCAACCTTAGAAACTCTCTTAAAGGGATTTGTAAGTTTGAGACCAAGAAACTCGAAAAAGAAGTAAACAGCAAGTAGAGGATGAAGGTAGTAGTGACTATGAGGCAAATGGAGCCATAGTGACATGAATAGAAAGAGGTTATTAATCAAAGCTATGAATAAGCATAAATTTAACAGATAGAAGAAGAGTCTTAGGAGAAAACAGCTGGAGTCGTAGATGTAAAACAAGTGGAGGCTGTTGCACATTAGAAAGAGAGCACCACTCTCGGAAGGAGAAAATATATTTGCAAGTCATGTATCTGAAAGGGACTCATATCCAAAATATATACAGAACTCAATAGTAAAAAGACAAATAATCCAATTCAAAAATGAGTAAAGGATCTGAATAGACATTTATTCAAAGAAAATAGACACATGACCAATAGGCACATGAAAAGGTGTTCAATACCATTAGTCATTAGGAAAATGCAAATCAAAATGACAATGAGACACCACTTCACTCCCATTAAGGTAGCTTTAATCAAAAAGTCAGATAACAACACTTGTTTGCAAGGACATGGTGAAAAGTAGAACACTCATCCATTGCTGGTGGAACTAGAAATGGTTCAGTCACTTTGAAAAACAGTTTGGCGTTTGCTCAAATTGCTAAACATAGATTTACCATATGAACTAGCAATTTCATTCTTAGCTATATATCCAAGTGCAAAGAAAACACAGCCACACAAAAAGTTGTACATAAATGTTCACAGCAGCATTATTCATAATTGCCAAATGTAAACAACCTAAGTGTCCATAAAACGATGAATGAATAAACAAAATGTGGTATATCCACACACTGAAATGTTATTCTGTAATAAAAAGGAATGAAGTACGACTGTATGACATGCTACAGCATGGACAAATCTCAAAACATTATGTTAAGTGAGAGAGGCCTGTCACAAAAGAACAAGTATCGGACAATTCCACTTATATTAAATGTTCTGAATAGGCAAATGAACAGAGATGTAAAGTAGGTTAGTGGTTACACAGGGCTGGGAAGAGGGGAGGATGAGGAGTGACTGCTCATAGGTACAAAATTATTTGAGGAATAATGAAAATGTTCTAAACTCAGATTGTGGTGATGGCTAGACAGCTCTGTCCACATCCTTAAAGATATAATCAATTGTATTATTTAAATAGGTGAGTCTTATGATATGTGGATTATACATCAATAAAGACTTTTTTTTAAAAATGGGACTCTAGGGAAGGGATTAATATATTCATGTGTATGAATAGAGCAGTAGTGAAGGCGAGAACTGAACTGTGTTTTATCTTTGTAAAGCCGGACTGAAGTATTTGTGAGTATCCATAATTTCTGTTTGTTTGACTCTTTGTATATTTGCAAACTGAAGTGATTTTACTCTCCTAATGTCACATATGCCTTTATTATAAAACACCCTAAACTGTTAGTAACCTGAATGAGACTGTTTTCCTGAAAACCCAAATGGAATATTTAATACATTTTCCTGGATAATAACTCACTCTGTTTTCATACTGGCTTCACTTCTTTTAATTTAAATTGATTATGAGCATAGACCTAGATACCTATATTGACATCTGAGTCAAATAGTTTAAAATGTGGGTTTCTACTTCCCTTTTCAAGTAGAAATACCCACAGGATTATAGAAACAGAGATTCAACAGAGTGGAAAGTAATTGTAAGATTTATTTAGTTCATCCTCTTACAGCCAAGTACCTAAGCCATCCCAAAAAGTAACAGTCTACTGTATTATTTTCCCAAATCTCTTGAGATGGAAATGTATTTTTTTTTTGGCATCTCTTCTAATTTCTTATAATCTGTAGAGTCAAATAGTTCTTTCTAAAGTAAGTTCAGAAGTAAAAAAAATTAACCACACTTCTATTTCCAGACATTTCCCTATACATGAATATTTTTTTCAAAAGCTGCTTGGATTATATCATCACTTTTGTGAACTGTTTAAAGATATTAATGCAAGAAAATTTTGATAGGAGCAAAAAAGTCTACAAGTAAATTGTTGTTTATGGATCTATTTTTTGAGGTATATGAAGTCTTTCATTGTTTCTCCCCCCGCCCACAAAAAAATCCTTAACTATTTCAATTTGTACAATATTTTTGACATGTGATTATATGCTCAATTGCATATCTTAGGCATAAATTTGACAGGCAGACTCAGTTTCTATCTGTATTTCAGCTTTCCACAAGTTATTTAGTCATTAGGAAGCCAGCCAAAAAAGGAGTAGAATGAATTACTAGCATTTGAAATCCTGAAAAGGCTACCTTGATTGTCAGCAAAAGGAGATAACATCAAATGGAAATAAATCTTTTATGTTAAAATGCAAAAACAATTAGTAAACAAATAAGAGGAATGGTTAATAGAGAAGTAAATAGGATAAAATTAGAAAAGATGTTGAATGAAATAGAAAAGTAGGGGCAATATGGAAATGATAATCATAATTTATTCAACATACATGAACTGAGCACCTACTATGTTGTAGGCCCTGGAGATTCAGCATTGAGCCAATTAGGAAAAGTGTTCACAGCAAGGGGATTACCTTTGATGCATGTATATGGATAACAACAAAATAATAAACAAAGTTATATAAGACATAAAATCAGGCACTGATAAGCTCTTCGTAGGAAAAATAAAACAGGTTAAGGGATAGAGTTAAGAGAGGTACAACTTAAGATAGGGTGGTCAGGAAACGTTGTCATGATGTCAGTGTAGCAAAGGCAAAATAAAGCGAGAATTAAGCCATGCAAACATCTGCAGAGTATTCGAGCTCAGGAACTTCAAGAGCAAAGAGCCTTGGAGTTCCTGTCATTATGTTTGGCATTTTCAAAGAACAACTGAAAGACCAGTGTGGCTGGACCTAAGTGAGTAAAGAGAAGAGTGATGGAAAATGAGTGATGAGAGACCCACAGGATGGATTATGTAGGCCATGAGACATAGGCCAAGAATTTAAGAAGGGTAAGAGCAGGTGATTGATATGATATGCACAGTGTTTTAAAAAGAATCGCTCTGCTTCAGGTGTACACTGCAGTGGTCAGGCATCTACACCATCCATGAAGTGGGCACCCTAATAAGACAACTGCCCATCTGACGCCCTACAAAATCTTTACAACATTATTGATTGTATTCCCCAAACTGTCTTTTGTATTCCCGTGGCAATCCTGTGGTTACCAATTTGAGCTTCCTAATCCCCTCACCTTTTCCCACATCGTCACCCCCGAAGCTGAATAATAATGAATGTCAACTATAATTTTATATATAGTCACAGGATGTAAAGTGCAGCATAGGGAATAGAGTCAATGGAATTGTAACAGCTATATATGAGTTCAGAGGGGTAGTAGATTTTGGGGGGAGGTTATCACTTTGTGACTGGTGTAAATGTCTAATTACTACATTGTTTTATACACCTGAAACTAATAGTAATAAAAAAGAATCACTCTGGTTGCTGTGTGATAAATAGACTTCAATGAAGTATGACTAGAAGCAGGGAGGTCAGTTAGAACCTATTGAGTTCATGCATGTAAGAGAGGTAAGTGGTTTAGGCTAGGGTCTTGGTGGTAGAGATTAGAAGTGGTAAGATGTGGGATCCATTTTGAAGGTACAGCTAGTAGAATTTTTAATGGTTTGTATAGGAGATTTAAGAGAAAGAGAGCAGAGTACTCAAGGTAGGTGCCAAGATATTTAATCTTAGCACTGGTGTACTAGTGGTGGTGTTCACTGAATTGGGGGACACAGGAGGAGGAAGATGTTTGGGAGCAAAAATCAAATGTTATTTTTGAAATGCCTATGAGATATCCAGTGAAAATTCCAGTAAGTAAACACACAAGTCTAGCTTTCAGCAGCAAGTTTGGTTCTGTAAATAAAAATGTAGCCATCATCAGATTATAGATGTTATTTAAAACTATGAGAATGGATGAGACTCACAAAAGAAGATGGTATAAACAGAGGAGAGAAAAAGTCTTAGAATTGAGCCCTGAGCCCTACGGCACTCGAAAAATCTCAACGCTTGGAAAATAATCTAGAAGCAAGACTGAGAATGAGTAATATCGAGATAGAAGAACTATGTGAGCACAGCGCTGTAGAAACAAAGGGGAAAAGTAATTAAACAAGAAGTATGTGAACAGTTCTGTCAAAATCAGTCTGAAAGACTGATCTATCTATCTATCTATCTATCTATCTATCTATCTATCTATCATTATCTACCTACCTATCAGAGATCTGGGACAGAAGGCCTTATAATAAAGAAGAAAGAGAAAATAACTGTGTGAGCAAAGTTTCTAAAAAAACAAGAAGGGGTAAAATTGACATTATTTATATAAAGACATTGCTTACTTAAACATATATACATATATATATATATATACACACACACACACACACATACAAATACACACACACATGACTTACAGTAAGTCACCAATATCTTAAGGTCAAAAAAGTGCATTTATTCTTTAAATTCATGCTAAAGAGAGATTTTGTTATTTTGTTTTTAATGAGTAAACCTCTAGAAAGTGTACATTAAATTTTATTTGAATCACTTTTTGTCAGTGTCTTATGGTAGATAAAAACAACTTGTATGGCCCTCAAAAAAATGACTTCAATAATGGTTACATTCCCCCCCACCCCTTGGGGTTTTAAAAAATATTAAGCAAGTGGGATGATGAACGTTGCACACAGGTAGAATGATGAAACATGGCCTGTTACTCCATTCCCAATTGGAAGTGTAACAGCTTGTTCAAAAGTTAATATTCAATATTCTCAAGGGTATCTTTTAAACTTCAAATCCTGCTATAAGAAAAGATAAAATACTGTCATTTGCAACAACATAGGTGGATCTTGAGATCATTATGCTAAGTGAAATAAGTCAGACAGAAAAAGTAGAGAACCATATGACTTCACTCATATGGGATATAAAACTGAAAGCAACAAAGGAACAAGACAAACCAAGAAACAAAAACTCATAGACACAGACAACAGTTTAGTGGTTATCAGAGGGTAAGAGGGAGGGGATGGTAGGAGAGGGTAAAGGGGGTCAAATACATGGTGATGGAAGGAGAACTGACTCTGGGTGGTGAACACACAGTGTGATATATGGATGAGGTATTACAGAATTGTGCACTTGAAACCTACGTAGTTTTCTTGGCCATTGTCACCCCAATACCTTTTGATTTAAAAAAAATTATGAATCAAAAAAAAAAAGGCTTTCTGATGTTGTAGTTTGTATGAAAACTTAGTGAAAATGGAGTAGCTGGTAGTATGAAATTTGACATATATTAAATTACCATAGATTTATACTCTGACAATCTTCATTTTGTTGCATTTTAGGCATAGCATGTAGTTGAAAATCTGCTCTTTCCTTCTATCAAACATGAACTTCTGTATTGAAAATCTAAGTAAATGATGAAATGGAGTTGTTTTATTTTTCAAAGAATACAGCTTACATGAATTATGACTATATCTCTTAATTCTTTCACAGAGAATACAACACCGAGGTTTTCATGACCCCAAATCAGTCTTTAATGGAGTTGACTCTTAGTGAATACACTGATATTTTGGGTCCTAAAATGGTTACTTCTTAATTGCTTGCTGTTGTTTCAAGCCTTTTAAACCCAGATATTGATACTGTTCATTTTTATTGTCTAAAATAAATATACAGTTTATTATTTTATTTTACTTTTATATTTGAAAGAACAGAGGGTAGTAAAAATAGAAAAACAGAAAAAAAGAAAGAGAAGAGAAAGGAAGGGGAGGCTCTACTTAGTTTGGGGAAAATGGTTTAAAAATATTTAAGGGTGCTATGAAGATTACTAAAGTCTTAAAATGCATCCGTGGTCCACAGCCTTCAAATGGCACAAGAAGTTGAATCCGCCACCAAGGCAGGAAGTAGAATCATTTACCCATTAACACACTTGCTTGCAATATCCAAATGTAGCTCTCCTCATGTCCTTAGCAGGAAGCAAAGGCATTTCAAAGAAAGCTCTTTTTGTACTTGGTGATATGTCAACTGGTATTTCTATTCTTTGCAGGAAACTGTCTTCAGTCTCTCTCACTGTTTTCAAATGATTGGGATGTGCAGCCACATTTGACTGTGACCAAAGACTTAATAATTCAGAATAATTATCTTCTTTTGCCTAAATTTTCTCATCTGTAAAATTGGAGTAATTTAGTTTCTGCCTCAAAGGGTGTTATGGAAAGAAAATGAATCTAAAAGGGTAAGGTGCTTTAAATGGTATCTAGCACATTTTAAGTACTCAGATATTAATTATTAAAATTACAATTAGCCCTAAAATAATGAAGAGCTACTCCTTTTCACTTTTAAACTCAAAGTTGAAATGTACTCAAAGCTTGCCATTGTATTTGAACCAGTGTTCAGTGCTTAGCCTCTTTATTACTTGATATAATGTAATAAAAATCTAAACCTGTTATTAGGACTTCTGTAAGTCAGTGTTAAATTTTCTTATTTTCTCATATTTGGGCACTTGTCAAGCCTTATCAGAGTATCTGTATTAAATTATACAGTCCTAGGAGCTGCATAAGGCCTTTATTGGAAATATTCACATACTTATTATGTCCTAATTTGGGATTAACAAATGATTTGGGATAATCTTGTTCCAAAAAATTCAGGTAATATATTCCACATAAGAAGAAATTTTATTATTATTATTATTTTTCCAATTATTTTATATTAGTTTAACATTCAATATTATTTTATATTAGCTAACATTCGATATTATTTTATATTAGTTTTGGGTATACAGCATAGTGATTAGGAATTTATATAATTTAAGAAGTGATCCACCCAATTAGTCTAGTACCCACCATGCACCATATACAATATTACTGACAATATTCCCTTTGCTATACTTTATGTCCCATGACAATTTTGTAACTGCCAAATTATACTTCTTAATCCCCTCCCCTTTCTCACCCAGCTCCACAACACTCCTCCCATCTGGCAACCAGCAGTTTGTTCTCTGTATCTATGAGTCTGTTTCTGTTTTGTTTGTTCGTTTACTTTGGTATTTAGATTCCACCCATAAGTGAGATCATGTGGTATTTGTAGGAGAAACTTCTGAAAGCACAGTCTGTTGGCAGCCATATTTTCAACAATACTTTTGTCTTATAAGAAATATGTTCATATATACATATATCAATATTTATTTTGTTCCATACGATTTTCATGTCAAAATTATTAGAATTTTCACTTCAAACCTGTGCTATCTACAAATAAGTTCTCCTTTTAAATCCACTTATTCTCAGAATATCATTTCTTTTTCATAGTATGCCTCCTCCAATCATTTTCTCCTTGTACTCTTACTTTCCTCTTACTACTTTATGTGTGTAAAAATAGTTAACCTACCTGTCAACTATAATATACGTATTATGAATAAAGTGTTAGGAAGAATAATGAATATTGCACACTCCCTCTCCACATATCATATAAAGGCATGAACTTAGCCAAATTGAGGCTAAAATCCATAATGAATAACAGCAAGTAATGCAAGTGTTTACTCTTAGATTATTAATTAAAATCTTAATTCATTATAATTATCTTCACCTGTCAGAAGAAATAAGGCAGTTCAAAGTTCTTCCTTTAGGAGTTCATCCATAGTCAATAGAACTCCAGTCCTCTAGAAACAATATTCAACCTAATGAGTAATAATTAATCATGATAGCAATATACTGAATATACCAGATAATGAATTTACTAATAATTGTTTCATTGTGAGAGACAGAAGAGTATAATGATTGCGTCTACAGATTTGGATTCCAAATTCTTTTGTTGAAATCCAAATGCCACACTTTATTGAGTGTGTGACCCTTTTAATTCCTCTATTAAATGAAAATGATATGATTACCTATAACTCATTGGGTTGATGCCAGTGTGAAATACAAAGACACACACGAAGGCCTGTACATAATAATGGCCCATCAATAAATACTCATAATGTTATTAACATGAATATATGGTAGGCTGAGCCAAAGTAACTGCTGTTTTGTCAATATCTGTCAAATATTGAAAGTTTCATGTGGTTCAACCTAAGAAACACACACAGAGTGAATCTCCAGAAGGGTCAATAGAAATCCCACAGAAATTAGCAACAGGAACATTTTTCCCCGTAGACCTTTACAGAAAGAAAAATGAACACATTAACAAGAACAAAAATAAAAAATAAAACTACTTTGAGGATATATTATGACTTCGACACAGATTTTTCCCATCTCTCATACTCATGTCTAAAGTACTGTGCAATGACTATTCAACATGAGGCACTTTATGAACTTGAGAAACTGTATATCTTCAGGTGTTTAAATATGTGTGGAATAGAGAGCAGCCCTCAGAGCACCAGGGCGAGGCAGGAATCTCTACCCTGGTTGTCGGCGTGAACACCAAGTGGCTGTGTATGTCCTTTGTGTCCAGCTCCGCCTGATTCCGCAAGAAAGCAGAAGCTGAGCCCCAGCGGGTGCGACGGTCGCGTTGGTCACCGATCATCAGCAAGACGCGATGTAGGGCGGGCAACGCACTGGTCCTGAATTACTGGACCTCAGTGTCAGCGTTTTCGGAGGTCAGGGGGGCATCCTGGGACTCACTGGACTATAGGGCTTCATCGTCTACCTGCCTGCTTCCATCTTGCTCTCCCTGCGCTTAATTCTCAAGGCAGGAAGGAGGTGGAATAAATATTTTATATCAGGAAGACCTTTCTTTCCAGAAAGTCTCATCGGAGGCCTCATCACCTAGGCTCCGTTCTGGACATTCCTCTAAGGCATGGTGCATATCTACTGAAAAGGGGGCAGGGATGACTTGAAAAAACAAAACAAAACAAAAACAGGTTGGGAAGATTGTTGCCAGAAACTAATGCCATGTAGGCTTCCTTCGTTTTCTTTATTTTATTTTATAATTATTAAATTTATTGGGGTGACATTGGTTAGTAAAATTATATAGGTTTCAAGTGTACATTTATATAAAACATCATCTATATATTGCATTGTGTTTTGCTACTTGTTTAACATTATCAGTAATTTATATCTGAAAACGAAGAGCCTGTAACATTCTCCAGGTAAAATGAAGCGTGAGGGCCGGCCGAGTGGCGCATTGATTAGGAGCTGGCTTGGGAAGCCAGCAGCCCCCATTTGGATCCCACATAGGAGGGCCAGTGACACTGCCCTCTACAGCTAACAACAGCTCCACCTGGAGCTGGGCTGTGCGAGCCCCAGCGACGGTAGGCTGCAGCCCCTGCTGCAGTGGGCTGCCATAGGCTAGTGAGTGGCCGGCAGCCGGTGTGAGCTGCCAATAGCCACGGTGAGCGACCATCCAGAGGCCGGCAACCCATCTGCCTTATCTGGGAAGAGAGCAATGACGATGCCAACATGGGCCAGTGAAGCAACATCCTCTGCAACTAGACTGAAGAACAAAAATACAGCAACTTGTCTGTTCCCCTTCCCCGATTCCCCAACGTTGTTCCCTTCCCCCAAAACCCAATAAAATCTTAAAAAAAAAAAAAAAAATTAAGCGTGAGACACTGCGGGTTTTTTTTTTCCTACCTAAATGCATCCACCCTATCATGGATGCAAAATCACCAAGTTTTGGCTGCTGGAGAGCTGGGACAGAGCCTTAACCTTTGTAATTTTCTTGCATTTGTACTGGGGCCCAAATACAGAGAGCTTACTGTTAGCATCTTAAGAGCTAATAACAGTTAATGTTTAAGTGTGCCTTATATGCCAGGCACTGTGCCTTGTACCTTTTACACCAACTAATTCATTTAATTCTAGCGATATCTTTATGGAATAGATGTGATTATTGTCCCCACTGATGAACCTAAGGCTGCAGAGGAGGCATAACTCGGAAAAGGCAGAGGCAGGATTCAAATTCGGGTCTTTTAATTGCTCTTGCTGGGGCTCTTGCTTTTCAAAGTGCAGACTTCCCTCCCACTGACCACTGCTTTGGTATGAAGGGTGTCTTTTCAGTTCCATTTCACCTCATTACAACTGGATGTCATTTCATTAAGAAAAATAAATCAAGCTTTTTTCTAGACTATGTCTAAAACAGATTAAACAGAGTGGACGTTTTTAAGCTAAACTTTGGGTTGTCTAGATTGTAAAATGCCTCTGTCTATATACTAATCAGTGATCCCTTCTTGACAGGAGGGTTATTTTACAATAAAATTCACATTTTAATTGAAAAAACTAAAATAAAATATGTGTAGAATAAAGTGTATTCCCATGTACTTATGTTCTATAAAAAATAATAATCTATGTAGGATAATATTTTAGATAATCAGTATATTAAATTAATTTAATGCTTTAAACATTCTTAAGAGATTTCCGTTACCATAAGCTCACATACATATGTAGAGAGTGTGCATATGAATTGTATTAATAGTAACACAGGTTATAGCATGGAGCATTTTGAATTCATACATTAATTGAGCAGATCCATTTTCATGTTAATCATGTACTAGGCACAGTGTTTGGCACTGGGGGCCCAATAGTGAGACAGGCTGGGTATCTACTCTCAAATATGCACAGATCTTTGGAACTGCTGAAATCTAGTTATTACTGCAATGCCACCAAAATAGAGGAACAAAAATTCTTCAAATGTAAAAACTTGACTAATTTTTCTCATTGTTAGTATTCATTCAGTTGGGTCAGGGTTGTTGATATTTCTGAAAATGCGAGAGTAAATGGTTACTATATAGACCATTACGCCTCTTTGTTTGAGTCACATAATATATTAAGAACCACAGAATTTGTTATTTGACTTGAAGAGTTAGATAGCTAACCATAAAACTGGAAAAGAGAAGAGGTAAATCACATATCTGCTTAAAGAATTCAGAATGTCATATGACAATTCATTTCTTCAATGGCTTTTTTCAAAAAAAACAATGTTTCCCAATTTTAAAAAAAATTAAATACTCAGAAATATTCAGAAGGTAACATTCTTCCCCTGTGTCCTATATAATTCACCATTTTCTCTATACTGCTATTAAACAGGTAAAAATTATGTATTGGGTTGTTGGAAAAGTCATGACATATTTTTGGAATGAAAAACATAGAAAAATACGTCATGACTTTTCTGACAACCCAATACATTGAAAGGTTGCTGACTATCCATTTGGATTTAAAAGCTTACTCTCCCAGGAACAAATGTATAGCCAAAATAAGCATGTGTGTACTTTGGTCCTGTGTATTTTAACAAACTTCTACATAAACATTTTCTATGAGAAAACAACTTAAGACATTTTCAATGTTAGCATTACAAAACCTTAATGAATTTTCCGTGACTGAAAGAGTGCAAAAGTTTAGAATACGAATTTGAAATCTTATAAAAGTTTGAAAGTGTCTTATTCCAATTGAACCATGTGGGAAAAAGACGAAGACTTCAGGGAAAAGGAGTCACCTTTCCTAAAGTCAGAAAAGCAGCTTATAAACTGAATTGTCAAGATATGGTCATTTTTATTTTTTTTCCCTCTGATAATTGAATAATTCTCTTAGGAAATAGGTATTTCAAGAATTAGGTATTCTTAAAAGCAAAAATTACATGTGACAGGACAAGTCCAACACTATCAGTTAAGCTAAATAATCTGGATGTTTACAAAATAATAAAAATGATCAAAAATGCTATAATAATGATATACTTTATAATTATCTTGTCAAGATGAACAGATGTTAAGTTGGATTCTCTCAGTTATTTCTATTTATATGTTTGCTTTTTTGTGAGGTAACATTGGTTTATAACATTATATAAGTTTCATGTGTACAACATTATAATTCAACATCTGTATATACCACTAAAAGTCCAATTTCCATCCATCACCATATATTGCTCTCCCCCTTTAGCCATTTTGCTCTCCCTCCACCCCCTCTCGCCTCTGGTAACGATCAATCTATTGTCTGCCTCTACGGGTTTGTTTGTGTTTTATTTGTTTGTTTTTTATTCCACATATGAGAGAAATCATACAGTATTTGTCTTTCTCCATCTACCTTATTTCACTTAGCATAATGCCCTCAAGGTCCATCCTTCCATATTGTCATAAAGGTCAAGATTTCATCTTTTTGTATGGCTGAGTAGTATTCCATTGTGTATTTGTGTACATATGTATGTGGTATATATATCACATATCTTTATCCACTCATTGGCTGATGGATACTAAAGTGGTTTCCATTATCTTGGCTATCATAAATAATGTTGTAAAGAACACTGGAGTGCATATATCTTTTCAAATTAATGTTTACTTATTCTTCAGATTAAATACCCAGAAGTGGAATAGCTGGATCATATGACAGCTCCATTCTTAATATTTTAAGGAATAACCATACTGTTTTCTAGTTGTTTATTATTATTTCTTTTTAGTTTCAGGTGTACAAAACAATGTAATAGTTAGACATTTCACCCATCACATAGTAACAACCCCCTACCCCAATCTTCTACCCCTCTGACATCATACATGTTTATTACACTTCCATTGACTCTATTCCCTATACTGTACTGTACTCCATATCCTGTGTATATATATATATATATATATATATATATAATTATAGTTGACATACAATATTATTTCGCTTCAGCTTCTGGTGTATACTGTAGTGGTCAAGCATCTACACCATCCATAAAGTAGTAAGACATGTGCCCATCTGATACCCTACAAAATCTTTACCACATTATTGATTATATTCCCCAAACTGTCTTTCATAGTCTAGTTACGTTTATTAAGAACCACACTGAAGTCTGAGGAGAAAAACACAGATTTCTTGCCATCTAAAAACTTCTACGTATTTGTGTAAATCTGTCTGCTGTTTGAAGCCATGTAAATAGACAACAACAGAAAAAGAAAGTTTTATTCAGCATACTCTTTTAATTTGAAAAAAGATTATAAAACCCTCCCCAATCTATCTATCAGTGTCAAAACTCCCTGTACTTCTTAAATTCTACTCCAGAGATTGCTTTAATAAAATTGAATATTTGACCCAAATTTAGAGATAGTCCAAAAAGTTTATAATATTAGTTTTAGACAGAACTAGCCCATCTGGTTAATAAATCATTTCAAATATTTAGCCCCTCCTTGGAGTAATTTAAGAAGACTTCCCCTCCTTGCCTCAGAAAAGTCAAAGAATGTAGTGAATGATGTCAGGCATTTTTTCACAGAAATCTCATCCATTTCTCTCTCTTTTTTCCCCCCAAAAGGTATTCAAACTAATTTAATATTTTCAAATTGATTCTCCATAATCATTACCTAAAGCCTTCCAGTTTTCCCCTGAACCAATAAATTGTGAAGCTCCATGTCAGACAAAATGCTCATTATAAGATTATACTGAGGTCACATCTTAGCTCTTGTAAGCTAGTCTCCTGACCTTTCGCACTGTTCTATCAAATTACATTATCAAATTGGATTGGCTCTGAGCATTCAAACTTAATTACATTATGTTGATATTTATATAGTCATTCCTTGGCCCAGGTCAGTAATTTGGTTGAACATTACTTGATCATTCACAGTGAGAGTTTAAGGTCTGTACCCAGAAGTATATCCCTAGTAATTTTCTCATGCTTTCTAAAATAGTCTCAAATCAGGATTACATCAGCCAGGGAACTTGCTTTAAAGAGAACGTATCTATTCTCTGTTTTTGAAATGGAGTTTAACCACTTTAGAGATTGGAATGTGGTCCATTGCTATCTATTAATGGCTCTTTATCATTTGTGCTGATTAAGGTGTTCTACATCAATACAAAGTTGTAAAGTCATTTTTATTACCCACAATGGCTTTTAGGAGGTGAAGTGATTTACTAAGAAAATATGTCTTGATTAGAGCTTGGAATAAAAGTTAATATTGGAAGGTCATGATCAAATAAAACTTTATGTATGGGATAGGATAAAGACTTTACATTGCTCCTTACCTAACATGTATGGAAAGATGGGAAACATATCCTAAATAAAGGACATGGGAATGAGACAGGGATCATTTGGAAGAGGTAAGACTAGGAAACCTCAGACTCCAAGTATAGAGTGGTTAGGGGCAATAGGAATGCAAAAGACGGATTCTTAACATTACACGTGTGGTGTGACTAAAAGTAAATCATAATGTAAATTATCTTTATGAGTAGATGTTTTTACCTTTGCCTTCTCTCTCTATGTCTGTCTCTCTTTTCCCAATCATCCACTTCCTTTTCCTTCCCTTTCATCCTTCCTTTTATTTTGTATGCAAGAATAAAAAAAAGAGATGATAAACAGAGAACTGACTCTGGGTGGTGAACTCACAATGTGACATATAGATGATGTGTCACAGAATTATACTCTTGAAACCTACGTAATTTTAGTAACCATTGTCACTCAAATAAATTTTAGTAAAAAAAAAAAAAGAAATAGTGTAAAGTACCCACAACAGACATAAAGGCATTTAAATAGAAGAGATCAAGAGTCTTTAGTAATTTCCAAAGTTTTAGGAGGAGGGGTCTACAGTCATCCATAAACTATGAAAATGAGGATACAAACTCATTTCAAGTTTATGTGTATAACCTATAAGAAGTTGAAATATAGTTTAACCAAAGCCAAGAATCTACTAAAATACAATGTACGGTCCTAAAACAAAAGCAACAGCCTGTTTATGGCATCCTTTACCAGATTTTTATTTCTTATGTAGTATGTTGCATAAAGCTGGTTTTAAGTGTTAGCAGCTGTTGCACTCTGCATGCCCAGGTGAAGAGCAGATTGTTTGACAGTGTTTCATTCATTCATTGAACAAAAGCTTTCTCAGTAACAACCAAATAATATAGGCCCATGCTAGGCTATTGATAATCTAGAAGAGAATTAGACATCAGTTTTTCCCTAGTAATTAACTAATTATAAGTAATGGTTTTTCATGATCAACTGGTACTTACCTAACCCTTAGCTCCTACTTTAATCTGGGACTGATAAAGGTTTAGGGAATTTTCAGTCATCTTGAAGAGGATACCATAAAACTAGCCTACAGAATTTCTAGTGGAGAGGAACTGCTGGGAAAACAGATTTACCTTACCTTTCTGAGTAACTAAGAAATTTCAAAGGACATGCTGAGGCTAAAGCACACCTACATTAGCACTCTACTAACCAGAGAGAGCTGTGGCTTTTCTTCTCCAATGCAATTTTATAAGACAGCCCTAGTAGTTTCTTGAAATAGGTAGAAGTCACATGGCAATTCACAACCTATACTGCTGGTGTTAGGGTATCTTTTCACTTAGAAGACTAATTCAGGCTTTAAAGCAATTGGGGTTATCTTTTGCTCTCCCTAAACACTCAACTTTTCCATCACTGTTAAGAGTAGCATTCTCTCTTCAGTTTTAGGACCATCCTGATACTCAAATATCAATGATGGCAATTACGAATCTCACTACTGAAGACCAAGAGAACAAGTGGGATATCCAGGGTGAAGAAGGATTCTAAGCCTCCAATTTTATGCTCTCCCTTACAGCTACTCTGGGCTATAAGACTATCACAGGGAATCAAATTTTTGAAGGAGACAGATACGTTTCTTACCATGCACCTCTCCTCCTAGCAGAATAATACTGATGGTTCTTTTTTTTCACTCTCTGAAATTTTCTCTGTGCTACATCCACTCCTTCCAATATGATTCTGTAGCATCTGCCAATCTAGATAAAATTCTTGCTCACTACTACAGAGATGATGCCCGTGGTTTTCATCTTGGGTTCCTTTGGTTTATGTACATTATTTCAGCATGAGTTTAAACTGAGAGGAAAGGAAGTGTGGTCACAGTGTTTCATTAGGAGTAATGTGGAAAGTGAGATGGTATTTCTAGAGGTAGCTTAGAGTATAAATGAATATTTTTTGATCTCCCCAAGAAATCTTTCATTTCTATAAGGATGATAGAGTTTCAGAGCTATAAGATTCAAAATTACCCAATCCAGCAGTGTTGTTTTAAAATTAGGTAAACTGAAGGATATCTGTTCAAGATGGCAGAGTAGGTAAATACTGTGTTTGCTTTTTTTCACAACCATATCAAAATTACAAATAAACTACAGAACAACCATCATTGAGAATCATCTGAACTCTAGCCGAACTGAAGTCCTACAACTGAGGACATACAGAAGAAGCCATCTTGAGATTGTAGGAGGGGCAGAGATGGGGAATGGGATGGTCCCATACAAGCATGTGATTGCTAAAAATTAAGAGGGAGGGCCAGCCAAGTAGCACATTGGTGAGGAGTTGGCTTGGAATGCCAGCTCTGAACAGCAGGGCCCAGGTTTGGATCCCACATATGAAGGCCAGTGACATTAAGATGTCACATACAGCTAAGATGGTGAACAACAGCTCCACCTGGAGCTGGGCTGCGGTGAGTTACCAGCATCAACGTAAGCTGCAGCCCCTGCTGCAGTGGGCTGCCATAAGCTACAGTGAGTGGCCGGCAGCCGGCATGAGCTGCCATTAGCCACTGTGGGCAACTGTCCAGTGGCCGGCGAGTGACTTCCTCACCCGGGAAAAGTGCAATGACAAAACCAACATGGGCCAGTGAAGCGACATCCTCCACAACTAGACCAAAGAACAAAAGGACAGCAACTTGTTTGCTCCCCTCCCCCGATTCCCCAATGGAAGCTTAAAAAAAAAAATCAGATGGATATCTTGGTTGCAGATCTTCCCCACTGGGGGAGCTGAGGGATTCCAGCCCTATACCGAGCTCCCCAGTCCATGGTTTCAGTGCTGGCAGGAGAAGTCCTCAAAACTTCTGCTGTGAAAACCAGCAGGGACTGTGGCTGAGTCAGAGGAGAGTGGCTGGAGTCCCAGGCGCTCCTCTTAAAGGGCCACCCACAAACTTACTTGCTGACAGGCTCACTCGCTCTGAGCTCCAGTGCTGGGGCAGCAGCTTGAAAGGTGTCAAGGACATACAGGGAGGAACTGAATTTTCTGGCTTCAGAGCAAGGGATGGGAGGACAGCTCTCCCAGACAGAAGGGCTGGTAGAAGCCACTATTCCTTTGTTGAGCCCTCCTGCAACCCTGCATGCAGATGTGGGCAGGCACCATATCAGAGTTTCCATCAACCGGGCTGACAGTAATCACACTGCTCTTGTGATTCCTTCAGACACTACACCACCAAACTTGTGGGCCCACCCAAGCTGCTTTCAGTGGGTTTTCCATACAAACAGTGTCTCTTGGCTCATATCTCTAAAAGGTTCACAAATCCAAACGAGCAGCATCTGGCCTCGGCATGCTCTGGACTCGGTTAGAGGCTAACCCTCTCCCAGGGACCTCCAAGTCCACTGTGGTTGGTGGCCATATGCAGATTGCTTTGTGGCTCATGCCAGGTGGCCCCAAGCAGGGCACAGTCTGCTGCTGAACTTGGCAGTGGTGTCCTCCCAGGAGGCCTTGGGATGGCACATCTGGTAGCCAGCTTTGGACTGAGACAGAGCATCAACTGGCTTCCTCTAAGCATGGCACACCCAAGGGCAGATTAGGTGGTACCAGAGCACTGCTGTAGTGAATTGTGGTCCATAGGATCAGCCCTTGCATAACAGCCATTCCTCACAACCAATTAGCCCAAAGGTCAATCCCTCCTATTGATGTGCAAAGAGCATCCAAGGTTTAACTACAACATAAGGGCACACACAACCTACAAAAGGAACTTACCTGGAGAACCTGGCTCAGGTAACCAGAGAGACTGCACTATTGAGCCACACAGGACACCTACTACATAAGGCCACTCTACAAAGACTGGAAGACAGAGCAGCCCTATCTGACACATAGAAACAAACACTGGACACAGTCAAAAATGGGGAGACAAACGAACTTGTCCCAAATAAAAGAACAGAACAAAGCTCCAGAAAAATTACTAAACAAAATGGAGACAAGTATTCTACCAGTTGCAGAGTTTAGAACACTAGCTATAAGGATGCTCAATGATCTCAGGGAGAACTTCAGCAGAGATAGGATACATCATAATTAAAATGCCAAAGGTTAAAAACAAAGAAAGAATCTTAAAAGCAGTAAGAGAGAAAAGCAGTTAGTTACCTACAAGGGAGCCCCCATAAGACTCTAAGCTGATTTTTCAACAGAAACTTTGCAGGCCAGAAGTGACTGGCATGAAATATTCAAAGTGATATAAAGCAAGGATCTACAACCTAGATTACTCTACCTAGTAAAGCTATCATTTAGAATCAAAGGGCAGATAAAGAGCCTCCCAGACAAGAAAAAACTAAAGTAAAGGAGTCCATCAACATCCAACCAGTAT
Source organism: Aselliscus stoliczkanus (assembly GCA_033961575.1). Classification (NCBI taxonomy): domain Eukaryota; kingdom Metazoa; phylum Chordata; class Mammalia; order Chiroptera; family Hipposideridae; genus Aselliscus; species Aselliscus stoliczkanus. The sequence continues at coordinate 65,610,200 of CM066734.1, read as the reverse complement.
TACAAGGAATGTTAGAGAGACTTCTTTAAGGTGAAAAAAAAAAAAAGATAAAAATATGAGTAATAAAATGGCATTAACCACATATCTACCAATAATTACTTTAACTATAAGTGGGTTTAATGCTCCAATAAAAAGACAGGGTGCCTGCAAGAGACTCACTTCAGATTGAAATACACACACAAACTGAAAGGAAAAGGATGCAAAAGGTATTTTATGAAAATGAAAAAAAAAACAACCAAAAACTAAGGTAACAATACTTATACTAGACAAAATAGACTTTAAAACAAAGACAATAACAAGAGACAGAGAAACACCCAGTAATCCCACTTCTGGGTATTCTTACAAAGAAACACAAAACGATACTTCACAGTGACATGTGCATCCATATGTTCATTGCAACATTCTTTATAATGACCAAGATGTGGAGCCAGCCTGGGCACCTGAGCCTGGAAGAATGGATAAAAAGTTGGTGATACATATATACAATGAAATATTGCTCGGCTTTGGAAGGGAATGGGTTCTTTCCATCTGCAGTGACATGGATGGACCTGGAGGGTATTGTGCTGAATGGAGTATGTCAGACAGAGAAAGACAGATGCAATGTGATTTCACCTATATATGGAATTGGAAGCACAAAATAAACAAACAAAACATACAAACTCGTAGATACAGACAACATATTGATGGTTGCCAGATGGGAGGGGGATTGGGGCAATGGGTGAAAAAGGAGATGGGATTAAGAAGTACAAATGCATAGTTACAAAATAGTTATGGGGATGTAAAATAAAGCATAGGGAATATAGTCTATAATATAGTAATAGCTATGGATAGTGCCAGATGGGTACTAGTCTAGTGAGGGAGGTCATTTCTTAAATTATGTCTTAAATTATATAAGTGTCTAACCACTATGCTGTACAACTGAAATTAATATAAATTAATATAAAATAATATTGAATATAGAGCAAATTGAGCCTAAGAGAAGTTAAGTAATTTGCCTACAGTAATACAACTTATTCAGGACTAGCAAGAATTTGCACAAGGAGGGAAGAATCTGATGTTACTTCCACTATACAATAGGCCCCACCCCCTTCCAAATTCTGCTAACCACAGTTAATCTTTGAAACTGTCTGTAGTTATCTGCACCCAAAGTAACAGACGCTGATCACATTCCTATTCCCAGTTGTTGAGTATTTATTTATTGCTCAGCAGTTAAATTTATAGGTTGTTCTTTCATATAGAATGCAACTCAATAGTCTTCATTTCATAAAAAGTATATCCTTTACTATTTATATTTAGAAGAAATATGTATCCTGCTCTCCCTCTTCCACATATTAAACTGTAAATGGCTCGATTGCAGGAATACGTGTTTCCAGCTACTTCTTCCGGGCACTACTCTGAACAAATTGTTGTGTACGCTCATGAAATGCTGGGGTTTGACTGATAAGAATTTTCCTTGTGTTTTTTCTGTCTAATGATATTAAAACTGAGTTCCCAATTTGTACCTGTGGTGATTTACTGTTCCTGCTCCAACTGTAATGGTGGAAAACGCTTTTCCACTACCATTTAATTAGCCCAGAATCCGAGGAGAAATTAGTCTTAAAAAATGTACCAGCAGAGAAAAGATTGAGAGCAGCTATAAAGAACTTTACACCGAGACTGGACAACTTTAATAGCACAGCATTGGTATTAAACACTATCAATAATAGGAGTAATCCTTTACCATAAAAGAGGTAGAAGCAGACGTCGTTAGCTTTTTTGAGGGCCTGCACTCCCTATTGTTGTAATGGAGAGGCTGGTCTAGCGCATTTGAAATATTCATCCTCCAAAGGATGTCATCAAAAAGAGTGGCCCTGAGGATGAATGGCATGCTGACAAATATTCCAAAATAAATGAGAAGTAATCTCAAAACAATGAAGTCAAGTCTGGCTTGCTTAACCGCATATGGCTCATCATAACATAGCTTAATTTTTCTAAGTCCCCAAGCACCCAGCACAATATCTAATCCTTTTAAAAATATCAAGCATATTTGGGATTATTTTCCTGCATTTCATAATGTTGATATGACCTCATCTGGAATGGTTGAAAAATGATGGTAACAGCTCAGGGCTGATGTACTATTACAAATAAACAAGAGTTAACAATATTAAAAAAGTCTAAGTACAATAAACTATCAAATATTGAAGCCACACAAAATGAAACAGATACTTTGGTATGTTTTAGAACTGCATAGTGATTTTGAGTCATAGTATTAAAAAAAAAAACTTGATAAATTATGGATCTTTGAGTTTTCCAACTGACTATGTAAGTGAAGATACCTCTAAGAAACGAATATTTTCAAGCAAATACAACAGAATTTGTTTTTTATCTGGAAGTCAAAATGTGTTGAGCTCTTTATAAAAAAAGATGACTTTTGCCTTTATGTTCTTTAGTTTTCTCTTTAATAAAGGGAAAAATTAGAGACAACCCTTGGATATCACACAAATCAAAATGATGTAGCCTATCATATACATCTCTGCTTCTCGGGAGTGTGAATGAAAATATACAAACAAATTTTCAATACTAGATTCATCATAATGTTTTCAGTTTGATTTTAACAAATCAGAAAGTCAATCATGATAAATTCAAATATAAGAATATACAAGCCACATATCTAAAATGAGGTGAAAAACATTTATTTTCACAGCACATGGAAGTAAAGTAATTTTATTTTTTAAATTATACAAATACTGATTTAGACAACCTAAGAAATCAAAGTCATTAATAACAATTCTTTTTCTTTAAACAAACTGAAGAAACTTGAAAAAAAAACAATCAATGGAAACTAAGGAAAAAGCAAAACTATTTTTGACTAAACTAAACTTCACATATGTACTAAGACATAAATCAATTTTAAAATCTTTATTATAGAGAAGAGTGATCACTCTCTATATCTACCAAGGCGATAATGCCAGGTGGCTAGAAACAAGAGTTCTGGTGTACTTTTTAGATTTCTTAATTTCAAGAATGAAAGATATTTTTACTGTGAGAGTATTTTATAGAATGTGTTGTGGAGAGCAATGTGTTTCACTAGTGAATCATTTGAATACTTAAAATTTTATAATTTAAGGTAGTCTGACACTTGTTCATTTTACACCAATGAAAAAAATATCACAGTATTTCAAATTTTCCTTTTAAAATATATAACCAGAGAGATAATCATTAGAAAAATATTATGTATAGCTATATAGTAGACGTGAGTTGTTGGCAAGACAATTTCTCCTATTATTTCTCACTCGATCCTGTCTGAATGCCTCTCTTTTTACAGAAGAGAAAATGGAGACTTTCTGTCAGCAAACGACTTTGCTTTCTATTTCTCTGAATAAAGCCATTCTCTACTTGTAGAGTAAACCCTGTTCTGTCTCACTAATTCACATGCATTGCTCAAACATTTGTCATCTCTCTTCCATATCATCTTTTTGCTTTCTATATTTACAGTTCCATCAACACAAAAATAATACAATTGTTGTGTAATTTCTCCCATCTAAAAAAACAAAACAACATTGAATGACTCCATTTCCTGCTCTCAGCCATAACCCATAACCTATTATTCCTTTACCTGTGCAGCAAATTTCCTTGAAAGACATATTTACATTTGCTGTCTCTAGTTTCTCTCTTCCTCTTCTCTCTCTATTTACTCAAACTTTAACCTCTGTCACTCCACCAAAACTGTTCTTCTCCAGGTCAGCACGAACTTAATTGTTGCCAAATCCAAAGGTCAATTTTCAGTCCTACCTTGCTTGACCAGTTAGCACCAATTGACATGGCTAATCTTTCCCATTTCTTGTTACTTGCTCTTTGCTAGACTTTTTGAATACCACACTCCTGATTTTTCTCCTACCTCACACTGGTTCTCCTTCTCAGAATCCATTACAGGTTCCTTCTATTTTCCCCAAACCTTTTAATATTCTAGTATTCTCTAGCTCAGTTCTTGGCCTCTTCTCACTTTCATCCATATTCACTCTCTTGGTAAACATAGGAAGTCTTATAACTTTAAATGCCAAGTAACTTCACAGAACTTTACCTCAGCCCAGACCTTTCTTCTCCACGCCAGGCTCACAGACCCAGCTCTTAGACATCTCAAATTCAACATCTCTGAAACTAAACTCCTGATCTTCTCTTCCAAATACATCCCAAACTTTGCCTCTGCCTTTTTAATTGATGGCAACTCCATTCTACAGTTGCTCAGGACAAAAACCTTGGAGTCATCTTAAAATCCTCTTTCTGTCTCAATATATCTGCCAGCAATTGCTGTTGGTTCTACCTTCAAAATGCATTTATAATTGAACGCTTATCATCTCCAATTCTACTACCTTTGTTTCTCACTTATAAAAATGCAATAGTCTCCTAACTGATAAACAGTCCAGTGTGGCCGGGCATGTGGGTGAACGGACAGAGAGGATATCAGAGGGAAACGTTAAGAGATAGATACCTATAGAGCTTTTTAGGTAAAGATAAGAAGCTTGGATAAATTTTATGCTACTATGATGAGAAATTTCAAGCATTTTAAATAGGAAAATGAAATGGTCTGACCTGAATGAAGGATGAATAGTATAGGAGCAACGGTAAAATAAAGATGTTAGATAGGAGGCATTTCAGTAGACCAGGGAGAGATGATGATAGTGGATACAGAAAGGCAGATTCGGGACTGGGGAAGAGACCACAAGGCTTGTTGTTGGATGTAGCATAACTACTGGGTTCTTAGCTTAAGAAACCTGGTAGATGGTAAAATTATTTTACTAAGTTAGGGGTATTTATTTACTATAATTGTGGGAACTTCAAACATATAATCCAAACACTATTTACTGTTATTTAAATATTCTATAGATTTTTAACCATATAAACTTGTAAAAGTTCAATAAAAATTGATATTTAAAAAATTATTTCATATATCCAATAACACTTTTTTCCTTCAACATTTATTCCTTATGATGTTTTGGTCATATTAATAAACTACTTCCCACAAGCTTAGAACCATAGAGTGGAAAGTGTCCATAATATTTACTGTTTCCCAAATATTTGGCTAACCTATGGGCTAAAAATTCTAGGGAAAGGAAAGTTATCTACCCCAGGGACTCAAGCACTGAACTCAATTTTTAAACTTAGCTAATCATTAAAGCACTTTTCCTTATATTGAGCCAAAATCTACCTCCTAGAGAAATTATCTAATAGTCCTGATTCTGCCATCAGTGGTAAGTAAACAGCATCTAATCTAGGGTGAACAATATTTGTCACTTTTGGCAACACTTTAATTCTTTGGCTCAGAGCAGACATTGCTAATTGATCAATATACCCATTCTTGCTGAGTCAGCAATGACCTCAGAGTCACAGTCAATACATTATGTGTGGCAGCCACTACGAATCAATAGAAGATAAAACCTAAGCCTTCCAAATAAAAAAAAAAAAACATTTATTGAGTACTTATTATGTTTCTGTACTCAAGAAATTCACAGTCTAGATGTGTATGTAGATGATTATGAAAACAACCTCATAAATACTACACAAGAGGAAGTACAAAATACCATGAAAGCACAGAAAGACCCCCTGGCCTGGATTAATCAATATAAGGAAGAGTTGCCTCCTTGCTAACAGCCCTTTAGTTAGATATTGGATTGTTGGAAAAGTCATGACACATTTTTGCAGTGACATAGAAAAAATACGTCATGCCTTTTCCCACAACCCAAAAGATATTCTATATTCTTGTTTTCTTTCTCCAGGCTACATGTCCTTAGTATCTTCAAATTCACATGCTAAAAGAATATGTTAATGAATATTAGGAAAAGATTTCTAACTAAAAAGCGTTTATGATTTACACATAATTTACATTAGAAGACAGTTGAGAAATGACTACAGAGTTCTAATGCAAAAATATAAATCAGGAATTGTATACTCAGTACCAGACAAAATAGACTGTAAAACAAAGGCTATAACAAAACAAAGAAGGACCCAGTAATTTCATTTCTGGGTATTTATCTGAAGAAACCCAAAACACTACATTGGAGTAGAATCCATATGTTCATTGCAGCGTTATTTACAATAGCCAAGATATGGAAGCAACCTGGGTGCCCATCAATGGATGAATGGATAAAGAAGAGGTGGTACATGTATACAATGGAATATTGCTCAGCCATAAAAAATAATAAATCTTGTCATCTTGCAACAACATGAATAGACCTAGAGGGTATTGTGCTGAGTAAAGTAAGTCAGACAAATAAAGATAAATGTCATATGATTTCACATATATGTGGAATCTAGAGAACAAGAAAAATGAGCAATCAAAATAGAAATAAGAATCATATGACTTCACTCATATGTAAGATATAAAACAGAAAGCAACAAAGGAACAAGACAAACAAAGAAACAAAAACTCATAGACACAGACAACAGTTTACTGGTTACCAGAGGGTAACGGGAGAGGAGGATGGTAGATGAGGGTAAAGGGGGCCAAATATATAGTGATGGAAGGAGAACTGACTCTGGGTGGTAAGCACACAATGTGATATATAGATGATATATTATAGAAATATACACTTGAAATCTATGTAATTTTACTAACCATTTTCACCCTAATAAATTAAATTAAAAAAAAAAGACACAGCAAAAGAGAAACAAGCTCATGGATACAGAGAGCATTTTGATGGTTGCTTGATTGGGGAGGGATTGGGGAAATGGATGAAGGGGGAAGGGATTAAGAGGTAGTTAAAAAATTGGTAGTTACAAAATAGTTATGGGAATGTAGAGTATAGTATGGGGAATATAGTCAGTATTACTGCAATAAATATGCATGGTATCAGATGGGTAGTGGGTATACTAGGATGATCACTTCATAAGTTAAATAAATGTCTAATCACTGTGTTGTACACCCAAAACTAATATAATATGTCAACTGTAATTAAAAGATAATGTTTTAAAAACAAATTGTATACTCAGCCAAGTGTTTCTTCATCTATAATCAAAAAAGAGACACTGGCAGCTATGCAAGAGATTAGGGAATTTAGTCCATGGAAGCTTTTTTAAAAAAAATACATAAACATACAAACTGACAATGAAATCTAACCAACCAAAAAATTAATCAGAAAATCTGAATAATGGAAAATAGTGATAAATCAGATATATCTAATAGTGAGTACTGAATCTATTTCAATATGGAAATTAAGTGTGTATAGGTTTTATAAAATAATACTTGTGTCTTTTTTCTGGTAGGGAATCAGAGGACCCTTTGAGTAGTTGAAATAGTCAAAAACATTGATGCCAAGCACCTATGGTTGTGGCTACTTTTCTTAAATTTAGAGGTAACATTTTTTAATAAAAAACAATCAGTGTCAATAATTTCTTCATTTTATTTCTGTTTTCTTTATTTTGGTTACATTGAAGTAAAAATTAAATAAATGTTTCCTATCTTTATATGAAAATGTATTACATCACCCCGTTTTCAAAAATCATTTCTTTCTGACTAGCTATCTAACTGTCTTGCTTCCTTTCTGCACATATATTGAGAGATATAGATGTGGAATATATTCAGAGAAGGTGGATAATGATGGAAAGTCAGATTTTTAGTCTTATTTGAATGTTTCTCCTGAGCATATATAATTTTTTTATAATAACAGTAAAGTAAGTAGCATAAAAAGGATAGTTTAAAAATCTAAATTTTAATTTTAGTCTTATTTATTATCTGAATATCTTCATAATTCCATCTGTAAAATAGGGATACTATCACAGATTGTTGTGACCTTTAAACAAATTGATATATGTAAAATACTCTCTAAACTGTTAAGCATTTAATATTCATACGTACATATATACACATCATGTGATGTAATATCATTATACATAACATAATATTATATATTATATACAATAATATTATATATATGTTGTATATCATTTCATATTATATATTAATGTAGTTATATATTATGTATTAATATTATATTAATATAATATATGGGACACTACACTTCAGTAGCAATAATTTCTCACAATATATTAATATAATTATTCTGGAATAAGTAATAACAGACTAAAGTATAAGGAAAATTAAATACAAGTCAAAATACAAAGCTGGTATAATGGCTATTAGATAGGAAAACACTGATACTATTCATCCATCATTCAAATACAATTAGCTGGTAAGGTGTATTTTTCTTTTATGACTAGTTATCATAATTAAGTATATTAGGGAAGAAAACCCAAGATGTATCAAATAAGATTTAGTCTTCATTAATAACTTTTCAACCTGAAAGGGCCTAAATTTTCCTAATTATAACAGAATTTTCTATCGGATTAAATTTTTATCTCAGAAATACCAGTCACTTCCAAACAAAATATTTTTAAATTACAATTTTTAATCATGAAGGAGTTCAACTGATTTCTGTTATATGTTAACATAGGGACTAAGAGAAATATTGTTCTGCATCTCTGATAGTTGAAATCCTTTTCAACCTTCCCTGTAAACAAACCTCTAATTGTTAAGACACTGTAGATTATCATTGCAGATCATTAGGAAATTTTGATAAAATATTGCAAAGAAAATATAAATACATTTTCAGCTAGTTAAAAAATAACCAGAATCTGAACAGATAGAAACTTTATCTAAGCACAGAATTGTTATGGAAATTAACACACTTCTGTTTTTCAAATTTGATTTTTTTAGCATATAATGTAATTTTCTTTTAAAAGCTATTTTAAGAGGTTTCTTTTCTTCTTAGTGGATGACCTTTACCCATCCAGTTGAGTTAAATAATCTACCAAATTACTGAGCTCAAATTATTTCCAAAAGAAATGTTCAGCATGCCCAAATTTAAAACTAGATTAATTCATCCCCCATACTTTCTGGAGAATATTAACCTTCACTGCTGAGAAGATTCTGAACTCAGTTCTGCATCTTAATTTATGTTTGATCTGAACAAACAATTATAAGCAGCAATAGATTCAAACATGGAAATTGTAAAAATGTAATTGCTAGAAGCAGCACACAGAGGATAAATAAATTGAGTCCTATAAGAAAATGTCAGGGAAAAGCAAATGATAGTTACTTCTTCATATGCTACAGTTCTGGGCTTTTTTTTTTTTTTTTTTGGAGGGAGGATCTGATATAGTTCGTTGGTTGATAGTATTTTAATCAATTGTCTGATGACACAATGGAAAGAAAAAACCCAGGAACCTTTTAACACAGGCAAAAATTAGAATAAACCTAAAATATTGGAGCTTAGCTACTTGAAAATTCTTGCAGCATTTGGAGTTAGAGAACAGGCTTTAGCAAGAAAACATTGTCAAACAGCCTGTGGAAAACCAACCAAAAAGGAGGATTCCTTATCAGAAATGTTGTAAAAAGAATTCTTGTATTGAGAGCTAAAGTCCATTTAGTTATTTGGTCAACAATCTTCATGAACATTTCATTATCAACACAAAAATTTAACATAAAAAATTTAACATAACATAAAATTTAAGTTAATTCAATACCACACATTTTTGCTTACAATTTGACAAAGGATAATGTTTATGGTTGGCAAGATCTTAGTGAAATTGACATTAAAAAATTATGATGTAACTGATGTAACTGATGTTATGGGGTTAAATCATAGAAATGATTAGATACATGTAAGTTCCATACAAATGTACAGGAGGGAAAATGAACATCCGTCCTCTTAGTATATCTGTGTTCCTAGAGTCCTGTGGTAATACAGGAAAAATAGAAGACAGTCTGACTGTTAGAAACTTAGTAGAATGTATACGCTTCACTTTGCCCACTGGTATACCTAAGAAGCCATCAAAGCACTTGCAATATCAGGATATAGGAGCACATTCTTATTAAAGATTTTATAAATCAAAACCAGATTTTTCTCATTGTAATGAGAGAAAAGATTTTCTTAACAGAAAATCTGTTCTTTTCTCAAGCCATTTAGTTCAAACCCATTTCCTTATTACTTCCAGCACCATAGCAACTGGTGAGATTACCTGGTTTTGATTTATGAAAGCATTGGCCCAATGTGACATACAGCACCTATTCATGAATACTAAAAAAAATATTTCCTGATGTGCTTGATTTTCTTGACATCTTGTCCCCTAAGGTTTCATGTGTGCTGTCACCAAATGCCATCATCAATAGAACTGAAGAATGCTGATTCTGCATAATATCCAATACATCAATATGTGCATGGGTTTTCAAACTTACACTTTTAAAAGATGGATTTGTTTTCCTCAGTGAATCTTATGCAGAGCCCAATATACAGAAGACATGAAAGTGGAGCTCATTTGTCAAAAGCAAAGTGAAAAACCAGCACCCTTCATGTTTAAGATCCCAGTTTTTTCCTGGTAAAATTCTAAGATGTATCCACTGAATCTTAAGTTCGAAAACAACTCAGTAAGAACACCACAGAACTGGGGAAAAGGTAAGACAAAACGTTCTAGGACAAGAGGAGATAAAAAGGTATCAGAGACAGAGAAACTAAAGGGCTACACACATGTCATTTTATGGGCCTTCTAGAACTAAGATGCTGGCAATCTAGGTTTGCCCTTGGGAGCAAAATGTGAGGCCCGCGAGAGACCTCTTTTTGGGTCCTTTGATGTCAACTTTTCATTTAACTGCCAGTTTCTGGGGAAGGGAAGGAAAGCAAAGAAAACACTTAAAATTTTTAAATGTTGCAGATGAATATACAAATATATATTATATATAAAAATATATATATTCTTTAAATTTTCATAGAAATATTACATTTATTTTGATATACAATTATTAATATTGGTGAGTTACTAAATATGAATTCAAACTTAATAATTTTTCCTTTTATAAAATAGTTAGCCTGGTCATTTAGTAGGTAACTTTAGAATTGTTTAAGTCCCTAGATTTTTGAAACTACTTTACCTATTCTCCCTTAATTGCCTGGACATAAATAATGGTTTTCCTTGATTTAAATACATGCAATTCTTATCCTATCAGATTTGTCATTAAAAGCAATTTTGCAGCAGAACAAGGAGTGTAAAGATTGTTATTTAAGTGGTTGCATAGTGCAAATAGAGATTATGAATGTATTTTTAAAATCTAGGAACAAACAAAAAATCTAGACACATATTACATGAAATAATTTAAATTTTTCCTTTGTTGCAAAAGCAAGAAGTATGCCTTCCTTCATTTTTCTAATTTTTTGATTAAGCCAATTTCTCTGCTTTGTGTTCCGTCATAACCACACTGAATCCCTTTGTAGCCACAACAGCTAACAGAAGAAAAGGCTATGAGAAATCAGTCTCCCCTTACACAAGATGTGTGTTTGATTTTGGAAATTAGCTTCCCATAGCATTTAATGAGATAAATGGTATTAGTTTAAAAAGTTTCATAAAAGTGCCACATGGGTTAATTAGACATTTGTGAACAGAATTGGGGATCCAACAATCATTTATAATGCTATTATGTTTCAAATTGATATATTAATGAATGATGCAACATTATAATTTACAAATCAGTCCTATTTGTTTGTAAGAAACAAACAAGAATCTCTCAAACGCCAATATAATCTATAGACTATTTTGTTGCCTTTTAACAAGTTCACAAGATTACTTGACTCCTCTGATAACACAGTGATGAATGGTAATTTTCCCTGAATTGTCGTAAAGACACCAGAAATCTGGGTATTTCTTTCTCTTTTTTTTAATCTTTAGTTTCTGTGATTTTTCTGAAAAAGTATTTTGACTATTTCCCATAGAGATAGCCTAAAATCAAAGGATAAAAATTGCCTCTCAAAAATTATTCAAGAATGAGAGCCCAAAGATTATCCTATCCTCCAGGTCACACAGTCCAAGTTACATGATGCATAATCTGAAATACTCCATTAGATGATGAAAAATGCACCCTTTTCATTTTCCTTTATATCAGTTAGGCATACTACATTATGCTTCTAAAAATAACACTCCATATTTTTAAAAGTATATTTAATGCTACAGAAGCAGTGTACTTTCCCTAATATACTTGGCCTATCTGTGCCCTAAGAACTGAGTTGTCCTAAAAACCCAAATACACACATTTAATAATTCAATTAAGACACTAACACAATTAATGCATGCTATGAGTGCATAGTACTAAGTTAAAGAATAATTTTAAAATAGTATAGGAAAAAGAAAGCATTCCACAAATAGGTATATTTAGTAAACAGAACAAATTAAAATTGCTGAAAGAGTGGTATTTATAACAAACTTGTAAAACTAGACTAGCCATCTAAAATTTCAATTAGCTATGTGAATTAAATCACATTTTTTATTGTTATCCCTGAAAAAAAACTTTTTTACATAACGTGGTTTCCTATTTCTAACATGCATATTTTTTGTATTTAAATAGATGTCTGCATTTATTATAGTATTATTATATGTTTTTCCCTCTGGTAAACTGTTAATTACATACCACCTGAGGATCAATAAAATACAGTACATATTTATGTTTTGGATTTTATTTTAGGGCAAACACTAGTTTACAATTTCCTTATACTTTTACACATCTTTGAAAAATAATGTCCCTTTTAGAATGGCCAAAACTTGGAACACTGATAACACTAAATGCTGGTGAGGACATGGAGCAACAGGAACTTTCATTCATTGCTGGTGGGAATGCAAAATGGTACAGACACTTTAGAAGACAGTCTGACAATTCTTTATAAAACTAAACATACTGTGATCCAGCAATCACATTCCTTCAAACTTACTCAAAGGAGGTAAAAACTTATTTAAGTTCACTCAAAAACCTGCAAACAGATGTTTACAGAAGGTTTGCTCATAATTGCTAAAACTTGGAAGTACGCAAGATGTCCCTCATTAGGCGAATGCATAAATGAACGGTGGTATATCCAAATAATGGAATATATTATTTAGCACTAAAATGAAAAGAGCTATCAAGCTGTGCAAACTCATGGAGGAACCTTAAATGCATATTACTAACTGAAAGAAGCCAGTATGAAAAGGCCATAGACTGTATGATTCCAACTATATGAGATTCTGGAAAACCATGGAGACAGTAAAAAGATCTGTGGTTACCAAGGGTTTGTGTGAGGGGAGAAACGATTAGGCAGAGCACAGAGGATTTTTAGTGCGGTGAAAATACTCTGTATGAAGATACATGACATTATACAGTTTTCCAAACCTAAATAATGTACACCAAAAGTGACTCATAATGTAAACTATGGACTATGAGTGATTATGATGTGACCGTGTAGGTTTAACTGTAACAAATACTCATATCCCACTCTGGTGGGAGATGTTGAATAGGGGAGGCTGTGAAAGTAAGGGTGCAGGAGGTGTATGCAATATCTCTGTACCTTCCTCTCAATTTTGCTGTGAACCTAAAGCTGCTCTAAAAACATAAAGTTTTCATTAAAAAATAATAATGCCACTCCTATAGGGCTACCACAGAAACAGGTTAAATAAAGATTGCATTTATTAATAATGTATAAATAGAACACTATACCTGCTTCTCCCTAGACAAAACTTTCCAAGATCCTAAATAGGACTATGGTATGTCTCAGACTTTGTATTATTCAGGGAATATGTTTATTTTGTAGTTGAAAACATGAGAAAAGTCCAATTCTCCATGTTGCATGTGAGAATTCCATGAAACACAGCATTCCTACAATGCTTTTCTACTATTATACATCTAAATAATTCCATATGGCAAAAATCTAGGATTCATCAAGGGATTTTTTTTTCCTTTTTTTTTTTTTTTTAATCACTGATAATTAGTGGCCAGTCCTGACTTTTCAAGCATATGAGGTCAGGCAATTAAGTTCACCAACTCATCCTAGAAAAAGTGCTACATACCTCATTGCTGAATATCACTAGAGTCACCTTTGAAATACTCCCCTTGGGAAGCTATGCACTGATATCAGCACCTAGTCCACCCTTCAAAGCAATCCTGGATCTCTTTCTGGAATAGTCATCAGAGCTGTGGTCGTAGTACCCTTGATGTCCTGAATGTCATCAAAATGTCTTCCTTTCAATATTTCCTTTATCTTCAGGTAAAGGAAGAAGTCATTGGGGGCCAGATCAGGTGAGTAGGGAGGGTATTCCAATACAGTTATTTGTTTACTGGCTAAAAACTACCTCACAGACAGTGCTGTGTGAGCTGCTGCATTGTCATGATGCAAGAGCCATGAATTGGCAAAAAATTCAGGTCATCTAACTTTTTAACACAGCCTTTTAAGCACTTCCAAATAGTAAACTTGGTTAACTGTCCAGTTGATACAAACTCATAATGAATAATTCCTCTGATATCAAAAAAGGTTAGCAACATCGTTGCAACAAATTCTAGAACTTAATTGTCAGGCCTCATAAATACATGTTTCCATATGCACACAATGTAGACGGATTATTTGATTCTCTTATTTGTTGGTATTCTGTTGCTGGTATTTTGTACATGCAATACTGTTTGTGGGAAGGCAAACAGGTTTGTTCAATGTATGATCGAGGCACTCTCTTGAAATTAATTGCCTGGCAATGAACTAGCTGGGACCAGAGTTTGCCTTCTCTCCCAACAAGGGGTGCTGTGTAAGACTTTAACTTTCCCCAAAATCTGAAGTTGCCAGGCAGCTAGCATTCTCTGTACATGATTACTAGCTGATGTCCTGGATCAGATTATTTTTCCATACTCAGATTGTTTTCTACCATTTTTGAGGTCACTTTCACATTTTTCTCACATAAAATGAGAGCACCAGGGTGGTGGACGGGTCATTTTCATGTAACATAGCCTTCTGGTGTGCCTAGCTGAGCCAAGCCCAAGCATGCGTTCTGCAGAATTCCAAGAAAACTGGGGACTTTTATCTATGATCAGCCCATGAGCTCCAGTAAGAGCCAGGTGACACTGTACTAGTGTGTGCCCCCAAAACTTTGCATCAGTGCCATCAAATATGGGGTGAGTACCACTACTTTGGGCATGTCAAAAGTATTTAACCAAGCACACCAATAAAGGGAGAGATTTGCCTAGATTTACAGCTTATAGTGAATGTAATGGTCATGTGGTCATGTGGCCTGTAAGCACGTAACAGTCATATAAGGTAAATCAGTTCTCTATTCTCCCTCTAAAACTCCTTTTAGATATACACCACACTTTTCTTATTTAGTTTTATTGTCATTTAATTTTCCTCATAATTTTCATGTTTGTTTCTTTTTTGTCTAAATTCTTCCAGATTTCCTTGATTTTCTTCTATCAGATGACATGCTGCTCTTGTCTGAGATAATTTCTTCCACCTGTAAACCTTCATGATGTCCATTTTTACCATTCAGACTTCAATTGTCCTTCTTGTATCCATTCTCATTTAAAAGTTTAAAATTATATTTTCTAATAAATGCAATTTAAAACTAAATCTTTATAAGGACAATTATAATTATCTTAAGTTTTCTTTTGTTCTTTGAGTTATCTCTAATCTCCCAGGGTTGGTTTTTCTTTTAGTTTATCTTGGTTCTTCTCTTTGATGATATTGATTGTTTTCAGATGACACATGGCCTGTTGCTGTCCATTCCTAAATATAAATGGAGTACTATGTTAGCTAGAATGTATGGAATAAGGTTTGTTTTCTTACCCATTGGGTAAGTCTCTTCTAGGTGATTGCTCTTGAATTGGAAGACCAGCTTCAATTTTTACATAAATACTTGAGCATGTCAAAAGGTAATATTTCTATAGGTTGCATGGATAAGAAACAGGAAGTCAGACACCTACACTTGCAAGAATGAGGAATAATTAATTTGGCAGTGAAGACAATTCTCTTACTACTAGATAAAATTATGTTAACTGTGTTTATTTCTCCACTTGTTTTGTTTGTTCATTTATTTGTTTGTTTGGGGTTCTTTTGGGGGGATTTTTTGTGCTTTGTTTTGTTTTTGTGGATCCATGGCAGGAGTTGACAAACAGAAGAAAACTTTATCAGAATACAGCCATGCTCATTTATTTACATATTGCCTATGGCTGCTTTCACTCTGTAATGACAGAGTTGAGTCGTTACAACACAAGACTATATGGCCTGCAAAAACCTAAAATATTTACTATAATATGTGGTCCTCTGTTTAAAAAGTTTGCCAACCCCTTGTCTAGAGTACCCTTAGCTCATCGTATCTTGATGTCAAAAATTCCAATTGCTAGATACTTGGTTTATGACAGGAAGAGGGGAAAAAGGCATCTGTCTCAGGTATTATAAAGGTATTTACTTAATAAATTACCAGGTTGATTCCCAATGGTCTTTGCATTTGTTGACTCTGAACCTGGAGCATCTCTGGACTTCCTTTGGAAGTCCCTGCTTGTCTCTGGTGTCTGCAGTATATTCCATATCAGTAAAGTGCTATCTGCTTTCTAAATAAGTCCAACTTTTATAAAATATCTGACTCACTATTGCCATACGTTATTTCTTATTTATTATCATTGTAATTGTATGCTCTGTTTTCATGAATTTTCTGATAGATCCATAAGATCTTTGGAAATAAGTGAGCTAGACTCTTATGCTCAAGCTATCATCTAATACATAAAGCTTCAAAAAAAAAAAGCTTTACAAGAAGGAATAATCAATATTGCTAAATACTGCAGAGACTTCAAGTGAGATGTGGGTGGGAAAGTGGCTCTAGATATAGAAACAAGGAAGTCATTGGTTACCTTGGAGACAGTGCATTAAGTGGAATAGTGGGGGAAGAGGGCAGAGAGCAGTAGCTTGGGGAATGACTGAGATTTGAAGAAAGAGACACAGTGAACATACACAACTTTGTAGTGTTGGACTGTGAAGGATGGAAAGGAGAGAAATAGGCTGGTTGGGAATGTGTGATTCAATTGTGAACCTTTGGTTGCTTTTTTATTGTTGTTGTTGCTCTTCCTTTTTAAGACCGAAGTGAATACATCAAACTTAAAATCCAGTGGAAGAAATTTAGAGACAGAAAGACATTTAATTAAGTTGAAGAAAGAGAGAGTGAGGGAGAGGGAATCCGGAAATGAATCCTTGAAGTGGCAAAATAGAATACGTATCTTGGGCACAAATGGCATCATTTACTTTAGATAAGATGGTAGACAGAACAGGAGGAAAGTATAGGTGTGGATACAATCTAGAAATGGACAGCAGTTGGTCATAAAAAGTCATTCTTTCAGTTTTATTTTCCATGTGAAGTACCAGCTGACAGTGTACATTAGGTGTTATCTGGCTTAGGAAATTCAGAGAGGGTTGGAATAGCTGCCATAGATAATGAAAGAGAGAGATAATTTGGATAATGCTGAAGTATTGAGGAAGTATTAAGAGTCCAACTAAGGGTAGGTATCATTCTTTTGTAGACAAGCTTCAGTTTGTAAATTTCTGTAACAACAATCAAAATAAGGGTGCAGACGAATCACACGGTTGGATTTATCTAGACTTGGGGTTTTACCCAGTAAGGAACTGGGAGATTAGTTGCAATTTGAGACTAACTGAAATTTGGCCATGATGTTTAAGATGAATATGAAGGAAGAGAGAAAATATAGAGGTATTAGGGACTGTGTACTTCCGTGGTCAAAATGCAAGATAGCGTAAAACATGGAGTGTGAAAGTTGTAGGTAAAGAAGCTATGACAGAGACTAAAATGTTCCGATTTAAAATAATAGAGATAAGCTCTTCTATGTCATGATCCACCCTGTGTGTACTTGTGGAGATGAATTTCTTAATTAAATTCCCACATCAAGTTGAAGAATTATTGTTCAATAGAGAATAACGTTCTATGCCCTGTTCCCATGGAGCATCAAATCCTGGAGTAACAAAGTTACTCTTATCCCTTCCTATACCTTCTCTCCAACATTTCACACACAATTTCACATAAAGAAAAGGACCACTTTGTGGAAAAGCCTGGGAACCCCTGATCTGGAGGAAATTTTTTATTTGCAACTAATTTCTTTCAAGTGCACTTACAGAGTGGGCTTTCAGAATTTTCTCAAAAAGAAATCTCACTTTAGCTTCTGGTAGTGCCTTAAATTACAAGAATACATGTCATGATTCAGATATATAGCTATACCTAGTCACTGATATGTTTTCCCTGTAAATATTGTGAAATAAGGCTTCATATATTTTGGTGGTATAGCGAGAATCACTGAGAAATAGACCTCACCCAATAAATCATTTTTATTTTGGAAGCACAATTACAGCCTTAGAAGTAAGTCTCTACTAGAATTCATTTTCAGGAAAAGTTTGGAAATTGAAAAACTAGGATAGGCAACCATAAAGCAATAGTTGTGATGGAGACAATGTTAATGAATCTACAAATCCCTGAGCAACTGTTCCTGGAAGAATGGATGAGAGCGAAATGAAATAAAATACACTGTTCACCCCAATGCTAAAAAATTTTTAAAAACCTGTCAATACCTCCTCTTTGCTAACGTACTTGTTTGCCTTAAGACATTTCAAGAAGGCAAGCAAAAGGACAAGAGCAAAGTGACAGGAGAACCTGAGAGTGAAACTAGTGGGCCTCACAAAAAGGCCTTCCCAGGGAGAGTTGCGTAAGTTCTATATTCCAGGATCTATTCCTCACAAACTCAGGTTCATTTGTTCCATTTGTGTTGCACAAGTGTCATTTGTGGCAGCTTTCACCAGCCACCCTAGGTAAATACTTCCTACCTTTTTAGACCATTACTTCACTCTGTTTATTTCCTTCACATCATTTATCATAATACGTTTTACTTGCACTGACTCTGAAGTCTCTTTAACCCCATGTTTACCGTATGAGCAATGAGATCAGAAATCACGCTGTTTTATGCATAACTGTCCACCAAAGGCCTTACACACAGTCTGCACTTGATTATCCTTTGTCGACTTAATTAATTTGCCATCCTCAACTTTAGGACAACAGTCTTTCAAAGCCTACTGGTAAGGTTTACAGGGCCGCTTAGGACTGTATTTGGGTGCAGGCAGCTGGAACTCTGCAGTGGCTTATCCAAAGGGGTTGTTTTGTTTTCCCATAATGTTTGGAGTAAGTAGTTCAGGAAAGTTGTGACAGTTTCATATTAACACTGTCCTGAGATCTTTTGATTTGTCTGTTTTCCCAGCCTTAGCCTTCTGCAAGAGAAGCTGGAAAACATAGTTTTTGTTTAGTTACTTAAAGTGGGAATATTAAAATATCAGGGTTCTGTTAATAAGAAATAAGTGTGGGCAGAGAGTTAACAGTCTCATATACACACTAAAATGCCTCTTGATTACTAAAAACAACAACTAAAAAATGCATTGTCAGGCCGGCTGAGAGGCGCGGTGGTTAAGCGCTGGCTTGGGAAGCCAGTGGCCCCGATTTGGTCCCACATATGAGGGCCAGTGACACTGCCCTCAAAACAAACCAAAAAAACAAAAAAAAAAAACAAAAAAAAACCATTGTCATCAGCCACATACACAGAAAACAAAATATTTATCAGAAGGCATGGAGAGTACTGATTTAGAACAAAAAGAGAGAGCTTAATAAAATAAACATTTAAAGGCAGGACAAGGCAGCCTGATGTGTACATACCCAGTTTAGGAATGGCCTTTCCAAGGAGATAGGAATATTCAGTTTGTGGAAGAGGCATATTCTCCCTTACACCATATTGGACTGACAGAATCAATTCTTAATTCTGGGACCCTCTCTTTTCTATACCTCGTTTTTCTGACTAACTTCTTTTTGATGGGCATATTCTTTCATTTGATATTTTAATATATTCAATTAGATTAAGTTTAGTCTTGCAATTCAGGAAGCTAATCTTTCTCTCTAAGCAACTTTGCATATCTCTGATCTGATATATTATGTGCTGACTTCACAGTTTAACTCTCAAAAAGCAATTCATTTCCATTTTTTTCTAAGTTTTCCTGAGATATTTCAGCATAGTCATAAAATATTGACAAAGAATGTATGTTATAGACTATACCTAGTTTGCAATATAAAATTGACTAATAAATAGTCACCATAAAATATCTTTCAAAGTTTGTTTAATTTTTCCTTCAGTTGCCCTTTGGCTAGGTAATTATTCCTAACAGTATTTTAGGAATAAAATTTCATCTGCAAAAGTCTCAGTATTGATACTGTATTTCCCTTGGAGCTTTTAGTAAGTGTATTATTTTCTTAAACTAAGGTTTCCACAATTTCTGAATGTTTGATTACTCAACATTCACCAACACATTACCAGTTTATTCTCTTTTTAAGAATAAGGATTTGGAATTCAAATGTTCCAATTTGGATGGGCTTTACATTTATTAACTGCGATTTTACACAACTCATTTGGCATCCCTAAACTTTATTTTCTTCACCTAGTGATATATCTGCCAAACCTATCATACACTATCCTTTTATAAATCAGATTGCACATACATGAGAAAGAGTAAGGTGGATAGAATAATTTTGGTCAATGAAAGAATTTCTAAGTGCTATTTACCTCTAAATTTCTATAATTCTGGGCAAAAAACTACAAATACAATTGTCAAATACAATTACAAATACAATTTATCCATAAAGATATATGTGTTCCGATATTCACTGTAGATTTATTTACTGTGGCCAAGACATGGAAACAACCACTGTCCTTTGACAATTGAAGATGTCGTGGTACATATACGGAGTGGAATACTATTCTGCTATAAGAAAAGATGAAATACAGCTATTTGCGACAACATGGATGGATCTTGATATTATTATGCTAAGTGAAATAAGTCAGGCAGAAAAAGTTGAGAACCATATGATTTCACTGATATTTGGTATATAAGATTGAAAACGGGCCGGCCGAGTGGCGCATTGGTTAAGAACTGGCTTGGGATGCCAGTGGTCCCGGTTCAGATCCCACATATGACGGCCAGTAACACTGCCCTCTACAGCTAAGATGGTGAACAACAGCTCCACTTGGAGCTGGGCTGCTATGAGTCCCCAGGGACTGCATAGCTGCAGCCCCTGGCTATAGTGAGTGGCCCGCAGCCAGCGTGAGCGGCCAATGGCTGCAGTGAGCAGCTATCCAGAGGCTGGCCACCAATCAGCTTCACCCGGGAACAGCGCAATGATGATACGAACATGGGCCAGTGAAGCGACGTCCTCCACAACTAGACTGAAGAACAAAAGGACAGCAACTTGTCTGTTCCCCTTCCCCGATTCCCCAATGCTGTTCCCCTCCCCCAATTCCTCAATAAAATTTTTAAAAAAAGACTGAAAATAACAAAGAAATAAAACAAACAAATTAAGAAACAAAAACTCATACACAGACAACAGTTCATTGGTTACCAGAGGGGAAGGGGGAAGGGAGGTGGTAGATGAGGGTAAAGGGGATCAAATACATGGTGATGGAAGGAGAACTGACTTTGGGTGGTGAACACACAATGTGATATACAGATGATGTATTATAGAAATGTATACCTGAAACCTATGTAACTTTACTAACCATTGTCACCCCAATAAACTTTAATTACAAAAAAAAAAGAAAAAGAAGCTGCAGGTTGGGGCTAAGGACCAGCTCTCCTACCACTGCCATATTCTAAAATAGAACTCTGAGGCATCCCAAAATTCTAAATTTAATCCTGACTTCCAGGTTTTTATGAAAATATATTGGTCAAGGCATGAAGATAAAACCTGTTTTATTTAATAATTTGTTAATTTGATATAGAACTTCAAATATTCATACCTATAGTATATATCCTTGCCACAGACCTGCAAATGTTAATGGCAGGCTTGCTTAGTCTTACCTTCTCCCCATATTTCAATATATATATATATATATATATATATATATACAGCCCTACTGAAGGGGACATATTTTTATAACCTTAATTCATGGGAGATATAATCAACATATTAGGGACAAGAAATTCAAAACAGAGCAAGAAGAACTTGTGCAGACACAAGATACGCTTTGCATCTCTCTCAAAGAGTGGTGATGTGAGAAAAATCTAGACAGTGTGTACTTTTCAAAATAGAATCTTTGAATATAAAGGGAAAACAAAAGTAAAGAAGAGAGTATTGTGCAAATGGCCAGATCTGAGAGGTGCTCTGAAACATTCAGCTTGAAATGTTTATCCCTGGTAGACCATTGCTCCTTCTGTTATGTTCACAAGTCTGTACTGATTTTGTCTTCTATTTGTTTTACTTGTTAAATAAATTAAGCATCTTTTAAGCATGATCAGCTTTTCATGAATTTCTAATGTACACCACTCATATTTTGGGTCATTGTTTCCTTCGTGCACAGTAGCATAGCACTAATCACACTGTTACGCATGGTTGTGTGTGTGTGTGTGTGTGTATTTTGGTAGCTGTCTACACAATCTGGATTGATTTTTTTTATATAAACCAAGATTTTTTTAATAAAAACCAAGATTCTATTTTTTTCTATATGCCTTGAATCCTTATGGACTTAGAATTATGAATAAAGCAGTTTGATTTAGTGAATATGATCACTTAAAGCCCTCAGTGTATATGCATGTGTGTATATATATATATATATAATCCCAGTCTATTTCCATATATTTTACTTACCCACAGGGTTTGGGCCTGAACTACCAAGATAATTGCCTTCACTCCCCATTTCATTTGTTTCAACAGTTTAAAGCATAAGCATACTTTTATTTTTCACATTTGAGCTCATCATCCTTTTTTGTTTGTTTGTTTGTGTTTTTTTTTTTGTATAAACAGGTTGTGTCTTTTTTCCTCTGCTTTATGCTGTAGTTGTTTGTCCAGTTAGAGTTCTCCCTCCTTGTTGTTTTACTACGGGTGGCCATGACTCATATTTCTGTCTTTCTAGTATCTGAACATTTGAAAGCAGGCTGTTTTCCAGAAAGATTCCCATGCATGAGTAACAGGTATTCCGACAGTGAAATCAACTATCTTGTATTCTTTGTGCCTTTATTCTTCCAAATGAGAAAACTAATCTTGTTATGTAAGATGCTATTACTTCATCTATTCATCAGCTGTTTCTGACATGCTCCAGTTGGCTCTCAGTTTGGAAATAAAATTACACAAGGATGAAAATGAAGCCTGCTTCACAACATTTTCAAGGGAGATTTCTTCCTCTAATGGGGTTTTTTGCAGAAAGATATGGTTTTTAATTTGTGAGAAAATAAAAATGCAGCTCCAGCAAGTAAAGTGTAAAATAGTCAGGGGTCAAAAGACTCTTATTTTATAGTAAGGAAGTTCAAACTCCATATGAAGTGAAATTGCAAACTCCTTTTTTTGGTGTGATTTACTTCTAATAGTCTGAAATTCATCTGAAAACACCTTACAAGATGTTTTGATATGTCAGTTTTTCATGCATATTAGTCTCAGCAGCCACATTTTTTTCCAAGTATGCATTAAACACATTAATAACTTCAGCCTCATCATCTCTATTTCCTTGTAATTATAGGTCTCTGTTTTACATTTTCTGGCAAATAAAATATGTCCTAATTCATACACGGGGTAATAAAGAATGTTCACATAATGTTCTCCACAATAGCTCTGGTTGTACGAGTTTATAAATATTGGAACTGAGAGCACACCCTAAGGATGTCATGAAATAATCAAGGCTCAGGAAGAACACAGTAGTCTGAGATAAAGTTACTTATTATCATTAATATTATTACTATGATTATTATAATATTTTATTTAAACATTTACAGAAGGTGAGAATTAAGACTAGTCAGTCTCTGAAGGTAAACTTTCTGTCTTCACATCCTAGCTTCATCACAACCTCACTGTGTGATCTTGGGCACATAAGTCAATATATTTATGCTTCAATAGTCTCATCTGTTGAACTGGGGGTGGGGGATAAAATAAAGGAGTTCCTAACTCACAGAGATGTGAAGATTTAATGAATCATTACAAAGAACCGTCATTTATGGAGTACACGCTTTGTGTCAGACACCATTCCAAGCAATTTATAATACAAAAAAAGAAAGTTTTAAAATATTAATTTTCAAAGCACACTGGGGATTTATATACTCCTTTAGGGGTACTTCTTTTAAAAGAAAGTAATGTCGCTATCTCACATCAAGTACTAATTTTATGTTTTACTAGTAGTTAACTGACCTCATATTCATTTCCAAATACAAACACATAATAATTAGAATTATTGCTTATAGAAGGCAGTTTGTATGAAACATCAACATAAACAGAAACCACACAGCTGCTAAATTTGTCAATAGCGTTGGCAGCTATGTTTTAATTGACTTATTTGTAAAGGATCTTTCCTAACACCAACAAAAGGTTTGTTTCTGACTCCAGCAAATGCATTTGAACTAGGAAAATGTCGTTGCACAACACAGATTTGTACAACCACTTTGTTAATATCTACTCATCGACAATCCCAATGATTTGGCTCTAATATATATATATATATACCTTCTCTTAGCTTATGGCAATTTTTACTCTATACATGCAGAGCATCTGCAAACTGTACAGATTATTGCTCAGTAAGTACTCGAGACAAATAATTTGAGATGATTTTCCATTGGGGACACAAAACTCTGAACTATTCTGCACTAGCAAAGACATGAGAGTCAAGCTGCTATCTACTCAGCACCATCCATAGAATTGCTCTGAAGCTTCAGCAAATGATAGATGTGGGTGAACTAGGCTAAGGGAAATGGTCCCAGATTTTATTGAGTCAAATCTTAACTAACCACAAGTTACTTTGGAAAATCCATTAATCTTTACAGAGCTGTGAGATTTACTTCATTATTGACTGTCAGTGGAGACCAAGTTTGCCTGTCACTCCTTCAGAGCTAAGGAGAAGAATGTAGAGAAAAGAGAATTGAGTTCTAATCCCCATTTTGTCCTCACGTAACTGATATCCAGTGTAAGTCTTGTATCCTCCCAGGATTTTTGTTTTCATCTACACATTGACAAGAAACATCTCTCTTAAGGTCTTGCTGAATTTGGGGGTTATGGTTAGGTACCACAGATAACAGTGTTCCTTTTGGAACATTATAGCAGAAGTAAATGTCGCCTTAGTGCCTTGAACTAGTTAATGAATTTCAATATTGCTGACAATAAATGTTCTACTTTTTTTTTAGATAGACAATAATCTCACTTTTTTTTTTTCTTGTAAAATCTGTTCTTTGTAAAACTTGTTAAGGCATGAAAAACATGATCATTCACAAATCAATTGCATTTCTGGCAAAAATTGTTTGTTAGTATTTTGAAAACTTCAAGAAAAAGAAAAAGGCTCTTCTCCCATTTTTTGAACAATTTTTAATACGTGTGCATTACTTTCTCTCCAAATTCTTTTTAGAGGGCCTCTCTGTAGTCACAGCTTTCAACTACATCAAGGTGAGGAGGAAGAGGCTCTACTTGAATCCAGTCCCTCATGGACTGCTCCTGGCTTGATGGGGCCTGACCACTTGACCCAGGGAGCCCTTCAACCTGTCTAGCCTCAGTTGCCTCACATACAGCAAAGGAGGAACAAGTGGGAAAATGTCTCACTACTGGAAAGGAGACAGCAACACCGTTATCAACCAGGACCCTGTAAGCAATGCAGACTTTCTGGCCCCAGCCCAGACTTGCTGAATCAGAACTTACACTCTAAGAAAATCCTCAGGTGATTCTTATGCCCATTAAACTGAAAAGCGTTCAAAGGATGAAGTTTAATGACGATGACAGTGGTTTGTAAACTGTAAAACTCTACAGATATGTACACACCCATTATTCTCATGTTCTTCATTTTAATCAGAGATACAATTAACCCTTAGCTTGCTCTGTGCAGATTATAACACAAGCACCCAACACAGACCCTTTGTACTAGATTAGAGCAATTAATACAATTTTATTTAATGAAAAACCAAAGTGAGCTGAGACTGTAGAGCATGTTTTAAATGTGATATTAATAACAGTCTATCAGCATAATTTTCTTCAGGAACAAAGGACTCAAATCACTACTTTTTGTTTCTCAGTGTCATACCATGTGGGCTCACATGGGTAGGTGGTGACCCTCAGGGAAGGAGGAAGGTCGATTTTAAAAATGTAATTAAAATTGCAACCGTGTTTTGTACAGATATTTAGGAAAACGTTCACAGAGCAAGCAGCATGCACTAAATCTGAAAATCATTTTTAATGATTCAAATAAATCACCTTCTATATATCTTGGAATAGTTTGTCTATAAAAAATTTAAATTTGACGCTGTTGATTTTAGATAACAGGAGACAACAGCATGTATAATAATGATTCAATACTGGTAGAATTTGAGTACCACGAGAAATACATCATGAAATCTCATGTCTCAACACCTCACAATCTGGCCACTGCCACCGTTTTATGTTCTGTATAGAAAAGCCCTAACAGTTCAAGAAAAAAAAGTACATGAGCCTGTCAGCTTTTTCTACTGTCATTCTATTGTTCAGTAGAACTAACAGCCTCCCATTTCAGATTACAAATGTCTGAATCCCAGCAGGTAGGTGGATCTTTTGGTTAGTCTTCCGGCCATCAGTAATATGCTGTTACAATTCCCTGTAAGATTTACAAATGTGGGTCATACCTGAGATGGATATTTCACATATAACAATTACACCCACACTGACTTTTAGCTTGAAACCTCAGGCTAATGCTGTCCTCACTTTTTCTTAGCACTGTCACTAGATCATTCTGGTGTTTTATTTAGTCCTGCCCTTCTCAAATACACCCGTTTCTCTTCTTACTTTATGAATTTTTAGAAAAGTTTGTATCTCTGGGATTTAGTTTCACATTTCAGTTTTCATTAGTGCTTTGTTATTTATAGGTGTTGTCAGTATCCCAGGATGTTATTTATATTGCGGGGACTCCAGCCCACCTTTGTAGTAGCTTTTATGATGTAAAAAAAAGTAAGCAGTTAATTATGGTATGCATTATGGGGCGGGGAGTTAGAATCCAAATTCATAGAGACCTGGGTATAAATCACAGTCTAACAGTTATCAGAGGTGTGAACTTGACTGAAATTATCTAACCTCTCTGAGTTTCAGTGAATATGTGTACATATTATATATGAAAAAATGGCCAGCAAAAAGGTGGCTATGAAAAATAAATGATGTAATATAGGCAAGGCACATGGTACATAGTAAAGGCAGGTACTCAGTTTCATACGGGGGGCGGGGCTGGTTGTGATGGTGAGATGGCCCCGATGATGACAAAGACAGTGTGGCAATTATGCTGATTCAGAGCTTCCATCACTTTTCTCTTTGAGCCAGAGAAAAAAGGTCTTTGGCACAAATATATTGTCCTAGAGCAGAGAGGAAGCATACTGTGTTGTGGCACTGGCCCTCCAACGCATCCTCAGCACATGTCATTAAGGCATAACAGATGCTTTATGACAAGACAGGACAACTTTTACTTTTCATGATTAGATGTGCTAAATATTTTTCATCAATGGAGAAATTATTCTATATGCCAGGAACACTGTAAACTGAGAAGTCATGACAGCTTCAGATGGCATCTAAAAAAAGTCCAGGAAAAAATAAAAATTGAAAGAAATTACATTTTGTAGCTACCCGCTTCTTCTCAGTTTGGCAAAAGATTTTTGATGAAAGGAATAGCTCTAAACATCAGAACTTAAATACATATTCTTAATTTTATATCCTCTAATAATGTCAAGAAACAATGAGGGAAGGACGAGTGGGGTGGAAAATTGGGAGAGGAGGGTTGTCACTTTGAAGGGTAAAAAGTATAACTATTAGGCGGGCCAAGTGGCGTGGTAGTTAAGCGCTGGCTTGGGAAGCCAGCAATCCCGATTCTGGTCCCACATATGAGGGCCAGTGACACTGCCCTCAAAAACAAACAAACAAACAAAAAAGTATAACTATTGCACTGTGTTGTACACCTGAAGCTAATTTTAAAAAAATGGGGAATACCAGAAATATTAATATTTAGGTTAATATTAAGATGCTATAAATATATTTTTCTTCAAAAAATAAATAAATAAATGAGAAGGGCTTCTAAAAAAAAAAAAGAAACAATGAGAACTAGAGTATTAATTATATGCAAATATACCCAGAATTGCGGGTATTTTAATTCAATGATGACAAGAATAAAAGTAGCTCTATACACTTTAACAACCGTAGTGCTGTAAAATTATTTTCTTTTACAAAACTATGTCCACTCAGTATAATATTCTTTATTCTTTTATAAAGCTCTGAAAAGAGGATTTGGACTCAGTGAAAAAAAAAATCATAGATAGGTTGTTAACGATGGAAAAATCATATTGTTCTTTGTAAAATAAATGTGACAGAATGTGAATTCAAATCAATCTGCAAACAAAACTCATTGCCATTTTTAAGCAGAAAATTTACTATTAATCTTTGATTTTTGGAAAGGATAGCAATTTACAGAAGTCGTATGTCATATACAGTCTATATACACTATATAACTATATGTAGCTATACCTATATGCTTGTGTATGTATATATATATTTGCATGGACTCCTATAGGGGGTCTCTCTCTTTCTGTCTTTCTCAAGAGAGACCCCTATAGGAGTCCATGCAAATAACTATCATTCTGAGAACAACTTTTCAAAAACTTGAAATGAAGCACAAATAATAAAAAATTATTACATAGTTACTCCACAGGAACTAATAGCTACCCTCAATTAATATACAGATCAAATTTATCTCAGATCGTCACCCTTTAACAGACATAACGTCTAATACAATATGCTAAAAAAAATACTCTAAGGAGTCAGAAGCCTTAACTTTCACTAACCATTCAATTATTTTGTAGTTATACAATCTGGAGTCAGCCACCCATCCTCTAAATTTCAGTGTTCTTAATTGTCATAGAAGGCATTGGACTACTTCAGCCAGTATTTTTCCAACTGGTCTTTTTAGCAGTTGACTCCTCTTTCTTTACCACAGCCTATACAGAATTGCTATGTGTTTCTGCTCTGCTGCAATGAAAACGAGAGACTCATGGCTCAGCACCCTATCTATTGCATGTGGTTGTTATACAAATATCTTAAACATTGTTTCAGATCAAGGATCTCCACTTCTAAGTATTAATCCCAAATCTACAAATTTCAGTCTTTCAATACAGAATAGAATAGGCTATTATTGTCCAATATTTTTATTCTCAGTAGAATCATATAGCATATAAGTGCTCAATAAACTATTATTGTCTTGAGTGCCTTCATTTGCTATTCTTTCTTATATGTATATACTATACTCCTTCTTGCAAAGCACTTTCCCACAGTTTCTCATGTTTCTCATTATCTCGCTTCTTTTTCCATTAATGAAGTAGGCAAGACAAGTACAAATGAAAAAGGAGTAGGCTCTTTCTCACTGTATTAGGTTTTCTCCTAAAAACAAAATCTGAATAGTCAGGAAAAGATAAATCCATTATACCAATTTCATCATGAATGATTCTATTTTTATAGCACCACATATTACATGTGTTTCATATTCATATCACTTTTTCAGAAATAGCTTTTGTTTTATATGATAGACCAGGAATTCTCATGCTGGGCACTATTGACATTCGAGGTTGGAGAATTCTTAGTTGCTGGATGCTGTCCTGTCAACTACAAGATGTTTACCAGCATCCCTGGCTTTTATTCCATTCATTCCTTTTGTACTTCCCCAGTTGTGACAACCAAAAATGTATTCAGACATTGTCAAATGTCCTTTGAGGGGCAAAATTACCCCCAGTTGTGAACCACTTGATAGAGAAACACTGAGACCAAATGCAGTGACCAATTACATTTCAATATGCCTGCTAAATTCACAACTATTTGAACAATTGTCCAGAATACATAGAGAGCAGTTGCCCTTATTTTTCTGTTTGTTTTTAAATGGCCCAAATAACCAAAAGAATCCACTAGAGCCTTCTCATTTTAATCATAGGGAGAGAGTGGACTGACTACCTCTTAGAATAAACAGCTACTTTATTAGACCTTGGACAACACCATATCTCTTCACTGATATTGAAGATAAAGATAGAAAATCTAATAGAGAGACCAGGAAAGATGTGAGACCTATAATCAATACTAGAGTCTCAAATTACATAGAATAGCAGACTGTATAGAAAATATTATGTGCTTGAATAAATCACCAGCAAACCAAGTCTTTTATTGGAGATGTTTTAGATAGAGACCTGGCTATAGTCTTAAACTAAAGACATAACTCAGTACTGCTCAAATACTGTGCTTTACCAAATTCTTCAGGCGATGCACAATAGTGCAAGGACAGAGCTGAGCACAAGCTGGGTAGATACAACCAAGAATAAGTCTTCCATGATTACCTAGCAACAGGTCATAACTAACAATTCAAGGAATGTCCTGATGACTGCTCATAACTGACCCCATCACTCATTCATATCTTCACACATTTATCAAGTGCTCATTTTATCTGGTAATACATAAGCAATTAGAAGGTCAAGATAAGGTAATATAGCAGTTGAACTAAGGATGTGATGCATTGAAGTTAATGAGACTGAGGATAAGACAGAATAGGTTTAAAAATGAAAGGCCAAAACATAAGGCAAATCCAAATGCAAAAAGGAGCAATGGCTATATTATTAGTTGCCAAAGAAATTTAGGAAAATAGGTTAAATCATTTTATATATTTAAAAATTAATACTCATAAAAAGATATAATACTCATAATTATGTATGCACTAAAAAGTTATCAAACTATACAGTGCAAAGATAACTAGAAATATGAGAACAATCAAACAAAATATAACTGTACAGTTTGCTACTCATTTAATGCCAATTAAGATAGAAATTAGGACAAAATATGAAGAATAGATTTTTTTTTAAGATTTTATTGGGGAATTGGGGGAGGGGAACAGCACTGCGGACTCAGGGAAGGGGAACAGACAAGTTGCTGTCTTTTTGTTCTTCAGTCTAGTTGCAGAAGACGTTGCTTCACTGGCCCATGTTGGTATCGTCATTGCGTTCTTCCCGGATGAGGTAGATAGGTCGCCTGCCTTTGGATGGTTGCTCACCGCGGCTATTGGCAGCTCACACTGGTTGCCAGCCGCTCACGCTGGCTGCCGGCCACTCACTAGCCTATGGCAGCCTGCTGCAGCTATGCCGTCCTGGGGACTCACAGCAGCCCAGCTCCAGGTGGAGCTGTTGTTAGCTGTGGAGGGCAGTGTCACTGGCCCTCATATGTGGGATCCGAACCGGGGCCTCTGGCATCCCAAAACCAGTTCTTAACGAATGTGCCACTCGGCCGGCCCTGAAGAATAGATTTTAACACGATTGTAGTTTTTGTATATTACCCATAGATATAGTCGACAAAATTGCCCAAATCTGGAACACTGACAATACCAACTGCTGGTGAGGATGTGAACCAACAGGAAGTCTCATTCATTGTTGGTGAAAATGAAAAGTGGTACAGTCATTTTGGAAGACAGTTTGTTAGTTTCTTACAAAAGCAAATATACTCTTACTATAAAATCCAGTAATTGTACTCTTTGGTGTTTACCTAAAGGGGCTGAAAATGTATGTTTCATGCAAAACCCTACACTTGGGTATTTATCGCAGCTTTATTCATAATTGCCAAAAGTTGAAAGCAACCAAGATGCCCTTCAGTATGTGTAGATAAATAGAAAAACTGCGGTACATCTAGATACTGGAATATTAACAGAGCTAAAAGAAATGAGCTATCAGCCTTAAATGCATATTACTCAGTGGAAGAAGCCAGTCCGAAAAGGCTGCATACTGTATGATTCCAATTACATGACATTCGAGAAAAGGCAAAACTATGGAGACAGTAAAAATCTCAGTAGTTGCCAGGAATTTGAGGGTCGGGAGAGAGATGACTTGGCAGAGGACAGAGGATACTTAGGGCAGTGAAAATACTCTGCATGACAACCTACTGATGGATACATGTCATTGTATATTTGTCCAAAACCATAGAATGTACAATACTGAGAGTGAACCCTAATGTAAATTATGGGTTTTGGGTGACAATGATGTGCCAACATAGGTTCACCAATTGTAACATATATATCTCTCTGGTGGGGAATGTTGTTAATGAGGGAGCTTGTGCATGTGTGGGGGCAGGAGGTATATGGGAACTCTCCGTACTTTCCTCTCAATTTTACTGTGAACTTAAAACTGCTCTAAAAAAATAAATCTTAAAAATTAATTAAAGAACTGAACTGATAATGCAACAGCATGGATGAATATGCTGAGCAAAACAAAATTAATACACAAGAGCATATACTGAACAATTCCATTAGAAGAAGCCCTGAAACAGGCAAAACTAATCTATGGTGATAAAAATCAGAAGTGTTTGCCTTGGAGATGGAATGATGGTGAAGACTGACGGGAAAAGGCAGGATGGAATTTTCTAGTGTGATATGTTCCATATTTTAAGAGGGATGTATATTAGACAAAGATATGTATTTGTCAGAACCCATAAAATTGTGTGTGTGTGCGTGTGTGTATAAAATGAATTTAACTGTATGTGAATATCTTAATAAAATAAAATTCAAAATCTACAACATACAATGAGGTATAAACCTATTAAGCTTTTTGGTCTTTAGCAACTATAAAATCAAAACATAGAAAACACAAATATAATTTATATTATAAAGTAATAAAATATGTTAATATTCACATAAATATAAAGAAACAAATAATGTTGTTATGCTGAACTAAATCAGTATTTATTACCTGGATGTTGAACTGGCCACCACATTACAGTCTTTTAAACTCAGTTTCCCTATGTGCCAACTACGGAACTAGTTCTATTTTTCTCTATTCATATGGAATCTTCAGTTGCACGGAATCCCATGACATTAGGACAGGGTTTTTAGTTCACATGCACGTTTTCCACCTTAGGTCTCCCTCTCCTTTGCTATTGGCTACAAAATTAAAGTATTGCTACAATACAGACCCAAAAACAAATGCAAATACAGGCATGGAATCTGGTATTCTGGCATAATGACGAAACATGGATTGAGAATATATGTAGAATAGTTTTCCAAAGACTATCACTGATTAAAAACAGATTTAATATTAAGGAATTCCCACAAATATATGAAAGGAAGGTACTCTTTGGGCTGCAGTTTGAGAAAGAGTGCTATTAACTTACCATTTGTACTAGCACTGAACATTTCTCTAGATAGGAAGAAAGTAGTGGAATGTGTCTCCTCCCCATTTTTTTTTTTTTTTAGTTGAGCCATCCTGCCACCTTTTGGCAGCTCAACTGCAACTCAGCTCGGGCTGATATTGAACCGCCGTTGCTCAGAGCTCAGCTTGCACTCCTGAGCAAGCTCTTAACCAACTGAGCCACTTGGGCGGCCATCCCTGTTCTTTTTAAGAAAGTCTTTATTACATTTATTGAGGTGATATTGGTTAGTAAAATTATATATGTTTCAAGTGTACATTTCTATACTACATCATCTATATATTGCATTGTGTGTTCACCACTCAGAGTCAGTTCTCCTTCTATCACCATATATTTGACCCCATTTACCCTCATCTACCATACTCCTCCCTGCTTACCCTCTAGTAACCACTAAACTGTTGTGTCTATGAGTTTTTGTTTCTTTGTCTGTCTTGTTCCTTTGTTGCTTTCAATTTTATATCCCATGAGTGAACTCATATGGTTCTCGACTTTTTCTGTCTTAGTTTACTTAGCATGATAATCTCAAGATCCATCCATGTTGTTGCAAATGGCAGTATTTCATCTTTTCTTATGGCTGAGTGATATGCCATTGTATAAATGTACTACATCTTCTTTATCCAATCATCTATCTATGGACACTTTGGTTGTTTCCATATCTTGGCCACCATGAATAATGCTACGATGAACATATGGGTACATATATCTTTATGAATAAATGTTTTCATATTTTGGGGGTAGATACTCAGAGAGGGGTTGCTGGGTCATATGCAATTCTATTCTTAAAATTTTGAGGAACCTCCATGCTGTTTTTCCATAGTGGATGCACCAATTTACATTCCGACCGGCAGTATATGAGGGTTCCTTTTTCTCCGCAAACTCTCCCAACTATTGTTGTTACTTCTCTTGTTGATTCAGCGTCAGATAACATTAATCTCTTCTTCCTGGTTTCTGTGTTCTTTCATCAAGTCCCCAGAGACAATTTCACTGTCTTTCCTATACCTTTTAGGGCATACTATAATTGAACTACCTCAGCATGTTTCTCAAGACTGTTTCTGCTTTCTTTATTTGGTATTCCCAGAACTCATTTTTTTGTTCATTTCTAGTAATTCAGTATTTCGCTTGAGAATAGTGTATTAAGTACTAAGAACAATAAATTAGCCTTTTAATTTTAATTTGTCATTGAAATTATTTTTAACATATTCAAAATCCCCCCTTTTTTTTAAAAGATTTGATTGGAATCAAGGAAGGTGAACAGACAAGTTGCGGTCCTTTTGTTCTTTGGTCTAGTTGTGGAGGACGTCGTTTCACTGGTCCATGTTGGTATTGTGATCATTGCACTCTTCCCGGGTGAGGCAGTTGCTCACCAGCCTCTGGACGGCGACTTACAGCGACTCATGGCAGTTCATGGCAGTTCTTGACTGCCAGCCCCTCACGGTAGCTTAAGGTAGCCCACGGCAGCCCCATTGTAGCCTATGCCGTTGCTGGCAACTCACAGCAGCCCAGCTCCAAGTCAAGTTGTTGTTCACATCTTAGCTGTAAAGGGCGCAGTATCACTGGGCCATGTGGGAACCAAACCGCAGCCCTCCTGCTCAGAGCTCGAGCTCCCAAGCCAACCCTTAACCAACTGAGTCATTCAGCCGCCATCCCCTCATTTTTTAATATGAACAATTTTCATGAATTATAAATGTAAAAAAAGAATGAATGTCAGATAGCTTTAAAGAAAATTGGAAATTTTCTCAAACATGTTCTTTGCATATTGGAAAAAAATGCCCTAAGGAAATAGTTTTTAAATTACTCTCCAGATAGACTTATACAAAATAAAACAGAGAATTGACCATTAAGTGATAAATTCTAGAGCTATATTCAACCAATATAGATTGTTTAAACAAAAATACACCATTGGTCCCAGCCAGCTATATGACCATTTACATACCTAGTGTACCATATAGTATTCACAAAATATTAAATTGTTATAGAGAGCTAGCATCATAAATATCAGTTCAGTTTACTGTAAGAGCTAAAAATTTTATATATCCAATGTACATACTGATCAAGTTTACACCTTTTTATTATACCCCAAATATTAGTACACTGTCCCCTATTCAAGAAGATGTGAGAATAAAAAAAGGAAACCTAAACAAAGTAGAGTCCAGAAGCCAGGAAAGGAGGGCTCCTAGAGCATATCACCCCTGCAGCTTGCAGGGATCCCACCAGGAAGAATTTCCCTCTGACCCAGCAACAGCAAGCTGCCCATGGCTTGCAGCCAATCAAAACCTGCCACAGCTCTCCCCAGTTTCTTCCTATAACCTAATAAAAGCTGACCTTCTTGTTGCTTCTTTGGATTTGTCTGTGGTTTGCCATAGTTCACTTGTCCTGAATTGCAATTCCTCTTGCTATTCCCAAATAAACTCATTTTGGCTAGCTAAAGACATATATATATATATATATACACACACATATATATATATATATATTTTTTTTTTGCTTGTTTGGTTTTGATGTTGGGTTTTTGTTCTTTGGGTTTTACATTGTTTCTTTCTTATTGCTTCCATTAGACTATATTCTCAAATACGAGATTCTCCACAAAACCAAGCACTGGGGAGAATACACAACATGTATTCCATAAATGAAAACTGATATATATGTATGTTACCTAGATGAGAAACGAAACAGACTTTTAGCAATTGCATATCAGAAATGAAGTTTGAAAAAAAAAAATGGATTCCAAAAGGCTTAATAATGTTGGAAGCCAAGGGGAAGACAATAAAAATATATATATAAAAAATTTTAGTTGCTTATATCCTAATAGATGAGATGTCAATCTAGTGGAGGAGTTCATAATCTATGTGGCTATGTTTTAATAGTAACAAGTTGCTATCTTATTACAGGAAACGGATGACAATTAGCTAGGCATGCATTTGAATAACTGAGCAGACTCAGATCTCAATAGGACCTGTGAACAGAACCTTCTAAAATGGAGTCACTAATATCGAGGGGAACTAAATTGGAGCCTGCAGGCTATTGGGGAAGTTGATCTTATGCTCATCCACACCTGGATGAAACATGAACGTTTAGTCAGAGAGGCTTATTTCTCTGAATGCCAACCTATCAACTGGTGTAGTAACCTATCCTAAATAGGCTCATGTTAGCTACTGTTGCCTACACCCGTCATAATTCTTTCAAAACTATTTATCTAAGCCTGTGGCTTTGACTTTATAAACTCCATCTTTCTTCTCCCCGCCACCTCAGAGCACATTTCAGGTTCCTCCAAAAATCTGTGTCTTCAGAATCCAAATTCCTAAGATTCCCAAATAAACGCTAAGGTTGCTTTGTAGCCTTGTTCTTTCTCATTTGACAGACTCACTTGAGAATTCTACATTAGTTTTCAAGCATTTTTTAAAATAATTATTACACATTGATAGATCTCAAAGGCTTGGCTTGGTCAAAATGACTTCAAGATTACAAGAGCATTCTGCCCAAGGTCTTAGCTGATTCCTATAACCAAAGGTTCTGATCCTTATTCCAAAGATATTTATTGAACAGAATAAATATAGCAGCAAACTATAAGAGCTGGCATATTTCATATCCCCACATCCATACATTCTGCAGTGATTTTAAATTCTAACTCCAAAACCTCCTTATGATGCTAATATAAGTGACAAATTCAACCAGTCACAGACTTTCTCTACCTCTGAAGTGCAGCCACTAATTGATCTTGGTTTCCTTCTGATGGCTTGTTAATTACCCAGGACAACTGTGTCACATGATTGGACTAATTGATGAATAAGTGGCCAGAGGCCATTTTTAGTGATGGATCTCAATGTCTAGAGGAAGAATTAAAATGAGTCAAACCAAAAATGTATACAGATACAAATGTCACTCCACCTCTTGGCTGCATGACAGAAACTGGATATTGGAACACAGATGACTGTGGCACAAAGAGAAACCTGGAACTTTCCAAGTTACCACAGGCTAGGATTCTTTTATAGAGCTTGTGCTCTTCCTAACAAAATACATACCCTTTAAGTTAAAAGCAACAGACGTCTTCATGTTTAGTAATAGGGGTTAGGAGTAACCTTGGTTTTATAAGCCCCAAAATACAAAAGTAAAGTACAGATTTGGAAGAAAAGAACAAGGTTACTAAAACTTGAGTTGAACCTCTCATGAGCTCAGAAACAAATGGGGAAGTAAGTCCAGGGTACCAAATTGCTCTCTAGGGTTCTGCAGACTTAGACTCTTCAGGACACATTGTCTTGAATGACACCAGGGCCCACAATGTTAAATTCTGCCAAGTCTTGGTCGGGGACATCTAAGTGGAGACTGCTGCTCAGATGCTGTGAATGAGGATATAATGCTAGCCCTTCTAAATGTAAATGTCATGGCAACCAGTAGAAATGAACAATTGCTCACATTAGTTCAAATCTTCAGCAGATCTTATTAAACATGGTAATATCAGCATTAGGTGATATAATGAATGAAAGGGCCATGTAAATTCCTCTGGTCAAGGCCAAGGACAATCACAGTTTGGACAGAGGCTTTGGACCATTGATGGCTCTTGGCAATTC
Organism: Aselliscus stoliczkanus; assembly: GCA_033961575.1. Classification (NCBI taxonomy): domain Eukaryota; kingdom Metazoa; phylum Chordata; class Mammalia; order Chiroptera; family Hipposideridae; genus Aselliscus; species Aselliscus stoliczkanus. Next base: position 65,572,617 of record CM066734.1, on the reverse strand, counting down.
TTCAACATGAACACCGGTTGCATAAAGCGAGAGGATGGCAAGTGAGTCAGCTATTTCTCAGTGAGCTTTTCAACTAAACAAGCTTAGTTAGCACTAATCTGAGTAAATCATTAGTAATTAAGGTATTTTGTGTCATAATTTTGGTATATATCCTTAGTAAAATTAATGAGAAAATTATATTAGATAAAAATATATCAGCATCAACACTCTGACATTTATGATCAACAAAATTATTTTATGTAAGACTTTTCAGCTATAAGATTTTAAAATTAGCTTTAAATACAACAATATTATATGTATAAACCAGAATCATGCTAATGGTAATAGAGGTGGCCACATGTTTCTCCTAGTACCATTAAAGAAATAAACAGATCAACACTTTCATACCAAAAAATTAAAAATGTCATTATTGCCATTATCCCTATAAGGCATAATCTTGGCCTTTCACTTAAAAGAAGTCAGCAAGTTTTCTTCATGATAAATAATGTAATATTAATATCACAGTTGGAGAACTGTTCTCTGAATACACACTGCGGGTATAGGAATTATAGCTTAATTTTACTTGGAAATATGCTATTCCTTTCTAATGAGTATGTCTAGCTGCAAATAACATAGAAGGACAGAGTTAAGACCATGATTAAAATAGTTGTATTACAGAAAACAGAGTACATGACTTTGCATGGTAACAAGTGTAGGTCAGCTATGAAAAACCACCAAAGGAAATGACAGTTAATTGGGCTAAATATTAGACAAGTAAAGCCATTATTCAAAGCCTTATTTTTCTATTTCCTCTTTCTTAATGCAGTTTTAAACAACTGCAATAATGCAGATGGCATATAGGACACCAATCTGAAAATCACACTCTAGAAAATATTGATGTAAACCAACTTAAGGAAATATTACGTTAGTTCCATTTCCAGAGTGGAAACAAGGGCCGGCCAAGTGGCGCGGTGGTTAAGCACTGGCTTGGGAAGCCCGCGGCCCCGGTTCGGTCCCACATATGAGGGCCAGTGACACTGCCCTCAAAAAAAAAAAAAAGTACATATAAGAAAAGACATATCTATTGTCTCAGAGGGAAAGTGGTATTTCCTCAGGGTTTTTGACATCCTTAAGTTCTAGACCCAAGATTCTAGATTAGTGATCCTTGTCGGCCCTTGTTACTCATATTTATGCTACAATAAAGAACAAAGTCACATTTCAGAAAAAAAAAATAGTAACATGACCCTTTTTCTGTGTTCACCCTGTTTGCAGTTTAATGGTGTTCAGGTTACCCTCTTTTTTTTTTTTTTTTTTTTTTTTTGAGGACTATACCACTGGCCCTCATATGTGGGATCTGAACCAGGGCCGCTGGCGTCCCAAGCCAGCTCTTAACCACCGCACCACTTGGCCGGCACAGGTTCCCTCTTCTTCACCGAAACACTCTTCTGTCAGGTGGCACAGTCCTCCTTATACCCTTGAGATGACTTTGTTTCTGACCTTTACTCTCTATCTTAGATTTTACGTTTTTAGGCACATTGTCAATTCTAGAACCTGCACATTTATAAACTATTTCTGGGTGAGACTATGGAAAAACTTAAATGATGCTAACATCCGTGTTATCATCATCATCATCATCATCATTATCCAGCAACACAACAGCTCTACCACCTGTCTTCACTTTTTGATTTTCACACTTTAATTATCCTAGGGAAAACATTTTCGAGATGATATTAGGAACACATGAGATTTTTTTGAAATAATGTCCGTGACAGATAAAAGGGGAAGAAAGGAGATTGGGTAGAGAAAGTCTTCAGGCTGTGAAGCAGATCTGAAAAATGTTTAAGGAAAGGAGTTTCAGGGAGGGGGAAAGCAGGGTTCAGCAGGGAGTGCCTCAAATCCCAGTAAAGACTTGACAGTCTTGGCTAGCCCAGGGGGAAGCTATGGAACATGGGGTTCCCATTATAGGAGTGCCATGTTGGTCAGAAAGTCAGGTTCTACAGCTCCTGGCATACTCAGTTATTGCTAAAGAGCTGCCCAGAAAAAAAAAAAACACAAAAAAACAAACAAACAGAAAAACATGGCATTGGAGCAAAAACCAACATGGATCCTGAAAGCACTAACAGGAATCAGACTTTTTTTTTTTTTTTTTTTTAAGATTTTTATTGGAGAATTGGGGAAGGGAAACAGCCAAGTTGTAGTCCTTCAATCTTAGTTGTGGAGGGTGAAGCTAGCTAGCTCAGCTCCAAGTCCAGTTGCCACCTGTCAGCAGCTCACAGCTGCTCAGCTCAAGGTGCCATGTTCAATTTTAGTTGTGGGGGGCGCAGCCCACCTTCCCATGCGGGAGTCAAACCAGTAACCTTATTATTAGGAGCACGTGCTCTAACCACTGAGACATCCTGTCACCTGTTGGCAGCTCAGCAGCAGCTTAGCTCAGGCGCAGCAACACTGGCCCATGTGGGAATCAAACCAGCAAACCTGTTGCTTAGAGCTCCCGCTCTTAACCAACTAAGCCATTAGGCCAGCCCAGGAATCTGACTAGTAATTGTACAACTTTCAGCTGAACAGCAGGTTCTTTCTGGAAAGGAGAGCCAAGTGGCATACCTCCATGGCTGCCATCCTCTTAATACCTTCCTTCTATTAAATGACTGCATTTCATTTACGTTTGGTGTGTTCTATCCTGATTTCTCCATACCAAACAGTCCTAGACTCAGCCACCCAATTAATTTTCCAAAGCACAATTCTGACTGTACCAATGCCTTTCCAAAAAGCCTTTGATATTATTTAATATTATTATTTACTATGTACAGTCAACCCTTGAACAACACAGGCGTTAGGACTCCCTATATAGCCAAAAGAAACAAGCATGTAATTGAAGTTATCCCTCTGCACCCACAGATTAAAAATACTGTTTCTGATCTATAGTTGGTTGAATCCATAGATACAAAACCTGGAAATACGGAGGACTGACTGTATATTGATTTAGAATATACAAGTGGACCCCCATCGTTTAAACCATGTAATTCAGGCTTCAGTTGTTATTTATTATTTAATAACGAAGTTAAAATTCTTTAACTCAGCATCAAAGGCCCACCAAAATCTGGGCCCAATCATTCTCTTTTAACTTACCTACGAGACAGTAAAGTGTAGTAGAAAAGACACTTCAGAGCCAAAAAGCATATTTTAATTCCCTTTTACTGTTCTTTCTCCTCTGCATGTATCCAGTCTGCATGTATCTATTTGCCATGCTTTGAGTGTCTCACACTTTCCAGCTTATGCTTTACCTCTGATCCTTATTAAAAACCTTTCTCTGCACCATACCCTTTTCCCAATCCCTATTAAAATCCTACTCATCACCTGCAGTCTTACAATCCAATCCCTTCTGATCACTCCCTGAAGATGTTGCTCCATCATTTAGACAAAAACAAAAAAGAAAACAAGATAAACCAATCTGGGGTATATTCGTGGGCTCCATGTGTTCTTTTTATTTCTGCACCAATTTGCAGAACAAGTGGATCCTGAGTGGACCAATAAATTAAGTTCAGTAATATATTTATGTGCACACATATATACTAAGGTTTCTAGTACAGCATCTGCAATCGTAGATCCTTATTAAATATTTCAATATAACATCATATGGTGATATGCAAGCTAACAACTTCATGGCATTATTTAGTGATGTTCTAAGGATATCTGTTTGTGTATGACAGTTCCACAAAAAATATACTTTGGCAAAATGAATAAAAACCTTCCATTGTTTAGAAAAAATTAATAGCCATTAATCTATGAAATTCCATCAATGTAAAAATGGCATTGCTATGAATCAGAAAAACTAGATCATCCTTTCCATCATTTATTTAACAAATATTGATTTTCTGCCCTAATTCAGCCAAAGTCCTTGAAAGAACTGTCAATGCCTGCTCTCTTCCTCATCTCTCCTATCTTCCTATTACTGCAATAGGCTCCTATTCCCACTACTCCACTACAGCCATTATCACATTCTCCAGTGAACTCTGTATTGGCTGCTTGGAATACTCACAAGGTAAATTCGATTCACTCAATATCTCAATTTCATTCAGATCTCCTTGTGAATATAGCTCCTCAGCTTTCCTGATCCCCAATCTAAAATAGACTTCCCCCCTATTCCTTTATTGGGCTTTGTCGTCACATACTTATAATTATCTGATATAATTCACATATCAACTCTTTAAATTGTTCATTTGTTTTTTTGTGTTGGTTTCCTTCTGGGAATGCAACTTCAATAAGGACATACACTTTATCTCATTCCCTATTTCATCCTCAGCACTCAGAATAGCTCCCAGTTGTCAGTAAATAACTGTGGCATGCATGAATAAATGATGTTCTGAGAATAATGTGGGTTAGATGTTCTGAGAGTTTCTCCACAAGACTGAAATTAGTTCAACTTTTAGTTATTAAAAAAGGATTTTTGTACATTAAAAGTACCCAAAGAAACACATTTAGTTAGTATTAAAACCAAGTGAGATTTCCATATCGTTTTTTTTCTATGTTGCTGTAGAAAAAATAATAAGGTAGATTGTAGCAATATTATTTTGTCATTGATTTTCGAATTTTGTGCTTATGGACCATAAGTTCCAAAGAGGTCTGGGATCTCAGCAGGAATTCTAGGTCTCTGCGGAGATTTCTGAAATGAGTAAAACCCTGAGTTCGGAGTTTGAAGGGCTTCAGACTCACGGCCTCTCCTACCTGCGTTTTTTCTTTAATTTTATACATTGAAATCCCGCACAATATCTTTTAGATGGAGTGCTATAAAAAATGAGGTTTAATGATGTAACAATCCAGGAAATACCATTAATGTAATGTATCAATATGCTATAATAGGAAATAGAGATCTGAAGATCTTTGAAATCATAAATACAACTTTTCAGTAACTTTACATTATCTCTCCCTGCCTAGGACACTGCTGAATGCAGAGGGATGGCATTAGTTATAGCTATTTAATTGAGCTGAAAAAATTAATTTATTCTTTATTAAACATTTAGTTTCAATTCATTCAGTCAACATTCAAACTCCATTAAATGTCTGTTCATCTTTGCCTATTCAGGAATAGTCTAAAAAGAAAAAAATGAAATAGCTTATGTTTTTGTGTTTTGTTTTGTGTTGTTTTTTTCTTTGTAATGAATAGTTAAAAGGAATAGAAAGGACCTGGGGTATCGATCTAGAAAACTTCTTGCATGGTCACCACTAGGGATATAGGCATTTTCTTCTCATTCAGTGAACCCTTCTGTTCATTCACTTTGGACCACCACCCTGGGTACAGCCCATGATTCACTAAAATGAAGCCAGCTTACGTAAATGAAAACCTTATTAGCCATATTGAACAGGCATTTTTCAGCTTACACTTACACTTTTACAGCATTCACTCTTTTCAGCTTAACATACACACATTTATCAATGACCTCTTTGAGCTCTGCACTGCCTCTCAAGCACTGAATGCCAACTTGTAGCTAAAGTGATATGTATGATGATGGTTGCAAGAGGGACCACTCTCTTGATTGACATGGACAGGAAATTAACCAATAAAGAGACCAGAAAGACATCAGATTTTGAGTGTATGTATATAATATATATACACATATGTGTGTGTGTGTGTGTGTGTGTGTGTGTGTGAATTTAGTATCTTTTAAACTCTTTTGCCTGAATTAATTGGGTTGCCTTATTATTTAGTTATGAAATCTCTATATATTTTTTGTAAAGTCCCTTTTAAGACATATATTTTATTAATATTTTATCCCAGATTTTGGTTGGCCTTTTAATTTTTATAAGTGCCCTTTCAAAGGCAAAGTATCTAATTTTGATGAAATCAAATTTGTTCATTTTTTTTTCAATTATACTTCATGTTTTTTGTGTCCTATAAAAATTCATTGCCAAATCCAATGTCAGTAAGATTTTTCCAAATTTTTTTCTAGACATTAAATGTAGGACTATGATCCATTTGAAGTTAAGGTTTATATGAGGTGTAAAATAAGGGTTTTGATTCATTATTTGGCCTATGGTTATCCAATTTTTTCCTGGCACCATTTTTATCTTTTTCCATCAAATTACCTTGGCAACTTTATGCAGGTCTATTTCTGGATTTTCTATTTTCTATCAATTACATTTGTGTTAATATTTATATTAATACCACTTGCTCTTGATTACTATGACTTTATAATAAGTTTACATTAGGCAATTTAAATCCTTCAATTTTTCTTCTTTTAAAAAATTGGTTTGGTCAAGATCCTTTACATTTCTATCTAAATGCTATAATTAGCTTGTCAATTTCTACAACAAAGCCTGTTAAAATTTTGATAAGATTGCATTAAATCTAACATGTCATTAAAAAGTAATATCTTTTTTTTTTTTTTCAAGATGGCTTTTCCCTTTATTATGATCCCTCCCCAGGAAGTTACCACAAAGCTAAACAGGAAGTCAGATTACAGAGTTAACAAGGGGCCCAGCCCCTAAGAACTAACTAACATCTTAACACCTGAGGCTTCTTTAACAACACACATAGTGTAGCTCACCATTCTACTAGGTCTTATACATTTTCTGTTACCAATGATTTATAATTTACATTGTTCAGATCCTGCATATATGTTGTTATGCATATACTCAAGTATCTCATGTATATATAAATAGCATCATTTTTTGTATATTGACTTTTATTAGATTTAATGCAATTATAAATATGTTAGGTTCAAATGTCATCTTGCTTCTTATCTCTTTTTTTATTGAAAATTATTCCATTTTTATCTCTATCATTTATTTATTAACAGCACTCTGGGTATTTTTGTGTTTGCTCTACAGTTTATAATATGCATATGCATCTTTCATTTATCATAATCTACTTTCAAATAATTATATTACTTTATATATAATGCAAGAATCTGACAAGGGCATATCTTACTTTTCTCCATCTGGTCATTGCGCTGTTACCACCACACCTTTAACTACCACATGCATTACATACCACACAATACAGTTATTATTTTGCTTTAAACAGTTATCTTTTTTTTTTTTTTTTTTTTTAGCTGAGTCATCCTGCCACCTGTTGGCAGCTTAGCAGCAGCTCAGCTCGGGCTGGACATCGAACTGCTGTTGCTCAGAGCTCAGCTCTCACTCTTGAGTGAGCTTCTAACCAACTGAGCCACTCGGCCGGCCCTTAAACAATTATCTTTTAATGAAACTACAAAATGGAAAAATACACCATTATATACGAGGTCTGACAATAAAGCTTGCGAACTTGTTGCAATGATGTTGCTAACCTTTTTTGATATCAGAGTGATTGTTCATTCTGAATTCATACCAACCGGACAAACAGTTAACCAAGTTTACTATTTGGAAGTCCCGAAAAAGCTGCATGAAAAAATTAGACAACCTGAACTTTTCTCCAACAATTCATGGCTCTTGCATCATGACAATGCACCAGCTCACATAGCACTTTTTCTCCATATCGCCCTGCTGCCTTGTAATTCCAGCAAATTGGGCCTCCTCAAACTGTATTTCTGTCAATCCTAACTTAGACCACTGGACTCTGTCTTGGCTCCTCCTCCTTGCATCATGGTTAGGAAAATGTTTTCAAGGAAAAAGCCAAGGTGATCATAGAGATAGCCTCAATTTTTTTTTCTCTTCTCTTTGTGATCACAGTCCTGAATTTCCCATAGCTCAATGTTTAAAAACAGTTGTTTAACCTATTTTATCCTCCTCCTGTGACCACATTAAAATTATAACATTTATCTACTCTGCCATCTTGGATCCTGCTTCCAATCTCATTTTCTTAAACAAGCTAAACATATTAATTTTCTAAGATAGAATTTTAATCAGATCAACTTCCAAGTTCAATCATGTCTATTTTTTTTTTTGTACTTACTAAATTAAGCAAAAACTTCTTAGATTGGTCTAGCAGCACTCCCACTCCCTGACCCCAACATAATGTTTCCGGCTAGTTTCATCCTATTCTTTCAATGCTTACTTTTCATATTGATGAAACTGTATCACTTAAATATGACACAAAGTCTGGTCTGCAAAACTTGGCTCTCTCCACTTGAAACAGCTTCCTTTTCCAGAGCCTTGCCTTCTCCACTTGTGAAAATCACATCTTTATGATTAATCTCAAGAGCCATATTTTGCATGAACCCAAAAAAAGATGTAACTTTCTTCTTCTGAACCATTATAATATACTCTCATTTTATTAACTTGTTGAGCACTTCACTTAGCACATGCCACTTACTTTTCTAAGTGTTCAATGCAAATTATTTTATTTAAGTTTCATAAAATCCTACTGGGTGAGTAATATTATTAGCCCTATCTTACAAATAGTGACGCTAAGGCACAGGGATACTAAATAAGTTGTCTAATGTTACATTACTTACAAGCATTAGGTTGTGTTGCTTTACTTAGCACATCCTTACAGTATATCATAGACATATGATAAACTTTATTAGAGCAACGACTTTGCAAAACATTTAGCAAAGACCTTGCATAGAGCAGATATAACATAGTCAGTATTTATTCCTGATCTGGAATGAAGAAAGAGTGAAAAATAATGGGCATGAAATGCCACTGTTCCTTAAATGTTGATAAAACTGTGGGGAAATGAATAAATGCATAAGAATTAGGAAGAAGGCAGTAAGTAATAGAATAGTTTTAGTTGCCTCAACACTTTATTTTGTATAATTGTTTTACTAAAAATAAAAATTGGAATAGGAAATTTCATGAAAATTGGGTTAATTGAGAAAAAGTCATAACTGATAGTTATGATGAAAATTCTGTTTGTGTCTTTATTCAACAAAACATGTCATTAAAAATTACTATTGTTGAGAAAATTCTTAAAATACATGCGCTTTCCTCTGTCTTTTAAATCAGGCAACATCAAAACATAATTTAGCCTTTCTCTTAAAAATATAGTCATTAGAAATACTGATTACTAACCTGTGCAGTTATAAGGTCATGCCTTTAGGAGTTAGTGAGATCAATGAAGACATTTGCTTTATTGCTGGGCATGGTGCCTTTTGTATTTTTGTTTTCATTAGTAATCATGACACAGTGTTTCAGCTTTTAGACACTTTAATCCATGCTGTTAATATTTTGTGATGTCAAATTTATTAATTAATCAACACAGCTTTATATATAATTTAAAAACGTATTCTTTGTCATTATGGGGGTTCTAATCCTTTTATAATCTTATATGAATTTTGCAGTAGTTCTCCATTAAGAAATTATTTCCATTTATTTCTCAGTCAAATTGTTTTGTCCATCACAGTAATCAAAATATGACTCCTACAAGCTAGGGCCGGCCGAGTGGCGCATTGGTTAAGCGCTGGTTTTGGGATGCCAGCGGCCCCGGTTCGGATCCCACATGAGGGCCAGTGACACTGCCCTCTACAGCTAACAACAGCTCCACCTGGAGCTGGGCTGTGCGAGCCCCGGTGATGGTGTGGGCTGCCATAGGCTATAGTGAGTGGCCCGCAGCCAGCGTGAGCGGCTGGCAGCCAAGAGTGAGCTGCCAATAGCCGCAGTGAGCGACATCCAGAGGCCAGCGACCGATCTGCCTCATCTGGGAAGAGCGCAATGACGATACCAACAGTGAAGCAACATCCTCCGCAACTAAACTGAAGAACAAAAAGACAGCAACTTGTCTGTTCCCCTTCCCCGATTCCCCAACGCTGTTCCCCTCCGCCAATTCCCCAATAAAATCTTTAAAAAAAAAAAAAAAAAATATGACTCCTACATAAATAGAGTATCTACATATTGCAATGGATTACCACTCAGTCTCTTAATAAAAATTATTAGGTCTGCATATTGAGGGTATGAACACAATCAATTGAGAAATCCGTATTAGCATTCTTCTCTATTTGATAATATCAATCTCCAACTATGAGTGTGACTTTTTCATCTATGTATTCCATATGGCACAGTGTAGTTAATTAAAATGTTCAATAAATGAACAAAGCTACTGAAAGAGTTAAATACAATCATTAAAGAAAACTCACAAAAGTATAGAAACTAAGACAATTTATAGTGAAAGTTAAAGAAATACAAAATCTGAGTATTATCATCAATAATTTTCAAGATTATCACTAAGCTTGGAATGTAAGTACATAAACACATGAACACACACACACACACTCGACCCTATACATATAGAAACATGATAACAGCATTTCATCCCATATTGGCTTTGCCCCTCATGCTTGAGTAGTATATACCCTTCTAACTTACTCTGCAACTTTCATAAATCTCAGATTTTGACTACAGTTTAAGAATGTTAACTGCATCAAAAGAATTTTTATTGACTTTTATTCAAGTGTAATCTTTTACCTACTTCACCTAAAAATTTTTTAAGATCCTAAAGATCTCAAGCAGTAGCAGTTTTATGAGTTAATAATAATAGATGTAGTCTCTCTCCTCACATTTCTTTGCTTCATTTCTTCTTCTATGGCAAAATAAAGTAGAAAAACTAAGCATTGTTAGTTGACAATTATAAAAGAGTAATTGCTTCTATCTATAGATCTTTTAACATGCTCTTACATCTCCATTTTTCTCTTCCTCTTATCAAGTGCCTAGATCCTGGGCAAGGTAGTATCAAATGAAAAGAGCAGTCTAGTTGTAGAATGTATGTGATGCATATTACATTTCTGTCTTAGCTACATACGGTTTGTGTAACTTGAAATAAGGGGCTTCATCTGTATGAAGATATTAATGACTCTGATGTCTATGACACAAAATTGTCATAAGAGTCAATAATTAGAACAATGTTCAGAACAATATTTTAAAAACTCTGAACAATATAAAATGTAGACAATTTTATACATTTGTATAAAATGTAGTTTGTAGACAATCTTTCTTTGTAAAATGTCATGCCATTTTCACAACACTCAATTTAAAGGCAATTACTGCAAAAAAAAAAGACATTTAAAACAAAAAAATCTTCAAAACAAAGGTATAAAAATAATTAAAATTTGTTAGATGAATTAATTTATATCTTTCCCTCTACTGCACCATTTTGTCCCCATTTTAAAGATGAGGAAACTGAGAAACAAAATGGTTAAATAATTTTTGACAAATATTAACGCTAGTGCTGAAACTGAGACAGCCTTATTTCAGAGACTGTGCCCTAGACTCATCCCATGTCCTTTCTTCATAGTCTACCCTTTTCTCCTTCTCATTATCAGTACAGAGAAATAAATATTTCAATGAATGAATGATTGAATACAGCATCCATTTTATCTGGATTAAGATTAATTCAAGAGACAGATAATCCCATATTTGGTATTGCCTCTCAATACTAAAGGCCAAATAGCTGAAGTATGTTACAAGAATATTTCTGACTGCCAATATTTAATGGCAGAGGATTCCTCTCCTAAAGAAAATTCCTGGGGCAAGATGGCGGCTGTGAGGAGGGCTCCATGAAATCTCCCCTGGAAATATCCACAATTTGAACTTCTAATACGCTTCAAAGAGACATCTACTCATCACACAGAGCGACTAAGAGTTCCACACAAGGATTGCTGGAAGGAGGGCAGGCCGGGCGAGTAGGGGAAGGCGGCGAGACGCGTGAGGTGCAGCCCGCACCCGCGGCTGCTGAGTCACGGTGAGTGTTGCCCCGGCTCGCTCCCTGCGGCCCGCGGCCCACCTAGAGTTCAGCAAGAGCGCGTTGGTTTGCGGTCTGAGGCAGAAGCTCAGGCCGGGCAAGTGCGGGAGGAGAGAGAGGAGACGACTGTGCAGAGGTGCGAGCTGCACCCGCGTTCCCCAGGAAGCAGGGTGCAGAGCCCACGCGACAGGGCAAGATCAGGCCCTGCCCCCTCCCGGTTCAGGGATCAGTCTCTGGGCCCACCGGGTCCCGCGGAGCGCAGAAGCCGGAAACCCGGGAGCAGGGGAAAACAGAGGACTCGCCCGCGGAGAAGCAGCGCACGCTGGGCGGAGACGCAGGTCCCGGAGAGACAGAGCGGGGATCGGAGCCGCGTGGAAAGGTGCGCGCAGTCCCCTGAACCCCGGCGGCAGTCACTCCAGGAGCGCAGCAGGAGAACGGCGCGGGGGCGCGCGCCGGCTCAAGGCAGAGGCCTTAAACCGGAGAGCAGGGGAAACACAGGACTCGCCCGCGGAGACGCAGCGCGCCGGCTGGAGTCACAGATCCCGGAGAGACAGAGCGGGGATCGGAGCCACGCAGCACGGTGCGCGCAGTCCCTAAATCCCGGCAGACCCTTTGGGAGAGCAGCAGGATTTCCGCGCGGGCGCCGGCTCCGAGGCAGAAGCCTGGAACCCGGGAGCAGGGGAAAAAGAGGACTCGCTCGGACAAGCAGTGCGCCGGGTGGAGACGCAGGTCCCCGAGAGACGCGGAGGCGGGGATCTTGGCCACACGGTAGGGTGCGCGCAATTCCTAAATCCCGGCAGACCCTTTGGGAGAGCAGCAGGAACTCCGCTGGAGCATAAGAGGCAAAGGCCTTAGCTTGAAACAGTGTTGGAACTGTGGCTTTGTTTATTTTATGTTTTTATTTTTTTCCCTTTTTCTACTCTTGAACAGAAAGCAAAAAAAAAAAAACAACCCAATAACTCACCCACTCCCACAAACTTTGTCCACCGCCAAGACAGTCTTAAACTGACTCCTGAAGAGCAATAGGGGCAGACTAGGAAGATATCCTTACCTGCAGGGGGTTGAGAATTTCCACCCAGTAAAGGCAGCAGAGTGAGACTACCCACCCCGCCCCCACCTTTAGGCAAGGCTTGGGAGGCAGGGCAGGTTCATCTGCTGAGGCACTAATTAACAGATTCTTAGCAGCAGGCTTTTGGTAGTGAGGAATTCTTTAATTCTCCACGGCTGTCAACCAAAGGGTGCCCAGAGACACTCATTGAGCCTTTGGGGGTGCAGCCTGCCTTGGGACAGGCAAAAGCAAAGGCAGTGACTTTGTAAAAACCACCAATCACACGTCACAGCCACACTCCAAGTACAGCAAACCTGCAGTGCCAGGATCACGCTAGGCATCAGGTGGCCTACTGTTCCCACAAGGCGCACAGGAATTTTTGTACAGCAGACAATCTGAAGAGAGCTTGGTGGACTTTAGCCTAGACCAGCACGGGTATTTTTGGTTTGTTTGGTTTTATTCTGTTTTGTTTTCCTTTATTGGCTGCTTATCTTGGTTGTTTTTGGTTTTTATTTCTATTTCATTATAATCATATTGTAGTTTTAATATAGGCATATATATATAGGTGTATATAGGTGAATATATGTCCATATATATGGGTGTGTAGACAAATATATATATATATTTTTTTCCTTTTTTCTTTTCTTTTTCTTTCTTTTCTTTTTCTTTTTCCCCACCCTCACTTTCTCTCTTATTTTATTCATTCTTCTCACTACTATACTTTTCCTCTTTTCCTTTTTTCTGCAAATTTTATTTTTTAAATTTTTCTTTTTTTATTATTATTTTAGTTTATTTTTATTTTTTATTTTTTAGGTATAGCTAATCGGTTTCTCATGTTTATTCTATTTTTTATTTTAGGATATTGTATTTTATTTTGTTTCCTCTTCTGTTATTATTGAGTATGTGGTTTTTGTTTTGTTTCTGTTTGGTTTCTTCATTAGTATGATTGATATTTCTGTACAAGTTGACTGTAGTTTGATGGTTGGTTGTTTTTAATTGTGCGAGCATTTGGTTTCCTTTGGTGGCTGCGGAGGTTGTTCTTGTTGATCTGTTATGCTCTAAAATCACTCTGCAGCAGTGGGTCCAAACAAACAGACACAAGAATCATCATACCCGGAGGCCAACTTTAGATAAAACCAGAGCATTTCTGGGTTTGACATACAAGAGTCACACCCAAAAGAAGTTACTACAGGTACTAAGACCCATAGGGTCCAAGTTTCATCAGAGGGGTCAATCCTCTCACAGCAGCTCATAAACTGCAGAAGCTGCTGATCCTCACAGCTAATCAATCTGGGAGTCAATCCCACCTACTGACAAACCAAAAGTAATCAAAACTAAAACTTCAACAAGTGAGGGCCATACGACACAAGGAACACCTCAGATACAAGCACAGGAGAATAGGGAGACTGAGTAATTCAAATATAAAGGACACACACCATATAAGTTTACCCAGAAAAGACTGAGAAATCTGGGGGATCTATCTGTTATATTGAAGCAAACACAAAGAGTAAGCCAGAATGGGGAGACAAAGAAACACAACACAAATAAAAGAACAGAAGAAACTTCCTGAATCTGTGGAAATAGAGGAAATAGAGGTAACCAACCTATCGGAGACAGAGTTCAGAACACTGATTATTAGAATGTTCAAGGAAATTAATGAAAATATAAAGAAGGATAGAGAAATCATGAAAAGCAACCAGCTAGAACTTAAGAACACAATTACTGAATTAAATAACAAACTTGATGGAATCACTAGCAGACTGGATGAAGCAGAAAATCGAATCAGTGACTTAGAAGACAAAATATGCAGAGATCACTTATGCGGTACAACAAAAAGAATGAAAACATGGAAAATAGTTTAAGAGAGCTGGGGGACAACATCAGACGCAATAACCTAAGGGTCATTGGAGTACCAGAAGGAGAAGAGAGGGAGCAAGGGATTGAGAATATATTTGAAGTAATAATGTCTGAAAACTTCCCTAACCTGGCAAAGGACATTGAAATACAAGCCCCAGGAAGTGCAGCGAGTTCCAAACAGGATGATTCCAAACAGGCCCACTCCAAGACACATTATAGTGAAAATGGCAAGGGTTAAGGGACAAAGACAGAATCCTTAAAGCAGCAAGGGAAAGGCAGCAAGTTACTTACAAGGTACCCCCATAAGATTATCAGCTGACTTTTCTACAGAAACTTTGCAGGCCAGAAGAGAGTGGCAGGAGGTTTTCAAAGTGATGAAAAATAAAGGCCTACAACCAAGATTGCTGTATCCAGCAAGGTTATCATTTAAAAATCGAAGGCGAGATAAGGAGCTTTGCAGAAAAAAAAAATAAGTTAAGGGAATTCATTACCACCAAGCCAGCTTTGCAGGAAATGCTAAAAGGGCTTCTTTAAGTAGAAGAAAAACAACCTATGAAAGACTACGAACACAAATAAGAAAATGGCAATAAATACACACCTATCAATAATCACATTAAATGTAAATGGATTAAATGCTCCAATAAAAGACATAGGGTGGCTGAATGGATAAGAAAGCAAGACCCCAGTATATGTATACAAGAGACTCACCTCAGATCCAAAGACTCATACAGGCTGAAAGTAAAGGGATGGAGTAAAATATTTCATGCAAATGGTACTGAGAAAAAAGCTGGAGTAGCGATACTTATATCAGATAAAATGGACTTTAAATTGAAGAATATAACAAAGGACAAAGAAGGACACTTCATAGTAATGAAGGGATCGATCCAACAAGAGGACATAACTCTAGTAAACATCTATGCACCTAACATAGGAGCCCCTAAATATATAAAACAGATATTGTCAGACATAAAGACAGAGATCAACAGTAACACTATCATAGTAGGGGACTTCAACACCCCGCTGTCACTAATGGACAGATCCTCCAGACAGAAAATCAATGTGGAAACAGCGACCTTAAATGACACATTAGACCAGCTGGATTTAACAGACATTTTCAGAGCATTTCATCCCAAAGCTACAGAATATACGTTCTTTTCAAGTGCACATGGAACATTTTCTAAGATAGACCACATGTTAGGCCACAAAACAAGTCTCAATAAATTTAAGAAGATTGAAATCATTTCAACTGTATTCTCTGACCACAATGCTATGAAACTAGAAATCAATTATAAGAAGAAATCAGGGAAGCTGACAAATAAATGGAGGCTAAACAATATGCTATTAAATAGTGAGTGGGTCACAAATGAGATCAAGGAGGAAATCAAAAGATGCCTCGAGACAAGCGAAAATGAAAACACCACGACCCAAAATCTCTGGGATGCTGCGAAAAGCAGTCCTAAGAGGAAGTTTATAGCAGTGCAGGCCTACCTAAAGAAGGAAGAAAAATCTCAAGTCAACAGGGTTATCCTTACACCTAAGGGAACTGGAAAAAGAACAGCAAAAGAGGCCCAAAGGGAGTACAAGAAAGGAGATAATAAAGACCAGAGCAGAAATAAACACTATAGAGAACAGAAAAACAATTCAAAAGATCAATGAAACCAAGAGCTGGTTTCTTGAGAGAAGATAAACAAAATTGACAAACCTCTAGCCAGGCTCATCAAAAAAAAAAAGAGAGAGGACTCAAATTAGCAAAATCAGGAATGAAAGAGGAAATGACTACAGACATCACAGAAATACAAAAAATTCTAAGAAATTACTATGAGCAACTATATGCCAACAAATTTGACAATCTGGATGAAATGGATAATTTTCTAGAAGCATACAACCTTCCAAAGCTAACGCCATGAAGAAACAGAAAATCTAAATACCCTGATTACTACCAAGGAAATTGAATCAGTAATTGACAAGCTCCCAAAAAACAAAAGCCCTGGACCAGACGGCTTCACAAGTGAATTTTATCAAACATTCAAAAAGAACTATCACCTATTCTTCTCAAACTATTCAAAAATCCAGAAGGAGGGAAGGCTCCCAAACTCTTTTATGAAGCCTCTATCACCCTGATTCCAAAACCAGATAAAGACATCACAAAAAAGGAAAACTACAGGCCAATCTCCCTGATGAATATATATGCAAAAATTCTCAATAAAATATTAGCAAACAGAATTCAGCAATATATTAAGAAGATCATACATCATGATCAAGTGGGATTCATCCCTAGTGCGCCAAGGCTGGTTCAACATCCTGAAATCAATTAATGTGATACACCACATCAACAAAATGAAGGATAAAGATCACATGGTCATTTCAATAGATGCAGAAAAAGCATTTGACAAAATCCAACAGCCATTTATGTTAAAAACCCTTAGCAAAGTGGGAATACAGGGATCATATCTCAACATAATAAAAGCCATATATGATAAACCTACAGCTAACATCATACTCAATGGAGAAAAGCTAAAACCATTCCCCTTAAGATCAGGAACAAGACAAGGCTGTCCACTTTCTCCTCTTTTATTCAACATAGTGCTGGAAGTTCTAGCCACAGCAATCAGACAACAAAAAGAAATAAAAGGCATCCAAATTGGCAAGGAAGAAGTAAAATTGTCACTATATGCAGATGACATGATACTGTATATAGAGAACCCCAAAGACTCCATCAAAAAACTATTGGAACTGATAGACGAATTCAGTAAAGTAGCAGGATATAAAATCAATGTTCAGAAATCAGTGGCATTTGCATATACCAATAATAAAACTAATTGAAAGCGAAATTAAGAAAACTGTCCCATTTACAATTGCGTCAAGAACTATAAAATACCTAGGAATAAATTTAACCAAAGAAGTGAAAGATCTGTACTCAGAAAATTATAAGACATTGAAGAAAGAAATCATAGAAGATACAAATAAATGGAAACACCTACCATGCTCATGGATAGGAAGAATTAATATAGTTAAAATGTCCATACTGCCTAAAGCAATATATAGATTCAATGCAATTCCTATCAAACTACCAAGGTCGTGTTTCACAGAAATAGAAAATATAATCCTAAAGTTTATATGGAATCATAAAAAGACCCAGAATAGCCTCGGCAATTCTGAGGAATAAAAACAAAGTTGGGGGGATCACGCTACCAGACATCAAAACCTACTACAAGGCCACAGTAATCAAGACAGTTTGGTATTGGCATAAAAACAGGCACATCGATCAGTGGAACAGAACAGAGAGCCCAGAACTAAATCCAAGCATTTACGGACAGTTAATCTATGACAAGGGAAGCAAGAATTTACACTGGAGTAAAGATAGTCTATTCAATAAATGGTGCTGGGAAAATTGGACTGACACATGCAAAAAAATGAAACTGGATCATCTCCTTACGCCTTATACAAGAACAAATTCAAAATGGATTAAAGACTTAAATGTAAGACCTGAAACCATAAAAATCCTAAATGAAAATATAGGAGTACATTTGCAGACATTACTCGAGACAATATTTTTACTGATACATCCCTACGGGCAAGGGAAGTAAAAGAAAAAATGAACATATGGGATTATATCAGACTTAAAAGTTTTTCACAACAAAGGAAACCATTAATAAAACAAAAAGAAGCCTACTGAATGGGAGAATATATTTGCCAACGATATATCTGATAAGGGGTTAATATCCAAAATTTATAAAACACTCATGAAACTCAACACCAAAAAACAAACAACCCAATTAAAAAATGGGCAGAAGATATGAAGAGACATTTCTCTAAAGAGGACATACAGATGGCCAACAGGCATATGAAAAAAGTTCAACCTCACTGGTCATTAGGGAAATGCAAATAAAAACCACCATGAGATACCACCTCACTCCAGTCAGAATGGCTATCATCAACAAATCAACAAACAACAAGTGCTGGTGGGGCTGTGGGGAAAAGGGGACCCTGCTGCACTGTTGGTGGGACTGCAGATTGGTGCAGCCACTATGGAAATCAGTATGGAGGTATCTCAAAGACCTGGAAATTGAGATACCTTTTGACCCAGCAATTCCACTCCTAGGTATTTATCCTGAAAAAACCAAGACACTTATTCAAAAAAAGTTATGCACCCCGATGTTCATAGCAGCACAATTTACAATAGCTAAGACTTGGAAACAACCAAAATGCCCGTCAGTAGATGACTGGATTAAGAAACTGTGGTATATTTATACAATGGAGTATTACTCCGCTATAAAGAAAGAATGAAATCGTGCCATTTGCAATGATATGGATGGACCTAGAGACTATAATGTTGAGTGAAGTAAGTCAGTCAGAGAAGGACAAATACCATATGATCTCACTTATATGTGGAATATGAAAAACTGTATGAATGAGCAAAGTAAACAGAAACTGTCTCATAGATATAGAGGAAAAATCAGGGTTGCTAATTTGGAGAGGAATGGGAATGAGGGAGAAGGGGAAGGGATTAGACAGCAAAAATAGGCAACTACAATATTGCTACTGGGATAGGAAAAACAGTTTGGGGAATATAATTTAAATGTTGTAAATATTCTGTGGAATGTCAGATGATCATAGGTCTTGTTAGGTAGACCATTTCATGGATGGAGTAGAGGTTTGATCACTGCACTGTATTACTAAAGTGGAGGTGGTATACCTACTGTAATTGAATATATATAGATAGTCACGGGATGTGGATTATACTGTGGAAGAGAGTCAGAGGAAGAGTAATAGATATGTATGATATGGGGGGTGGGGGGTGTATTGGGGGTGGGGGGTTTGTCACTTTGGGGGTAAAATGTATAACTATTGCACTGTGTTGTACACCTGAAACTATTGGGGGTGGGGGGGTTGTCACTTTGAGGGGTAAAATGTATAACTATTACACTGTGTTGTACACCTGAAACTAATTAAAAATAAAATAAAATTAAAAAAAAAAAAAATAAATAAATAAATAAATAAATAAGCAATTAAAAAAAAAAAAAAAAAGAAAATTCCTCAACAAAAGGGAACAAAAATATTAAGTTAAAGTCCATAAGAAATTCTGCTCAAAGGAATCACCAAAACTGAGTTTATCCTTCAGAAGATGTGGGTGGGAACACTACATATATGGTCACCATTCTGTAATTTACCTAAAATTGAAGGATAAAAAAAAAAAATCAACTTCTGTATATACTTTGAAGTAGGTATTTTATTTTGTACATTGTACCTTCTGTTTGAATAATGCAATTTTCTGGTATCATCAACATAAAAAGAAATATAAAAGTTAAGGAATAATTATATCAGGCCTAATTGTCAAGAGCCTCTCTAAACACATAAATACGTGTTAATTAGGTAATCTAGATTTTACCGGTTCTTTTTTTTTCACAGTATAGTAAAAGAAAAAAAAAAAAACACATGTGAGGGGAAATACTGCCAGAAATATTTTCTTATGGTAACCTTGAATGTCATTAAAGTATCTAAATATAGAAGATGAAACTGATATGGAAATTTCTACCCAATCCATAGAGGAAGGACTTCACAAGGTCAGGGTTGGGTTTATTATTTTTTTTCCCTCTCTTGAAGCTACACTCTTCTTGTAATTTAATAGGTGTATAAACATGTTGCTTAATTAACAGTGCAAAAATGATTTCAATTAAAGCCATTACAGTATAAAGAAAATGCAGCAGAAAAACAGGAGGTAGTAGAATGTATACTGATTTAGGAGCTAACGTAGCAAATTGTAGTCCTAAAACCTTTACCAAGTGACATCTGCACATCACTTTCCTCTATGAATCTCTTTTCCGTCTTTGTTAAAATAAAGTGATTATTTTAAATGATCTCTAAGCTGCCCTTACATAATAGATTGAATTACTATATTTTTTCTTATTTGAGGGTTTTTTTGTTTTAGTTTCTTTAATATCAGAAATACAGTAACCTCTGTTTCTCCAAAACTCCCCTTTGGCTCAACATATTTTTGATGTTTAGAAGTGAGATCTGGAGGCCTTGCAAAACCAAAACCTTCATGCTATATAACCTGTGATTTTTATCACCAAGAGGTTCTCATTTCTGAAGCACACAATTTGTTTGCTGATTGCTTGATCTACTGCTTTGTGTTGCTTTACTTTCTCAAGTGATTGTTCGCCTTTCATGTAAAAGAAAGAAGCACTTACATTTCTACCATGTTCCCAACAGAATACAATCGAGTAGTGGAAACAAAGAGATATTCAAATATATTTCGTAAGGAACCCCATTTGTATTAGTGACTAATTAATTGTGGTTTATTGACCATTCAAGAGGCAGATGGCAGAGGGTTGATCCTGAATCAACACCTTGCTGAGCGACCTCTGGTAAATTTCTTAATGTTTGTGCTTCAGTGTCCTTACCCCGTTAGTGGGGATAACCTAACTTACCCCACAGTTTTGAACATCAAATATAGTACATGTAAAGATCTTAGAAAATTACCTGCCACACAGTAAGCACTCCATAATGTATATTACCAGTTATTATATTCTATTTATTTCTATTTTGACATCCAGTTAAACAAAAAGAAATCATATTGATAAGAGAAGATAGAATAACAGTTATAATCTTGGGATAGAAAAAACTGCTGCACGCTATTTACAATAGCCAAGACTTGGAAACAAACGAAATGCCCATTGGTAGATGACTAGATTAAGAAACTGTGGTACATTTACACAATGGAGTATTACTCCACTCTAAAGAAGAAAGAAATCGTACCATTTGCAACAATGTGGATGGACCTAGACAACATTATGTTAAGTGAAATAAGTCAGTCAGAGAAAGACAAATACCATATGATCTCACTTATATGTGGAATCTAAAGAACTGAATAATTGAGCGAAATAAACAGAAATAGTCTTAGAGACACAAAGGAAAAACTGATGAGGGCTAGATGGGATGGGGATGGGCATGAGGGAGAAGAGGAAGGGACGAGGCAACACAAACTGATAACTACAATACTACTACAGAGACAGAAGAGACAGTTTAGGGAATATAATCAATAATGTTGTAAATATTGTTTTAGGGGACCAGATAGACTCATGTCTTGTCAGGGAGACCACTTCATGGATGGTGTAGTGGCCTTACCACTGCACTGTACATCTGAAGCTGCCGCTGATTAATATTAGATGTTGAGTATAATTTAATATGTATATAGTCATGGGATGTGGAATATAGTGTGGTGATGGAGTCAATGGAATTGTAATAGATATGTATGATATTGGGGGTGGGGGGAGGGGGGAGTCACTTTGTAAGGGGTGAAAAGAGAACTATTGCATAGTTTTGTACATTTGTAATAATAAAAATGATAATTAAAAAAAAGAAGGAAAAAGCTGCTGCAAACATGACAGAAAATCATAAACTATAAAAGACTGACAGGTTAAAAATAGAAAAAAAAAGGTAAAAAATACCTCCCTAAACAAAATTAAAGAACAAATACCACATTGGAAGAAGATATTTGCATCATGCATAATAGACAAAGCACAACATCCCTAATTTTTAAAGAGTTCCAATAAGTCAATAATAAAATGACAACCCAATTGAAAAGGATATTCCTAGAAAAAGATATTCAGAAGGTCCCAAATTACAACCTCCATAACAACAACAACAAAAGAAGAAATTAAAACAAGATGTAATTTTTTTACTATCGATGTGCCCCAAATAAAAGACTATGGCTATTATTCAGTGTTGATGAGAATGTGAGGAAACTAGAGTCCAAAACAACATGCTTGATGTGACTGGAAATCACAGTGTCATCAGAGAACAATTTGACATTATATGTTAAAAATTGAAATCATATACTTTGAACCCATGAATTCCAGTTCAAGGGATCTGTTACAGAAATATTCACATATATTTGCAAAGAAGTATTTTTGCAGCATTATTTGTTATAAATAATTAAAAGACCTACATACTCATTAAAAAGGGAACAAATAGGTATTTGGGAGGGGCAAGATGGCGGCTGTGAGGAGGGCTCCATGAAATCTCCCCTGGAAATATCCACAATTTGAACTTCTAATACGCTTCAAAGAGACATCTACTCATCACACAGAGCGACTAAGAGTTCCACACAAGGATTGCTGGAAGGTGGGCAGGCCGGGCGAGTAGGGGAAGAAGGCGGCGAGGCGCGTGAGGTGCAGCCCGCACCCGCGGCTGCTGAGTCACGGTGAGTGTTGCCCCGGCTCGCTCCCTGCGGCCCGCGGCCCACCTAGAGTTCAGCAAGAGCGCGTTGGTTTGCGGTCTGAGGCAGAAGCTCAGGCCGGGCAAGTGCGGGAGGAGAGAGAGGAGACGACTGTGCAGAGGTGCGAGCTGCACCCGCGTTCCCCAGGAAGCAGGGTGCAGAGCCCCGCAGCGACAGGGCAAGATCAGTCCCTGCACCCTCCCGGTTCAGGGATCAGTCTCTGTGCCCACCGGGTCCCGCGGAGCGCAGAAGCCTGAAACCCGGGAGCAGGGGGAAAACAGAGGACTCGCCTGCGGAGAAGCAGCGCGCGCTGGGCGGAGACGCATGGGTCCCGGAGAGACGGAGCGGGGATCGGAGCCGCGTGGAAAGGTGCGCGCAGTCCCCTGAACCCCGGCGGCAGTCCCTCCAGGAGCGCAGCAGGAGGAACGGCGCGGGCGCGCGCCGGCTCCAAGGCAGAGGCCTTAAACCGGAGAGCAGGGAAACACAGGACTCGCCCGCGGAGGCGCAGCGCGCCGGCTGGAGTCACAGATCCCGGAGGAGACAGAGCGGGGATCGGAGCCACGCAGCACGGTGCGCGCAGTCCCTAAATCCCGGCAGACCCTTTGGGGAGAGCAGCAGGATTTCCGCGCGGGCGCGCCCGGCTCCGAGGCAGAAGCCTGGAACCCGGGAGCAGGGAAAAAGAGGACTCGCTCGGACAAGCAGTGCGCCGGGTGGAGACGCAGGTCCCCCGAGGACGCGGAGGCGGGATCTTGGCCACACGGTAGGGTGCGCGCAATTCCCTAAATCCCGGCAGATCCTTTGGGAGAGCAGCAGGAACTCCGCTGGAGCATAAGAGGCAAAGGCCTTAGCTTGAAACAGTGTTGGAACTGTGGCTTTGTTTATTTTTATGTTTTTATTTTTTTTCCCTTTTTCTACTCTTGAACAGAAAGCAAAAAAAAAACAACCCAATAACTCACCCACTCCCACAAACTTTGTCCACCGCCAAGACCGTCTGAAACTGACTCCTGAAGGGAGCAATAGGGGCCGACTAGGAAGATATCCTTACCTGCAGGGGGTTGAGAATTTCCACCCAGTAAAGGCAGCAGAGTGAGACTACCCACCCCGCCCCACCTTTAGGCAAGGCTTGGGAGGCAGGGCAGGTTCATCTGCTGAGGCACTAATTAACAGATTCTGAGCAGCAGGCTTTTGGTAGTGAGGAATTCTTTAATTCTCCACGGCTGTCAACCAAAAGGGTGCCCAGAGACACTCATTGAGCCTTTGGGGGGTGCAGCCTGCCTTGGGACAGGCAAAAGCAAAAAGGCAGTGACTGTAAAAACCACCAATCACACGTCACAACCACACTCCAAGTACAGCAAACCTGCAGTGCCAGGATCACGCTAGGCATCAGGTGGCCTACTGTTCCCCACAAGGCCGCACAGGAATTTTTGTACAGCAGACAATCTGAAGAGAGCTTGGTGGACTTTAGCCTAGACCAACACGGGTATTTTTGGTTTGTTTGGTTTTATTCTGTTTTGTTTTCCCTTTATTGGCTGCTTATCTTGGTTGTTTTTGGTTTTTATTTCTATTTCATTATAATCATATTGTAGTTTTTAATATAGGCATATATATATAGGTGTATATAGGTGAATATATGTCCATATATATGGGTGTGTAGACACATATATATATATATATATTTTTTCTTTTTTTTCTTTTTCTTTTTCTTTCTTTTCTTTTCTTTTTCCCACCTCACTTTCTCTCTTATTTTATTCATTCTTCTCACTGCTATACTTTTCCTCTTTTCCTTTTTCTGCAAATTTTATTTTTTTAAATTTTTCTTACTTTTTTATTATTTTAGTTTATTTTTATTTTTATTTTTAGGTATAGCTAATCGGTTTCTCATGTTTATTCTATTTTTTATTTTAGGATATTGTATTTTATTTTGTTTCCTCTTCTGTTATTATTGAGTATGTGGTTTTGTTTTGTTTCTGTTTGGTTTCTTCATTAGTATGATTGATATTTCTGTACAAGTTGACTGTAGTTTGATGGTTGGTTGTTTTTAATTGTGCGAGCATTTGGTTTCCTTTGGTGGCTGCGGAGGTTGTTCTTGTTGATCTGTTATGCTCTAAAATCACTCTGCAGCAGTGGGTCCAAACAAACAGACACAAGAATCATCATACCCGGAGGCCAACTTTAGATAAAACCAGAGCATTTCTGGGTTTGACATACAAGAGTCACACCCAAAAAGTTACTACAGGTACTAAGACCCATAGGGTCCAAGTTTCATCAGAGGGTCAATCCTCTCACAGCAGCTCATAAACTGCAGAAGCTGCTGATCCTCACAGCTAATCAATCTGGGAGTCAATCCCACCTACTGACAAACCAAAAGTAATCAAAACTAAAACTTTAACAAGTGAGGACGCATGACACAAGGAACACCTCAGATACAAGCACAGGAGAATAGGGAGACTGAGTAATTCAAATATACAGGATACACACCATATAAGTTTACCCAGAAAAGACTGAGAAATCTGGGGGATCTATCTGTTATATTGAAGCAAACACAAAGAGTAAGCCAGAATGGGGAGACAAAGAAACATAACACAAAAGAACAGAAGAAACTTCCTGAATCAGTGGAAATAGAGGAAATAGAGGTAACCAACCTATCGGAGACAGAGTTCAGAACACTGATTATTAGAATGTTCAAGGAAATTAATGAAAATATAAAGAAGGATAGAGAAATCATGAAAAGCAACCAGCTAGAACTTAAGAACACAATTACTGAATTAAATAACAAACTTGATGGAATCACTAGCAGACTGGATGAAGCAGAAAATCGAATCAGTGACTTAGAAGACAAAATAGCAGAGATCACCCATGCGGTACAACAAAAAGAAAAAAGAATGAAAAACATGGAAAATAGTTTAAGAGAGCTGGGGGACAACATCAGACGCAATAACCTAAGGGTCATTGGAGTACCAGAAGGAGAAGAGAGGGAGCAAGGGATTGAGAATATATTTGAAGTAATAATGTCTGAAAACTTCCCTAACCTGGCAAAGGACATTGAAATACAAGCCCAGGAAGTGCAGAGAGTTCCAAACAGGATGATTCCAAACAGGCCCACTCCAAGACACATTATAGTGAAAATGGCAAGGGTTAAGGACAAAGACAGAATCCTTAAAGCAGCAAGGGAAAGGCAGCAAGTTACTTACAAGAGGTACCCCCATAAGATTATCAGCTGACTTTTCTACAGAAACTTGCAGGCCAGAAGAGAGTGGCAGGAAGTTTTCAAAGTGATGAAAAATAAAGGCCTACAACCAAGATTGCTGTATCCAGCAAGGTTATCATTTAAAATCGAAGGCGAGATAAGGAGCTTTGCGAAAAAAAAATAAGTTAAGGAATTCGTACCACCAAGCCAGCTTTGCAGGAAATGCTAAAGGGCTTCTTTAAGTAGAAGAGAAAAACAACCTATGAAAGACTACGAACACAAATAAGAAAATGGCAATAAATACACACCTATCAATAATCACATTAAATGTAAATGGATTAAATGCTCCAATAAAAAAGACATAGGGTGGCTGAATGGATAAGAAAGCAAGACCCCAGTATATGCTGTATACAAAGAGACTCACCTCAGATCCAAAGACTCATACAGGCTGAAAGTAAAGGGATGGAGTAAAATATTTCATGCAAATGGTACTGAAAAAAAAAGCTGGAGTAGCGATACTTATATCAGATAAAATGGACTTTAAATTGAAGAATATAACAAAGGACAAAGAAGGACACTTCATAGTAATGAAGGATCGATCCAACAAGAGGACATAACTCTAGTAAACATCTATGCACCTAACATAGGAGCCCCTAAATATATAAAACAGATATTGTCAGACATAAAGACAGAGATCAACAGTAACACTATCATAGTAGGGGACTTCAACACCCCGCTGTCACTAATGGACAGATCCTCCAGACAGAAAATCAATGTGGAAACAGCGACCTTAAATGAGACATTAGACCAGCTGGATTTAACAGACATTTCAGAGCATTTCATCCCAAAGCTACAGAATATACGTTCTTTTCAAGTGCACATGGAACATTTTCTAAGATAGACCACATGTTAGGCCACAAAACAAGTCTCAATAAATTTAAGAAGATTGAAATCATTTCAACTGTATTCTCTGACCACAATGCTATGAAACTAGAAATCAATTATAAGAAGAAATCCGGGAAGCTGACAAATAAATGGAGGCTAAACAATATGCTATTAAATAGTGAGTGGGTCACAAATGAGATCAAGGAGGAAATCAAAAGATACCTCGAGACAAACGAAAATGAAAACACCACGACCCAAAATCTCTGGGATGCTGCGAAAGCAGTCCTAAGAGGAAGTTTATAGCAGTGCAGGCCTACCTAAAGAAGGAAGAAAAATCTCAAGTCAACAGGTTATCCTTACACCTAAGGGAACTGGAAAAAGAACAACAAAAAGAGGCACAAGGGGAGTACAAGAAAGGAGATAAGAAAGACCAGAGCAGAAATAAACACCAGAGAGAACAGAAAAACAATTCAAAAGATCAATGAAACCAAGAGCTGGTTTCTTGAGAAGATAAACAACATTGACAAACCTCTAGCCAGGCTCATCAAAAAAAAAAAAAAGAGAGGACTCAAATTAGCAAAATCAGGAATGAAAGAGGAAATGACTACAGACATCACAGAAATACAAAAAAATTCTAAGAAATTACTATGAGCAACTATATGCCAACAAATTTGACAATCTGGATGAAATGGATAATTTTCTAGAAGCATACAACCTTCCAAAGCTAACGCCAGAAGAAACAGAAAATCTAAATACCCTGATTACTACCAAGGAATCAGTAATTGACAAGCTCCCAAAAAACAAAAGCCCTGGACCAGACGGCTTCACAAGTGAATTTTATCAAACATTCAAAAAAGAACTATCACCTATTCTTCTCAAACTATTCCAAAAAATCCAGAAGGAGGAAGGCTCCCAAACTCTTTTATGAAGCCTCTATCACCTGATTCCAAAACCAGATAAAGACATCACAAAAAAGGAAAACTACAGGCCAATCTCCCTGATGAATATAGATGCAAAAATTCTCAATAAAATATTAGCAAACAGAATTCAGCAATATATTAAGAAGATCATACATCATGATCAAGTGGGATTCATCCCTATTTCGCAAGGCTGGTTCAACATCCGTAAATCAATTAATGTGATACACCACATCAACAAAATGAAGGATAAAGATCACATGGTCATTTCAATAGATGCAGAAAAAGCATTTGACAAAATCCAACAGCCATTTATGTTAAAAACCCTTAGCAAAGTGGGAATACAGGGATCATATCTCAACATAATAAAAGCCATATATGATAAACCTACAGCTAACATCATACTCAATGGAGAAAAGCTAAAACCATTCCCCTTAAGATCAGGAACAAGACAAGGCTGTCCACTTTCTCCTCTTTTATTCAACATAGTGCTGGAAGTTCTAGCCACAGCAATCAGACAACAAAAGAAATAAAAGGCATCCAAATTGGCAAGGAAGAAGTAAAATTGTCACTATATGCAGATGACATGATACTGTATATAGAGAACCCCAAAGACTCCATCAAAAAACTATTGGAACTGATGAAGCCGAATTCAGTAAAGTAGCAGGATATAAAATCAATGTTCAGAAATCAGTGGCATTTGCATATACCAATAATAAACTAATGGAAGCGAAATTAAGAAAACTGTCCCATTTACAATTGCGTCCAAGAACTATAAAATACCTAGGAATAAATTTAACCAAAGAAGTGAAAGATCTGTACTCAGAAAATTATAAGACATTGAAGAAAGAAATCATAGAAGATACAAATAAATGGAAACACCTACCATGCTCATGGATAGGAAGAATTAATATAGTTAAAATGTCCATACTGCCTAAAGCAATATATAGATTCAATGCAATTCCTATCAAACTACCAAGGGCATTTTTCACAGAAATAGAAAATATAATCCTAAAGTTTATATGGAATCATAAAAGACCCAGAATAGCCTAGAAGCAATTCTGAGGAATAAAAACAAAGTTGGGGGGATCACGCTACCAGACATCAAAACCTACTACAAGGCCACAGTAATCAAGACAGTTTGGTATTGGCATAAAAACAGGCACATCGATCAGTGGAACAGAACAGAGAGCCCAGAAATAAATCCAAGCATTTATGTACAGTTAATCTATGACAAGGAAGCAAGAATTTACACTGGAGTAAAAGATAGTCTATTCAATAAATGGTGCTGGGAAAATTGGACTGACACATGCAAAAAAATGAAACTGGATCATCTCCTTACGCCTTATACAAGAACAAATTCAAAATGGATTAAAGACTTAAATGTAAGACCTGAAACCATAAAAATCCTAAATGAAAATATCGGAGTACATTTTGCAGACATTACCGGAGCAATATTTTTACTGATACATCCCCTACGGGCAAAGGGAAGTAAAAGAAAAAATGAACATATGGGATTATATCAGACTTAAAAGTTTTTTCACAACAAAGGAAACCATTAATAAAACAAAAAGGAAGCCTACTGAATGGGAGAATATATTTGCCAACGATATATCTGATAAGGGGTTAATATCCAAAATTTATAAAACACTCATGAAACTCAACACCAAAAAAACAAACAACCCAATTAAAAAATGGGCAGAAGATATGAAGAGACATTTCTCTAAAGAGGACATACAGATGGCCAACAGGCATATGAAAAAAAGTTCAACCTCACTGGTCATTAGGGAAATGCAAATAAAAACCACCATGAGATACCACCTCACTCCAGTCAGAATGGCTATCATCAACAAATCAACAAACAACAAGTGCTGAGCGGGGCTGTGGGAAAAGGGGACCCTGCTGCACTGTTGGTGGGACTGCAGATTGGTGCAGCCACTATGGAAGTCAGTATGGAGGTATCTCAAAGAAATGTAAATAGAGCTACCGTTTCACCCAGAAATTCACCTCAATGTTATTTATCCTGAAAAAACCAAGACACTTATTCAAAAAAAGTTATGCACCCCGATGTTCATAGCAGCACAATTTACAATAGCTAAGACTTGGAAACAACCAAAATGCCCATCAGTAGATGACTGGATTAAGAAACTGTGGTATATTTATACAATGGAGTATTACTCTGCTATAAAGAAGAATGAAATCGTGCCATTTGCAATGATATGGATGGACCTAGAGACTATAATGTTGAGTGAAGTAAGTCAGTCAGAGAAGGACAAATACCATATGATCTCACTTATATGTGGAATATGAAAAACTGTATGAATGAGCAAAGTAAACAGAAACTGTCTCATAGATATAGACGAAAAATCAGGGTTGCTAATTTGGAGAGGAATGGGAATGAGGGTGAAGGGGAAGGGATTAGACAGCAAAAATAGGCAACTCCACTATTGCTACTGGGATAGGACAAACAGTTGGGGGAATATAATGAATAATGTTGTAAATATTCTGTGGAATGTCAGATGATCATAGGTCTTGTTAGGTAGACCATTTCATGGATGGAGTAGAGGTTTGATCACTGCACTGTATTACTAAAGTGGAGGTGGTATACCTACTGTAATTGAATATATATAGATAGTCACGGGATGTGGATTATACTGTGGAAGAGAGTCAGAGGAAGAGTAATAGATATGTATGATATGGGGGGGTGTGGGGGGGTGTATTGGGGGTCGGGGGTTTGTCACTTTGGGGGGTAAAATGTATAACTATTGCACTGTGTTGTACACCTGAAACTATTGGGGGTGGGGGGGTTGTCACTTTGAGGGGTAAAATGTATAACTATTGCACTGTGTTGTACACCTGAAACTAATTAAAAATAAAATAAAATTTAAAAAAAAAAAAAAAAAAAAAAAAAAAAGGGAACAAATAAATTCGTTTTTAGAACACTCTAACTATGAAATAAGAAGAAGTTATGTTTTTAAATAATAAGGTCTACTAATAGAAACATACATTAGCATTTTAAAAAACACATTGCTGAGTAATTATATATTATGATTATTTTCTTATAAATTATACAATTTAAGGGGAAAATATTAATGTGTCTCAATGACACTATCACAGGCTTAGGTTTTCTTTCCTCATTCTGCTGTTGTGTTGTTTTCTCAGTAAAAACCTCCCTCTTACATGGAAGAGTAAATAACAATTGTTATTTGCGTGAGAACTAGATTACATGCATGTAACCTTGAAATGACACTTCTGTTCATTAAGAAAGTGATGCTGGGCCGGCCGAGTGGCTCAGTTGGTTAAGAGTTGGTTTGATGGAAAGTGATGCCCATACTTACCTAGGCCCTTTAAAAAAATCTTTCAATGAATTGATTTTATAAATTAATGTTTTTTTGGCTTTCATTTTATCAAAAGGAGGGTTATGATGACCAGTATCATTATTTAGAGACCTTTTATAAGATAGACACATAATATTTCCTCATCTTTAATGACAAAATGATGTTCCTTTCTATTGAATCAGTGTCTAAAGCAAGAATGCATGTGTGTATGTATATTCTGCTGACAGGTATTCATACTGAGGTTTCGTGTAAAAATTCGGTAATAGCTGAAACAGAATTTAGAATGTCAAGCCATTCTGTTCTGTTCTGTCTAAATTTTAGTAATAAAATCAAATTGCATAAATACTACTATGAAAGCATATGAAATAATCCATTTTGTCATTACAATATCTTGTCTATGCATAAAACATGTGTTATAACAACTGAGAATACATGGCCTATAAGAAAGGAGACTAAAAACATTTAATGAGTCCGTGATAGCTATGTTCAACCACCTGCTGTGTTGTCATGTGGAGAAAAAGAAGACAGACACACATGTTCTTGTTCCAGAAAGCTGAACTTAGAGAAATATGTGGAGCTAGCAGAGAGGAAGAATTCCTTTAGCAACATAAGAAACTTCTAAGCTTTCACTTCTCTTTTCATACAACACTATCTGTATGATTTCTTTTAATGTATTATTTTTTTTAATTAAAAATATCACTTCAGAAAAAAAAATTAAATAGAAAGTAAGTGAAGTAGTAGAATCTTAAAGAATTGATAAGGAAAGTGATTTTAGTATTGCCTTAATAGTGGAGAAGTTTGTCTCAAAGAGTATAATTCTTTCTCCCAGGAGGCCTTCCAATATATATAAGGCAATTATATCCCAGAGATACATAAGCCAACTTCCTTCTGCAGGCAGGGATTGAACTAAAAGATCTCTGAGATCTCCTTGAAATACAATAGACTACCATGCATTCAAACATGTATTCCTGCACACATACGAACATTCATCTCCACAAGGCTAAAACATCTGGAAACCATTGCACAGCAAGTTACTCACTTTATAACAGGGTTGCAGTTAGAGGCATCCCTGGGAATGGAAACAGGGCTAAATACTAACCCCAGCAGAACTTCATTGCTCAGTCAAAATAAATCAAACAAACAAACAAACAAACAAACAAACTATACACCTTATTTTAAGTCCTGGAGAAATTCAGTTATAGGGTAGATTTTTCTTGATTAAGAAAAAGATAGTTCATTTAGTCATACAAGTGTCTATGGGAAAACTTAAAAATAGTTATACCAAGACTTGACTTCCTGATTCTAATCTTCTGTTTCACTAAATCTTTTTGTTATAAATTTTCATGTATTGACACACTAACATCAATAAGGGAAGTAATCGAGTGAGAGAGAAGAATATAGTGGATCCATAACCCTGTCACAGTATATATCTATATTGAATAAAGCATTTACTACTAAGCTTTACAAAGAACCACCTGATAGGTGCCAAACTCATCTATTATCTTCCTCTAAGGAGGAGTGACTGTTGATTTTGTTCTCCAACATTCAAACCCTCTTCTTAAAAGCACCCAGTTTTCTTTTGAGGAAGTATATTCTGTTTTCTTTCTCATTGTGTGTAGCATTGGGGGAAAGATAATTCTCAGGAACTGCAAAGAGCCAAGAATAGCTAAGACACTACTGAGGAAGAACAGGATAAAAAGACTTGCTGTATGCAATAACAGGAGTTATTATAAAAATACAGTTTTTAGGACAATGTGGTATTGGCACAAGGACAGAGTAGTGAACAAATGGAATGCAGTGGGGAATTCATTACCAGACGCATGTATATAACAACATTTTTTAAACAAAGTTAGCACTTTATACAGTCAGTAAAGGATAGCCTCTTAAATGATTCTAGGACAATTTAATATCCATATGGAATAAGGTAAAAATTGATATATCTCTCACAAAACACATAAAAATCAATTCTGGGTAAACTGTAGAGCCAAATGTAAAAGGCAAAGCAATAAAATTTCTAGAATATAATATTGTAAAGTGTCTTTATGATAGGGCAGGGAAATATTTATTGAAAAGGACACAATAAGCAATAACTATGAAGAAAAAGATTGATAAATTGGACCACATAAAAATTCATTATTTATGTTCCCAACAGATAGCGTTAAGAGAATAAAAAGGTAAGCCACACACTAGAAGATATTTACAACAAATAGCCAACACAGAATTTTTATACTCTGTGTGTGTGTGCGCGTATGTGCGTGTGTGTGTGTGTGTGTGTGTGTGTGTGTGTGTGAATCATACAAATTACTAGAGAGGGAAAGAAGATAATACAATAGAAAAAATGGCAAGAGATTTAAACTAACACTTCACAAGTGGCAAAATGGAATTCAACCTAATTATTCAGATGTGCAAATTAAAAATACACTAAGATATCAAAACACACCGATCAGAGTGGCTAGAATTTAAAATACTGACAAATACCAAGGTTGTTAAGGAGGTGAAGTAATGAGAAAATATCAGTGATACCACTGGAAAACAGTTCAGCATTATCTACAAAAGCTGAAAATACACACATACCAAGCAGCCTCACACTTAAGTATACACCCAAGAGACACAGAGATAAAACCTAGAAACAACTCAAATGTCCATGAGCAGTAGAATGGATTTAAAAATTGTGAAATAGCTATACAATAAATACCACAAAGTAATGAAAATTTTAAAAAATACAGCTACATACAACATGGCCACCAATTATCATAAGCACCATGTTGGGAGAAAGAAGTGAGGCACATAAGAATGCGTATTGCATGTTCCATTTCTTTAAAAAATCATGAACTAAACATGGTTATGGATGCACATCTAGGAGTTACAACTATAAAGGAAAGCAAGAAAATTAATAACATTAAATAAGTAACAAAATGATCATAAAAATTAATTGGGGAGGCTAAAGCACAGATGGTGATTGAGGAGACAAAGATTTATATATACCTGTCCTATCTGTGGGTGCACAGGTGTTGACTTTGTAATAGTTTAAAAACTGTATAATTTTGCTGTGTAAACTTTTCTGAATATATATCATAGCAATAAAAATTCAAAATAAAAAATAAAAAATAAAAATGAGAAATGTTACTCTCCAAATAATAATTTTTAAAAATCTGAAAGTCCCATTTATATTAATAGAATAGACTATAATATTTTGTTTTTTTTTGATATTCCTGCCTAAATTCATGTATTCAGCAAGGTTTTAATACACTGTTCCTGCTAACTGGCTTTCCATAACATAGCAAGTTATATGACTTTCTTACCTTATCGTTATATTATTGAAATTAATGGCAGGATAAAGTTTGTAATAGGATAAAAATGAATTAAGTTTTGAATACATTATTTACAAAATTTATTCATCATCCAAGTCATCAGTTATTTGTAGACTATACAGTAAGCACACCTCAGGGACCAAAAAGGAAATAAAATACATAGGAAGCACTAGTGGGACTGTTCCTATTTGCACACTCTGAAGTAACAAACTTCAAAACACTCAACATAATTAACTCATTTTATTCAAATACCATTGATTTCTTTGGTTATGGAACTCTGTTATTTTGGCCATGCTGTTTGTGAGACTTAATTCAAAGTTTAAACCCATGTAGAACAATTATCTTTTCTCTAGACTTAGACAATATTTCCAGCACCAAAGACTGTTCTGAATAAATACAACAATGATCAGACTGCGACCAGGTAAGGCACAGCTGAGACCAGATAAGTGATTTATTATTAAAAAATCGCATATAGTTCTCTAAATATTTTTTTGAGACATTACGACTTAACAAAATCAGACATTTGTATCCCACCCTTAAGTGTTGCAGAGTGACTAGATACACAGAAGTGATTCTTTTAAAAATAAGGATAATGCATTATTTCAGCAAGATTAAAAGGACAGTTGATATTACATTAAGGATACATATGCAAGGTTGGACAATTCAGTTCTCAAACTCATTCTAGAAAAAGTGCTACATACCTCATCACTACAGTCACCTTCGAAGTACTCCCCTTGGGAAGCTATGCACGATTCCAGCACCTAATCAACCCTTCAAAACAATTTTGGAACTCTTTCTGGAATGGCCATCAGTGTTGTAGTCATATTATCCTTGATGTCCTGAATGTCATCAAAATGTCTTCTTTTCAATATTTCCTTTTTCTTTGGGTCAAGAAAGAAGTCATTGGGGGCCAGGTCAGGTGAGTAGGGAGGGTGTTCCAACACAGTTATTTGTTTCCTGGCTAAAAACTCCCTCACAAACAGTGTTGTGTGAGCTGGTACTCTTGTGATGCAAAGAGCCATGAATTCTTGGTGAAAAGTTCAGTTCATTTTTGTCTAACTTTTTCACATAGCCTTTTCAGCACTTCTTTTTTTCTTTCTTTTTTTAAAGATTTTATTGAGGAATCAGGAAGGGGGAACAGGCAAGTTGCTGTCTTTTTACTGCCACTCACGGTTGGCTAACAGCAGCTCAACAAAAGCGCACACCAGCTGCTGACCAGCCCCACTGCAGCCTACGCCGTCACCAGTGACTCACGGCAGCCCAGTTCTAGGTCAAGCTGTTGTTCACCATCTTAGCTGTAGAGGCCACGTCATTGGCCCTCATATGTTGAATCTGAACTGGGGCTCTGCTGCTCAGAGCTGGTATCCCAAGCCAACTCCTAACCAACACGCCACTCAGCCAACCCCTCAGCACTTCCAAGTAGTAATCTTGGTTAACTGTTTGTCCAGTTGGTACAAATTAATAATGAATAATCACTCTGATTTTAAAAAAGGTTAGCAACATCATTGCAACAAGTTTGAAGACTTAATTGTCTGTCCTTGTACACACAGAAATATATACACACTTCTCAGGAGCAAAACCTATTTACTCTTATGACACAGAGGATTAGGAATGTTTTAGTGAATTTTTTTCAGTAGGTAGAAGTTAACAGCAATCCAACCTCTCCATGTTTTCTTTTATATTTTAACAAAATACTTTATTCTAAAAAGAAATATATGGAACATATAAAAAATGTAATTTGTAATGAAAAAGTAGATTATCCAGATTATTTTGTGCACACCAATCAAACTCTCT
Source organism: Aselliscus stoliczkanus (assembly GCA_033961575.1). Classification (NCBI taxonomy): domain Eukaryota; kingdom Metazoa; phylum Chordata; class Mammalia; order Chiroptera; family Hipposideridae; genus Aselliscus; species Aselliscus stoliczkanus. The sequence continues at coordinate 65,536,469 of CM066734.1, read as the reverse complement.
AAGAAATTACAACATTTTTATTTACTTTCTGTCTATCTGGCCTCAAATGCACAATAAAATAAACCATGAAAACCCCAGTTCCCTGTTCTGCTTTGCACACTTACTGCATGCAGCTCACTTTCTGTCAGTGCCATCAAAGATCATACAATTGTCTTTCATGGACAATTTCATAACATTCTTCAAGAAAGTTTAGATGCAGTCAGAGCAAAATAGAATTGAAGCTGCCGGAAGAAAAACAGCAACTATACTACTGGATGGTTTTAATTATCCTTACATCTGCTGGGAGTCTGGAGAGGTAGAACAACGAACAAGTGTTTGCCTTATTAAATAAATGGAGTGGTCTTTTTCAAACAGCCAGTATCAAGAAAACTGAATGGATGGCAGGCTTCACATTTAATTCATTTATTATAAACTAACCAAAGTGAAAACAGACACATCCTTCAGAGATCCTTTTAGTAAACCCATAATAAAAATTTAGTATTGGAAGGTTTAGTTATTTTTTAGATCAGCAAGACCATATAAATGCACAGCTCACATGTTTTTGAACTTCAGATAACAGACATTAAAAATCTCTCAAAGCTGCAATACAGAAAAGCCTTTTATTTCAGGGCCCTTCTATGTCTTTCATATTTTATTTACTTGTAGATATAGTATTTCTTTCCACATGATTTTTTTCCATTTAATTCCCAGTATTTTTCCTTCAGTTTTCTCACATGTTCTTTTCTTTTTCCTCTTTCCCCGCCCATTACAGTTCATTATCTTTTCATTCTTTATCTCAAAGAGAAAATTTCCTAAGCAGCATCATTAAAAGCCTTCATATATGCTTTATGCTTACCTAATCTCCAGCTAGGTGAGGTTTTTTTTTCCTTGATCTTACTCATTTCAAATTTTTCACTGACACATTTGATCTGTCACTGCAATAGCTCTAGGGTTCGTTTACCACATTCATTTGTGAACATTCTTATTTTATGAGGGAGGCTATGAAATCAACTTCCCTTGGGGTAATTAAGACTAGAAGAGAAGAGCTGTCTTCCAGAAATGATTTAGGTAAACCTTTCCTGAAAAGCACTACACAGGTTAGGAAGCTTTTCTTAGATGAAGTATAATGAGATATGCATTATTTGGAACATTGTTTAAAATATTATTCTGGGGCTGGCTGAGTGGTGCAGTGGTTAAGTGCTGGTTTGGGAAGCCAGCGGTCCCGGCTTGGGTCCCACATATGAGGGCCAGTGACACTGCCCTCAAAAAAAAAAAAAAAAAAAAAATTTCTTCTGCACAAAAACACACTCATTTAGCAATTCAGTAGAGTCTTATATATTCAGATCATTTGGGGTCAGAAATAACCTAGATATTTTAAAAATATGAAATATTAACTAACAATGCCTCAGAGTCTTTCTTAGGAAATTAGGAATGGATTTGTCAAACTCTGATACATTAGAAGACATTTTTGCTGTTCATCAATTTCAGCTACTTTTCTACGTAATAGTAACACATTAATCATATACACTCTGCATTGCTAAAATGGTCAAATAACTCCTCTTGATCCAATACAGGAAAAACACAATTATACCAGCTTTTAATGGTTTAATGAGGAAAAAAATTATCTGTATGAAAGATAATTTGGAAATAATAGGATATCTATGAATATTAAAAAGGTAAATGATAACCTTAATTCACCAAATGGTTAGCGAAAACTTCCTTTGTGTCCAATATAGTTCTCAGAGCCATAAGCATGCATGAGTATAACAATGGTCTTATTGTTGAGCAACTTACGATCTCTTAAAAAAGACCTTTACACAAGTAACTATCATTGAAAGTGAGGCAGGATAGGTAGCCTGGGAAATTGACAACTCCCTGTAGGGTACAACATGAGGTGCCTCACTGGTTACACGAGTAACAAGTGACTGTATCTGGCATCGGCAGCTGGAGGAAAACAAGAACCAGTCTCATCCAGCAAGGCTAATCCCTATGACCAGGCCCTGACCTTTTGCTAATTTTAATGTCATCATAATGTCATTTGCATTTGGGGTTACTACCACTCCCATCATGCCTTTGACACCATGACAGTTCCAGAGGAACCAAATAAGGAAGAAAAAGCAGGAAACAGGGGGTCTCGCCCAGGGGGAGGAAATGAATGAACCACATCAATGAGGTGTCACTAATTGCTGCCTGGGAGGGATAAATACCCATGATCATGACTTCCTCCATGCGATTCATTCTCCGAGTTCACATGCACTTTCCTCACAAATGTGTACTTTCGTTTTCAATAAATCACTTTCATTTTCTGCATCTGTCTCACTCTTGCATTCTTTGTTGCTCCGAGACAACCCAGTCACCACTGTTCGGAGTTAAGTCCTCTCTTGGACATCCCCGTGAGCCTCTGGTGACAAAAGCAGTAACTGTTAGGTATCACAAGAAAGTAAAAATCAGTACCTTACAAATATCAGAAAGAAAAAAGGTCATTTTAGGCTGGCTACATTTGATTAGATTTAGTAATATCACAGATTGGGAATTTGGAGATGTCAATCAGTTGGCTTCAGTGAATTGGTAGCATTTCACTATAAATGGTGATGATAAGAGGGAAGAAATTCTAGGCAGAAGAGGAAGAGTTCTGAATGGGCTTTGGCTAAAATCTAGCCACATGTAGATGAGTTCATGAAAATGTTCAGAATTTTGATTGATTTTGTATGCCAAGTTAAAAAATTTTAATTTATTCTTTAGGCAGATAAGAATTATTAAGGGAACAAGCATTATTTTCATTTAATCATAATTCCAACTTTTACGCATTTCCTAATAATATTCCACTTGATAGCTAAGGACACTGAACCTTAGAGAGATTAAAGAGTGTGTTCAAAATCACAGGGGTAGTTATTCTAAAACCTATACTGTTTTCTACACCACAATGCAAAACAGATACTACAATAATATGAACAGTACATTCTTTGTGGAAAATCAAATACTGTGTAGAGTGTGGGGCAAAACAGTAAAGGAAAAGACTGAAGTCAGGGACCTCATAAAGTTATAAAGAACATTTCAGGTGAGATGACATAGAAACCTGCAATAATTGCAGTGGAAAAGTAATAGAAAAGAAATGTTTCAAATACTGCAAAGAATCTACACAGCTTCTTTACTGAATTATAAATGGGATACTAGTATAACTTCAAGTGGGTATTCCTTTCTGTGTTGGACTGAAAAAAAAATTATTTAAAACTCTAACCCAGATAGATAGATAGATAGATAGATAGATAGATAGATAGATAGATAAGATATTTAATATTAAGAAATTGCTAGGGGCCGGCCGAGTGGCGCGGTGGTTAAGCGCTGGCTTTGGGAAGCCAGCGGCCCCAGTTCGGTCCCACATATGAGGGCCAGTGACACTGCCCTCAAAAAAAAAAAAAAAAAAAAAAGAAATTGCTTAGCAATTCCAAACATAATTCTCAAAATACCAAAAGCTTTGAAAGGAATAGTTATAATATTTAATTCATCTGCTTTACTCTTTTATATATGTCTATAATTTGGGTTAAAATAACCTGGTAAAATTAGGCAAAAATAAGCATTTCATAATTCCTGAAATTGATATTTTCAATTCATTTATCCCAGAAAGGAATTGGTAAGCAAGTTGGTAATTTAACCAAGAAGCTAGAGGAATTAAAAACATATTGTTTTTCCAAATCAACTGAAAACATCGTTAATTCTAAATATTTTTTTGATACCTGTCACCATGGTATCAAATCACAGAACTATTAGAAGAGAAGTGTTAAGGAAATAAAACTCCTATGTCTTTTTGTCCCATTGTAAATCATATCAAAGCTTAAGAACTAGGAGAAATATCTACAAGTTATTTATTCTAAGGCTGAAGGAGGACATTAAAAAAATGTATCTTTGATGTATTCCTGCACATTTTAATAGTGAGACTACTGCTAGTCTCCAACATTATGGATCAGGGGCTACAGCATCTATCTAAAAACTCTGCTTCCAACATCAGTGAATGAAGTTCACTGCAAGCCAGCAAATACAAACATCACAGACTTGAGTAAAATGAGAAGCTGCAAGAAGGACCAGGACAGAGAAGGGAAATGGAGGAAACACAATTTCTCTTCTAGGCACATCTATAATTTTGCACCAATTTTTTTTTTTCATTTTTTCAGATGTGAAGATTTATTAGATAGCATTTTATTAAATTTATTGGGGTGACATTGCTTAATGACATTATATAAATTTCAGGGGTACAATTTTATAATATGACACCTGTATACTTTTTTTTTTTTTTTTCCTGAGGGCAGTGTCACAGGCCCTCATATGGGGACCGACCGGGGCCGCTGGTTTCCCAAGCCAGCACTTAACCACCGCGCCACTCGGCCGGCCCGACACCTGTATACTTTTTTAGGCATGCTATATTTACCCTTATGTTCAATGCAGTGTTATCTAATTGACAGATGATTAGATAAAAAAGATGTTGCACTAACTTTTGAATAGTCCTTTGTGTATCCCTAAACAACTCATCAGTTCTATTAAAAGTGAATATTATGGAAGTGTTCCTGCCAGTGATCGCATCCTAACTTAAAGACACTTAGAGTAAATACAAGTCACTATTGGCTTTCAAGCAGACTACTTAAAAATAGCAAAATATTCAGATCTACATCTAAATCTATAGCCACTTATAACTTAGTATCAATAATACAGGAATGTTTGAGGGTTCCAAGCATGGATAAAAAACATTTTTTTTTTTTTTTTTTTTGGTGAACAACTGAACATCCACATGAAAAAAAGCGTATATAAGCACAGTCCTTACACCTTTCACAAAAATCAACTCAAAATGAATGAAGGACCTAAATGTAAAAGACAAAACTATAAAACTCCTAAAAGATAAAACAGGAGAAAATTTAAATGACCTTTGTTTTGGCAATGACTTTTTAGATACGACTCCAAAAGCACAACCCATGAAAGAAAACTTTGATAAATTCAACTTCATTAAAATTGAAAACTTCTGCTCTGTGAAAGACACCATTAAAAGGATGAAAAGACAAGCCACAGCAAATATTTTCAAAATACATTTCTGAAAAAAGGCTGGTTTTCAAAAGACAAACAACTCTTAAAACTCAATGATAAGAAAGCAAACAACCAAGTCAAAAATTGGTAAAAATATTCGAACATACACCACACCAAAGAAGATACCCAGATAACAAACAAGAAGATGAAAATGTTCTCAACATATGTCATTAGGTAATTGCAGATAAAAACAATGTGATAGCACTACATACCTATTAGAAAGGCTAAAATCCAAATCACAGGCAAAACCAAATGTTGGAGATGATGTGGAGGACGAGGGAGAGGAAATCTCATTTATTGGTTGTGGGAAATAAGATGGTACAGCAACTTAGGAAGACGGTCTGACTGCTTCTTACAAAGCTAAACATAGCCTTACAGTATGATCCAGCAATAGCACTTAACCCAAATTAGTTGGAAACTTATATGCACACAAAAACTTGCACAAAAATGTTTATAGCAATTTTGTTCATAATTTCCGAAAATATGGAAGCAACTAAGATGTTATTTAATGGGTGACTGGGTAAACAAACTCTAATTTGGATTATTATTCAGTATTAAGAAAAAAACAAGCTATCAAGACACAAGAAGACATGGAGGAAACTTAGTTACATGTTGCTGGTGAAGATGCCAGTCTGGTTCCAACTATATGACATTCTGGAAAAGAGCAAACAATAGAGACTGAAAATGTCATGGCTTCCAGAAGTTTGGGCAAGCAGTGACAGAAGGAAGGAGAGATGAACAAGTGGAGCACAGGGGATTTTTTGGGCAGTAAAACTATACATGACATTATACATTTTTCAAAACCACATAGAATCTACAACACAAAGAATGGAAGTTCGTGTAAACTATGAACCATAGTTAATAATGTATCAATGTTGATCTGTCAATCATAACAAATGTGCCACTAACGCAAGATATTATTAATAATAAGGAAATCCGCAGAGAGGATGGTGGACATATGGGAACTCTGCATTTTCTCTACAATTGTTCTGTAAACGTATAACTTTCTAAAAAATAAAGTCTATTAGTTTTTAGAAGATTAAAAGGAAACATCTGTGAACTGTTCAGTTTTGAGAAAAATAGGACTTTGCATAACAGAGTCCAGGAAAATGTGTCTTTATAATGTTAATTGCATATGGTTCCAGCAAAAAATTTATACTGTCTCTGAATAAAAAAAGATGACTCCAAAATCTACAAAGAAAAGATGTTGTAGTAAGCACTGAAATATTTTAAGAATATTTAATGATTTCAAATGAATTCCTAAAAATGAGTACTCCGAGAAAAGCTGAGAAGAATGACAACAATTTTTTAAAAAGCAAATGAAACCAGTAAAAAAAACCATCCATAACCTATCAAAAGGGCAAAAAATAATAATCTAAATTTAAAAATGTATCTATCCAGTCTTCAGAAATATGTGATGAAATGGGCATTATCTCCAAAACTGATATATATTAAATTGTTTTGAATTTTTTTGGAGGCCAGAATTCATAAATACATCGAAATTTTAAATGTGTATACCAAGTGACTCAATAATTTCATCTAAAATTTATCCAAGTAAGATATTCAGATAAAGATAAAAGATTTATGTGCAAGGTATTCATCCCAGTCTTATATGATAGTGAAAATTGGAAGTAACACACATGTCAATCAAAGAGGAAATTATTAAATAAATTTTGGTCGTTTCTTAAATAGATTACTATGCAGCCATCAAAGTAAAGCTGCTATGATGTCTCATTGGCAAGTTTAGATCTTGCTTAAAAATTGAGTTTGAAAAGCAAATTGTAAAATTTAAAATGTTACTTCTATCGTGATTTATATAAAATTACATACTGGCTGTCTGCATGTATACATTTATATGTCTGTGTGTGTGTGTGTGTGTGTGTGTGTGTGTGTGAGAGAGAGAGAGAGAGAGAGAGAGAGAGAGAGAGACAGAGACAGAGACAGAAAGAGAGACAGAGAGAGAGACAGAGAGAGAAGAGAGGAGAGTAACAGGAAATCTTCACTTTTATTTTTATATCATATTTCTTGAGAATGTAGACCTAGAAAAAACAATTAAAAGAAATAGACAAGCAAGCAAACAAACAAAACCAGAGAGCTTACTTATGAAGACCATGAGGTCACATGTATTAGCCTACTTCACCCACTGAAAATCATCATCATAGTAAATGTTGTATCCATAGTTCATGGTAAGAGGATTTGGAATTACAATCATTACCAATTTCTAGAAACCTGATGAAGCAACCCCATCTTCCTCTTACTACCCTTCTGTCATTTACAAAGTCCTAGAAAGCCCTCAGCAGATGCTGGGGACACACTCCTTCTCCGTCCAATTCTTTCCCCACTACCAGTCGTCTTTTTAGAATAGGAGCTTTATCATACTATGTATGTTCTACCCTGATCCCTGAATCACCCACTTAAAAATCCTTTAATGAATTCCCATTACTCTTAAGGTGAAGGTAAAACACTAAGACCCTACCTGAGTGACTGTTACCTGCCCTCTGCCAGCCTCATAATGACCACATTCTTCTCTACACCCCACCTATCACTGTCCTATTGCAGCCCCTCCGACTTGCTGGGCTCCCTTCTGCTACAGGCTCTTTGGACCGCTGTTCTTTTCTTCATTTCCTCTTCTCCTAGTTAACTCATCCCACTAAACACGTCAGTTCAAGCATCAAGACCTCAGAGAAGCCCGCCTTGACCTCCCTGACCAGGTGAAATCCCCAATTCTGCAATCACATGGCATTATGTACCCCTTCTTTTGTTGTTTTTACCACAGCTTAAATTTATGAGAAATCTGATTAATACCTGTCTCCCCTACTTCACGATAAGCTCCAAGAGCACAGGGAACATGTCTATTTTTGCTTGCTTTTGCAAGGCCAGCGTACAGCTGAATACCCAGAAGGAACTCAATAAATCCTTCATTTAATGAACAAATAAATGAATCAATCAAGTAATCTTAAAGCTAACAGAATTCTTAGAGTCATCCTTCATTATTGGATCTAGCTTAGCAAATCAGACAGCAATATTTACACTGTATACTAAGTTTACAACAAGGAGTTGTGTATGAACAGATTATTGCCAACCTTATAAAAATAATTTTAAATAGCAGTAAAATAAAAATATAGGTATTTTCTCTCAATACTCAACTTTTGGAGGGGAGAGACCTCAGCATCCTTGAAATTAGAATTAATGCCGTCATCTATTCAATTAACTAAATAGGCATTACTGAGCATCTCAGAGATGGTTACAGGAAAAATGAAGGTTCTGTTCCTTTTCCACTGACTATAAGTTTGATGACCTAAGCAGATAGTCTTTCAAATATTTTTCAAGCTATTGGATGTATAAAATATGGCAAATTATAACATAAAACCATCACCCATCCAAAGATTTTCATGGCTTTATACAACCTTTAAAGTTATCACAATAGGTTGCTGCCTTAAACTATGATAGGAATCAAAGAGAAAAGAAGAAAATCATGAACTGAAAGGTAGGAAAAAATATATATTTTTCTTCAGAAAATCTTTTGGTGGCTTTATCAAGATGTCATAGATCTGAAATTCTCTTATATGGCAGTCATGCCCAATCATCGAGATTACAGATAAAACCAGGATTTCACAGACATTACATACAACTTCTTAAAAAGTTCCATCAGTGTCTGGTTTATATATCTTTCTGAAAGGCAAATCAGAATCTGAATGAGGCATATTCTGGAATTCAGCCAATGACTGCTGAAACTCAGTGACACTAAACTAACAGCAGGGTGCCCAGTCACAGAATTATTTTTTAGTGAAATTAGCCAGAGGTCCATGTTTAGTATATGAAGAACCCCTATAAATACAGATGGGACAAGCTATGTTTTAGATCCCTTGACTTTGGCAGTAATCAGTAGCAAGATAAATAGGGATTTTGGCACCCAGACTGGGAAGAGGTTTTATGAGGGGAAAAGCTGTTATGTAAACTAAGGTAAAAGAGGTAAGCAGAGACAACAAACAATAAACACTGCTGGACTCATCTTTCCCCCTCCTTCCCCCAGTGTTTTTAAAATCACTTGTCTCACAGAAAGCAACATAAACCAGAGTTGTAATTAAATATGGAGGGTAATAATGATATTTTGAGAAAGGATTAGTTAAGAAAACACACTTCCTAGAAATCTTACCTTTTGGAATATTTCAGTATCCAGGCTGGGATGCTGATTTTAACTTGATTTTACACTCGACTGGACTTCAGCAAGTCATCCATATATATAGACACTGCTAGCTCCTTCTGTCCTTTTTGCAAAGTTACATGTAAGCTGGTCATCCGGGTTTTCTACACCTGTGACTTTACTCATGTAGTGGCTGAATACGCTCCAGTGTAAGGAAGCCATAGAATGAAAATCTTCCTTCATAGTTAAGGGTGAAAGTTAGAGCACTTACTGGCATAAAAGGCCTTTACACTGGAAAAGAAATACATTAAAAGGGAGAAGTATTCCCTTAGCACCTTAGCACAGTCTTGTGTAACTGATTGGAGATTATTTAAGCTCCTTTAAGGGTATCTGTACTTCTAATTAGTCATTTTTAACGTTCTAGAAAACCATTTTCAAAGCAAAGTTTTTGCTTTCTATGTAGCAGAACAATTTCAGTATATGTGCCATAGTTCAAAACCAGATAAGAGTATGTTTAAGAGAAAACAATCTTTCCTACCTGCTAGCAGGATTTATACAATTTATATGCAGAAGATGGAAATTATAGAGCTCTTAAACATGTGAAGTCTTTTGAGGTTTGCTGAACTTAGTTGATAACCATTATTTTTTAACATATCATACCTACTGGCAGGAATTTTACTAGAATTTTCACAAATTCTCAACATATTTTCTGGGTTAAAAGTTACCCAGATATTTTTTTATTTTATTTTATTTTATTATTATTATTATTATTAGTTACAGATGTACAAAACAATGCAATATTTATTTTTTTCCCACCCCTTACAAAGTGACTCCCCTTCCCCCTTCCCTGCCCCCGACACCTGATATCATACATATCTATTACAATTCCATTGACTCCATCCCTACACTATATTCCACATCCCATGACTATATATGTGTTAAATTATAGTTGACATATAATATTGTTCAGCGGCAGCTACAGATGTACAGTGCAGTGGTAAGGCCACTACACCATCTATGAAGTGGTCTCTCTAAAAGGACATGCATCTGTCTATTTCCCTAAAAAAAAATATTTACAACCTTAATGATTATATTCCTTAAACTGTCTCTTCTGTCTCTGTAGTAATATTGTAGTTACCCAGATATTTTATGATGAAGAAAATACAAGTTGGATGAGAACAAGTGTCTCCTAACACTGCAATTCTTTCTGTTTCTGCAATTTAGATATCAAAATGGGGTTCTCTACAGAGTTTACACAAAGAAATAATTCTCTTTTTACAAAAGGCTCCTGGGCATCTATTTGTATTCCACTACTTCTCTTAATCCTTCTTTCTCATAGAGAGCTAATATGGTTATTTTCTGAACTCATGTCTACTTTTACTGTCATTGAAAAGACATATGAGTAGAAATGTATTGTTAAGAAATATCAGTCATTTGAATTGGGTGCTCTCACATATCTGAGATTTTAAAATATTTCATATCTTCAAGATAGAAATATGGACAAAATGCATCCAAAGTCATACTATTATATCTAGTAATTACACATCTAAAAATTTACACTTATCTTATCAGAATAATTAGTAACAGTGTGTTCAAAATTTTGCATATGAAGTTATTCATTCTAACCTAAGTTTAAAATTGGAAAAAATGTAATGTTACCTAAAGACATCAAAAGAGCAGGTTGGCTAAATAATAAATAACATTAGGACTCTATATAGCTGCAAATAACAGGAAATATAACAAATGAAGATGTGAGCAAATAAGAGTTCATTATCATACTTATCATAATAAGGTTAGGATAAGTAGTGGCTGCCATGGCTTTAGGTGCTCAATGCCACCAGTTTCCCAGGATTTTTCTATATTTCTCTTCTGACATCCTTAGAATGTTGCTTACATTCGCATCATTAAATGATGGCACACATAGCTCAGGCCTCATCTTTCAGGTAGAAAAAAAAGAAATAATGGTCAAAATTTTCAATATACATCAATCCTTTGTATCAAAAAAAGCAAAAACTTCCCATAAACCGAGCAGGAGACTTCTACTCAAATTCCACAGGCCAAACTGGGTTATACTGCCAACTCTAGATGGAAGAGAAGTATAAAAGTATTTCTTTTCTATCCTCAATTCCTAGAAGTAGAGAGAAGGAAGTAGAAGTGAATGCTGAGTTAGTCAACCAACAGGATTGGCAACATAATTTATATATTTGAAATGAGTTACATGAGAACAGGCACTTTATTTGTTGGCTTCTGTAGACCTGGAGTATGGTACACTGCTTGGCACATAGTAATGTTCAATAAGTGGTTGATGAATGAATGAACTGATAAATGAATGCAATACAGACAGTCATTGAAAGTATACCGGGAGTGCCAAAAAAATGTATATAAGTGGACTCTTTGGTCAGTGTTGCTCAAGCAGTAGTTCCCTGTAATCAGAAGTGTCTGGATACTGATAGTCACCACTTTGAGCATCTCTTGTAATTGCAGAAGTTAAATGTGACTTGTATTCATCTTTTGTTACTGGTATATATTGAGTATTACAATTTTAATGTTTCTTTTTTTCCTTCCTTAAAATGTGTATACAGGGGCCGGCCGAGTGGTTTGTTAAGAGTTGGCTTGGGAGCGCAAGCTCTAAGCAGCAGGGCCACTGGTTCAGGTCCCACATAGGCCAATGACGCTGTACCCTCTACAGCTAAGATGGTGAACAACAGCTCAACTTGGAGCTCGGCTACCCTTAGTCACCGGCGACAGTAGCATAGGCTACAGCAGGGCTGCAGTGGTTTGCCATAAGCTACCGTAAGTGGTTGGCAGCCAGCCTGAGCGGCCAGCAGTCAGTGAGAGCTGCTGTGAGATGCCAATCATGGGCGGGCAACCGATCTGCCTCAGCCAGGAAGAGCGCAATGATCACAACACCAACATGGGCCAGTGAAGTGACTTCCTCCACAACTAGACTGAAGAACAAAAGGACAGCAACTTGTCTGTTCCTCTTCCCCAATTCTCCAGTGCTGTTCCCTCTGCCAATTCCCCAATAAAATCTTTTCAATGAAAAAAAAAAATGTGTATATATATTTTTAGGTACCCTTTGTATTTTCAAAGGATATTAACAGTGCAGATTGCTTCCAGTAAATACTATATAAAAAAAGCAGAATACAACTTATATATAGTGATCTCAACCCTGAAACATACACATACAAACAAGTTTGAAAATAAACTCCAGACTGTTAAGAGCGGTTCTCTCTAGTTACTAGTACTGTGAGTTACAACCTTGCTTTACCTGAGCTTTCTACATTCCCACATGAGTAACAGAATAAATATCCCAAGGTCGTTATGATAGTGAAATGAAATGAGTATATCTCACTTGTTATTTATCCAAAAGAATCTGCTTTCATCCCTTCCCTATTCTTTGATTAGTTTTGGCCAGTTTAAAAAATTTGTTTGTGATTTAGCTTGCCTGACGCCCTCACTTTGTGCTCCAGATAATTCATACAGAGCATAATGTTACATTCTGCTTATCTGAGGAAAATCCTAACCATCAAATTTTCTTTTTGTTTTTTGTTTTTTTTTAAAGAGAATATTGTTGAAATTTGGTGACAATCTTTGTATTTCAATGGAGCAATGCATTTGCTTTTTCTAATTTAAATAGCAATATTTCCCACTAGATAATAGTTTAGTGGTATTTGGTGATTCAGTCTTTTAATAAGCACAGTGTGTCATACAATCCATTAGACTGTCTTCTCTCAGGAGGCTCACAGTTCCTAAGAAAGATAAACAGATACACTAAGAATTATAGATACACGAGGCAGATGCACTACTGATGCTAAAGCTGTAGTGAGGTTATGGGCACAAGCAGGAGGTGCTCAGAGCAGCTTTCTGGAGGTTACACCAGAGTAGATTCATGTAACAGAAACAGGTGGACTTTAAAGGGGGAGAGAAGGGAGGGTAAGCATTCGAGAAGAATAAAAAGAGAACTTTTTTTTTTTTTTTTTTTTTTTTTGTGGGCAGTGTCACTAGCCCTCACATGTGGGATCCAAACCGGGGCCGCTGGCTTCCCAAGCCAGCTCTCAACCACCGCGCCACTCGGCCGGCCCGAGAATATCTTTTGTTTATTTATTTTGTTTAGTCATTTTTGATTATTCATTTCTATGGAAAGAAATCTGGGGTATTTTTTCCTTCAGTCACATAACCCTATTTCAAAATTCAGTGAGTTTCTTATTAATAAACATCGTTCACTATATTGGAAAGGAAAGGTCTTAAAGCCAATAATAGGATGTCTTTCCAGGCACAGATCTGTGTCTAATTTATGCTTCTGAAAATCAAATCACATTTCAGAGACACTTTTTCAATTTTTTTTTTTTAAACTTGAGACACTGTTATATGAGTATGTTGCATGCTTGGTACAGAGAAATAACTCATTATCTTTTATTGCAGCACAACTATAATTAAAATCCCAGCTGTATTAATAGCTTTTGAAATCCATACGTTAGGTTTCAGCAACTCATGTAAAATACAGAGGGAAACTTTTCTATTCAATTACGCAGAATGATGCAACTGTTACAAATACTATTTCTTTATAGAAAGTAAATGCAAAATCTTTACCTTTACTAATGACATTCACCCTTCCTTGGGCTTCCTTCTTCCTCCCCTCACTTGGCTGACCTCCACTCATCCATCAGCAGGCATAAATCTCATCTTCTCTGGAATCCCTTCCTAACTCTGGAAACCTGGGAGAGCAGTCTTTCCTGTTTGATCCTTTATCTTCCTACATTCTTCATCCTAACAAATGCTTATTAATTGTCCCTCACTTTCACTGCACTTACAGTGTTCGTGGACTACAGACCCTGAAGAAGGGTCAGTACAGTGCTGTGGTTAAGGGCAGCACTCCAGAGCAGGGCTTCCTGGGATCATATCCCAGCTCTGCCACCCAGTGTCTCTATGACTGTATGTACCTGGTCTGTTTTTTTTTTTTGTTTTTTTAAAAGATTTTATTGGGGAATTGGCGGAGGGGAACAGCGTTGGGGAATTGGGGAAGGGGAACAGACAAGTTGCTGTCTTTTTGTTCTTCAGTTTAGTTGCGGAGGATGTTGCTTCACTGTTGGTATCGTCATTGCGCTCTTCCCGGATGAGGCAGATCGGTTGCTGGCCTCTGGATGTCGCTCACCGCCGCTATTGGCAGCTCACGTTTGGCTGCCAGCCGCTCACGCTGGCTGTGGGCCACTCACTGTAGCCTATGGCAGCCCACTGCAGCAGGGGCTGCAGCCTACACCATCACCGGGGCTCACACAGCCCAGCTCCAGGTGGAGCTGTTGTTAGCTGTAGAGGGCAGTGTCACTGGCCCTCATGTGGGATCCGAACCGGGGCCGCTGGCATCCCAAAACCAGCGCTTAACCAATGCGCCACTCGGCCGGCCCGTACCTGGTCTGTTTATTCCTCCATTTCCTCATTTGTAAAACAAGGACCATAGCAACCATAATCTATCTCACAGTGTTGTTATGAAGATAAATGATTTAATATTTTTAAAGCATTTATTTCAGGACTTACCTATAGTACTATACATCTTTAGCTATTATTATTATCTTTTTACTACGTATTATTTAATCATCAGTGTATGCCCTGGACTAACATGGTTCCTGGCACTAAATAGATAATAAATATGTGTTGGAGAAATGAATGGAAGAAAACCTCAGACCATGTATTTTTCTTCCATCTCATTCTTCCCACTTTTCCTGCTTCTCTCTCTTCCTTCTTTTCCAGCCCACCCCCCATTTTCTTCTCTCTCATGCTTTCTCCCTCTCTCACTCACATTTGAGATATCCAGTCAATACTTCAAGTTATTATAAAATCCTTGGATTAGACATTGTGAAAGTTCCCATACCCTATTTGTTGCACTCAAAGGTCAGGCTTGGCTAAAGATATCTGTCTTTGTTGCTCCTAGAGGAGGAAGGACAATCAAGATGGAAAGGAGTTATATGACAAGAAGAATTTTACCTATATTTTAGCAGACCTAGAGGCTGTTGAGAAAGTCTCAGATGAATTTTATAAAGATACAATTAATTATTGAGCACCTAATATGTGCCAGGTTCAATAATAGAGGCTTTTTACACTTATTTTATTTGTTCTTTACAAGAAATCAATGACATATATATCTTTGAGCTAATGTCAATATTGAGGAAACTGAAATGAGATTAACTGTTATTCCTAAAGTCAAAAGCCTACTTCAATTTTGGATTTAAAGCCTAGTTTATCTCACTTTCTTCAAAGACCATATTTTTGGGCTGGCCGAGTGGCTAAGTCGGTTAAGAGCATGAACTCTGAGTAACAGGCTCTCTGGTTTGATTCCCACATGGGCCAGTGAGCTGTGCCCAAGCTGAGCTGCTGCTGGACTGCCAACAGGTGGCAGGATGGCTCAGCTGGAAAGAGCACCTGCTCCTAACGACAAGGTTGCTGGTTTGACTCCTACATGGGATCATGGGCTACGCCCTCCTACAACTAAGATTGAACACAGCACCTTGAGCCGAGCGGCTGCGATCTGCTGACAGGCGGCCAGATGGCGAATGGACTTAGACTGAGCTAGCTGCGCCCTCCACAACTAAGACTGAAGGACAACGTGGCTGTTCCCCTTCCCCAATTCCCCAACACTGTTCCCCTTCCCCAATTCCCCAATAAAAATCTTAAAAAAAAATAAAATCATATTTTTCCCACTACAATATGCTAGTTAAATAATAATAATAATAACAACAACAACAAATGAGAATTAGCAATTACCCAAATCATCCTGTATAACAGTTCTCAAGAAGAGGTAAATGGCCTTGAACACTTTTGTATCCATGGAATAAATGGTTTTAAGACTTTGACAGGTTCTTAGTTCCCAATTCAACATGGGTAATCATACTGATGCGAAATCATTTTAAAATTATGCTTTTTAATAACTTCCTTATATAAAGCAACCAAAAAAAACAGGATTGTCTTCTCATATCCCAAAATATCATGTGGGACACATTTACTAGTCAGAAATAAATTCATGTTCAAAGGTATGTGGTGAATACAGTCAAAGCAGAAATGACCCCAGGCTATCAGTATTCATGCGTTCTCAGAGAGCCTGAATTCTAAGAAGATGTAAGAGAATTTTAGATGTTTTTATGGCAGCTTTAACACTAAGATTAATAAACAATGATTCAATGTCAGAATTCTGTTTATTTTACTCTATATAAAGAAAAAACCATGATTGTAGATCCAGCAAAAAAATAAATAAGTGTAAAAAATCTGTGTCCCTCGCACAAAACCTAGCAATAAATAAATGTTGTTATAGTTCATATATGACCTTTTAAACAAGTAGAAATTTCCAAGTTACAATTACAGAATAAGTGGTGGGTAATTCAGACATCTAAACTCTAAATTACTTGTGTTTTCTTGGGACACTTCTCAGTTTTTCATTTCTTTAAGTTTTAGTTACACAAATAAGCTATATAGTTAATGCAATCGCTCTTAATAGACTGATGAAATTTTAATGTACTTGCAAATCTATTTAGAAAATTTTAGCTAACTTTTTTGTTACTAAAATTAGAAACCTTCACAATCATTCTTCATTATATAATAGCATTTTACATTCACATTGACATACATTTATATGCCAGTGTATAAATCACATGAAAGTTTTTCACTTTAAGTTACCTCTAACATGTCTAGTTTTAAAAATGAATGTTCATTCACACAAAAAAGTGCTTAGAATACATAACAAATTCAGCAATGTTGCACGATAAAAATCAATACTCAAAAATAAATTGCATTTCTATTCACCAACAATGAATAATCTGAAAAAGAAATCAAGAAAACAACTCCATTTATAATAGGACCAAAAAGAATAAAATACTTAAGAATAAATGTAACCACAGAGGAAAAAGAGTTATACACTGAAACCTATAAAACATTGAAAGTAATTAAAGATGCAAACAAATGTAAAGACCTTTGTGTGCTCATGGATTAGATGACAATATTATCAAAATGTCAATGCTTTCCAAAGTGATCTATAGATTTAATGAAATGTCTGTCAAAATCCAAACAGCACTTTCTGCAGGGAAAAACAAAAAGTGCAGCATCTTAAAATTCCTATGGACTCTTAAGGAATCCTGAATAGCCAAAAAATTTTGAAAAAGAAGACAGTTGAGGGTCTCACACCTTCTGATTTCAAGACTTATTACAAACCTACAGTAATCAAAGTAGTGTATTACTGGCATAAAGACCAACACATAAACCAATGAAAACGAACAGAGAGCTCAGAAATAAACCCATATGGCCAAATGCTCTTGGACAAATGTACTGAGATTATTCAATGGAGAAAGGATAGTCTTTTCAACAAATGGTGTTTAGAAAGCTGGATGTCCATATGCAAAAGAATAAAAAATGAAGAATGAAAAAAACTAAATATCCACAGGCAAAAGAGTGAATGAAGAATGCAAAAATGAGAATAAAGTTGGACCCTTACCTTATATCGTATACAAAAATTAACTAAAAATTAATCAAAGACCTAAACGTAAGAGTTAAACTATAAAATTCTTAGAGGAATACATAGGGGAAAGCTTCATGATTTTGGATTTGGCAATGATTTTAACAATATGACACCTAAGTCACAGACAACAAAAGAAAATTAGGAAAGTTGGACCACATCAAAATTTAAAACTTCTGTACAGCAAGGGATACATCAGCAGAATGAAAAGGCAACCGACAGAACATAAGAAAATAGATATTTGCACAGCATATATCTGATAAGGGGTTAATATCCAGAATATATAAAGAACTTCTATAACTCAAAAACAAAAAGAAAAATAAACAACCTGATTAAAAATGGACAACGGATTTGAATATACATTTCTCCAAGGAACACATATAAGTGGTCAACAAGCACAAGAAAAAAATGCTCCATATCACTAATCGTTAGGGAAATGCAGATCAAAACCACAATAAGATACCACATCACACACATTATGATGGCTACTATAAGAAAAGACAAAAAAACAGAAAACAAGTGTTGACAAGGATGTGAACAAATTTGAACTCTATGTACTGATGAATTAAATGTAAAATGATACAGTGGCTATGGAAAACAATTGGACATTTCCTGAAAAAAAATGAAAGTATAATTACCATATGATCCAGCAATTCCAATTCTGGGTGTAGATCTAAAAGAACTGAAAGCAGTGTCTCAAAGATATATTTTTATACCCATATTTATAGCATTATTCACAATAGCTGAAATGTGGAAGTAACCCAAGTGTCCATCCATAGAGGAATAAATAAACAAAATGTGTGTATATACATACAATGGAATATTCAACCTAAATAAAGGAAGAAAATTCTAGGGCTGGCTAAGTGGCTCAGTTGGTTAAGAGCTCGCTCAAGAATGTGAGCTGAGTTCTGAGCAACACCAGCTCGATGCCCAGCCTGAGCTGAGCTGCCAACAGGTGGCAGGATGGCTCAGTTAAAATAAATAAAATAAAATAAAATAAAATAAAATAAAATAAAATAAAATAAAATAAAATAAAATAAAATAAAATAAAATAAAATAAAATAAAATAAAATAAAAGAAGGAAATTCTGACTCAAGCTACAATATGGATGAACCTTGAAGACATTATACTAAGTGAAATAAACCATTAAAAAAAGACATATACTGGAAAGATCCAAGATGGTGAAGCCGATAAACACAGTGCTTACATCCTCTTGTGACCACATTAAAATTACAACTAAATTATACTAACGTGAACTTGGAGAACAATCTGAAGTCTAGCTGAACAGGCCTATAACTGGGAATATAAAGAAGAAACAACCTCAAGACTAGTAGGAGGGGCAGAGACGTGGAATGTGTCAGTCCCAAAAGTCCATGTGGCAATTGAGAATCAGGAGGGATATCTCAGGCATGAAGGTCTCCTCTTAGAGAAGCGACAGACCTCAGTTCCCCACCAGGCTCTCCAACTTTGAGTATCAGTGCCAGAAAGAGGAGTCCCCACAACATCTGGCTGTGAAAAACACTGAGGGACAGAAAGCTCCAGGAATCCCAGACATCCTCTTAAAGGGTCCGCACACAGACTCTCGCTTGCAGGCACTCACCCCTGGCTCTGGCAGAGGTCTGATGAGACAGGAAGAGTCAGAGACATATCAAGAAAAACTGAATTGTATGGCCTCAGGGTGAGGACTGAAGGGGAAGTCACCATTTTCTCTGTGTAGAATCCTCCTCCCATGTAGTCAATAGGAGGCAGCCATCTTTCCTGTGTTGAGCCTCCAACACAAACATAGCCAAATTTGAATCTGCAGTGGCCTGGTCAACTCTGCTAGCTCCACCATGGTGACTCCCTGGGACCTAAACCCACCCAACTCATGTAATGCAGGAGACTCTTTTTCAGCCAGCAGCCAGCTCCACTGGCACTGCACTCTTTATTCCACAACTCTTGGGGGATCATGGACCCCAAGCAGGTGGCAGCTGGCCTAGATATGCTCTGAGATTTTTACTGAGTTGCTCCAGGCTCAGCACTGGCACCAAACCAGCATTTACATTAACCTGGTGACCACAACTCCTCCCTCTCTAGTGACTTAACTGTCTGACTTCGTATAGATTTAATGCAATTCTTATGAAAATATCAATGGTATTTTTCACAGAACAAGAACAAATAATCTTAAAATTTATATGGAACCACAAAATACCCCAAATAGCCACACCAATCTTGATAAAGAGGAACAAAATTGGAGATACCATGCTACCGAAAATCAAACTATACCAAAAGGCTATAGTAATCAAAATAGCAATGGTACTGGCATTAAAAGAGAGATCAATGGAACAGAATAGAAAACCCAGAAATAAATTAATTTATGACAAAGGATGCAATAATATACAGTGGGGTAAAGACGGTCTACTCAGTAAATGGTGTCATAAAAACTGGACAGCTACATGCAAACAAATGAAACTGAACCACTTTCTTACATTATATACAAAAATAGACTCAAAATGGATTAAGACTTTAAGACCAGAAACCATAAAACCTCTTGAAGAAAGAAAACACAGGAAGTAAACTCTCTGACATTGCTCCTAGTAATATTTTTACTGATATATCTCCTTGGATAAGGGAAACAAAAGGAAAAATAAACAAACAGGACTACGTCAGAGTAAAAAGTTTTTGCACAGCAAAGGAAGCTATTAACAAAACAAAAAAGATATCTTATATGGGGTTAATATCCAAAATTTAGAAAAAAGTCATACAGCTCAACTCCAAAAAAACAAACAATCCAATGATCAAATAGGCAGAGGACCTGAATAGACATTTCTCCAAAAAGGACAAACAGATGGCCAATAGATATATGAAAATATTCTCAACACCACTAAGCATCAGAGAAATGCAAATTAAAACCACAATGAGATATCACCTCATACCTGTTAGGATGTCTATAATCAATGAATCTACACACAACTGGTGTTGGTGAGGATGTGGAGAAAGGGGAACTCTTATATACTTTAGTAGGATTGCAAATTGGTACAGCCACTATGGGAAAAGGTTTGGAGACTCCTCAAAACATAAAAAATAGAACTTCCTTTTGACCTAGCCAATTCAATTTCTGGGTATTCATCCAAAGAAACATAAATCACTTATTCAAAAATATATATGCACCCTAATGTTCATTGTGGCCTTATTTACAATAGGCAAGATATGGAATCAACCCAAGTGCCCATCAATAGACATTTAGAGAAAGAAGATGTGATATATATATATATATAATGGAATATTACTCAACCATAAAAGAGAATGAAATCTTACCATTTGGACAACATGAATGGACTTAGAGGGTATTATATTAAGTGAAATAAGTCAGACTGAGAATAACAAATACTATATGATTTCACTTATATGTGGAATCTAAAGAACAAAATAAACCAACAGAAACAGCATCATATACACAGGGAACAAACTGATGGTTCCTAGAAGGGAGAGCAGTTGGGGAGCTGGGTAAAAAAGCTGAAGGGGGGCCGGCCGAGTGGCGCATTGGTTAAGCGCTGGTTTTGGGATGCCAGCGGCCCCGGTTCGGATCCCACATGAGGGCCAGTGACACTGCCCTCTACAGCTAACAACAGCTCCACCTGGAGCTGGGCTGTGCGAGCCCCGGTGATGCTGTGGGCTGCAGCCCCTGCTGCAGTGGGCTGCCATAGGCTGCAGTGAGTGGCCCGCAGCCAGCGTGAGCGGCTGGCAGCCAAGCGTGAGCTGCCAATAGCCGCGATGAGCGACATCCAGAGGCCAGCGACCGATCTGCCTCATCCGGGAAGAGCGCAATGACGAAGCAACATCCTCCGCAACTAAACTGAAGAACAAGAAGACGGCAACTTGTCTGTTCCCCTTCCCCGATTCCCCAACGCTGTTCCCCTCCACCAATTCCCCAATAAAATCTTAAAAAAAAAAAAAAAAAAAAAAAAGCTGAAGGGATTAAGAAATACAAATTCGTAGTTACAGAACAGTCATGGGAATGTAAAGTACAGCGTAGAGAGTATAGGCAATAATGTTGCAATAACTATTGCCACGTGGGTACCAGACTAATTGGGGGGATCACTGCATAAGTTATATAAATGTTTAACCATTATGCTGTACACTTGAAACTAATATAAAATACTATTGAATGTCAACTGTAATTGAAAAGAATAATTTTTCAAAAAGACAAATACTGTATGGTTCCATTTACATAAGGTACCTAGTGTAGTCAAATTCATAGAGACAAAAGAAAAATGGTGGTCACCAGAGGTTGTGGAATGGAGAATAAGGAGTTGTTTAATGGGGATAGAGTTTGTGTTATAAGATGAAGAATTTCTAAGAGTGCTTGCTGCTATGGTCTGAATGTTTGTGTCCTCCCAAAATTCATATGTTCAGTGCTAATGTTCAATGTGATGGAAGTAGGGCCTTTGGGGGGCATTTTTGATTAGTTCATGAGGGTGGAGCCTTCATGGATGAATTAGTATTGTTCTAAAAGTCTCTAGAGAGGATTCTTGTCCCTTCCACCAGATGAGGATAGAGCAGAAAGGAACAGTCTATGAACCAGGAAATGGGTCCTCACCAGACTCTGAATCAATTCGTGGGTTGATCTTGGATTCCCTGTCTCCAGAACTGTGTGAAATAAATTTCTGGGGTTTATAACCCCTTTTAGTCTATGGTATTTTGTTATGACAGACAAAACAGACTAAGACCGTTGCACAACTATGTGAGTATACTCAATACTACTGAATTGTACACTTAATGATTAAGATGCTAAATTTCATGTTATGTTTATTTTGCTACAATTAAAAATTTTTAAATAATAAAAAATATATTCAGATTTTCAAAATTAATACAAATATCATACTTTGGCCATATTACTGATATACTGATTAGATATACCATCAGATGATGGTAATCTACATGATCCCACAAAAGTTCAAGGTTGCCAAAAATGATAGAGATGACGTTCAACAAATCAATCTTCCAAACCCCGAGCCTGAAGCTACAACCAAAAAAAGGTGTAGTCTAACTTTCAAGGCCTATGCCAAACCTCAGTACAAACTGAAAAGAAGACTTTTACAGTCTTGTCAACTGCGAAATTTTCAGAAACTTTGGCAGACAGGTTGAGAACAAATTTTTGGTCAAGCAGCCCTATTTGTCTGCCCTCAACCCACACAGATATTTTTTTGACTAAGGCTCATTCCATTACTCATAGAATTGGACTTATAGGTTTTTGCTGTCCCTAAAACTTAAATAAACCTCTTACTTATTTTAAGTTGGTTCTGAAAAAGGACATTTAGGACTATGGAAGGAGGGAGATTTGGTCCTCTGAGTGAGTATATCACGTGACCCTCTCCTGTCTCAAAAGTGTTATAGCAGCCTGCTGCAGTGATGTGCATGGCCGTCTGAAAAACAAGGCATTAAATATACACTAAATAACATATTTATTGGCCATATCTTTTAAATTCCCCTCTCCCCACCCCCCAAGAGCGAAAACATAAGTTGATCTCGTGGGTTGGGATTTTAGTTGTCATTACGCGGTTTCAACTATCATTGAGCCAGATTGATCACAACTTCAAAGTCAAACCTTAGTTCAACAGTTCGCTTGTACTTGGAGAAGACTTTGAATTGCTCCAAAGCACCTTGGTTTCCCTGCCAATATTCATGAGCATCTAAAGGTTAGAGGCTGATTCACTCACATAAAGTACCATAAAAAAAGATGCTTAATAAGTATTTTTTTTTCTGATCATGCTGATGATTAAAAAAAAAGTCTGAAGCTAAGAATAGCCAGGTGAGATAATCCCAAATGGTGGCTACGACTTCCCCTCCAGGTTAAATAAGGAGAAGTGCAAAAATGGTGAAATTTGGCTTATAGACAGGGAATGGTCTCAATTCATCATAATTTCTTCCTTGAACATTGCAATATAAAGTTTATTATAAACTATAGTTCTGTACAGCTGAAAAACATCTATTTTTACTGAATGCCAAAAATATCACCAAATTATATTCATGAGATAAACCTAAATATATCAAATTGTCAGAACAGATAAGGACAAAGAAACATTTTCCTCACAGCCTGCAAAGGAAGAAACTGATCACTGCTAAGTCATAGTCAGAAAAAGTGCTGACACAGAACCCCAGTTCCTGCTGGAAATAGTTGTGCCACCAAATGTGGGAAAGACACTATGTTGTGACAACAGTAGAGTTGCAGTCCTTACATATAGAAGCATTGATTGCAGTGAGAACAGTTCTATGACCTTAGATGAGTGCCATATTTTTAGGAGCATTATAACAGCAAACTTTAGCTTTGCTGGCTCTTCAAATGTAAGATCAGGTTTTAGTAAAGGAGAGATGGTAGCGATAAAAACAGGGGTTATGCTATTTCCTAAATTTATACAGAAAGGTAAAGGAAGAATTATAGACTTGGTCTTTCAAATAACATAACCCTTAGAAAAATTAGTGTACAAATTGTTTCTAAAGCTATATTTCATTTATTCACACACTAGTAGGGCTAAAACTAAGTAACTTAAGAAAACTGATAATTAAAATTAAACCAATAATTTAGTAACTGTATGATATTTTCAAAACAGAGCAGCTAATAAAGATCACTGAATAAAATACATGGAAAAAAGGTCTATTTACCTAACATTATAAATATTAAACTAAGGTTTTTAAAAATCTACTCATAAAGTTCAAATGAGCATTTAAAAAACTACTATTCATGAGCAATGGGGTTTCTGGATAGTAATTATCAGAATATTATGAATTATTAATGTAAAAGTAAACAGTATTTGGTATGCCAGTATTAATTCTCTTATAGCTGTCCAAATATTTTGAATGTGATAATATGTAGAATTGTTTTGGTCAATGAGAATATAGAATTCAAGAGAACAAAATATTTTGCATCCGTTCTGTATGTTTAGTTTACTGTCATTAGCTAACTTTACCTTACATCATTAGAAAATACCAAAAGTAATATTTATTTGAAAATATAGGACAGTCACTCTAAAACATAATTGTAAGTAGCAAGCTCAAATAAATCAGAACTAGGAGTTTTCATATGCATTATCTCATTTAGTTGAGAATAAGTGTTACTATGTACTTCGAGGCAAGCAAAGAAAAAGAGCTTCAGAAAGATCAAGTAACCAACCCAAGTTCACAAATCATAAAGTGGGATTTGAGTACTTGTCTTCTTTGAGCTTCCAAATTCCATGATCCCAACATAAAAATCATAATATATCTCAAAGAAAACTTAAACTCAAAACAGAAAAAAAAAAAAGAACACTGGTCTTTTTGCAGGTATCCAAGAGAAAGCCAATATTTGTGCAATATGTATTCCAATTTTATCATATTTAATGTCACAGAAAACCTATAATGTAGTTATGATTATTCCTATTTTAAGATCAAATCCTGATTCAAACTCAACAGTATAAAACCGCACTGAGCTCAAATCAGGTCACATGAGCACACACCTTTTTGCTATTGCATGCACAGTAGATCAAGCATTCATTCTAGGGTCTTTTAATTACAATTCTAAACCAACCCAAAGTCTCAGCTTAATTCAGTGAAGCAATGGATACTACATCAATTGGGCAGGAGTTTATCTAAAAATGATGGAAACATTTACAGTGACAAACATTTTCTCACATTAACAAGGCATTTAGGTTCTGACATAGGCCTTGGTTCAGTAACTCAATATTATGAGGGTTTAACTCTATCATTATCTAGGCTTTTCCATCATGCATGGTCCTTCATGTTCTCAAGATGGCTACTCTGCTTTCAGACATCATAATTGTGATAACGGCAAAAACAAGGAGAAAGAGGTAAGGTCACTCCCTGGTTTTCCCCTTTTAATGAGAAAACAAAAATGTCCTGGGCTCATTCCTAGTAGACTTCCTCCTATGTCTAGTAGTCAGAACTGTGGGGGCTTTTAAACCCTACCAGCAGGAAAGGTGGGACAAGGAGTGTTCAGCTTTCCAGACTCTACAGAAAAGACAGGAAAGAGAGATGGGAGAGACAAAGGGGCATTGGGTGATCCAACTACAGTGTCTGAGAACTACAACAGAGGGTTTTCAAATGCTTCAGGTTTAAACAGATACTTGCAACTTTGTTTATGCTGGAAATTAGGTCATAGAAATCTAAAAAATCCTCAACTCTTTCATGGATCTGCTCATAACATGAAACTTCTAAAGAAACAAAGGATACTTTGATTCACATCTAAGAAAAACTCAGTTTTTGTTTGCCTTAACCCATTAGGCAAAAACTGTGCCCAGAGTCCACCACTTGCATGCTCAATATCTTTTTCCATTTCTTCTTTACTACGAGAAGCACCTTCCTAGCATCTAGGAATGGCCTCATGACATATGTCAAGCCCATGGGATGGAAATGGAAATTGTTGGAGAAGTTTTTAAAAAGCTCCGCAAAAGAAAGTTACCGACTCCGCCGGTGTGTCCCACATTGCCCTTTGTCTTCCTCTTACAGCTTGAAATGACAACCCGATGCTGAACTCAAACAGCCAATTGGCCGACATGAGAAGTATCTTACTCTAAGGAGCAAGGCTGAGAAAGCTAGGAGTCTGGTTTTAGGGACACAATGGGGCCTCAATAACATTCCTAGGCTATCTCCATCTAGATCCTTTCACATGAAAAAAAGAAAAAAACATTAAAAACCCTTAACTTGTTTAAGACATAGTTTTTCACGTTCTGTTAGCTACATTATGAATTGTTATTAATTGGATATAAAGATATCATGCCAAATCTAAATGAATCCGTTTATATAAAGGGTATCACAGAAATGTTAAGAATCAATAGTCCCCCTCATAGATCACATACCAATTAGAGAAACTATTTTGATGATTTATAAGTAGTAAATATTACGCCCATTTCTGTAATATTTATATAAACATCAATAATATGTGCACATGTATTTATGCATTCATATTGATTTAGATAGTTTAATGTGTGTGTATAGTGTATATACCCATTCATACATACATAAACATACATATACACACACACACACATACATACACAGCAGACAATAATTAGTTGGTAAAAAGGAGTTTATGTTCATGGCTTAAAATGAAGTGAAGAAGCCAAGTCTTATATAAAGAGATGATTAGACTGTCATCTGCATAATTTTGGTAACAGTACTTTCTGAATGGTTACACTTGAATAACTTTTTAATTATTATTCTTGAATGCTTCTGTATTGCTTACCTTTTATTTATTGAGCTTGTATCTTTTTCTTAAAAAAGGAATTAAATCATTCTTTAGAAAAAAAGAAGTTAATATTTATTGTTGCTAATGTGTTAAAACTAAAATACACAAATGTTCTTAATATGTGAGAAAACATTATAAGAATCTTGAACTGATCTTTCAAGCACAACTTATTGCAATTACAGTATCTAATAAATGGAATCAATTTGTTTGTGGTTACAAAGCAGTTGTAGCATAATGAATTGCAGTTAAATCTACATTTAAAAAGAGAGATGAAATTTCCTTTTGCTAATGTGTATTTTTTTAATACAAAGTACTCATTTTAAAGGCATGTTCTTGTAGGAAAAATCATTGATAAGAAATTCAAATATTTATTATTCTTGAGTTCAAAGAATGAAATTCAGAAATGTATTTTATTTTATACAACAGTCATAAGAAAATCTTTCAAATGACCTATTTCAGGTAAATAACGAATTTATACAGCTCTGTGTTTTTTTGTGGCCAAAGCCTTTTATTTGTTTTCCTTATTGCCTAAAGTAATTCCTTAGAAGTAAGTGTAAAAAGACAGCTACTGCAGTCCATTAAATCAGGGATGCAAGAAAATGGTACCCAGTTATCTGAATTAATGTGTCCTCTTTAACACTCACTACCTTTAGCTCTGAAAAGATTAGACTATCTACATCACTCCACCCTGGAAATTAAAGAAAGAAGAAAAACTGAAACATAGACATCAAAGATGAAGTACAAAGAGAAGTGACTTAAGTCACACCAGTGACAGCTGATTTATTCATCAAGCATCTATTGTGCATCAACTATACTCTAGCTGCCCGGAACACAGAGTAGATGAAGGGGATACTTCTTTTGCTTGGTGGCCATTATAGTGGTCTTTCCACTCTATCATCTTCAGTTATTTAGGTCTATCATAAAATTAAAGACCCTGAACAAACTCTAGAGGACATCTAATACAAGCTCATTTTACAGCTGATTTCACTGGGCAGGCAAGAGAGCAGACCTATTCTGTCTAAGGTAGTCATTTACACTGATGCCTGAAGAAACAGCCATGTAAAGAGCCAGGTAGAGCACTTCCTAAGCACGCATGAAAAAGGGATCACATGTGGTTCTTGGACCTGAGGGAAGGCCAGAGTGACTGAGGACAAAGAAGAGAAGTAGGAATATTGAGGTCAGAGAGGAAGCCAGGCCCAGGTCATGCAGACTGCTGGGGTCCATAGCAAAGAGGTTGGATTTAATGTATATCCTAAATTTTAGAATGAAAATCTATATTCCAGTACAAAAATCGAATTCACAAAAGTAAAGTAAACCTGGCATTTGGATGACTATATAGCAAAAAGATTTAACTGGAAAACAGCAATTAAATAAAGGACAATTCAAGGACTTATATTTTTAACTTCTTAGTCATGCTGCCATTTGATTTTTCATTGTAGTGTCATCTGAATTTAAGCCTTTGACCTCAAATGCATATTCTCTCTTTTAAGCACAGAAGACCTTGGCTCTACAGAGTAATGGAAACAATAAACTAGTAAATATTCCAAGACTCTACTTGCCTTTTAGCATTAGAGTCCTTAACAGAATATCAGTATTTAATTACTATTTAATTGAAATTAATTGTCATGACATATAAACATGTTAGAATGAAGATGCATAAATTCATGCTCGAAAAAAGAAAGACAGGAAATAAGCTTCACAGAGAAAGGGACTCATAATAGCACCCCCATTAGCCGCTGTGTGAATTTAGGCAAATACCTTGAGTCTCAGAAGCCAGATTACCCAGAAGCTTAAGCTTCCAGGCAGGCCTCCTAGGCCTGAGCGGCTCTAGCCATATATTTACATGTCGATTTTCATAAAATTTGCAAGAGATATTTTAACTGCAATTGATTATAATTGCTGTCTTCTTCTGTGTTGATTCCTGTCACACCTCCTCTAGTGTCAACTGGCCCCAGAGTGTTTGTAAGCACTTCAGGAGTTTGGCAAGTTTGGCAATGTGAATTAGGAATACATGTAGTTGGACACACTGAAATGATTTTAAGTAGTTCCCATTATAATAGCCCTCCCAGTGTATAAATGGCTCCCAAGAACAATTCTATTGTTCACTGGCACAACATATTCAGCTTTGTAACTCAAAGGCATGAACTAAAGATTATATATATTATAAATATGCCCTTTGGCACCCAGCACTAAAAGTGGGTGGTCGGTGAATGAGAAACAAGATTGGAAACAAATGAAGCCAGAAGCTAGTCAATGGGAAATTCCTTCATTTATCAAACATTTTAATGGAAAATGGAAAATGGAAAACTTATCAACACATGGTTAAAACTGAATTTATCTTTTTGTCAAGATACTCAACAATACAGTACATAATTACAAATGCATATTTTGGGGGGTGGAGTTAAACAAAATAGAATTTATCAGAATTACTCTTTGCTAATCATAAAGAATAAAGTCATATGGCTTATGCATCCCACTAATAAAATATTTTAATCAATCATACAAGAGAAAAAGATGAATTATCTTTCTTTTTTTTCTATGGAAAACATTTTTAAATCATTTGAATAGGTAGAAGGTAGAGGCACTGTGTAGTTTGCTAGGGCTGCTATAACAAAATACCACAGAGTGTCTTAAAAAACAGAAATTTATTTTCTCACAATTCTGGAGGCTAGAAGTCCAAAATCAAGGCGTCGGCATGCTTGGTTTCTCCTGGGGCTCCTTTCCTTGGCTGGCAGATAGTAACCTTCTCACTGTGAGCACAAGTCCCTGATGTCCCTTCATGTGTCCCAATCTCTTCTTCTTATAAGGACACCAGTCAGATTGGACTAGGGCCCACCATTAAGACCTCATTTTAACTTAGTTACCTATTTAATGGCCCTATCTTCATTCTGAGATATGAGGAGATGTTAAGAGTATGCAACCATTGAGCCGGCCGAGTGGCACGGTGGTTAAGCGCTGGCCTGGGAAGCCAGCGGCCCCGGTTCGGTTCCCACATATGGAAAAAAAAAAAAAAAAAAAGAGTATGCAACCATAAATTGTAGTGGAAAAAGTAACCTGTGTAAGCAATTAATAATTTTTTTTATGTACGTTGTTTTCATGCATCTTGAGATGTTTCTGGCACTTGTCATGTTCTTAAATGTGCAATTTGTTGCAATTTATTTCCTCATGTGAGAGGTATATTCATTTTTGTATTAATTCTGTATTTATAATTTGTTTTATATTCTTCCCAGGAAGCTGCTAACCCCTTATTGCACTGGATTCAATCCCCACAAAACCAGGGTCCATGCCCATCTCATAAATGTGATGTCTTTATAGAGTGCCAGGATTCAATTGATTAATCTCTAAAATCAAAATCATTCTGACATTGAAAAACCTGTAGTTTCCATTTCTATACTATAAGACTATCTGTATTTTGAAAAGAAATAGTCATCTTTGAAATGTCATATATTGAAACTGTTTCCTAAAGGGCCAAAAAAAAAAAAAAAAAAGTTGTTTTTTTCCCTAATATTCATCTCTCCTTAATATCCAGACATTAAATTCCTTTCTGTGTTCTTATACATTTCATATCTCATTCCTATCTCTCTATATAAAAGTTATATATAGAAAAAATGTTTAAGTACCAATTAGGAAAATTTTGCTTAGTGACACCAACCATATCTACATGAGCCTGACCTTGCCAAGAGGACAACTATAACATTTTATATTTCTATATTAAAGTCTATACATCATTTTTTAATGGGACATTAATTGTGTATACCCTGTACATACACAGTTTCTCCTAGAACGTCAGCATGCCCTTCATTTCAGTATGATCTAAATTTTGCCGCAGGGCTAAGATAGAATCCAGAAGAGGAAATAAGCTGAATGACCTCAAGAGCTAGCATGTTTGACAGACACCCAGGGGAATAATGAGTAAGATAAACTGGGCATCTAATTTATCAAATCCTCATGTTTTCCATTGCAAGAAGTCTCCTAACTCACATTCATTCAAGATTCTATCATTTTACATTTAATTTCATGTTTGAGGTCACATAAAAGAAATGAAGCTTGTCAAGCAATCTCACTTTGAACATTCCCTCAAATGTTGAGAAGAATTTAGGTCAGATTTAGAGGTGCTAATGCCTCTCTTGTTTCATAATAATCACAGTCCAACTTCACTGGGCAATGATTGAAGTAAAATATTTTGGGTTTCTTAGGACAGAGCTGCTTTGAAAAATCCTAAAGAAATTACCGTTCCAAGTAGATAACTGCAATTTTGTTTTTCTAAATGTAAATTTCATGAGGCTTCCTAATTCAGATCTGGATTTTTACCTTCGGGGATCTAATATTCATGACCAAATATACCAGCTTTTGTTCCAACCGAAACAGAGAAAGGATTTTAAACACGCATGATCTTAGGTTTAAAATATATATATATATTCACTTGGAAAATGTACTATTAGTAAGGTTCAAAGATCTGATCAGCCAGGTCCTTAAAATCACAGAAGAGTAGAGTAAGGCATGGCCATAGTGTCACTCTTATAATTTTATTCTGTTTTTTTTCCTCTGGAATGCTACTCAACTAACCCAACTACCAAGAAAAAGATGCTATCCATATTTATCTTAATACAGGATAAAAACTAGAAAGTCAAATGGTGATCAATGTTCATTTTTGGATCAAGGGATTGTATCAATTATCCCTTTAGTACTGTGTATCCATGCTTGTTTCCTCTAAAGAACAAGCACTAATACAGTTTTTCTCATCTCAAAGTTTTTCTTTATAGTCTGAGACATTCTTCTAACAAGTGTTGGTTGCAGGGAATTATACAAGAGTAGAAAAAAAAAAACAGGTGGCCATGTCAAAAGCTTTGCATGATTATATTGGTAGCACTGCTTTCTTTGAAATCAACACTTAATGTTTTGCATTTCTTTGTCAAGTTACAGCCAATAGAAAAATGTATCATGTCTCCTTTCAGTTGAGATATTTATGCTTTCTTCATACTGTTCTGCATATCCTTTTCCTCTCTTAGCTCTGGGACAGCATCCAAGGATGAAGAGAAGGATATACAGTGAATATCAGTTCTGAGGTTAAGGTAGAAAAGAGACAAGTTTTTGGTTGTCAGCACAAAATTCAAAATATATAATAAATGTCTTTCATAGGTTAAATATAGTTCAGACAGTCAACTTCAAAGCATAATTTTATGCATTGAAAGATATGGCTCTTCTCTTAACTCAAACAAAATCAACAAAATATCAAATCTAAGAAAAAGATATAGGAGCATAAATATCTATGGGAATGATAGCTTCAGAAACACACACACACGTAGTGAAGAAAAATTTTTGAAAAAAAGTATTCATGATTCATTCCAGTAAAAAAGATCCCATCTGTGCTTCTTGTCACATTATTTTTATCCTCAAATTTACATATTGTATTTACAAATGTTTCTGTTCTCAGGTTAATTTTAAGAGCTCAAGTTTGGTAGTTAAATGTTTGAATTAACAATAACAACTAAATAAACACAAGAACAAAAATCTTGGATGTTAAATGCATATAGATAACTATCTAATTTTTCTTCTTAATCTTTAGCCAACACAAGTTCAGTTCCATCTGTCTAACAGTCTACTAGACATACCCATTTCATAGTCCAACTATCACCCCACAAGTCTCTAAACACACTACTTTTTTCTCCACAAAAAACATTGATTCACATTGTCCTTGTTTCACTCAATATTATCACAATTGCTGCAATTATTTAAAACAAAGAATTGAGCGTCCACATTCCCTCATTCATCTCTTTCAACCCAAAATAATTTTTAAACATACAGCCTTCAAAAATCTTCTATTTTATTAATCTAGTCTAGATTTTCATCATTCTCATCTCAGTTATACAGTAAACCCCCAATTCTCTTTAATGCTTCAAAATCTACCTCTTTCCAATTACCCAGATATAGTCAACATATTTTTGTTGTTGTTGTTGTTCACCAATTTCATTATGACATTCCATCACTCTAGGTCAAATCCTTCAATAATTTTTCATCACCTACTGAAACAATTTTAACCTTTTCAGTTTGTTATTGAGGCTAACACTTCCTAAATTTATCTCCTATCAAACCCTAACAGTAAGAGCAGAACATTTTTTTCCAGTCCTGAAAACAACCATAGGTCTCTTATTTACTCATTTGTCATCCCACATACCACACCCTGTACAAGGAACGTTCTCCCACTTTTCTCTTGTCTACTGAATTCTCATACTTCAAGAGTTAATCTGGTTTTACCTCTTATCTGATTTTTCTTTACCCTTGTGTCACCAGAAGCAGCATAGTAGAGTAAGAAATGTATACTCTGAGGTTTCAGACAACTTTGAGATCAAATCTCAGCCCCATCAAAATCTCAGCCCGTCATCTGTCCACTATGAAGGACAAGTTAAATCCTTGGACCTTGGCTTCATTAGCTGAAATATAGGAGATAATAAGGCCAAAATCATATGGCCAATGACAGATTAAATGAAACAGTGAATGTGAAGTACTAGTATGGATAAGACTTTACATGGCAGTCTATAAAATATTAATTGATAATTCTAAATATAATCATAAAGTAGTTGTTAAAAATATGACCTGGACTCATTAAATGATCCTTAATTGTTTATTAAACAAAAAGTAATCTCTGTGGTATACTTTTCTTGCTTGCCTATGCAATCTATATTCTATGAGCTCTTTGAAAATTGGTAATATATACCTGGTATGTATGCTGTATTTAACTAGAATTCTTCATTAACAAAAACAAAAGTAATAATTCCCTCAAATGACAAACCCACAAACAGCCAGAGAGAGTGCAATGTATTTTAAAGTTGAGAAATGATTATGAAGATTTTTTTAATTCAGGAAGACCTAACTGAATGAAAAAATTCTAACCATCCTTTTAGCATTATGATTCTTTAAGTAAAATGATGACAAAGAATTCAGTGACATTTTTACATACCCAAGCATAGTCTGCAGCTCTTCCAAGACAGAACTGTCATACAGTATAAAGTTGTGCTGGGACAGTAGTTCACATCCTCTAACAGGCAGAAAAGCAAGCTTCTGACTCAGGTGTTCTAGCTGTAAGAGGCATTGTAGCCAGGTGGGCATCCATTTGGAGAAATTATGAGAAACTGATGGGGAAAGAAGGGCATTCAGAGACTAAGACATAATGTGAAGGAGTAGGTTGGGAGCTATCTTTAGCTTATATAAAAATAATCATTTCATGGGACATAATACAGTAACAAGTTATCAACTGACAGAGATAACTAGCTAGCAATTTCAACCATGAATGAAAATATGGGAGTGATGTCAGAAGCATGGCAATGTGAAGGGTCCCCTTGATCTCTCCCCTTGAAGTTACAAGTTGAACAACTGTAATTCAACAAACGACTTGCTGTGCAAAACACTAACATATCTGAAAGATCCGCACATCGAAACATCCGTAGGTGGGAGAATAGGGACAAAGAGGGGAGGGGAGAAGGGAGCAAAGCAGAGAAGGGGTGCTGCTATTCAGTCCATAGCTCAGTGCTGGTCGTGGGAGAATAAGAGTTCAGGCTGCAAGGGCACTCTCTGTGGCCCCAACCATTCCTGCCTGAGTGCTCAGCATATAATATGGCTGAACCCAGCCATCCATAGGGGCAGAGACCTTGGGGCAGAGATAGAATGCAGAGGTGATACAGCTGTGTTCTAGCAGCTGCCATTGCCAAGCAGAAAACAAAGGCACAGAGCATGGCCACCTCCCCCTAATCTCCCGGAGCTCACCTCCTCCCCGCAATCTCCAAGAGCTAGTATCAGGCCCCAGAAGAAGCAGTAGCAGCGAGGGTCAGGTTAAAAAGCAGAATATCCACATGTCTGAGAATTGGAGAGATAGTTCCTGAATGGCAGAGGCACACTATGGCTAATCCCAGTAACAAGGCAGCTGAGGTCTGGCAGTCAGCATTACTGGGAGGAGAACAAGGAGACAAACACACCAGCGACCTCTCCTAGCCCACCCTGCCCCTGCCTTTTGTGGCTGATCCTTGTGGGGGCACCTGGAACACCCCAGGCAGTACAGCACTGCATCTGGCTACAGGGGCACCACTGGGATTTCAGGGGCTCAGCACCCCATCACCCACCACATTCTTCCATAGAAGTGGTGCCCTGAGACCATGACCTAGTCACAAAAGAGACACCCAGCTTCCCAAGGAATAACAAAGTGTTTTCCATTGCCCAGCAGAGATCCTGGAAGCCAGAGCACTACAACAGAAAATAAAACACTCCAGTGCCACATATTAGAAAGCAAAAAATCAAAAAGAAAACCTCTTCTTATCAAGCTGCTGCAGAGTTCACTCCCATAAATGCCTACGCAGAGAAAGGACCCATCAAATAATATGAACAACCCAGGTGACAAGATAGTTCAGAAAGAAAATGATAAATCTCCAATAAATAAAGACATGGAAAATGTGATTAAAATGACAGAGAATTCAAGATTGTAATTCTGAAAAAACTCAACACAATGCAAAAAGACTCAGATAGGCCGTTTAATGAAGGCAGAAATGTTAATAAAATTAACTAACAAAATAAACAATTTACCAAAGAGATTGAAACTTTAGAAAAGAACCAAATAGAAATACTAGAGCTGAAGAACTCAATAAAAAAGAGCTCAATATAATAAAATAGTGAGGTTAGGAAATAGAGCTGACCTGATGGAGGAAAGAATTAATGATATCAAAGGTAGAAACCTGAAAATGACATAGATAGAAGAACAGAGAGACTAGCGAGTTAAAAGACATTAAAGAACTCTACAAGAACTCTCTGACTCCATCAGAAAGAGCAACATAAGAAAAACGGGTATACCAGAAAGAGAAAAGAGAAGGAATGGCACAGAGAGCTTATTCAAACAAATAGTCAATAAGAACTTCCCAAACCTATTGAAAGAACTGGATCCTCATATCCAAGAAGTAAACAGAACACCCAATTATCTCAATTCAAAATAGCCTTCTCCAAAACATTATATTAAAATTGTCAAAAATTAATGACAAAGAAAAAATTATGAAGGCAGCCAGGGAAAAGAAGACAGTAACCTACAAAGAAAAGCCCATTAGATTATCATCAGCTATTTCAGCCGAAACTGTACAAAGTAGGGAATAGAATCAAATAGTCAAAGTATTGAATGAAAGAAATTACCAGTCAAGAATAACATATCCACCAGTTATCTTTTATATATGAAGGAATAATACAGACCTAAAGACCTTTACAGATATACAGAAACTGAGAGCATTTTCCACCACAAAACCTACATTATAGGAAATATTGAAGAGGGTTATTCTACCTGAAACAAAAAGGTAAAAGAACAGAAAACTATGAAGAAGATGACTAACAAACAGACAGAAGCAGAAAACTGCAACCTTTTTCAGAATAGGACACTAAACACTTAACTACAATATAAACGTTAAAGGAGGTAAAAATGAAAACAAGAGAAGAAAACAGCTACTGCAACTTAGAAATTAACTCACAGCATAAATAAGAATACATTGTGACAACAAAAAGCATAAAAGAGGTGGGAATAAAAGTCTGAATTTGCAAAAGAGAATGGAGATAAGATGCATGCAGAAGAAAGAGGCCTACTGTATACATGAAACCTTCATTTATATAACTTTAATGATGACCACACCCCAAAAAAATCCACAACTGAGACATATAACAAAAAAATAAAATACAAAAGAGGAAACAGAGGGAAAAAATCATAGAATACCACAAAACTAAAATAACAGACAGAAACATAAGGGCACAGAGCTACAAGAAAACAAAAAATAAAAATGGCTATGGAAAAACCTCATATATCAATGATTACCACAAATGTAAATAAAATAACTCACCAATAAAAAGACACAGAGTAGCAGATTGGTTCAAAAAACAAAACCCAACTATTTGTTGCCCTGAAGAGACACATCTCAACTGCAAGTACAAATAGAGACTCAAAGCGAAAAGGTGGGAAAACAACACTCCAAGCAAATGGCATCCCAAGAAAAGTGGTTGTTGTCATATTTATATCTGACGAAATAGACATCAAGATAAAATAGGTAACAAGAGACAAAGATGGACATTTCATAATGATAAAAGGGATAGTACATCAAGAAGACAAAACATTTATCTATCTAACTATATCTATATCTAAATCTATCTATCTATCTATCTATCTATCTATCTATCTATCTATCTATCTATATGCTGCCAATCAGGGAGCACCAAAAAATATAAATCAACTACTAATGGAACTAAAGGGAGAAACTGACAGAAACACAATTATATTACAGGATTTAAATACTCCATTGACAGCTATGGATAGATCATCTAAACAGAAAATCAATAAAGAAATATCAGCCTTACATGACACATTAGACCACATGGACATAACTGACATTTATAGAGCCTTTCACCTCAAAATACCAGATTATACACTCTTCTTAGTATACACGAAACATTCTCAAGGATAGATCATATGTTGGGACACAAAACTAGCCTTAACAAATTTGAGAAGATTAAAATCATATCAAGCATATTCTCTGACCACCATGTTTTGAAATTGGAAATCAATGGCAAAAAGAAATTGGGAAAAACAACAAATATGTGGAGATTAAACAACATGCTACTAAAGAATGACTGGGTCAAAAAAGAAATAAAAACAGAGATCACAAGATACACACAGAAAAAGAGAATGAAAATGTAACACATCAAAACTTTTGGGATATTGCAAAAGTGGTGATAAGAGGGAAGTTTATATCATACAGGCCTATCTCAAGAAGCAAGAATAATCCCAAATAAACAACCTAAAATTACATCTTGATGAACTGGAAAAGAAAAATTAAGCCAAAAGTCAGCAGGAGGAAGGATATAATAAAAATTAGAACAGAATTAAATGAAATAGAGAACAAAAAGACAATAGAAAAAAAATTAGTGCAACAAGAGCTGATCCTTTGAGAGATTAATAAAATTGACTCACTACAGAAGAAAGAGAAAACACACAAATAAACAAAATCAGAAATAAAAGGGGAGAAGTTACAACAGATACCACAGGAATACAAAGGATCATACAAGAATACTATGAAAGACTGTACCACCAAATTCAATAACCTAGAAGAAATGGACAAGTTCTTAGAAATATATAACCTTTCTAGACTAAATTACAAAGAACTGGAAAATCTAAATGGACTGATCAACAGTAAGGAAATTGAAACCATCATCAAAAACCACCCAAAAAGCATAAGTCCACGACCAGATGGTTTCACTGGTAAACTCTATCAAACATTCAAAGATGATTTAATACTTGACTTTTTCATACTTTTCAAATAAAACAGAAGAAGAAGCAATACTTCCAAACTCATGCTATGATGCCAACAATACCCTGATAACAAAACTTAGTAAGGACAACACCAAAAAAACAAAACAAAACAAAAAAAAGACCAATATCTCTGATAAATACAAATGCAAAAATCCTACACAAAATACTAGCAAATCAAATACAACACTACATTAAAAAGATTATGCATCACAATCAAGTGTGGTTCATTCCAGGGGTGCAGGATGGTTCAACATATGCAAATCAATCGATGTGATGCACCATAGAAACAAAGTACAGGATAAAAATCATATGATCATACAATAGATACAGAAAAAGAATTTGATAAGATACAACTTCTATTTATGATAAAATCACTTAATAAAATGGGTATAGAAGGAAAGTACCAACATAATAAAGGTCACATATGACAAACCCTCAACTAATATCATACTTAATCATGAAAAACTAAAAGTTTTTCCTCTAAGATCAGGATCAAGACAAGGATGTCCCCTCACCACTTTTATTCAACATAGTATGGGAAATCCTAGCCAGAGCAGTCAGGCAAGAGAAATAAATAAAAGGCATCCAATTTGGGAATGAAGAAGTCAAAATGTCACTTTTTGCAGAAAACATGATTTTTTAGATTGGAAACTCTAAAGACTCCACCAAAAACCTATTAGAAACAATAAACAAATACAGTATAGTACAGGATACAAAATCAGTGTACAAAAATCCATTACATTCCTATATGTTAACAATGAAATTTCAGAAAAAGAAATGAGAAAAGAAACATCCTTTTGCAATTGCAAAAACAGGAATAAAATACCTAGGAATAAGTTTAACAAAGGATGTAAAGGACCTATACATTGAAATCTAGAAGACATTATTAAAAGAAATTGACGAAGACCCAAAGGAATGAAAGATATTCTGTGTTCATGGTTTGGAAGAATCAACATAATCAAAATGGCCATATTACACAAAGCAATATACAGATTTCTGGCAATACCTATCAAAATTCAAATGTCATATTATTAAGAAAGAGAACAAAAAAAATCATAATTATATGGAATCACAAAGACCCCAAATAGCCAAAGCAATCCTGAGAAAAAAAGAACAAGCATGGAGGTATTACACCTCCTGACTTCAAATTATATTACAAAATGACAATATTTAAAACAGCATGGTATTGGCAGAATAAGACACTCAAATCAATGAAGCGGAATTGAAAACCTAAAAATAAACCCACACATATATGGGCAGATAATTTTCAACAGGGAGCCAAAAACATACAATAGAGAAAAGAAAGTTTTTTCAATAAACAGTGGTAGGAAAATTGGAAAGCCACATGCAAAAGAATGAAACTAGACTGCTGTTTCACCAAAAC
This sequence comes from Aselliscus stoliczkanus, assembly GCA_033961575.1. Lineage (NCBI taxonomy): Eukaryota > Metazoa > Chordata > Mammalia > Chiroptera > Hipposideridae > Aselliscus > Aselliscus stoliczkanus. The sequence goes on along the minus strand of CM066734.1, from coordinate 65,496,855 downwards.
TAATTAAAATGGATCAAATACCTAAACATAAGACTGAAACAATAAACTGCATGGAAGAATATATAGGTACTAACTTATGGACCTTGGTCTTAGACAGGATTTTATAAATTTGTCCTCAAAGACAAGGGAAGTAAAAGCGAAAATAAATGAATGGGACCATAGCCAACTAAAAAGCTTCTGCACAGCAAAAAAAAAAAAAAATCATTAACACAACAAAGAGGCAACCAACTAAATGGTAGAAGATACTTACAAACACCACTCCTGACAGAATCTAATATCCAAAATACATAAAGAGCTCATACAACTCAACAACACAAAAACAAACAACCTAATTAAAAAATGGGCAGAGAATCTGAAAAGACACTTCCCCTTAGAAGACATACAAGTGGCCAAGAGATACATGTTCAAATTCACGAACTATCAGGGAAATGCAAATGAAAACCACAAGGAGATACCACCTCACACCTGTTAGAATGGCTACCATCCACAAGACAAGGAATAACAAGTATTGGAGAGGTCGTGGATTAATAGGAACCCTCATACACTACTGGTGGGAATGCAAATTGGTACAGCCACTATAGAACATTATGGAGGTTCCTCAAAAATTAAGAATAGAATTACCATATGACCCAGCAATCCCTGTTCTGGTTATCTACCCAAATAATCTGAACACATTTATCTGTAAAGATATATGTTCCTGTATGTTCATTGCAGCATTATTCATGGTGGCCAAGACATGGAAACAACAAAGTGTCCTCTGATAGATGATTGGATAAAGAAAATGTAAATATATATAGTGGAATATTATTCGGCCATAAGAAAAGATGAAATACTGCCATTTGTGACAACATGGATGGATCTTGAGATTACCACATTAAGCAAAATAAGTCAGAAAAAGTCAAGAACCATATGCTTTCACTCATATGTGTGATATAAAACTGAAAGCAACAAATGATTAAGAAAAACAAGAAAAACTCATTAACACAGACAACAGTTTAGCAGTTACCAGAGGGTAAGGGGGGAGAGGGGTTGTAGAATAGGTAAAGAGGGTCAAATATATGGTGACAGAAGGAGATTTGACATTGGTTGGTGAACAGACAATGCAATATACAGATGATGCAATACAGAATCGTACACTTGAAACTTACAAAATTTTATAACTAATATCATCCCAGTAAATTTAATAGCAAAAAAGAAAAACATGCTCAAGAATCAGTAGGAAGAAAAAGTTTTCAGCAACCTTTATAATTTTAGAAACAACTGAATAAGGCTCATTATTAGTTTTGCACTTTATAGTATATTTTAAAAGAGCAAGAAGTTGGAATAAGTGATAGAATAAAGCACCCGAGAAATGGGGGAAAAGAAAAAGTCAACTGAATGCCTAACATAAAGGGCAATAGGAGAAAACACACAAAAATGCAAAGCAAAGGATTCTGGAGCTTTTATTGCAAGTTCTCTCAGCTTAAACATTTCAGTTGCTCCAGGGACATTTCATTAACAGCACAATAAAATGACTAGTTCTTAATGAGGAATCTTCTTAATTTAATCATTCTCCATAAAACTATTTCTAAAATATACTGCGCAGGTCCCTGTCTTATTATACTCATACATATTACACTGATTCTAATATAACCTTTTTTTGTTTGTTTCCTGAGGTATTGCCATAAAAGAGCTGAAAGTGCTTAAATACTTTGAGAATAAAATGTATGGTCTCTTTACTCTGTAAACTATATAGAAATTGTGTTCAATCTAGTAAGTGTAGCCCTCTTTTGGGGTGGATCTCAGCATCAGTCAGGATTAAATCCTAGTGACAAACACTGACTAAATATAATACTAATCACAATAATAAACGTGTTTTGGGCTGGCCAAGTGGCGCACTGGTTAAGAGCTGGCTTGGGATGCCAGCAGCCCCAGTTCGGATCCCACATATGAGGGCCAGTGACACTGCCCTCTACAGCTAACAACAGCTCCACCTGGAGTTGGGCTGCAAGCCCCGGCGGCGGTGTAGGCTGCAGCCCCTGCTGCAGTGGGCTGCCATAGGCTACAGTGAGTGGCCGGCAGCCAGCGTGAGCAGCTGGCAGCTAGCGTGAGCTGCCAATAGCCGTGGTGAGTGACGATCCAGAGGTCGACGACCGAACTGCCGCATCCAGGAAGAGCGCAATGACGATACCAACATGGGCCAGTGAAGCAAAGTTCTCCGCAACTAGACTGAAGAACAAAAAGACAGCAACTTGTCTGTTCCCTTCCCCCAATTCCCCAATAAAATCTTTAGAAATAATAATAATAATAATAATAAACGTGTTTTGAGCTCTTTCTATGGTACAAACTGAATCATGCTCTTTGCCCATTTTATCTCATTTAATAGTCTCAATAATTTTTTATAATGTAACTACAATTATTATTCTCACTTTACAGTTGAAAAAACTGAAGCATATAGAGGTTGAGTACTCCAGCCATGTTCTTAATGAAACGGGACAGTGGTATGTATGTTGTCATCCCCTAATTCAGCATTTACCAAGATAGTTGTGGAAAGTAAGAAGTGTTCCACAATAAAGAGTTTTCGATATCAAACATGTTTGGGGAACTTTGGGTTAGGTTCAATAGGTTTACCATAGGACTTCTCAGTAAGTTTCATATCCTAAGGGTCACTAGGTCTTCAAGAAGGGTACGTAAAACATAGAATGCCATTCAGTATATGCTATAGCTCACAATTGTTTAATAATACACTCTATTTTCCATATAGCATCTTCAAAAACTTGTATTTCTTGAAACAAACTTTGAGAAACACTTATTTATGGAAAGCACAATAATTATTATTTGTGACATCCTTTCATATAAATCTGATAATATAATGCCAAAATGTACTATTTATAAAAATAACCCTATGTTTTCCAAATATGCTGCACATGATGTTATGGATTGAACTGTGTCCCCCAAAGAGGATACATTGAAATCCTAACTCCCAGGCCTTCAGAATACCACCTCATTTGGAAATACAGTTGTTACCAATATAATTACTGAAGATATGGTCATATTGGAGAAAGGTAGGTCCTTATTCTGATATCATTGATGTCCCTTTAAGAAGAGGAGAGACAAAAGAAGGAGAATTCCATGGGAAGACACACAGACGCACAGGGAAAATACCATGTGATGACATAGGCAGAGTTTGGAGTGGTGGAGCTGCAAGCCAAGCAATGCCAAGGGTTGACCGCCATCACCAAAGTTATGACGAAGCAATAATACTACTCAGTGTCTCAGACAGAGCACAGCCCTGCAGATACTGTGATTTCAGACTTCTTCAGAACTGTGACAGAAACAACAGAAATAACATTTCTGTGGTTTAAGCCACTCAGTTTATTACTTCGTCATAGTAGCCCTAGAAAACTAATATGCATGGGTTACACGTCAAAACTCAGGTACCGTGAACCTGTGATAAAATCTAGACTACTTAGAGCTGAACCAAGTAAATCATTTGGAAAGAGACTTGAGAGCAGATATTCATGTGCTCAATGAGAAGAAATCTACTTGTTTGTATTGTTTTTAAAGATTTTTATTAAAATATAGCTAACATACAATATTACTTTCAGGTATACACCATAGTTACTCAACATTTATGGACCTAAAGAAGTGATCACCATGATAAGTCCAGCAACCTTCTGATGCTGTACCATGCTCTCACAAGTTATTAACTGTATTCTTTATGCTGTACATTACATCTGCATGACTTATTTGTTTTATACCGGGAGATTGAACTTCTTATTCCCCTTTACCTTCCCCTGCTTTTTAATTTTTCAATTATAGTTGACATTGAATATAATTTTATATTAATTTGGTGTAAAGCATAGTAGTTAGATATTTACATAATTTAACTGATTCCCCCTGACTAGTCAAGTACCCACCTAGCACTATACATATTTATTATTATATTATTGACTATATTCCCTGCGCCTTACTTTACATTCCTATGACTATTTTCTAACTACCAATTTGTGCTTCTTACTCACTTGATCTTTTTCACCATGCCCTCTCACATCTATCACCACAATAGATCTAGCACCCATTCCACATCATAGATAGTTATTACAACATTATCGACTATATTCCTTATGCTATACCCTACATCTCCAGAACTACTTTGCTACAACCAATTTGAACTTCTTAATCCCTTCCCTTTTTTCATCCACCACCCAACCCCCCTCCCACCTGATAACAATCAAAATATTCTCTGTATCTGAGTTTGTTTCTGTTTTGTTTGTTTATTTAGTTCTTTAAATCCACATATAAGCAAAATCACATTGCATCTGGTTTTCTCGGTCTAACCTACTCCACCCAGGAAAATACCTTCCAGGTCCATCCATACCACCACAAATGGCAAGAAGCCATTCCCTTCCGTGGCCGAGCAATATTCCATTGTATATATATATGTATATACCAACTCCTCTTTATCCATTCACCCACCAATGGACACCCAGGTTGCCTCCACATCTTAGCCATTGTAAACAATGCTGCAATGAACATGTGGATGCATATGTCCCCTTGAAGAAGCGTTTTGGGTTTCTTCAGACAAATACCCAAGAGTGGAGTTACTGGGCCCTTTTTTGTCTCTTGTTATAACCTTTGTTTTAAAGTCTATTTTGTCTGGTATAAGTATTGTGACCTCAGCTTTTGTTTTTTTGTTTGTCTCCACTTTCAAGAAATATCATTTTCCATCCCTTTCCTTTCAGTCTGTGTCTTTCCATCTGAAGTGAATCTCTTGTAGGCAGCCTATGTAAGGGTCTTATTTTCTTATCCATTCAGCCTATCTTTTGATTGGAGCATTTAATCCATTTACAAAGTAATTGTTAAAGAGCAAAAATATGAATAATAAAATGGCAATAATTATATGCCTATCATTTTTTCATCTTAAAGAAGTCCCTTTAAGTTTCCTCATAATACTAGTCTAATGATGATGAGCTCCTTTAACCTTTTGTCTAGAAAGCTCTTTATCTGTCCTTCGATTCTAAATGATAGCTTTGCTGGGTAGCGTAATCTTGGTTGTAGGTCCTTGCTTTTTATCACTTTGAATACTTCATGTCTATCCCTTCTGGCCTGCAAAGTTTTGTTGAGAAATCAACTGATAGTCTTATGGGAGCTCCCTTGTAGGCAACTAACTGATTTCCTCTTTCAAGATTCTCTTTGTCTTTAACTTTGGCATTTTAATTATGATGTGACCCGGTGTTGGCCTCTTTGGGTTCATCTTGTTTCATCTTGTTTGGGATTCTCTGCTTCCAGGACTTGTATGTTCATTTCCTTCACCTGGTTAGGGTAATTTTCCATCATTATTTCTTCAAATAGGTTTTCAATTCCTTGCTCTCTCTTCTTCTTCTGGCACCCCTCTGATGGACTTGTTGGCATGCTTGATGTTGTTCCAGAGGCCTCTTAAACTAACCTCATTTTTATTTATTCTTTTTTTCTTTTTGCTCTTCTGATTGGGTATTTTCTGCTACCTTATCTTCCAAATCACTGATTTGGTCCTCTGCTTCATCTCATCTACTCTTTTTTTTTTTTTTTTTTTTTTTGAGGGCAGTGTCATTGGCCCTCATATGTGGGACCTGAACCGGGGCTGCTGGCTTCCCAAGCCAGCGCTTAACCACTGCGCCACTGGGCCAGCCCCATCTCATCTACTCTTGATTCTCTCTAATGTGGTCTACATTTCAGTCATTGTCTTCTTCAGTTATGACTGGTTCTGTTTTATATTGTATATCTCCATTTTTGTGTTTCCTATCTCTTTGTTGAAGATCTCCCCAAGATCACTGAACATCCTTATAACCAGTTTTTTGAAACCTGCATCTGGTAGATTGCTTGTCTCCATTTTGTTTAATTCTGTTTCTGGAGCTTTGTTCTGTTCTCTTATTTGGGACATATTTCTTGTCTCCCCATTTTGGCTTCCCCCCTGTATTTGTTTCTATGTATTAAGTAGCACTATTATGTCTCCCAGTCTTTTTAGAGTGGTCTTATGTAGTAGGTGTCCTATGAGGCCCATGGGTATAGTCCCTTTGGTCACCTGAGCTGAGTTCTGCAAGTGTGTCCCTTATGTTGGTTGTGTGTGCCATTCTGTTGTAGTTGAGCTTTGGTTTATGTTTGCCTGTCAATGCATGGGATTGATACTCAGGCTGATTGGTTTTGAGGACTGGCTGTAACTACAGTGGAGGAGCTGTTGTGCAGGGCTGACCCTATGGAGTAGGATTTGCCCTCGCAGGACTCTGGTGCCTAGCCAGTTTCCCTTTGGGTGTGTCATCCTTGAAGGCAGCCATATATATGCTCTGGCTCAATCTGAACCTAGCCACTAGGTATGACAACCCCTGGCTCTCCTGGGAGTGGCCTCCCCACAGACCAAGTTCAGTGGCAGCCTGTGTCCTGCTCAGGGCCACCTGGCATAACTCAAAAAGCAATCCACAGATGGCTGCCACCTGCACTGGTCTTGGAGGTGCCTCAAGAGGCCAAGCTGCAAACCAGGGCTGGCTGCCATTATTGTCAGGCTTGGCGCTATTCAACAAGAGGTGTAGGACATGCTGAAGCCAGATGCTGCTTGTTTGCATTTTGTGAGCCTTTGAGAGATTTTAGGAAATCCACAGCATGCCAAGACAGGTCATTTGTATGGAGAAACCCCTGGAAGCAGCTTGGGTGGGCCCTTAAGTTGGGTGGGGCAGGTTCTCATGGAATCATTTGTGTGGAGCAGATGAATGCTGTTACACAGGTTGATGGAAGCTCAGATATAGCTGCTGCCTGTGTCTGGATGCTGGGATGAGGGCAGGCTCTACAAAGAAAATGGATTCTGTCAACACTTCTGTCTGAGAGAAAGCCACCTCTCTACACCTCACACTGATGCTAGACAATGCAGTTCCTCCCCATATGTCCCTGGAGCCTTTCAAGCTGTTGCCCCAGCCCTGAAGCTCAGAGCAAATGAGTCCATCTGTAAGTAGGTCCATGAGTGGGCCCTTTCAGAGGAGCACCAGGGACTCCAGCCACCCTTCGTCTCACTCAGCCACAATTTCTACTGGTTTTCACAGCAGCAGTTATGAGGACTTCTTGTCCCCGCACTGTAACCTTGGGCTGGGGAGCCTGGTGTACAGTTGGGACCCCTCGCTCCCCTGGGGAGGACCTCTGTAGCTGAGATACCCTTACCAATTTTTAATAATCACACACGGTGTGAGACCAGTCCATTCCACTTTCCTCCTACCAGTCTTGAGGTGGTTTCTTCTTTATGTCTTTAGTTGTAGGACTTCAATTCCACTAGACTTCAGGTGATTCCCGATGACAGTTCTTTTGTAGTTTAGTTGTAATTTTGAGGCAGTCAATAGAGGAGGCATGCACAGTGTTTACTGACACTGCCATCTTGACCAGAAATCAGTTTATATTAATTGTTTTAAATAGTAACTAATTAAACATCTGTGTGAAACTCAATTTTCTCATCTGAAAAGTGGGGCTACCATCTGCTGTCTTACAAGATTATTATGATGATTAACTGGGATACTAGCATTTAAGGAAACAATCAAGATATATTACTGCATTAGCTACTTTACACTACCAAAATTCTCCCTCCAGCCACCAACATTTTGTTGACCCTTTGAGTTACTGCAGGGAACTCCAAAGTCACTGCAGAGGTTTTATTCTAGTGAAGAAAGAATAGATACTATAAAGAGGTTACCAAGTTATAATTTCTCAAACATAGTATCTCTCAGATTCTATGCATTAACTTAATGGCTCAGAAGAGTCAGTACAACTTCTAAATACAATATGTTTAAAAGACAACAGCGTGGAACCATACATCTTTGAAAATTAACTTTCCATGAAAGTGATTACTAGAAGATTTACTTTTCTTTGATAAACTTGGCAGACAGAGCTTGGCCTAAGATTACAAATTTTAAGAATATTTAATTGGACAAGAACAGCCTCCAAGTAGATAATGGAAGGAAGAGCGGGAAAAGCACTTACTACAATGACACTCAAAGTACAATTTAAAATTAATGCTACTATTTTTCTAGCCATATTGCCAATTAGTTTAATTATTTAATATATTGTAAAGCTATTTGCCTGAAAGTTCATATAAATAATTTTTATTTATTCAAAGAGCTGGTCCAAAGCACAGAAATACATTTCTTTCTTCTGAGCTGTTCTCCCAGTTATCTTCACTTTGTCACAATCATGCTGCCCTGCTATTGCAATTTATTCATTAGTCCAGGACCTTCAAAATGAATTGATAATGCAATAAAATATATCCTGCATGCCACCTGAAAGTCACTCCTACATAAGAGATGCTTACACTGTCTTTATATTTTGCTGTTTAATACAGTAAGTCCTACAAAAACAATACCTATGATATCTCATTAAGTCACTGCAAACATATTGCATCTATACATGAAGGCCTTCAAAAGAAAAATTCATTGGATAATTTACTTAAACTGACAATGTAAAACACAAGTACATCTAAATGAGGTGGCAGATTAAAGTATCAGTTAAAATTTAAGAAATTCCCATGTAAACTACAGTAATATCTAACTAAATTAGCATCCTTAGAAAATGAGCAGTTCCGTGGAAGTAAATTTCCCAGGTAACTGAAATTTTCAACTTTAAAAGATAAACTTTGGAAAAGAAATCCTCACCCTAAATCTGTAAAATATATTACCTACATCCTTGTGATTTCTCATTGGTAAGCAGAAGAAGTACTTGAATTTGAATATATATTAGCCTTTAAGATTTGGACTAGTAAATTTAACATGTAAGGGATAAGATGAGGTATTATAGAAAGCTGCCTAAAGGATGAGATTTCTCCCAAATCAGTACTTAAAGAGCATCTGAAAATTAAATTGTAGCATTGCTAAATGTGCAAAATGTCATTATGTAATAAACAGTATTACCGTACCCACAACAAGACTATCTAGGCATTTGGTGTAGGCACAATAAAGCCCCCTTCCCCCTAAAAAATGTCCACCGCCAGAACCTGTGAATATGTTACCTTACATGGCAAAGGAGTTTTTGCAAATATGATTAAGTTAAGGATCTTGAGATGGGAGGATCATCAAGCATTTTCCAAATGGGCCCAATGTAATCACAGAGTTATCATAAGTAAAAGAGTGGCAGGAGAATCAGATAGAAAGACAGAGAGATTGATATGAAATGTTGTTCTGCTAGCTTGGAAGATGGAAGAGGGCCAGGAACCAAGGGCTATAGGCAGGTCCTGGAAGCTGGAAAAGTGAACAGATTGTCCCCTAGAGCCTCTGGAAAAAGCACAGGCCTGCTGACACCTGGATTTTAGACTACAAAGACCCATTTCAGACTTCTGACCTCCAGACTTATAAGTGTACATTGTTTTAAGACACTAAGTTTGTGGTAATTTGTTACAACAGCAATAGGACACTAATATGGTAGACTTCGTAGGGTACTGAAAAAGAACACTGAAAAGGAGCAAGAGATTGGTTAGATTTTTTAACACTGACCAAAAAAAAACAGAGAGAGAGAGAGAGAGAGAGAGAGAGAGAGAGAGAGAGAGAGAGAGACCCTGAGGTATACACTTGTTATTGGAAAAGTATACTCTTCTTTGTCAGGAGACTTTACTGGGTTTTTAAGCAGCTTGGCTAAAACTTTCATAAAACAATGCAGTTTCCTTTGATTAGCATCTGTGCTCACAATGAAAACTTCTAATGACCAAATTGGCTTTTAGAATAAAAAATAGGAAGAAAGTTCTCTGGGTAGTGAATTGTATTATAAAAATGAGCCAAAAGATGAAAACATCTCCTGATCAACTTGAACCCATTTAAAAGATGCATCCTGACAAAACTGAGTGTCTGGCCCTGACAGCTGAGGATTAAATCAATGGCCACTCTTCCTAAAGTGTGGGTGCCTTACTACAGTCCCTTTGTAACATCTTTATCTCACTCTCTTTTATTTTGACCTTCTCTTGACCAGATATACTTTAAATTATTTTAAATATTTTTAAACGAATACAGGGGCATCACTAAAGATAACAAACATAAAGATAGTAAATGTATTTTGAGGGCTTGCTATGTACCAGGCATTATAGTATACGTGTTTACAATTGTAATCTTTTTTAATCCTCAAAATGGTTTTTGAGGCATCTCACAGGTGAGAAAATGATAATTAGAGCAGGTAAGTAATGTGTCCAAGGTCATACAATTAATAAGGAGCCAGAAGTTGAATCCTTGTGTGTCTGACTTCAAAGCCTCAAGCTCTGAACTATGATCACCATAATACAATGATTTTCTTGGAGGCATCAACATTTAGGACTTTTCACTCCCACAGCAAATAGCTCCAATAAGTTAGATTTTAAAAAATCCTTGAATGGTGTCTTTATTGGGTTTTCCTACCTGGCTATCAAAATCTAATTTATATGTCCCACAGAAATTAGAACACAAAGCTAGTTAAAAATTGTGTCCAAATTATACCTCATAGGTTGTTGCTCTCTAGGAGAGCACTTTATCTACAAATTGTGTTTTGTGGAAATGTTAGCTTTCAAAATAATTTTAAAATGCATAATAATGTAATTATTTGAGTAACTTACTGTCCCAGAAGAACTTGCCACACTTTATAATCCTTGGTAAAATGTTGTCCAGGTTTGATTACAGGCTAGCTGAGGGAAACAGCCATGCATTACTTGGTTTGTATCCCTGTCTGTGGAAGATCCTTGAGAAGAATCTCCTCCATGAGGTCTGGAAAACACACTAACACCCACCAGAAACAGGTTTCCTTTCTTGTGGGAAGCTGGTGCCATTAGCACGCTGTCTATACTGTTCCTGCTGTCCTAAAGAAGCTGCCCTAAGGTCTGTGTGCCTCTTTCTAAAACTAGAGGCTGCATATTGCAATAAGGAAAGAGAACACCAAATATCCTCTAGATTCCTAGAAATTGTTTGCTCTTAGATTTCTATTTAAAGGTAAAGATACATATTCTCTGAAGTGTCACAAGTGAGATAAGAAAATTATGTTTGAATGTCATCCAAAAACCCATAACTTCTGCCCTGAGAAGGGACCAAAAGACCACCCCTTTGAACAGGGTCCCCTTAGCTTGTAAAGTATTTAAATTGTCTGTAATGTAAGACATCCTCACTTATCAATTCCAGTCATTAAGAGAGTAATGATAACTTGGAACCTGGACCCACTGAGACAACCAAATAATTTGACCTTTAGGTTGAGAACCAGAAGTAGGTCAACTGACTTCCAATTATTACTTAAGATGGTATTTGATCAGAAGGTAAATGAATAGTAAAATTATGTTGCGTAGTCTATGTCTTTGATGTCCTAAAATGTCTGTCTCATTGTGATTTAAAAAATTAAAGCAGAATCTTTTCCAGAGAGATCCATCACCTCTGTCTTAGGCAAATTCTATACCTTTATAGAGATGACAGCTATTTGCTTTCAAAACATGTGATTTTTTTGAAGGAATAAATGAATAAATGAATGATGGAAATGTAAGTTGATCAAGTACATGAGGACAGAGAAAAGAAAATCAATCTGAATTTGGCTTTATAATGACAGTATTTAATTTATGTCTAAAATTCAATTTGTTTAAATGAATATAAACCACTAGAATAGGAAAATCTGATTACAAATGTTAATTAAAATATTTAATTTTGCTGGGCATGACAAGCCACATGACAGAATATTAGTCAGACTCAGAATTCTTAGACAACTGTCATGAAAGATAAAAGGTTAATTTTGTGGCAAATATAGGTAAACAAAAGGATGTCTACCTGTTTAACCATGCTTATTTAAGGTGAGTTTTGAATATATGTCATTAGATAAGTAACAACAGAAAGGCAAAATAAGTATGCAATTATTAAGTATTTGCTTTCTAACCAAGAAGTTAAAACTTACAATAGCAACATAATCTCACTGATACTAATTGGGTTCATTTTACAAAACCGATTTAAGTAAGTACTGCATTCCAAGCATTGTGGAGGCTCCAGGATTACAAACTGTGTAAGGTATTGTCCCATTCCTGAGTAAACTCAGAGGCTAGCAGAACAGAGAGGTGCACAAATTGCTCACCTAAACACACTCTGATGATTGCTATGACACAGATCCTTTCCAGTGGCTGTGTGAGGACCATGAAGGGACCACAAATTCAGCCTCGGCATTGAAGGAAACTGGGGAAGGCTTCACATAGCAGGCCACCTAAGCCCCTGGATTTAAAGGATGGCAACAGAAAGAGAGGGCATTATATGGAGAGATGGCAGCATGAGCAAAAACAAGGGTGAAACTAAATGGCAGCATTACAGAAATGAGTACATTGATGTGGCTACAATGCAGAATTTCTAAAGAGCAGCAGTTGGAAACAGAGCAAAAATGAGCAAGAACCAATGGTGGAATAGTTGAATTGTTTTTTTTCCCTGTGGCAATAAAATATGAACTGAAATATTACCCATTCACATATTTTTCTCACTGGGTAGAACTTACCACAGAGGATTTAACATTTTTTGTTTTATATTCCTTTGGTGAAGCAGGGGATGGGATCAATGTCAGCAGGCATGGAAGAAGCTTGGAAAGGACAAGGAGGAGGTTATTTTTAGAAGTTCTTAGAGGGGATTAGAGCAGTGAGTGAGGAAATTGAGAAGAGAGGAAGGAATAAAAACAGGTCTTGCTAAACAACTGCAAGTGTAGTAGAGTGATGAAGGCACAGTCTTTAGAATCATGTTTTCATTTGAATCCCAGCTTCTCAGTTACTAGCGTGTTTACCTTGAGCAAATCATACTTAACTTCTTCAAGGCTTGTTCTTCATATCTGCAAAGTGATAAAAACAAATACCATGGGGCCGGCCGAGTGGCGCGGTGGTTAAGCGCTGGCTTGGGAAGCCAGCGGCCCCGGTTCAGATCCCACATGAGGGCCAGTGACACTGCCCTCTAAAAAAATTAAAAATAAAAATACCATGTATCTCCACGTGACTTCTAAAAAGGAAACTTCCAAGTTGCCTTCCTGAATCAGACTCCATAGGGAAGAAAAACTGCTGGGGTAGAATCAAAATAAAGCAAGATAGAGATTTTTAAAAAAAGAAAAAAAAAAGTGGAAGAAATGGGAAGACCCAGAAAAAAGTAGAGTTTGGGAAACAAAGCCAGGAAAAAGCATCCAGAAAGCAAGGCACCATATTATTAATATTCTAATACTACACAAAACAGATGGGAAAACATGCCATATTACTCAGATTCTCTAACACATCAATTGTGGTGGTGGGGGAGAGATTTTGGGTATCACTTATGGATGTAGAGAGTTGAAAGAGCTTCCTTTCAATTGTAAAGAAAAAATGATGGGTGTTTTATTTCATTTAGGCTGCTATAAGAGAATACCACAGACTGGGTGGCATATAAGCAACAGAAACTTACTTCTCATAGTTCTAGAGACTGGAAGTCCAAGATCAGGGTGCTGGCAGATTCAGTGTCTGGTGAGAGTTCACTTCCTGGTTCACAGCCAGCCAGCCCTCTTTTCACTGCATCCTCACATGGCAAAAGGGGTGAGGGAGCCTCTGAGGCCTCTTTTATAAGGGCACTCAACCATTCATGAGGGCTCCACTCTCATGATCTAATTACCTCCCAAAGGCCCCACCTCCAAATACACTGGACATGAGGCTCTAACACATGAATTTAGAGGTGACATAAACACTCAGTCTCTAGCAATGAAAGAAAAGCAAGTTGACAACTTGAACTTACTGGAGTGCTAAGGTAACAGGGCAAGCAACTGAGTGCAAATCAAAGGAGAGCAAGGTGTCGGCAAGAAGAGACAAGAGGTGAGCAGCAGTGATTTCATTTTAATTGGCCAAAATACACGCAGACACTGGTCAGAAGAAATCAAGGGTCAGAGAACTTTTTCTTCATATGGTCAGATAGTAAATATTTTTAACTTTGGAGGCCATACAGAATGGGTCATTACTCAGCTATGTTAAAAATAGAGATACCTAATAGGTAAATGAATGAGCATGGATGTACCCCAGTAAAAGTTTATTTACCAAAAATTCACAGCAGACCATTGTTTGCCACACCTAGGCCTGGTGTTTGGTTAATTGCTGGAGACTGTGCTCTAGCAAGAGAGAGTAAAGCTCCTGGAAACTGCAAATATAGGGGAATTCCCAATCTATTCTAGGAGTCACCCCAGGTATTCAGAAAAAAGATGAAGAAAATCCTAAGAAAGTCTGTGTCGTGAAATAAAACAATAATTCCTAACAGAACAATTAAGATAATATTATTAAAAAGATATTGGGAAGAATTATAAGACTGTCAGGTAGTTAATTAAAGAGTAAGAAAATTAAGACTGTAAGGAAATACAATTAAATAGTTTTAAATAGAATAGAATTAGTGGGTCTTCACAGACAATAGTTTATTGGTTACCAGTGGGTAGGGTGGGAGGGGGGATGGTAGATGATGGTAAATGGGATCAAATATATGGAAAGTGATGGAAAGAGAACTGACTCTGGGTGGTGAACACACAATGTGATATATAGATGATGTATTATAGAATTGTACACCTGAAATCTATGTAACTTTGCTAACAACTGTCACCCCAATAAATTTTAATAAAAATAAAAAAAAGAATTAGTGGTCTTCAGTTCCTAGGTGATTTTCATCCAAAGACAAATATAAGCTCTTTTTTAGGAGAAGGTGGAGGTGTGGGGGGCAGGCAGAGAAAGAGACAAAAAATGTCCAACAGAAAGGCAAGGGACTTGTGGAATCCCTTTGTGAAAGTGTTTTGTAAATTATTGTTCTCTCTCTCTCTCTCTCTCTCTCTCTCTCTCTATATATATATATATATATATATATATATATATATATATATATCTGTCATTATATTATGTTTTGCTTAATTCAGATAATTGAGATAGCATAAGTGGGTTTTCCTGAAAGTGGCTCTCAACTAGGGCAATTTTGTCCCTCAGGCATTTGGCAATATCTAGGGACAGTTTTCAATGTCCACTGGGCAAGGGGGACAAGATGAGTGTGCTACTTGTACCTTTTGGGTAGAAACCAGGAATGGTACAAAACATCTTACACAGGTCAATCCCCACAACAAAGAATTATTGTACCCCAAATGTCAATAGCACTGAAATTGAGAAAACCTGATCTGAATTAGTAAACTTGACACATTTACATTATTTCTTCACTGAATACCCATTACACAGAACAGAGTACACACTTCCCTCCTTTTTAGCAATTTTTGAAGACGTCACAACACTCTGAATACAAAATATTCCATTAGTAAAACAGCTCTTCTGTTAATTATTTCACGAATTGTCAAGACATCAGTGAAGCAGGAACTTCTCTGCAGTTAATTAACTGACACAGCTGTGATTTCAGAGTATCTACAAGTCTATCCGCATAATAAAAATGTGACCCAATTCCTCTGTTAATTTAAGCTGGAAAAAGTTCTGGAGAACTGTCCACAAGAGACAGTGAATTTTATCTCTTTCTAAAAGCAAACCCAGAATTCTAAAGACAAATTGAGACCAGAAAGTTAGCAGGGAAAAAAAGCAAACAATAAATGTACCATGAAATTATAGTTTACTTGAATCAACAATGATGAGGAAATATAAGCTTTTTAATTCCACTGAGCTATGAATAGGTGAACTGCTTAAAATACAAAGAGTGCTATAATTAGCAGATCCATACATCTTCTATACATTCTGAAGTTCTATCCTGAAGAGAAGTTTAATTTCTTCCCTAGGTACTTAATAGGACTTTTGCATAATCCTTGTGGCTTGATTTAATAGTAAAACTCATTCACAGTGTGCTTACATAGTTTCAGGTAGTGATATCAATATATAAATGATATAATTTCATATGAACTATACCTAGTAAAGTAGTACTGAGTAGATAGTTTCTATAGGTTTTACCTAACACTACCCATCTTTAACTCAGCCAAATGAGCTCTAGTTTGATTTTATGCAATGAACACCATTTACTCTTCAGGTCCAGAGAGACAATGATAACCAATATGAGTTGGCTAACATTTTTGAAAGTATATCTATGGCCTCAGGAGACTACCTGGGTCTCACACCAACTCCCTCTACCCTTCCTTTGGTCACCCAGTCTGATCATTTACCTATATTTGTCTCTATACATAAAGTCTTACCAATTGCTCTCACTCCTAGCCCAGCATTCTTAGGGCTCTTTCTACTAAATGACCCTGTTTTTCTACATAATTTGATAGACTCCCACATATATACACAATGTTAACAGCCATTCTTTCTTCTCTGTCAATCAACTTCACCTCTATACTTATAGGCAAAAATTAGTTCAGAAGAATGGAAAATTCAGAACAGAATGGCATTTTACAAATGTTAAAGACCCTTAAATACTGCTTGGCAAATGTCAATTAAAAACAGTCCTGTTTAGGGCTGGCCGAGTGGCTCAGTTGGTTAAGAGCTTGCTCAAGAGTGTGAGCTGAGCTCTGAGCAACAGCAGTTCGATGCCCAGCCTGAGCTGAGCTGCTGCTGTGCTGCCAGCAGGTGGCAGGATGGCTCAGCTAAAAAACAAAAACAAAAAACCACTCCTGTTTGATAGAACTGTGTGAAGTTTTCCCCTCTTTCAGGTTTGTCTGTAAAAATTAAGTTTAGCATTTGCTTCAGACTTTAGCCCTGAAAAGCTAAACGCATAGTTGCATCATTTAAAATACCCTAAAATGTCTACTCCAAAGTTGATATATAGAAATGATATATAGTTATGCTATTTTAATCATGGAGACTACCAGTAAGACTTGTTATAATAGTAATAAATACTTCATTGTCACACAATTCCTGTTGTTAGGGCCTGAAATGTGCCCATCCACCACCACCACCCCTACCCCCACCCAAATGTATAGGATGAAGTCCTAAACCCCAACACCTCAGAATGTGATTATATTTGGAGAGAGGGTCGTTCAATTAGATCACTAGGGTGGACCCTAATGTGATATGACTTATTAGAAGTGTCCTTATTTGAGGAAGAGATTAGGACACAAACAAAACTAAGGGGTAGACAATGTGAAGAAGCCAGAAGACAGCCATCTACAAGCCAAGGAGAAAAGTCTTAGAAGAAAGCAACACCTTGATCTCAGACATCTATCTGGCCTCCAGATTTCAAAACCAGTTCTGTTGTTTAAGCCACCCAGTCTGCTGTATTTTGTTCTGGCAGCCTTAACAAGCTAATACACCCAAGAAGCCTAAACCTTCTGATTTGGGAATTTTCTTTAAAAAGGAAGAAAATTTCCAATTACCATAGATTATTTTTATAATTAAATGTGATGTATTCATTTGGTCTGTCTGCATCGGAAAAGACAAAAGGCAATGAAGTAGGTCCTGTAGTAAGACCTCCACTTCTCCTGACACTGAATGTCATATGCCTATGTTTACATTAAATTAAGCCTGACAAATTAGTTGGTTTTTCATTTATAAATATAAGGAGATGCTTCATTTTGGCTTGGAAACTTTATTTATTTATTTATTTATTTATTTATTTATTTATTTATTATCAGTTAAAGTTTAAGTGCTAAGAGGCAGGAGTTTAGTGTGTCTTTTTCACCACTTAATCCTTAGCACCCAGAACTATTCTGGACATTATCATTGCTTAATCAATAGTTGTTGAGTGTTGAAAGAATCAATGAACAGAAAATACTAGTAGCTACTCCTGGTTCCTGACAAGGTTGTAAACTAGCACAGGCTGCTGTTTCTTCCCCCAAAATTCACCCTTAGGGCAAAAGACAGAAGCAACCACAGATCTGAGCAAAAAATGTAAACACTGTAAGAAAGAGATGAAATGGGGCTATAAGACCACATGACAGAACGCGGTTAGACACAGTAGCAGAGGATGGTTTGGGGAGGGACCCTGCTTCTCCTGAACATTGCTATGGGAGAATCACTGTCTGCTCCACACCATTTGTTGAACAGGAATCAGCATAACAGCATATCTATATCAAAGACACCAGACTTAAAGCAATAAAAATCAGCAAGCAATAAAAAAGAGGAACTGAAAAATGTGTCCAGAAACCAAGTAAAATACTACTAAATAACATATACTAAAAAAAAAAAAAAAAGCAAAATTATGAAATAATTTGAACATATCAACCTGTTTAGGACACTTACAAAGAACAACTTAAACGAAAATGTATTTCAAGGACATTCATCAAGAAGAAGCAGCACTTCAAAAAATAAGCCAATTGAACCTAGAAAGCAAGGGGGGGAGGGGAAACAAACAAACAGAGCAAACCCAGAAACAAGGAGGAAGGAAATAATAAAGACACAAAAAAAATCAATAGAGAGGGCTGGCCAAGTGGCACATTGGTTAAGAGTTGGCTTGGGAACCCAGCCCTGGGCCTGGGTTTGGATCCCACATATGAGGGCCAGTGACACTGCGCCCTCTACAGCTAAGATGGTGAACAACAGCTCAACCTGGAGCTGGGTTTTCGTGAGTCCCAGAGATGGTGTAGGCTTCAGCGGGGCTGGCAGGCAGACACCGTGAGCAGCCATCCAATGGCCAACAAGCAACTGCCTTACCCAGGAAGAGCACAATGAATATACCAACATGTGCAAGTGAAGCAACGTCCTCCACTACTAGACTGAAGAACAAAAGGACAGCAACTTGTCTGTTCCCCTTCTCCAATTCCCCAACACTGTTCTCCTCCCCCAATTCCCCAATAAAATCTTTTTTAAAAAATCAATAGAGAACCCACCCCCCAAAATCAAAAGCTTTAAGGAGATTAATAGATAAATATACTCTGGCTGTTTAGGAGAGAGAGAAGGGAAAAGGAGAAAAGAAGAGAGGCAAAGGGGGAAGGAGAAGAGGAGAGAGAAAAAAGAAGGGAGAGAAAATACAAATACAAAATAAAAGTGAAGGGCTGGCCGAGTGGCTCATTGGTTGACAGTTGGCTCGGGACATCAGCTCTGAGCAGCAGGGCCCTGGTTCGGATCCCACATGGGCCAGTGAGGCTGAGCCCTTTACAGCTAAGATGGGAGCAACAGCTCAACCTGGAACAGGGCTGCCATGGGTCACCAGCGATGGCATAGGCTGCAGCCTCTGCTGCAGTGGGCTGCTATGAGTTACCATGAGTGGTCCGCAGCCAGCTTGAGCTGCCGTGAGCAGCCCTCCAATGGCCAGCAAGCGACTGCCTCACCTGGGAGGAGCGCAATGATAATACCAACATGGGCCAGTGAAGCGACTTCCTCCACAACTAGACTGAAGAACAAAAAGGACAGCAACTTGTCTGTTCCCCTTCCCCGATTCCCCAACGCTGTTCTCCTCCCCCAATTTCCCAATAAAATCTTTAAAAATATATGAGAAAGAAATAACTATCAACACAGAAAGATATTAAAATGACAATTTAAAAATATTATGAGCACCCATATGATACCAAATTTGAAAACCTGGGCAAAACATATATTTCAGGAAAAATATAACATGTCAAATTAGTTTTAAGGGAATTAGGAAATTTAAATAGATTAATAAGCATTAAAGAAATTAAAGAGGCAAAATCTCTTCCTCCACAAAATTCCCTGGCCTTGATGATTTTTAGGTGCCTTCAACCAAACTACCAAGGAACAGATCATTCTTTTTTAAAGAAAAACAGAAAGAGAGAAAGCTGCCCATTTGATAAAGCTAGTGCAATTGTAATTCCAAAATTAGATAAAAACAGTTCAAAAATAAAATTATAAGGGCCAGCCGAGTGACGCGGTGGTTAAGCGCTGGCTTGGGAAGCCAGCGGCCCCGGTTCGGTCCCACATACGAGGGTCAGTGACACTGCCCTCAAAAAAAAAATAAATAAATAAAAGCATTCATACAAAACTGTATGTTGAATTTTAGGACACTACAGAATTGCAAGAGGTCCAGGAAACTACAAGACTACATATGTTCTGAATAGTACTACAAATCCTGACAAGTGCAGTAAAAAAACGACAGATACAAAAGTATGAAGATTAGAAGGGAAAGAATAAAACTGTCCTTTAGATAATATGATGGTTTACAATACAAAAAATGATAGAATTAGACAAATTATTAAAAATAAGAGTTCAATCAAATACAAGAATGATTTATAAAAATCAAGAATATTCCTCTATACTAGAAATAACCAAATAACCAGATACATAATATAATAAGAAATAAAATACACTTCATCAAAGAAAACTGAAACCTACAATGTAGGAATCAACTTAAGGAAGAATATATAAAGCCATGGTAATAAAAATACCATGGTATGAACAAAACTAAACAAATGGAACATAATAGAGACTCAGGGATTCCCTGAAGCATAAAAGATAACTTAATATACAAGTAAGGCCATATCACAAATCAAGGTGATAAGTAATGTGGCAGCATAAATTAAGGTAGAAAGGATAAATTTTTTTGTAGGAATAAAGGATAAATTTCTAAGCAGTTGATAGAAAAAAATAAAACTATTCCTATCCTCAAATACAACATACAAAAGAGTACTCCAGATGGTTAAAAGACTTTAGTACAAAAAGTAAAGCAATGAGGTTAATAAAAGAAACGTCTTGTATAATGTTTCCCTTGTCATTTTTGACATCCTGTGATAGCAGAGGTCTACTTGTTACTTTGAACAGTAAAATAGGCCAAGGAAATTGGGCTGGATGATAATGGAATTGTAAGTCAGAGAAAGATCAGGACACATGAAACATAATGGAAATTAACTTGTACGAACAAGTTAAAAAGCTCATTCTTTTTAAAAATTTTTAAAAATACAAATATAAAATTTGGTGAAAATATCTATTTATTTTACTTTGCATATAAGCATAACCTGTTTGAATTTGAAAAACATAAACAGAGAATTTGCTTATTATGCACAGCGAAGAACAAGTACCTTCAGGCTCACATCACTATCAGTGAAGTTTCATTTGTGATCAGAGTAGCCTCTACTGAAAATAATTTGATTTTGACCACTAAACACTTTCAGGGGAAAAGAGTAGTGGCCTGGAATTCAGGAGCCCGGGTTCCAATTCCTAGTATGGCTCTAACCAGTATTATGACCCTGGCAAAGTCACATAACCACTCTGAGCTTCGGTTTCCTAATCTATGAGTAAGGAAGTTAATCAAGATATTGATTATTGTTATCAATATATTTTTAAATCTTAGACCCCTTTGAGAATCTCCTGAATGCTAGGGACCTTCTTTTCTCCTAAAAAGACTCAGATAATTATGCAGAAAATTGTGAATCAAATGTAGAGGATTCACAGACCTGCAAGAGGTCCCTATACTTCAGATTAAGTACTTTTAAACTATCAAACACCTACAGTTCCTTCCAACTCTAAAGCAAAAACAGAAAAATAAGTGGAGGATATAGTAAGGAAGATTACTAGGTTTCTGGATTGTCTATCAGAATGCATAAGATGGCCATTTTTACTGAAAGATACAAAACTGAAATAGGGATAGGTGTTGGTAGGAGTGGGAAAGAAGGAGGGAGATTATGAATTATTAGGAGTTATTAACTTGGAAATAATAAATTGGACATGTTGCTCACATATTCACACAAAAATTTCAAATAACAGCTGGATTACCAGGAGGTATGACATTCAAAGAAGGAGTCTATCCTATGGACATAAATTTGGGAGCCATCAGCATGTAAGTCATAATGGCATGATTATGATGAGATCTCTGAGTAATGTGGGAATGGTGAGACAGGAGATAGAACAAAACAAGTAACTCTAATATCTAAATGCTAGGTAGAAAATGATGAAACCACAAAGGAAACAAAAGCAAGGGCCAAAGAGATAAGCATACTGTTGTGTCATAAAATTAAGAACCCTAAAAGTATCTGTTACAAATAGATGAATAGAAAAATCTCCTCTTCTGGTCTGATGCTGGTCCATGCTTCTGTACAAGGCTTGGATGGAGAATTACATGTTAGATTTTTATCCCCTAGTTGGGCACATGCTGAACAGCTATATGTACAGAAGCCAAAAGAATGTGTGTTTCAAGACAGAATACTCAATGATGGCAAACACTGATAAGAGGTGGAAATAAGCAAGGAAGGAAAGACACCTGAGATAGCTACTGGATTTAATGGCATAGATGGAACACACTGGAGACCTTTTTTTTCTTTTCCTTTTTTCTCTTTTTTTTTTTTTTTTTTTTTTTTTTTTTTTTTTTTTTAGCTGAGTCATCCTGCCACCTGTTGGCAGCTCAGCGGCTGCTCAGCTCTTCCGGCCCGGAATCCAACTGGCAACCCTTAGCTCAGAGCTTGCACTCTTCAATGAGCTCTTAACCAACTGAGTCACTGCGTTGGCCCTCACACTGGAGACCTTTGAAAGGGTTCTTTTAAAGATGTGCTGAGGACCAAAAGCCAAATTGGAATGTGCTGAGATGTATGCATAAAGTGAAACATGGAAATATTGACATACAAATACAGACCATTCTTTCAAAAAATTCAGTTGTGTAAAGTGGTAATTGGATAGAGATAAGAAATACCTTTCAAAAAATTCAGTTATATAAGAGGGTAACTGGATAAAGAAAAGGAATAACTTTTGAGACATTTCATTAATAAAGAGAAATCTGGTCCGAAAGTTAACGAGATGGATACAGTTGAGAGGGAGAGGTTGAACGCCAAAAAAACAACAGTAATAATCACTATGTAATATTCCTAATAAAATGCGAGTGATAGAACCCAGAGCATAGAGCAGAAGAACCATACTGGGACAGCAGAAACAGTTCCTCTATTATTGTAACAAAAGGGAAGGCAGATAAGATGGATTCCAATGTGGACAGAGTTGTAGGATTGGCAGCAGGAAGATGAATGAATATAATGGCTTCCAGTTTTTTTCTGTAAAGAAAGAAGCAAAGACATTTGCTGAGACTGAGTAAAGGACTAGGTGAGGTAACTGGAGGTCTAAAAAATAAAAATAAAATGTTATAATAAGAATGTACTGTGATGATTAGAAGAGCTTACCAGAGAAGCACAGGAGAATTGCAAGACTGTGGTAGATGTCTACTGATGTTCCTGGGTTTTAGTCAGAACAATCTGCTCTGTTGTGTGGCTTTCTCCAGCACTTCTAGGTGCTTGGTTATAGCATGGAAAAGCTGCTACTGTGTTTCCCTGAAAATAAGACTGGGTCTTATATTAATTTTTGCTCCAACAATCTACATTTATTCATTTATTCATGTATAAAAATCTACATTTATGCAAACCATCATGTCTGGCTGACAATCTTAACTGTGGCTTATGTTTGGGGTAGGGCTTATATTATAGGCATCCTGAAAAATCATTCTAGGGCTTATTTTCCAATTAGGTCTTATTTTCAGGGAAACACAGCAGTTGGCCCATGGTAGTTGGGCCACTTAGAGCCACAACAGGGATTAAGAAAAAAACAAAAAAACAGAAGAATAGGAGTGTTTAGGATATTTCCAGGAGTGCCACTCAATTATAAACCTGTAAACCTCAGATAACGAGGGCAATGAACAAAAGAACACCAATGAACTGAGAAAGTGGTTATGCTAGAGTGGTCACACAAGCTGGTAGAAAGAATACTATGGTCCATGCAGTTCTGAATTAACAGTTTTGGAGGTGGAGAAACTGTATATATGGTATGTGGTCTATCTTTGTTGTCCTGAGTTAGTGACCCGAAAAATATTTGGAGATAACACTTGCTCTATTCACAAACTTTATATCTTCTCCTGGTGATCAATCCATCTAGAATGTTTATTAATAACCCTCTTTCTGTGAAGGCATACGTTGAAAGGGGCAGAAGTATCAATTCTCATAGATAAACGGTTATAGCTGAGATGACCAAGTTGATACAAAAAACTAGACTCATGATTTCCCTCCTGCCCCCTAAATCAGTTCTTCTTCTCATCTTCCATATCCCTGTGAATTCTTCTAGGCACTAAGCACTGAAGCATTAGTCATCATTGACTCCACCTCCCTGTCTCCCTTGTACTCAGACAGTCCACAGCTTTAATGGTTATATCCTCACAGTGCTTCTCAGATCCATCTCCTCTTTTCCATTCTCACTATCATCAGCTCAATTCAAGCGAGGCCCATCTGATGCCTAGACTTTTGCAATCACCTCCCAAAGGCCTTTCTTGCTATAATCTACTTCCTTCTTGTCTTCCTTTATCTCCATATCTTTAATTTGTTTCCATTATCTTCAGGATAGAGATCTTACTCACTTTGTCTCCCCATTTACAGCATAAGCTGCCTGAAGTTAAGAATGATATTTATGATATATACATTCTTATATCTCTCTTTAGAGTCTATTTTATAATGGTTACTCAACAGACATCCATGAATGTGACAGTCATTTTACTTTAACAATGCTGTGTATAAAACCAGTCTTGTCAAAAACTTAATTTAAAAAATCCTTTATTTTAAGTCTTGCAAAGAATACTCTGATCTCCTGTATTCAATTTTCATCAGGATAGCTTTTGAAAGATATACTCCCAGAGGACTAAAAATCTATGGCAGATTTCAGCCATTTCTCTAAGATACCTTTGGGATTGTCCTAACACAGGTGGATTCATGACTCCAAGTTTTTTGTGATGCTCCCTCTTCATCACCACAAAATTATCTGTAACTTTTTTGGAACATCTGTATTCTCTAGGGTATTAAAGGATGGGCCGCCCTTGGGAAAATTATGAACTACATGGAATTTGTTTTCCACATAGTTCTGCTTTTACTGCATATTCTTCCCAGCTATCCTTCCCTCAATACCTAATTCAGGTATAAAATTCCTTTATGTTTCTTCTTCCTTCTATCCTTATTAAAACATTCACTTTAAGACAATATCCTATCTCTATCTATATCTACAATTCAGTATATAGAAATGTATAATTTATTAACTACTGATTGATTTTTAATAGTTATAATATCATTTTAATTATAAAAGAAATAAGTTGCAATTAAAACTTTGCAAAAAATAAATAAATGTTATTTAAAATATACAAATTAATAATAATAATAATAATAATAATAACCTTCCTTCCATTGTTCATGAACAATGCATGAACATTGACCTCTATTTTTTTAAATATAATTCAAAGCATTCTATGCATCCAGATCCCTGTCCTGTTTTTTTCACTTACTATATTAGCAAGACCATAATTTTTCCTCAAAACCCACTTGTTTATAATTAAACAGGTTCTTAAATATTAATCTGGAAAGCTGCTTTAAAAAGAATATTCTCAAGCGCCATCCACCAGAGATTCTAATTCAGTAGGGAACAAGTATTCGAATCTAACCAACATCCCAGGTGATACTATCACAAGTTCCTCAGACCATCAAAGCCTTATTGATTTCTTTACCCATCCTGGAAGAAGCAACTGAGTGCACCAACTAATGATTTATCAGCATCCTTAACTAGCTCTGCTCTGCTCTTCTTAGCACTCACACTAAGAATCCACAGCCCGGACGAAGCTCATTACCTGCCTTCTCTACTTCTGTATCCACACCAGAGTCAATCTCCCAGCTATGAAATTCATTACCACTATGAAGTTATCATTTTCTTTAATTATCTCTAAAATCTCTAATGGTTTCCTAATTGGCAAATCTAATTGATATTTTCAGTCTTAATCTATGGTCAACTCTGCAGCATTACACTGTTGTGCTTAAAACTCACTTCTCTGTACTTACAACTTGTTTCCTCCATAGACTACACACGACTGCTTCTGTCTTCTGATACTTCCAACATCCAAGTGGCCTGTCTCAATATCGTTCCCAGGCTCCCCTCTATCTATTCACTCCTTTAACAACTTCTGTACAGTCTTCTACCACTCCAAACTCACTGATTGTTCATCTGATCTCCAGTATCCAAATTTGAGACATCTCCACCTGAAAGTTACACAGACACTTCAAATTTCACAGGTTGAAAACTGACCTTACCATCATGTCTCCTCATGGATGGGGGCAGGGCCTCACTCCTCTAGTGTGTCCTATCTCAGATAAGGCCATCACCAACTCTGGAGTCATCCTCTATATCTCTTTCTCTCTTTCCACTACATCCAATCAGTCACAAAGTCTGAGCTAAGACACAGGGTCAGATCATCAAAGCAGACTCCCGTGAAACAGAGATCAGAGTATCAAGCTTCACTAATAACTTAAAGAATAGCAGCATGGAAGAAACAAAGAGTGGTCTGGGACATCCCACATGGCTCCCGTTCCTTCTTTACCACATAAGGTAGTCACTCTCTGGCCTAGAATGATTGATGAAGAATTCAAGAGAGGTTTTATGGGGCTCCTCACACAAACAAAAACATATAAAACTTCTGCATTTCATATATTCAAAGGAATGAACTCAGAGGTTATATGGTATCCTCCAAGAAGCCAAGACTCATGGATTCTGTACTTATTTACTATAAGTCATCCTTTAGCCAGGGTCATCTGATAAAAGCCTTTACTGGATAAGGTCTCCTCTTTCCAGATACAGCATTCATCTATTTACTTACAAAGCCAGTTGACAAGGAGATTAGACCAGGTCACCTGCCTTCTTTTCTTTTTCCCAAAGCATCCTCCTCGTAAAGGGAATAAATAAATCATAGCTGTAGATGGTTTAACTCCTTCCTTCCGAGGCGTAATTGATGATACCACCTACATAGCACTACAATTCATCTCTTACTCCCTATCTCCATGAGAGCACATTGGCTCATCTCTGGCCTGAACCTTTCCAATAACCACCAACTAAACAAGTAACTTTACTTTCCCCATTCCATGTGTCACTCTGCTGCCATAGTTGCTTCTTGAATAAGTATATTTGATCGTGTCTCTTTCTAGTTTAAAATCCTTTGCCTGATATAAAATGTACTACACCAGCTTTCCTCTGCCTACATTTCCAGATATCCCCCCACCCCAACATATTCCCTGACATCCAGGCAAATCAAACTATTCTCTAATAAGCTATGCCTAGCCAAGCTCCCCAACTCTCATGTGGATGCCCACCATTCTGTCAATAATCTACAATGTCACCTTTTCTCTAATGCCTTGCCTAAACCCTTCATTTAGTTCAGACAATAAACAACTCCTCTGTACTGCCATTGTTCTTTAAAAATAATAAGAAAAATAGTTAACTTCAGAAAACCTTGACTTTGATTAAAATGTGCCAAGTGTTTTATATGCATTGTATCATTTAATCCTCAGGGCACTCTCTGAAATATGTATTATCATTCCAATAAATTTACAAAAGAGGAAACCAAGGTTTGGAGACAATAAATGCCTTACCCAAAGTCACACAATTATGAACTAAAAGAGTTAAGGTCCGACTGCAGCCCTGTTTTATTCCATAGCCTTCCTCTTTTAACCCAGTCGTAATATATCTCTACTCACCCATCACACAGCTTCCCTAATTAAATCAATAAACATTTGCTAAGTGACAATTTGGTGCCAGACACAGTGTGAGGGATCACTGAGTAAGGCAGGGAGAGTAAATCTAATGTTAAAAACATCGCCCTCTCTAACTGAAGACTCGTAAGTTTTCATTTCATTTTAAAAGCCTACCTAGTACGTGCCACCCTTTAATAGTTCAGTCAAGAAATAGTAACTGAGTGTCAGAGTGCAGAAATTCACTCCACAGGGAAGGGAGAGTATCTCTATTGTGAAATTGTCCCCTTAGCTTGATTGGCCAAAATACCTGTGTCAGACTTAACAGTGAATTTTCCAGGGGGTTAAAGTCACCTAGTAATTGTTATCATTCAAGAGTGAATTTTCCAGGGGGTTAAAGAGGGGGTTAAAGTCACCTAGTAATTGTTATCATTCAAGAGTTTTCATAAGATTGTTTATTACAATGTATAGGCTGTTGCCTGTAATTTTCCTACATCTGCCGTCCATCTCTAACTACACCAACTTAAACTCACATTCCAATGCCAGGCAAAAGTTATTCATCTGGCAAACACTTGGGGTAGAACCTCAGCTTGTATCTTACATATTATGGAAAATGAGAGAAAGCTCATTAATGAGCTTTTTCCTCATATTTTGATTTATATGTTCTTACTACTGGTTCAATTTATACCGTACATTTCAACTGAGGTGCTAAAAACACTAGACAAGCATCATCTCATTTAGGCTCACCTTATTCTTCAGATGAGAGATAGGGAAATAATCTCAAAGTACTTAAGTGTTTTCCATGGAATCAATAAGTAGAAAGTGACAGAACCAAAAGGTTTGCCAGAATCCTCTGATTTTCTCTAATCTATGACAGAATCCATATAACTGCAACTATAGTTGTCTATCAATTTAGCATATATCCATGTATCCTAGACCCTAATATGCATATTTTGAAACCACATACTTTCACAATATAAATATATTCTTGGAATATTTTAAATTATCCAGGCTGCATCCTACTTCCTGTACCTTTTCCTCATTGATAACTTGCACTGAAATAATGAGATTAAAATTACTTGCCTCATTTCTATTGTATACACATTAGTATAGAAAGGAGTGCCCATAAGGAAAATTATGCAATGGTATCTGCAGAACTGAAATGTGTATGAATATATTTACAGGTAGCAAATATTATCATTGTTCAGATGTTCCTCTCAAATTCAAATGAGACAAAGGATGTGCAGAATACAGAGGATGGGCCTGGTGTATGAAAAGGATAGAGAGCTGAAAACTCAATTTCCTGATTGCACTGAGATGGGCTTCTGGATGCAATCCATGCCCCACCACTCAGCTGTCCTCACAGACTGCCATTCAGTGTTCAGGGGAGGCTGGGCACAGGGCACCATGGTGTAGGGGGGAAGTGGCCTGCAGCTGTGCTGGCAGATTCTTTACCCTGAGTTCCCTGTATAGCAAGGCAGCAGTCCCTTCGGGACAATTTTCCAATGTGGTCTGAAGTCTTTCTTATGAGCTCAGTCTACAGGCCATTTATTCAATCCATTCTATGATTCTGTGGTATCCTTAATAAATCCCTTACAACTTAAACTAACTAGAGTGCATTTGGTTTTATTCAGTTAAAAATATGACATGATTTCGCTGATATGTGGGATATAAAACTGAAAGCAAAGGAACAAGACAAACAAATGAAGAAAAAAAATTCGTAGACAGACAATAGTTTAGTGGTTACCAGAGTGTAAGGGAGGAGGGGTGAGGCAGATGAGGGTAAAAGAGATCAAATACATGGTGATGGAAGGAGAACTGACTCTGGGTAGTGAACATACAATGTAATATGTAGATGATGTATCACAGAATTTTACACAAGAAACCTATGTAACTTTACTAACCATTGTCACCCCCAATAAACTTTAATTTAAAAAAAATATGATTTAGGCTAGAGAATAGGGTTCCTTGTTGCAATAACGAAACCTAAACTATAGCACTGGTTTTACATAGCCGGGAGGCAGTGAGGTCCTCAGCCACAGAATAAAGATGTTACAAATGGGAAACACTGCAACAACTCTTGTGTGATGGTGACCAATTGGTCAAATTAGAAGGTAGACACATGCCAAATAAAACTATATCATGAGACAATGCCAAGGAGTCTCAGAATTACTAGTATGTAGTGTTTGCTTCCTGCCTTTTCAGCAAAGTCTTAGAGAAAGACCCACCAAGTCAACCTGCCAGAAAGATGAAGAGAACACAGCTATTCCAAAGGAGACACTCTTTAATCCCTTTGCCTGAAACCGGAAAGAAAAGCTGATGGAGAGTCCTATAAATTGGAAATTTAGCGAGTTGATGAGTCTAGATATTTCTTTTTTTTTTTTTAAGATTTTATTGGGGAATTGGGGGAGGGGAACAGCGTTGGGGAATCGGGGAAGGGGAACAGACAAGTTGCTGTCCTTTTGTTCTTCAGTCTAGTTGCGGAGGACATTGCTTCATGGCCTATGTTGGTATAGTCATTGCGCTCTTCCCGGATGAGGCAGATCAGGCGCTGGCCTCTGGATGGTGGCTCACCGCAGCTATTGGCAGCTCACACTGGCTGCCAGCCATTCACGCTGGCTGCCGGCCCCTCACTGTAGCCTATGGCAGCTCACTGCAGCAGGAGCTGCAGCCTACACTATTGCTGGGGCTCGCACAGCCCAACTCAAGGTGGAGCTGTTGTTAGCTGTAGAGGGCAGTGTCACTGGCCTTCATATGTGGCATCTGAACAGGGGCCACTGGTATCCTAAAACCAGCTCTCAACCAATGACCACTCGGCCGGCCCGAGTCTAGATATTTCTATACCACAAACTGAAGCACTTAAATGTTGTGGATACATAATAGCAGGTAATCTACCAAGGACTTAATGGGCTGTGTCAAAAGAGCATAGTCTCTTCCTAGTCAAAGACTGAACAGTTGAGGATCCAAAATAATAACCGGCACTGACTGAAATGCTGAACTATATCAATAAAATTTCCATGATTCACAACGAGAGAGAGACAGAGAGAGAGAGATATTGAGAAAAGAAGCAGCAGCAAAAGAGAACAAACAAGGATGACAACTGCCGCAACAGGAAGGAGAAAGAACAGCACCGAAACAATAGCAATAACTCACTGAATACCACTGAAAATTACTAGGGAACCAACTCCTTACTGTGAAAATGGGCAAGAAATAAAAAGAATGGTGCATTTTCCCTGCCTTTCCTCTGTAACTATATTTTAACTAGTTCTCGAAAGATAGTTCTTCATTATAAAATTCCACCTAACAAATGTAAAAGAAATGATAAAGTTAGAAAAATCACGATTTTGCAGCCCCTAATGTAATATTGCATCAGGCAATGGTCATCATGATAAAATTACTAGATAAATGTTTAATGGGAACTTAAAATGAAAGGATCAGACTGACAACACTCACACCTACTGATTATCACTACAAATGGGACAACCTGACACTTGGAACAGTCACCTGTAAATTAATATATTAACGGACTACACAGAATCACCTATTATTAGTCTTTCCCCTCAAAAAGAAAAAAGAAACTGAATCTAATAAGGTTGAGTTAATGTCCACTTACAAAAAAAATAGGGACAAAGGAACAATTTAAATGATATCACAAGAAAGGAAGCAGCTATATACAGAACATGGGGTATTAGTCAGGTCAACAGATCCTGTTTCTGGTGTTACATATAAAGAGAGAGATAGACAAAAAAAAAAAAAAAAGAGAAAAAGGGAAAAAGGGGAACATCTTATACTAACAGACAAGGCACATAAAAATAAAATATACATTACTGACTTTGAAGAAAACAATAAAAAATATTTTTGAGGCTCTTGGAAAAAGGATCATTGATTACATACATATCAGATATTGGCAAAATTATTTGTCTAGTTAATGTTGATAATGGAGTGGTGGTAATATAAGAAAATATCCATTTTTTGTTTTAGATACTAAAGTATGTAGAGATGAAATAACACAATATTTTAGATTTCCTTTAAAATGCTTTAGCAAAAAGTCAAGATATGGAAGCAACCTAAGCACCCATCAATAGATGATTAGATAAAGACGATGTGGTACATACATACAATGGAATATCACTCAGCTATAAAAAAGTGAAATCTTATCATTTGTGACAACATGGATGGATCTAAAAGATATTATGCTAAGTGAAATAAGTCAGACTGAGAAAGACAAATACCATATAATTTCATTTATATAAGCTCTAAAGAAGAAGATAAAGGAACAAACAAAACAGAAACATTTTGAGGGTAGGCAGATAGGAGATGGTTCAGAGGATGGGTGAAATAAGAGAAGGGATTAGGAAGTACAAATTGGTAGTTACAAAATAGTCATGGAGATGTGAAGTATAGGATATGAAATACATCGTCAATAATACTGTAATAACTATGTATGGTATCATATGGGTACTACATTTATCAGGGTCATCACTTTCTGTTATTTAAATGTCTAATCACTATGTTGTACACCTGAAACTTGTATAATATTGTATGTCAACTGTAATAAAATTTTAAAAAATATTAAAAAATAGATTACATTTTCAACTTTAAAAAAATCATATGGTCATCTCAATAGATGCAGAAAAGGCATCTGAAAAAATAGAACATATATTCATGATAAAAATCCTTAACAGATAGGGAAACTCAATAAAAGCTATATATGACAAACTCACAGATAACATTATACTCAATGTAGAAAATTTGAAAGTGTTTCCTCTAAGATCAGGAACAAAAAAACGATGCTCACTCTCACCACTCCTATTCAATATAGTACTGAAAGTGCTAGCTAGAGCAATTAGGCAAGAAAAAGAACAAGTAAATAAGTAAATAAATAAATGGAATCCATATAAGAAAGGAAGAATTAAAATTGTTGCTATTTGCTGATGATAGGGTCTTATATTTAGAGAATCCTAACTCATTGGTCAAAAAACTGTTGGAATTAACGATTTCAGTAAAGTAGCAGGTTATAAAATCAACTTACAGATATCAGTTGCATTCCTTTAAACCAATAATGAAACATCTAAAAAAGAAATAAAGAAAACTATCCCATTCACCACACCATTATAAACAATAAAATACTTATGAATAAATTTAACCAAGAAAGTGAAAAATCTATATAATGAAAACCATAAGACATTGCTGAAAGAAATCAGAGAACACACAAATAAATGGGAAGACATCCCATGTTTATGAATTGGAGGAATAATATTGTTGAAATGACCATACTACCCAAAGTCATCTACAGATTTAAAGCAATCTGAACCAAAATACCAAAGGCATTCTTCACAGAACAGAAGAAACAATCCTAAAATTTGTGTAGAACTACAGAAGACCATGAATAGCCAAAGAAATTTTGAGAAAAAGGAACAAAGCTGAAGGTATCATGCTTCCAGATCTCAAACTACACTACAGAGCCACAGCACTAAAATCAGTAAACTACTGGCACAAAATAGACCAGTGGGAAAGAATGGAGAGCCCAGGATTTCATATATATATTCAGTATATATTCAACAAGAATATTCAACAAGAGAACCAAGAATACCCACTCAGGAAAGGACAGTCTCTTCAACAAATGGATTTGAAATACTAGAAAAACACATGCAGAACAGTGAAACTGAACCCCTATGTTATATTCCTCACAAAACTTTACTAAAAATGGATCAAAGGTTTGAAAATAAGAATGGATACATAAAACCCTTAGAAGAAAACATAGCAAAGAAGCTCATTGATATTAGTCTCAGCAATAATTTTTTGGACATAATGCCAATAGCACAAAAGTAAAAATCAACAAATGGGACTACATCAAACTCAAGAGCTTCTGCACAGCAAAAAAAAAAAAAAAAAAGAAAAACAATTAATAAAATGTAAAGACAATCTACAGAATGGGAGAAAATTTTTGCTAACTATATGTCAGTTAAGGGGTTAATATCCAAAATATACAAAGAACTCAGTCAACTTAACAAAATAAGAACAAACAATCCAGTTTTAAAATGTGCAGAAAAAAATAGACATTTTTCTAAAGAGGACATCAAACTGGCCAACAGGTGCATGAAAGATGCTCAACATCACTAATCATCAAGGAAATGCAAATCAAAACCACAATGAGATATCACCTCACACCTGTTAGGATGGTTATTATCAAGAAGGCAAGAGACAACAAGTGCTGGCAAGAATGTGGTGAAAAGGGAACCTTTATACATTGTTGGTGGGAATACAAAATGGTCCAAACACTATGGAAAACAATAAGAAGATTCCTTTAAAAATTAAAAAAATAAATTGACTATATGATCTAGCAATTCCACTTCTGGGTGTATGCCCAGAGGAAATGAAAACAGGATTTTAAATAGATATAAACTCTCCCCATGTTTACCATAGCATTATTCACAATAGCCAAGATAATGGAAACAATCCAAATGTCCATCAACAAGGGAATGGATAAAAAAGAGTGGTACACGGGCCGGCAGAGTGGCGCATTGGTTAAGAGCTGGTTTGGGACACCAACAGCTCCCGTTCAGATCCCACATATGAGGGCCAGTGACACTGCCCTCTACAGCTAAGATCGTGAACAACAGCTCCACCTGGAGCTGGGCTGCATGAGTCCTGGCGACTGTATAGGCTGCAGCCCCTGCTGCAGTGGGTCCCCATAGGCTACAGTGAGCGGCCGGCAGCCAGTGTCAGTGGCTGGCAGCCAGCGTGAGCTGCCAAGTGCCTTGGTGAGTGACCATCCAGAGGCCAGCGACAGATCTGCCTCATCCGGGAAGAGCGCAATGACGATACCAACATGGGCCAGAGAAGCAACATCCTCCGCAACTGGACTGAAGAACAAAAAGACAGCAACTTATCTGTTCCCCTTCCCCAATTCCCCAATAAAATCTTAAAAAAAAAAAAAAGAGTGGTACATATACACATGGAATATTATTCAGCCATGGCAAAGCAGGGTATCCTGCCATTTGTGACAACATGAATAGACCTTGAGCACATTACGCTAAGTGACATAAGTCAGAGAGAGAAAAACAATTATTGTATGATCTCACTTATATGTGGAATCTAAAAAACAAAGAATAAAATGGTATTACCAATGGATGGGGGATAAGAGTGATTGTGATTAAGGATATAAGCTTGTAATGAGTAGTAATAAGCAAAAGAGGTCTAATGAACAGTATAATGAATATAGATAATATTATACTGTAATTATGTAATGTGATAAATATCACTATATCGGCAATCATATTACAACATACAAATGTATCAAAGTAACACGCTGTATACCTTAAACTTATTTTTTTAAAAACTAATCTTGGAATTATATGTATGAAACTCCTTACCCTCCACCTGCAAAGACATCATCCTAGATGCAGCCTTTACCAACCAGAAGATGTCAAAATATCAGAGAATTATCTCTGAATGGCTGCTAGCATTTGTCGTAGCTCTCTGCTTTTTCAAATGCTTAGACTTTTAGCAATTAGAAAACACACATTCAAAATATATAGTGTAGTTTCAATAGGAGCTGATTAAGTTGAAAGCTAACAGAGTTTTCCCAAAATGGTGAAGAAATATACTTGAATCCAAAATCTAGCCTGAAATTTTTGGCCAACTGCCTGCACTCTGAGCAATGTTTGAGCCCACCTGGCCCTGTGACAAGTTGTTCTCTTGCATAAAACTGCTGAAAATCAAAGCTAAAAGCCTTCATCAGAAATATACAGAATATGATTAAGAGGTGCTTTGCCTAAATACAACCCATCGTTTGAGAAAATAACCGCTAAATATCAGTATTCTTGTTGTGTCAAAATTAACCAGTGACCAGTAGTACACCTGGAAGACTGCATTTTTATCCTAAGCAACGAAGATCCAACTAGCACAAACTTATTCTAATGATATATTACAACTGACTTTATACTTAGTAGGACAATAACTTTTTTTTAAAATTTTACTGATGATAATGATAATGGAAACAGATAATGCTACCAGAGCAATTTTGAGTAGGTATTGCTACCAATTGCCTCAAAAATAAAAAGAGAAGAAACCTGGTGCTGAGAATTAATAAAATAGAGAAATGGAATTAGTTATGTATTTTGAGGTCTTTAAGTTGACTTGACTTAGCATCCAAAGCCTGCAGGGCTGGGACATTCATAGGTACAGCTGTGGCAGTTGGCTTAGATTCAAAAGTTGGCCAGGTTAAAGGACTTCCTTTGGGTACAATGACATTCTTTAATAGTTCACTGGTAAGCTCTTTAATCTGTTGTGCCTGAGTGATAGTGAGTTCCTTCTGTTCATGGAGAGTCTCTGCACTAGCCCTTCTCTCCTCTTGCATTTAGATCGTCTTATCATTGAGGTTCGAAGTTTCTCTACATGTGGTAGGAGATAACCCTTCTCTTTCTTGTATTCTTGAAGAGCTTGAACTCGAGCTGTCCACTTGCTTTCCTGACTCTCAAGAAGTGGCATCACAGTTTGGAAATCCTGGGGATACTGAGGAAGTTCTTCCTTAAACTCAAGTGCATCTTTTAATGTGCCCGGGTTGGGCTTCATCTGCATATGGGACTTCTGGATTTCTGACAACTGATAGTCTAATGCTGAGTTCTTGGAAGATAATCCTTTCTAAACACTGCCTTGTTGTTTTTTGTTTTCTTTTTGTTTGTTTGTTCCCAGTTCATCAATTAATTTCATCTTTTCTTCCTTCTTCCACCTATCAACTAACTTCAGAATTTCTTCCTCTCCTGTTTGCTGCATTCCATATCCCTTCTCAGAGAACCAGCCTGCAAGGGCTGCTGTGCAGCCTCTAACCGGCACTTGTAGCTGCAGCTGCTCCTTCAACACATCCATCTCATTCTGGAGCTGATCAGTCTGCGTCTTTTTCTTAACCTCAAGGTGAGGCTCTTCAGGGTGGCTGTGCTCAATATAACTGCAAAAAAGCTTGGTTCATAAGGGCCTTGTTCCCAAAATGGCACTGGGAAGAGCTGGCTTTGGCCTTGATCCTCATCTGCTGGGTGCAGGCCATCTTTTTT
Source organism: Aselliscus stoliczkanus (assembly GCA_033961575.1). Lineage (NCBI taxonomy): Eukaryota > Metazoa > Chordata > Mammalia > Chiroptera > Hipposideridae > Aselliscus > Aselliscus stoliczkanus. The sequence continues at coordinate 65,460,538 of CM066734.1, read as the reverse complement.
CCTGTGTTTACACTTTTCCTTCAGTAACTTGATCTCAGCCTGCTTGATAAGGAGCTGCTTGCTCTGCTCAAGGTCCTCCCCGCTCAGGCGCAGCTGCTCCTCCAGTGGTGCAGCTGCACGGTGAGGGACTCCTGCGAGCGCAGCAGGAGCTCGATGGTCACCTGCGTCCGGCGGAGGAGCTTCAGCAGCCTCGGGTCCACCGGGGACCGGCAGCGTGGACAGTTCCTGTCCTCCAGCTTGTAGGTGATGTGCATGATGATCTACTGCACCGTGAGCACATCCTTGGCTGCCTCCGCCTGGCCCACGTGCATGGCGCTCAGCTGCCACCATCCATGCTCTCTAGCAGCGGCCAGAACTGGGAAAAGGGCAGGTGGCCCAATGCCGCGCTGGGGGACTCAAAGGCCATGGCTGCCACGGGAGCTGCAGGGGTGTCAGGACCCTCGAGGCTGCTGGAGAGTGGGTAGTCGACTTGCTTCTAGAAGGGCACGCTTGGCAAACACATCGGCCACCTCTGCCGACATGGGAGGGGACTGCCATCTCTACCCCATAGCCGCTGCCCCAACCCTTGGGAGGAGGAGAAGTCCGGGTCCTTGGAGGGGGCAGAGGCACCGCCTAACGTACCAGCCTTCAGGCATATAGCAGCGTGGGGGGTATCGGAGAAGGACTTCCCAGGGCCCTTACAAACTTGTATGGCAAGTTGATCATTTGGGATTCTGGTATTGTCTCTCCCTAAACACAGCACCGCTCTTCCTGGTGTGCTTGTACCAGCCATCAGACAACATGTCTAATTATAGAAAATGATAAGAAAGAGCAATATACACAATGACGATACCAACATGGGCCAGTGAAAAGAAAAAAAAAAAAAAGAAAGAGCAATATATTATGAATTCAATATTGCTCCAAGATTTTTGTTGTTATAACTGGTGAAAGAAATGGAAGTAACATCATTGAATGGTTAAATCACTTACTATTCTAGTGACCTGAAGTCAGCACCATATGTTTCTTTTTATGTTATTTTATTGCCTTTAACAGGCCTTTTCCCTATATAAGTAGGTGTTAATAGAAAAATGGTTACAATATGGTAGAAATAGCACTCTAAGTTTAACTGGTGAATGAACTTTGAACTAATGAGTATCCTGCTATATATCATTAAGCTATGTGCTGTTATTGCCAGCAAAGTTGAATTATTTTTATTAACTACCTTAACACAAGGTTAATGAGTAAGTGAACTTGATATTGCAATAACATCATAAAACAGTAACACCTATTAAGTGTATCTTAAGGGACTTTTAAAACAACTAGCACCTCAAAATGTGCTAAATTGAGTAAAAATGGTTTATTTTTTTAAATTTAAAAATATTAACTAGTACGACAGTCTTAATCAATAAAAATTAACCCTTCCATCAAGGAAAGACATAAGACATATATTGACGGAATTCTTATGAAAATTTAACATAGAGAAATATTAGATTCCTTTATATACAGTTCACACCTACAGTTTTTGCTGGTAGAGCTAAATTCAAAGTCCTCAGTTGACATTGAAATACATTTGTCAAATTTACTGCATGAAGTAGGCATTATTTTTAAATATGAGGAAGGGCTTTGTAGTAAGACAGAACTATTCAAATTCCAGCTCCGTCCCATACCAGTTCTATGACCCAGAGATGTTACTTAACCTCTCTCCAAATCATAGTTTCCTAACGGAAGTATGAGAGAGCTAATGTCAAGTTTAAGGAATGTTATGAAAAGTAAACAAAGTAATGTACAAAAACAAAGTAATGTACAAAAGCCACATCACAAAAATAGGTGCACAGTAATTTGTTTTTTATTACACATTCTGTATTTTGAAAATAGTCAATAAGCTTGAAGGGAAACTATTCAACACCAATATTTATTTATAATATTGCCTGTGGCAAGGGACCTGTAGTATACTTTATTATCTAAGATGTCAATAAAGAATGTAATGCCATGGGGGAAATGTCATTAAATACATCAATGTATTAAATGTATAAGACAAAAGAAAACAAAGACAGTATACCAACCATCTATATTGTATAGATGGAAATGATTCAAGATTTTATTAGCAATTACTGGTGCTGATTTTTTTTAAATTTTACTTTCTTTTTATAAAATCCCCAAAACTGCACGTTTTATTTTTATAATCAAAAATGGGCTACTTTTGAATGACAAGTGGACAATCATTTTTATATTTTTAAACAATGCCAGCTAATACTTTTGACAATAGAATATATAATAACTGATGTTACTTTCATAGAGTGCATTTCTTTAAAAAAAAAATTTATTTCTTTTTACCTAAGGAGTACTCACACATTCATACACATAAACCCAAATCTAAGCTACAAATATTTGCCGTATAAGACTTGTAATACCACTCAGTCTTTCAGCTTCATTATTTGCATAATAATTAACCAAGAAGCTATAGAAAGGGTGGCAGGAAAAGTGAAAGCCTAACACTATAAAAATGATCAAATTTAGAGACTGTATGATGCCAGACATAAAAGTTTAATGCTCTTAAATAGGAGCCAATGCTATATAGCACAGCCTCCAAACTTTTTGCACTTCAAGGTTTTTGTCATTTACTGTCAGCTTTATTACTGCAAGTATTTACATAAAATCAGAATCTTAGTGTTTTTAAAAGTTATTTGTTCCTTTCACTTATTCCTCACTCATTTAAAAGTCATTCAGCCATGTGGTTGCAGAAGAAATTTTCACATTATAATTATAAAAATAACTAGTACATTCTCAGGAGGAAAAGAACGAACTGAAAAAGTGATTAACAGAACTGTTCCATAAAACAGTGTTTGGTGGTAAAAGTAAAACTATTTTTAGACTGGAAAATAATATACAATTTTAATGGTATTCATCTAAATAGAACGACTTTTCAATGTTGTTTCTTAGAAAGATTTTAATGAAACAGGCCTTCTAACATAGGCTGGAATAGGTGTTTTAATGTTTTAAACTGAACTAGATTTCTTCAACCCAACCAGATGAATTACATTAGAATGAATTTGAAAGTCAAGTGGATATAAAAATCTAGTAAGAAAAATTAGATTTCACAGCCCAGTTCAGTAACAGCATTAATTCCAAATCTGGTACTCTCATACACCACAACAAAAAAGGATACACCAAACTTAAAGTATATTAAGCGTATCCTATAGAAATGTGTGCTTTCACACCACATATGAGTATTACTTAGCCAACATATGGAGTGCAAAACTCGAAGCACTGTGAGAGAAGAGCAATAAATCAGTACTACCTCTCTGCAACCTCATTGATACGAGAAATAAAGGATATATGCAATGCTAGTTTTAACTATGGGTGGTCTATGTGTCACATTTTAAGCAGATAACTATGTATTTGTCTATGTAATACAATGCCAACATAAAGTGTCTTTTTATGGCTCTCATGTATTGCTAAAAACAGCCACAACTACACTTAACAGACAGCACCCCCCCAAAAAAAAAACACCCTCAGAAAACCCAATAAATCATTGTTTTTCTTCAAAAAAGGACAATCCTTAAGTATTAGAAAAGTAATATGAAGGTTAATAATACTAGTGTATGTTGCAGAGTCCAAAAGACTTGATAAAATTATGAGTTAAGACTGAGAAAAGATAAAAGTGTCCATTTAGCCAAATGAAGCTGGTATTAAATGTTTAATAGCCTGTAAATAACCTTGAGCATTAGAACCCAGTGATTTGGATACAAGCACTTAAGGAGATAGAATCTAGCTCAATGTTTGTCAGAAAATATTGCCAAAGTTTCAAGTCCTAGTGGAGAGTGTTAAAACACTTCCTGGCCCTGAATCAGAAAACGATTTGGGTGGAGCTGATCAAAAAAGCTAACTGGAATATGACTGGCAAACTTTGGTGACTTGAACTTGGCCTGAAAAATCCAAGTTTCAGGAAAGAAGTTATCTATTAAATGGGTTGTTTCCAACTGCTGAAAGTTTATTAAGCGATCATTTAATTGCAAAGTGATTTTCCAATTAACTTTACAATTAAATGAAACAGAATTAAAATTTAATATCAACAAGAATAATAAAGTCTGTACTCTATTACATATAATTTTAAGAGCCAACATTTGTCAAGCACTGGCGTAAGCACTTTACATATATTTTCAAATCCTATAAAATTGGTAGTATAATAACCCCCATTATACAGGTGAGAAAACTGAGACACAGAACAAGTAAATAATTTAACCAAGATCACACATTTGGCAAGTAGCAATATCTGGGATTACTGGATCATCTTCCACTCTCTTCCCATTGGTACAGAAACACAGAGGGCTCTCTTTTGCATCTAAAACATAGTGGACAAACAAGTTTATCTAATTGTTTTGTTTTTAATGAATAACACTGATAGTCTTTTTAAATAGAGACTGTTAAGCAAGATAATTACATTCTGTATACTTACGTCATTACCTAAGCTGAATAGCATGGAAATATAAATATTTTACAGTGTATTGTCATTCACCAATATTAAAAGGAATCACAACCAAAATAATTTGTGAAACTATGCTGCAAGCTATCCAAAACATAAAATAAATGTATGTATAATAGTATTCAAGATCAAATTTACATTATAAATAAAAAAAAGACAACTACATTTTGTTTGTCAATGACTGGAATACCACTTTAAAAGAACAATATTTAATCTGGAATTTTGTATTTTCCTCCACAGGATAATCAATGAAAAAAGTTATGGGATGCTTCCTTAGATTTCTGATACTTTTATGAATGAATCTCAGAACACATTAGTTATGTGAGTACTCTGCAAATTTTTCATAATATGCATGTTGTTTTTTGTTTTTTGGTTTTTAAGAGGGCAGTGTCACTGGCCCTCATATATGGGATCCGAAACCGGGCCGCTGGCATCCCAAGCCAGCTTTTAACTACCGTGCCACTCAGTCAGCCCCATAATATGCATATTTTATATTGTTAATACTTCTAGCTCCAGGAGTGAAATATCCTAAATTCCAAATATCTTTCAAATTCTCTTAGTTAAATTAGCTGAATCTCTGAGTTCAATGTACTATTTTAAGAGCATTTTTTTCCATAATTTAGAGACAACCTGTATTCTCTCTTCATAATCAAAGTAATGAAATTTTTTTAAGTCTACAACTTTCTAGGGGAAAAAGAAAGACCAAAACTGTGAAAGATTCCAAAATGAAAGAAACTTAACTACAGTACATTTAGGCTTATATCTTTTCTATCAAAAATCACCAGCCATAAGAAATTTCATCTCACCTTCTGAAATGCTTGAAAGTATATTCATGTGGAAATGACATAAATGTTTATAAAATCTAAAACCTTAAGAAAGGTTCCATTGATAAGAGATAAAATGTAAAGAGTGATGCTAAAAAAGTTTAATTACTTAATACATATTGAAGATAGCCATTTTACATAAACAATCAAATATTACCTTCCTTTGGGTGGCTTTTCTATCAATCTTTTTACTGTATAATAATACTTGGGTATAATTAAGACAATTAAATTTTTATCTACCACTTCAGTGGACACTTTCTTTGCTTCTCTGTTGAAATGGCTTTCTCAGGAAATCAAGCACTATTAAAAAGGACAATCTTAACTATAAGATACAGTGTGTTGTTTCATCACCAGACCTCCAAGGTTATTAGAATGTACAAATAAGAGCACTTTCCAATCAAGCGTGCACTTGTGCAAGGAGACATCCTTTCCACTTCTCCAGTCAAAATAAAGTGCCAAAAATTGTCTAGTTCCAGGACAGTAAGCAAACTGCCAAGATAAAAAATAATAATAAATATAATGAAAACTGGTCTGTTTCTATCTTAGGTGGTCAATGCTACTCTCCCTAACACCACAGGCAAATTTCAGAACTTCGTGTGTCTTGCCAAAGAAAAACCAATTGCCAAATGATGTTCCTGCCGCCATCGCAGCTGGCTTGTATGTTTCCAAACAGCTCTCTAGTTGTGCCCTCCTCACTTTATAAACGTCACTGGAAACTGAGCCCACCCCATCCCCCTACCCAGTGATATTTGGTGGAGCTCTTGAACTTGACCCACAGAGCCCCGTCCGGAAGCCCAATACACAAGGCATCATGCCAAGTGCTTCCCGAATCCTCTCCCCATTCTCTCGTTTCGGAAAATCACAGCATTTATTCTCCCTGGGAAAGTGGACTCAACCCCATTTTTGCACTTGAGGTGCCCAGAAGGAAAACACAATCAGAGAGGAAGAGGGAGAGAAAGGAGGGGGTAGAAGGGAGGAGAAAGGAGGAAGGGAGGGGACGAGAGAGAGAGAGAGAGAGAGAGAGAGAGAGAGAGAGAGAGAGAGATGTGTGCACATACACACACCTATGTTCCTTCGTAATCTCCAACCCTGACAACAACACTCAGACAGCCAAACCATTTTGGTTCCCTCCACCCTCCGCTGCCCAATACACGGAGCAATTCACACATGAGAAGTGGTGCAGGGAAAATCTGAGGCTTCTGAGAGTCGATGGAGACCTCTTTCCCACCAGGCACTCTCACACCCAGGCACCCTGAAGGGCTCTGGAGGCACAGTCATCACTTCTCTGGTTGCCCCCTTCGGTAATCGGACCACGGGTAATTGGACGCTCGTGCGCCAGGCCAGCACCAACAAGAGGTAATCCTGGCGATAAGTGGTGATGCCTCCATGGCAACCTGCCCAACACCGAGACCCGCATAAGTTGACCCCCAGGAGTCCCGCGGAAGGAGAAGAAAGACGCCCAGCCAGTGCTCCCTCTCCAGCCTGCCCTCTGCAGTAGAAGGAAGCCCATCGCCTCCAAGTGCAGCGAGGGGGAGAGAACGATGAATAAAGTTAAGAGGACAGCATGGGAACTGCGTGCTCCTGAGGGACAAGAGGGGAGATCGCAAAAGGAGAAAGCACAAATCGTGTCTGCTGCGTGACGGAGGCATGCAAGGAGAGCCCCGCGCGCTTTTTAACCAGCTCCTGCCTAGGACACCCGCCTGTCCGGGTTCCAAACAGATTCGATCCCACCAGGGTTGGCCAGGGGGCGGGAGGAAAGAAGAACTGCCGAGACTGCGAACTTACGGAAGAAGATGTACTCGGTGTAGCTGCTCCAGATCTTGTCGTCGCGGTACTGGTGGACGAAGGCGGCGGTGCCCGAGGAGTTGCACGCCACCATGTGAAAGCCGGCCTCAGACAGGCGATCGAACGCCTGCTCCAAGTACGTGAACTTGAGGTAGAAGCGGGACGTGTACTTCTCCGGTGGCCGGTCGGGGTCACGGCTCTCATTAAGAGTGTCCCCAAAGACCTCCTTGGCCAGCGCTATGCGTCCGCACACCATGATGCGCGCCACTCGCCGGAACTTGGCGTCCGCCTGGTTGTCGCGCACCGTGGTGTAGGAGCCGCGGTAGCCCAGCGTGAGGAAGCCGGAGCGCTTGTCAGGCGCGCCGCCGCCACCGCCGCCGCCACCACCGTGCGCTCCGGGGCCCGAGGGCGCGGCGGCCGCCGCCCCACGCATCAAGAGCGCATCGCTGCTACCCTGCGAGACGTTGTCCTCCAGGTCGCTCTGGCAGCCCTCGTCGTTGAGCGAGTTCTGCTTGGTGACCTTGGGCGACAGCAGCTTGACCAGGTCGGCGAGCTGGAAGTACTCGGCCTCGCGCAGGAGCCGCTCCTTCTCGGGGAAGTGTTCCGGCAGCGCCAGCTGCTTGTCCCGCAGATAATCCAGCACGTACCTGAAGAGGAAGCCGTCCCGGTCAATGAAGAAGCGCGCCCGGCTGTCCCTGGGCAGCTCGCCCCGGCGTCGCGCGCCTCCCCGGGGGCTGGATGGCGAGAACATGCTGGCCAGAGTGCTGTCCGGGACGCTGAGCAGCGTCGAGTGCTTGGTCACATAGACCTGGCCTCCCACGTTCAGCTCCACCACCTCGGGGAAAGGCGAGGGCACGCAGGGCCCTCCTGGAGCGGCGGCTGCAGACGCGCCTGGCGAGCTGGACGAGGACACCATCTCGCTAATGGGCAGGATGGTGCTGCCGATGCTGCCCGTGTCCTTCAAAGCCATGGTCCCACCCCGCCGATGGTTAAGTGGACCGGGAGAGTGGCACTTTCTCCCCGCCCCCCCCCGCCAGAAGCCCACGCCCTGCACACCCGGCGCCCCCGGCCTTGGCGTGCGCCTGGGGCGCCCTCGGGCTGGGCAGCACGTTCCTCCGGCCGGGGTTGCCCGGTTCAGGGCTCCGGGCAGCTGCGGAAGCGCCCGGGCTCCATCAGGGGAGCGAAGTGCGGGAGAGGAGCTCAGCCGGAGCAGCAGCGGCGGTGGAGGAGCTAGGAGGAGTGGCTGCTCCTCTGGGGCGACGGCGGGGAAGTGTGAGAGAAAGACTTGCAAGAGGCTCTTAGGCTGCTGCTCGGCTTCCCCTGGGGAGGGTGAAAGGAGGGGTCGGAGCAAAGAAAACTCGCCGCCCCAGCAGCTTGCGAGCGCTCTGCGAGTCCCGAGCGCGGACGGTGGCGCTAACTACTCCTAGCAGCCGGGGAGGCGGCACTGACGTCAAGATCAGAACTGGGACCCGAGCCACAGCTGTCATTTAAAGAGATAAGCACCAGCGGCAGGCTGCCCGGCTCCGACGCTAGGGGGCGAGGCCGGTGGCCTGGCCAGGAGAAGATGCTACTTTGACTGTGAGCCTGGCAGGGAACCTCTGAGAAAACGCCGTGGAAAAAGGACAGCATCTCTCTCTGTCTTTCATTTCATTCCCTCCTTCCGTCTGTCTGTCCGCCCCTTCCTTCTTCCCTCCTTCTCTCTCTTCTTCTCTTCCTTCCCTCCTATCTCCCTTGTCCCCATTCGCCCAGTAAAACTAGCTTTGTTTTTCTTTAACTCTTGCATTAAAGTGGAAAGTGGAGTGTGTGTGTGTGTGTGTGTGTGGGGGGTAACAAAAATGAGAATCTCCGAATTTGAAATTATTATGTTGGCATGCAAGCAGTGACTGCAAAAAAACTGGAGGGGGGGGGGCGAGGGGAAGGAGGTGTGAGGTGAGTCTCCTATATAATGGTTTTACCATAGTTTTTGAAGTGAAGAGCAAAATGCCAGAAAGTCTATTACAATCAAATGTCATGATTACATATTTAACTGCATTCACTACATATAATTGAAGAATTTTTAAAACTAAATCTGATTTCAGTCCACAAAACTAATAAAGTGTTGTGTGTAACCTGACTATTTTCTTCTTTCATCTTTTCAGTACTTGATTCATAGTAGATGCTTAACAAATGTTAATGGAGCAAGGGGCAGGGGCAGAGAGAAAACTTTGTCCCTAGTTTCCAGTCCTGATCATCACTTCATTAATCTCTCCATTCCCCTTTCAACTCCATAGGGCAAGAGAAATGGCTTGTGTTTTATTAGTCTTCTAACCCCAAAGATCAGGTCACAAGTGAAAGTTATATGAATTTAAGCTCTCCTTTGTGTCCCCTTGTATATAATACAGATACAGTCTGCAAGGTCAGCATTATTTCTGACAAAAAGTGAATATAGAAATGCAAATGAGAATCTATTTTATGGTATGGCACAATCTAACATGCTATACAAGCTGGGACATCCTTATGTGTTGAGAAATATAAAGAATCATTGATTTATAAAGTGCAAAAATGAGAAGAGTATACTGTGACACAAAGTAATATCTTCAAACATTATCATAATAATATTATACATGAATGTTATCCATTAACAGTTAAAATAATACACAGATTTTAAGATTTTAATGTCTGTTTTGTTTGTTTTTTAAATTCTAAATGCCTGCTGAGCATTCTTGTCTTTGAAATCAACAAAAAAATTTAAAAACTACTGGATTTGAGATAAAAATTATTTCAGAGTAATACATTAATGGGGGCGAGCATTACAAACTATATTTAATTCATTGATCCACATGAGCCACATCCACAGAAAATATTATACCAATTTTGAAATTAGATTACCTTAGAGAAAGAGAGCCTAAATGGATGAATGAAAGAACACTATATATTTGCCAGAGGACTAAGACTTGAAACTGGGTTTGTAATGTGCATCTTCATCAAGCATCTTAGTCAAGTATATTGCCACCCACTAAATACATAAACTTCTTAATCAAATTAAGAAGTAGAACTGATTTTATCCATCTTCATTTAAAAGCTAAATTCAGAAAGCATTTAGGATTTACAATAATAGTTTCTGGAAAAATGAATTAATAGAAGGTTTATAACCTTTATAGATGAATAAATAATAATGCTTCAAACCTCTGCTAATGAAGGTCATTTATATAAGGCAAATGCACCTAGTGATAAGAATGGTGCAGACTATAGAATTGTAATGAAGTGAATATATAATAAATATGCATATGTATATATGAATATGAGACTTCTTATATTATAAAATGGGTGAAATCCATTTAATTTTTTTTAATTTCAGGCAATGTGCTTATAAGATAAAATGGTCTAAAATTTATATTCTAAGTGATTTGTCTTAGAAATTCTTAATGAAGTGCACTGTGTGATATATTGCTTTTTAAAATAATTCATTCAACATTGACTGACTATTTCTCCATAATCCCTTCCCAGCCCATACTCCTGTTACTCTCACTCCCTCCCCAAAATATACCCTCCAACCAAATCAAAACTGAACAAATTGCAGGTCCAGAATGCCTTTATCAGTTGTTCACTTTTCAGTTAGGAATGCCTTTCCTTTTCCACCAGTTCCCTAATCTTTTTCCCTTCTTTATCTCTTCCCTTACATCTCAGCTCAAATATCACTTCTCTGGAAATCTTGTAGTTTTTTACCAAACTGGGTTAAGTTCCATCCTAAGGTGTTACAACAGCACCCTGTGCTTACACATGGGCAAAGTTTATCACAAGGATGTATCAGTGTCTCCCATCAGTTGATAAGTATGGTATACAACCATATGCATTATTATATCCCCAAGCATGGTGTCTAACCAATAGGAGATAGTCAATTTCTATTTATTGAACATTTACTGCATAGAACTGTGTTCCTATCATGAATGTATGACAAAGCATCAACTGTGTGTCAGACACTTGGCTAAGCAGTGAGATTGCAAAGATGAGTAAAACTCAGTCCCTCACAACTAAAATTAGGAAAAGTGAGAACAGAATCTGATTAAAACAAACTCAGGTCTAAAAGAGAAAAGACAGCAAGAAAGGGATAGATATTATTAGAACAATAATTTTTGGTAAACTGAGCAATCAACACCAAATACTATAATCAGAACCATCTTGCTCTAAGCCAAGGACACCATTAACATTCCCTAGATCAGAATGATCATGCATGGGTCCTTTAAGATTGGTTGCTGTGCACAAAAAGAATAAAATACCTAGGAATAAACTTAACAAAGAATGTGAAGGACTATACATTGAAAACTATAAGATATTATTTGAAAAAATTGAAGATGAAGACACTTTTAAAAAAATGGAAAGATATTTCATACTCATGGATTGGAAGAGTAAACATAGTTAAAATGGTCATATTACCCAAAGCAACATACAGGTTTATGTAATCCCCATCAAAATCACAATGGTATTTTTGAAAGAAATAGAACAAAAAAATCACAGATGTGTATGGAATCACAAAAGACCCCAAATAGCCAAAGCAATCCTAAGAGAAAAAAAAAAAAAGGCATACTCCCTGACTTCAAGTTATATTACAAAGCGACAATAATCAAAACAGTTTGCTTTGGCAGAAAAACAGACCAATGGAATAGAACTGAAAAGACAAAAATAAACCCAAATATATATAGGCAAATAATTTTTCACAAAGGAGCCAAGAAGATACAATGGAAAAAAGAAACCCTCTTCAATAAATAGTGCTGGGAAAATTGGAAAGCCATGTGCAAAAGAAAGAAACTAGACTGCTATCTCTCACCATATGCCAAAATTAACTCAAAATGATCAAAGACCTAAACATAAGACCTGAAACAATAAATTTCATAGAAGAAAGCATAGGTACTAAACTAATGGACCTTGGGTTCAAGAGGATTTTAAGAATTTCACCTCAAAGGCAAGGGAAGTAAAAGCAAAAATAAGTGAATGGGATTATATCAAACTAAAAACCTGCACAGCAAAAGAAGCCATCAACAAAACAAAGAGGCAACCAACCGAATGGGAGAAGATTTTTGCAAACAACACCTCTGATAAAGGGCTAATATTCAAAAATATAAAACTTGTACAACTCAACAACAACAAAAAGACCAAAAAAATCCAATTAAAAAATGGGCAGAGTACCTGAACAGACACTTCTCCCTAGAAGACATACAAATGGCCAACAGATACATGAAAAAATGCTCAACTTCACTAGCTATTACAGAAATGCAAATTAAAACCACAATGAGATGTCACCTCACACCTGTTAGAATGTCTGTCACCAACAAGACAAATAGTAATAAGCGTTGGAAAGACTTTGTGGAAAAGGAACCCTCATACACTGCCGGTGGGAATATAAATTGGTGCAGCCACTATGGAAAACAATATGGAGGTTCCTCAAAAAATTAAGAATAAAATTACCATATGACCCAGCAATCCCTCTTCTGGGTTTCTACATAAAAAATTTGGAAACATTCATCCGTAAAGATATATGTACCCTTGTGTTCATTGCAGCATTATTCATGGTGGCCGAGACATGGAAACAACCAAAGTGTCCTTCAATAGATGATAGGATAAAGAAGATGTGGTGTCTATATATACACAATGGAATATTACTCAGCCATAAGAAAAGATGACATACTGTCATTTGCAACAACATGGATGGATCTTAAAAATATTATGCTAAGCAAAATAAGTCAGACAGAAAAAGTTAAGAACCATATGACTTCACTGATATGTGGGATATAAAACTGAAAGCAAAAAAAGAATAAGACAAACAAAGAAACAAAAACTCATAGGCACAGACAATAGTTTAGTGGTTACCAGAGGGTAAAGGAGAAAGGGGGTGGTAGATGAGGGTAAAAGGGATCAAATACATGGCGATGGAAGCAGGACTGACTCTGGGGTGGTGAGCACACAATGTAATATATAGATGATGTATTATAGAATTGCACACTTGAAACCTATATCATTTTACTAACCAATGTCCCCGCAACAAATTTAAAAATAAAAAAAGACTTGTTACAGTGCAAATACAAGGCATCAAACTTCTCTGACTACAAACTGTACTAGATTACTTTACATTCCCAATGCATTTTAAAACAGCAATCAAAACTATGTGTTTCAAAATGACCACCAACTAACCAAAACGGATATATTGAGTCCAGATCATAATAAATAATTTATAATTTAAAATAAATATGTCTTCACTAGGCTGGGAGTTACTTAAAGGCAGAAACCCATCATGTTTGATTAGGGCAGAAGAACACGAATGTAACGATGATATTTAGAGTCAAGTGGAACTGGATTAAAAATCTAACTTTGTTTCTTACTAGCTTTGTGATTTGAGCAAGTCACTTAACCCCTCTGAACCTGTTCCTCATGGGTAAGGTAGAAATAATAACACCCCATATTTCTAATTGTGATGAAGTCACAGTAACTGGACCATTCAAATTTGATGACATGCACTATATTTATTATAATCATGAAGCATCTCTCTAGCCACACACACACAAAAGGAAAAGCTCTAAAAATAAGAAAGAAAATAATATATACTTTATCAGTAGAAGAATTCAAATTTTCCTTTCACATCCATCATACCCCCATAATGGTGAATTTTTAGTGAGTTTTGCTTTTATTCCTGTGAAAAGCAGGCCAAGTCAAGGGCTTACAGCTTCTCGCAAGTAAGGAGTAAAATGTTTGCTGCCAGAGCACCAGGGCCTGCATAAATAGGAACAAGGCTACTGTAAGATGGGAAGGACCATCTATAAATTCAACAACTGCTGTGAATCTGGGGAAAGTTGGAAAGCTGAGTATAAAAACTAGTTCCCCTCAAAATCTAACATACCAGTTTGGAGAATTTCAATGATGCTATGAAATGGAAACCTTTGCAAATGAGATATTTAGTAATCAGAGTATCAGTGTTTGATGTGTATGTTATATAGCACATTCCAGCAATTTAAATATCTTACTATTGAATGTGATATGAGTGCTTGCTCTCTATTACAAATATTAAAGAAGCACTATTAAAGGTTAGGGTGACACTTGGTAAAACTATGAAATTAAATACCCAAAGTAATTAGTAAAAGCTTGTATAGATTGTAATTCCTTATATCTGAGCACTTAATGTAATGCCCAGCACACAAAAAGTGATCAACAGATTTTTATGAATAAAATTGTTTGTAAACCATTTTCATATTAACTTATATGATATAAAGGTCATGTGTTTGGAGGTGGATATTTAATTTATTGTGTGTGTGGGGGGGAATATATGTGTTGGGGATAGTTTAGCAACAGAAGGTCTAGTATTTCATCTTGCCCAACTGGCCGTCTCCTTGAAACACTGTTTGGCTCCTCAGAGCTTGCAGAAAAGAGCAATATAATTTCCTGCAATAATTTCCCATAATGTTAGAACATCTGAATAGAAATTATAGACTTGACGCTAGGGATAATATTCTGATTCAGGATGGATTCTAAGCCCCTTCAGATAACAAAAACCAGGAGCCTAAAGCTGGTAATATTATGTGCATAATATAAATATCATCAATTCTGTGCTGTAATTAAAAAATGTTTCACGGGTTACAAAAGCAATCTAAAATATAAGGCAGGGTGATGTTAATTTCTGATCACCAACCAGATTTTCCTTTGGAAATGCTTCCACTTACAAATTTTCTTTTAACTTGTTATTTTGACCAGTGACTATTAATTGACAAGTTTGACTCCATCTTTAAAACCCTAATCACAACAAGAATTCAATCATTTCCTATACTTTCAATTTTTTTGGCCTACCATGTTTGTCAACATAATTCTTTAGGTAATGACTCCAAGGCACTTGACACTCCCCAAAGAAGTTACTATGAAACCAAAATAGTATTATTGTAAATATTATACTTCTCCTATGATGCTTGCTTTGTCTCCAGTGGGAGGCCAGGGTGAGTTGGATTTGTGAAATTAATTCTTCAGTCTTAGGTTTGCAGTTAGTAAAATGCTTGATAACTATCTTAAATCTAAAAGGAAACAATTAAAATTTTAAAATAAATGCCCTCAGGCAATCTACTATTAAAAATTATAAATGTAGGTTGTGGATGGGAATGCTAACAGTTTGAGATAAATAAAATACATTTATTTACAAGTAATATTGCTTCTTTTGTCATTGACATTTTTTAAAAGGAACACTGAACATATGCCAAATGAGTGAGGTCCTTGGTAGGGCTTAGTTGTCTGAGCCTGCTACAGTATCTTCACCAAACTGATATGTCAGGCTGAACCATATCAAAGAGCCAATCTTGTAAAAACTGTCAAAAATTGGCAGTTTCATGTGGTTCAACTTAATGGTTTTCAGTAACAAGGACAGTGAATCTAGTACCGTATCACTAAATGCTTCAATTTTTAGAAACACGTAATTCATACCTTGAGTTTTAAACATGCATATGTATGCTAAATATTTATAAATTTTCAGATAAAAAGTTATGTCTACGAATTTATTATTGATTCCCTCAGCACTTAAATATAGCTTGTACGAAGAACAACCTGTTTATATTAGGTTTGTGAGTGTTCTGAATTATCCTTCTTATGTGGTGTTGTCTATCTCTACCAAGATAACAAACTCTTTGAAAATAGGGACTATCCTTCAGTTGTTTTATTTCCAATCCATTGTTCTGCACACAGGAAGGTTTAAATGATGATGGACAAATTGTTCATCTACAGTGTGATTAATTAGCAGTAAGACTACTCACAGGCATTTGTGGTACTATTTAATTTTTCTATGCACTGCTAAAATAGGAATTTATTGATATTTGTATATCTCCCAATTCTACTTTAAAAAGTACATTGGTCAAATCAGACTTTAAAAGTACAATGAAAGCATAATAACTCTGTCTGGGAGAGCATTCTAGTACAAGATATAAATTCAGCTAATTAACACAGACTATAATATGTCATGTTATTCAGATTCAGTAAACAGCTTTTTAAAAATCTAGCTTTAAAGTAAATTGTGTTATAAATTTTTGTGTCAATGAATGTTAGGGTGTGTTGTGTTTTCCACTATCTAGAGTGGACCACTAGTCTGCGCAAGAGACAGAAACCAAATTGTAATCACAGCCCTAACAATGACACAGACTTACTAAGTGATCCAGAGCAAGTATCCTTTCTGTTCACTTTCATAGCTGACCAAATGGACACAACCTAATACATTTTGGAAAATACTGTTCTGACTATCTATTGTTGTACAACAAAGCCCCCCAAAAAACTTAGTTCCTTGAATAACAATCACTCTATCATTATTTTCATAGTTCTGGGCTCGGGTGGGAGGTTCTGACTCAGCTCTCTCCCAGGTTACAATCAGACAGTGGCTGGGCTGGAATCATTGGGTGCCTGTGCTGAGAAGACTCAAACATCTGAGGGTAGAATAGTTGGAGTTTTTTGCTCTCCGTGTCTCTCTCTCTCTCTCTCTCTCTCTCTCCCCGCCCCTTTCTCTGTGGTCTGTGCATGTGGTCTTTCCATCATCACAACTCAGGGCTCCAAAGTTGCCCAACACAGAGACAGCCAAGCAGGAGCTGTATCATGTTTCATAACCTAACCGGAGAAGTCACAAAATGTTACTTCTTTCATATTCTTTTAAGCAGACAGTCACAAAGACCCTCCCAGTTTGAAAGGGAGGACACATAGGCTCTACTGCTTGAAGGGAGAGTGGAAACATTCTAGAATGTAATTATGTTTTAGCTTTCTTATTGATCTCAATTCAGATTGTATGACTTCAAACATTCATGTGAGACTAAAGAAAATATTGCTGTGGCCATTTCTGAAAAGTACAGTCTGCCACAAAAGCTGTAAGAATCAAATATCATTACATCCTTTATGATATTTATAGAGAGAGAATTCTGTAAAGTCATCCCTAGCGTTCTGCTGTGGCACACAGTTTATAGGCTGTGCATATCTAACTGTGATGTATGGGGACACGTGACTACAAAGAGGGGTACACAGCTGCACAAGCAACTAACTCCATCGTTGGTTTTCTGAAACCTTAAGCCAATGTTTAAAGATATGAAAGAACAGCCAGGTGTTTCCTTCATTTTTAATAAAAATCTCCATGTTTTTCATTTTGATCATTTTTTCCTGCTCTAATAAATTGCTTCAGCCAATTTGCCTTTGCTCTAGTTAATCCAGAGCTCCCCTCTGCCTCATTCTTTTAACATCCATTACAACATCTGCAAGTCTTCATACCCCCTCAGGAAATCATCTCTTTTCATCTTTTAGATGCTGACCTAGTGAACGGATACATCTGTGAACACTTAAAAATGTACTCGTTACCCAGTTTTTCAACAATTTTCTCTACTTTGATCATTACATCATGAGTATAGCTCCACTGTATAAACTTCAGTCTCTGTGTTCTGAAGTTCACTCTTTTCCCTACAAAAGCACTGGCTCTTATGTTCATGTTTTTCATTATTACCCATACTAGTCTCATTTACTCCATAATACTCATGTTATTTATTTATTCAAAGATTGAAAAGGCAGTAAATATAATATGGCTTGGTACATGGCTATCCATGAAACCAAAAATTTTGAATTTTTCTGTACCATCTTGGGGAAATTGACCAAATAAAAGGAAATGTTAGTTGCTTCAGCCCAAATTTGGCAAAAAGATGGTATTTATGTATTTATGTTTGGACATACATGAAGTTTGAATAAATTTTGAGGTAGCTTTTAAAATCTAAGTACATAATAAATCCATTTCAATAAAATTCAATGAGTATTTGTTGAATATCAATTACATACTCTGCTAAGTGCACTGTGGGTTATAAAAATAAATAGAGCATATGCCCTTGTCATTAAAAACTTACAACATAGGAAAGGAGAATTAGTAAAGCCCATAAATAACCAAAGATTGAATTACAGAGAGGAATAATGTTAATGTTTTAACAGAAGAATACACAAAGTGGTATGAGGGTCAGCAGGAAAAGAGAGAGAGCACTTCTGGCTGAAGGATTAGAAAATGCTCAAAGAAGTAGGTACTGGGTAGAATAGATAGGATCTAAAAGATAGACATAATTTTCATAGACTTGGATGACAGAGAATAGTATTTCAAATCCAAGTTATAGTGTAAGCAAGACCAGGACTAGTTAGTAACAACACTATCTCATTGACTTACCTATCTATTCATCTATCTGTTAAATTATTTACCTAACAATCATGGACCTGACTTATTTCAAAAAGGTGACTCATAGGAAAAATCTGAATGTAGCTTACAAGATTGTGACCAATAAAAAAGCTTAAACATAATAACATATTTCACAGTATCCTACATTATTAAAATTGACCCTAAGTTGGCTTCTGCGGCATATGAGGTTCCTAGAGGAAGCAAAAGGTAACCGGTTACATGACTGAAATTATCCACATGAAAAAAGAAATTACCAGTCCTTTTAGGAAAGCAAATTGATTTGTTAAATGTTTCTATATATAAGGCAACTTGAGTATATAACAATGGTTAGTACCACAAATAATATACCTGATATAAATATTATAGCAGATTAAGCTTAGTAGCAAATTTACTTGTTCTGACTAAGAGCTAAGATGAGCCAAACATTAAAGTATAACTCAGTAAAAGCAATTCTATAGGGAATATTAAATTATTACTGATTTACAAACTAGGAAATAGACATTCATGAATAATAAGTCAGTCACCCAAGAGCACACAGCTAATAGCTATAAGATTTAGGATTTGAATTTGAATCCAGGTTTGTATTACTTCAATGTGAGAGTAAAAGCTGATTGGTGAAGGTTAGAAAGTCAGTTAACAGAAAAGATTATAGGCAGAAATCCTTCAAAAAGCTTGACTGTAATAATAATTGAGAATATACTAGTAGGGTTTATATAAAGAACTTGGGAGCAAGAAAAATAAGGATGCCTGTAGGCTGAGAGGAAGCACCTTGTGGAAACATGAAAATGCTCTAGATTTCATGGAACAAATCCTAAAGGAAGATGGGACCATGAGAACTGAAGGGTTTAGCCTTGACTGAAAGGCAGAATGAGTCTTCCTTAAAAACTTGGATGGATCTTGAGATTATAATGCTAAGCGAAATAAATCAGACAGATAACGTAGAGAACCATATGATTTCACGGATATGTGGTATATAAAACTGAAAGCAACAAAGGAACAAGACAAACAAAGAACAAAAACTCCTAGACACAGACAATAGTTTAGTGGTTACCAGAGGGAAAGGGGGAAGGGAATTAGTAGATGAGGGTAAAGAGGATTAAATATATGCTGATGGAAGGAGAATTGACTCTGGGTGGTGAACACACAATGTGATATATAAATGATGTATTACAGATTTGTACACCTGAAATCTATGTAACTTTGCTACCAATTGTTACCCCAATAAATTAAAAAAAAAAAGTAAAACTTAAAAAAAAACAACAACAGGCTGTGAATCAAAGGGATGATGTGACCTAAACAGCAAAGAAATGGCCCAAGTAGCCTTCCAGCAGGTTTGGAGTCAAATAAATCAGGGTTTGTTTAGATTTCTAGACTAAACTCCTTCAAGTAAAATGTTTAATATCTTTGACTCTTAAAAGGAACCAGCATTTGCAAACAGAGTATTACGATATCAAGTAGCCATTTTTTTTTTCTTATTTAAGTCCATGTCCTGCTTATATGTAATTAATCATGTCTGGAAAAGTGTATGGGATTCAGAATAACTAGATTTACTTATTAGCCATGGAATTGCCATCCACCTAAGATTTGCATGACATTTGAAAGAATCAGTCCAACTTTTGGATTATTCACTTTGGACTACTTATTTATTCTATTGGAGCCTCAGTATCACCATCTAAAAATAAAATTTTAATATTTACTACTTTAATTTCATTAAGGATTAAATGTACCCAAGATTATGACTAGCATACACTAAGCAATCAATAATTATAAGTTTGTCCCTTCCTGTACCTTAAATCCTTATATAGCACATATCAAGATCTGGCAGCTGGATAAAAATTCTTAATAGCAGATCAATAAATGCTTCCTTGTCTGGCATTCCTGTATTATTCTATTTCTAATTATTTCAATAAATATTTATGCAATGCTTTCTATGTGACAAGCACCCACATCTCGTTGAAAATGAGGCATAATTTCAGGCTTAGACAGCATTCTCCTGACTTATCTCTTCATGTTACACTTTGAGTCTATTCCATGGTCCTAGCTATTTTTTTTTTTTTTAAAGATTTTATTGGGGAGTTGGGGGAGGGGAACAGCTTTGGGGAATTGGGGGAGGGGAACAGACGAGTTGCTGTCCTTTTGTTCTTCAGTCTAGTTCTGGAGGACGTTACTTCACTGGCCCATGTTGGTATCACATTGCGCTCTTCTCGACTGAGGCAGATTGGTCGCTGGCCTCTGGACGGCAGCTCATAGCGGCTGGCAGCTCACACCAGCTGCCAGCCGCTCACACTGGCTGCCGGCCACTCACTGTAGCCCATGGCAGCCCACTGCAGCCGGGGCTGCAACTATGCTGTCCCGGGGACTCACAGCAGCCCAGCTCCAGATGTAGCTGTTGTTCACCATCTTAGCTGTAGAGGGCAGTGTCCCTGGCCTTCATATGCGGGATCCAAACCAGGGCCGCTAGCGTCCCAAGCCAGCTCTTAACCAACGCACTACTCGGCTGGCCCTCTAGCTATTTTTTAGATGGTTTATCCCTTTTCTTCTATTGGCACTTAAAATCTTGCATCTTAGTACAGACCTTGATCCCCTTAATCTAAGAGGTGGTTCTTGTTTCCTGCCTCCCATATCTCACTTAGAGTCTATATCCTGTCTCAACATAATAATTTGTTCTCATGCCTGATAGAGTCTGGCCAGGATTCATGAGATAACATATCAAATATGCTTTAAACATCTTACAGAAAAAAATATAACCAAGGACAAAATGTAAATTGTTCTTTTTATTAGTAAAAGGAAAAAAAACATAATGTATTTTCTGAAGTAATTACTTTCTATTCAATCCTTCCAACCTAGAAAATTCTCTCCTTAATCCTCTTTCCTCAAAGAGCACTGTAAGCATTGTGTCAAACAGAGTCTAGGCAGGCAACTGAACATACACACTCCTGTTGTTAATCAAACTCATGACATCTACAACACTATGTTCCAAATAGATGATTAGACTCCACACAAATTTATATACTTAAATAACTAATTGTAATTGAATAACTGTTTCTTACATTTAGCTGTGGTACCTCAAACTGTCTTATTTCTGCCTTTTCCTGCTAGACAGTGATTTTACCTTAGTGCTGTCCAAAAGAAATATAATGCAAGCCACAAAAATTATGTGTATACTTCTAAAAGCTCTAGTAGTCACAGTAAACAGAGTAAGGAGAAACAGGTGCAAAGTTCAGGATTTGTCAGGAGGACCATCCTCACTTTTAATACTAACTGCAAGTTTGAGGGTCCTCAAGACCACCCTCACCTCTGACACCAGGAGCAAGGTTCAGGGTCTCTATGAGTCAGACTCATTCTCAGTTTGGGTAATTGGCTAAAAAGGACTCATACAACTTGCTAAAAGCATGTATGTCATGGTTAGGGTTTATTACAGTGTAAAGGTACAGGTTAAAGTGAGCCAAAGGAAGCGATGCATGAGTCCAGTCAAGGAGAGTTCCCTACATGGAGTTTCCACATGTCTTCTGCCAGCCGAGTCATGGATGGTGGTACCTTTCCCAGAATCAAAGTGTGGCAATATGCACAGAGTATGGCCATCCAGGGAAGCTCACTTGAGACATGGCATCCAGAGTTTCTGTTGGAGCTTCATCACATACACATGGTCGGCTGCCCACATGGCTGACTTCAGTCTCCAGCCTCTCCCAGGTTTGAGTTGATCCCATGGGACTCAAAGCCCCCCCCTTTTTTTTTTTGAGGGTAGTGTCACTGGCCCTCATATGTGGGACCCGAACCGGGGCCGCTGGCTTCCCAGGCCAGCGCTTAACCTCCGCGCCACTCGTCCGGCCCTCAAAGCCCCTTTTATAAATCACATTATTAGACTGTCTGCTGGTGCCCAAGACTTCCAGATAAACAGACAGCCTTATCGGCAGGACATTCCAAGGGCTTAGAGATTACCTCCCAAGAGCTGAAGGCAAAGGCCAGACTTCTCTTGGAGCAAGGTTAAAGTTTTTACTACACACAGTGAAATTAATTGTAATAATATTTTATGTAGCTTAGCACATACAAAACATTATAATTTTAACACATAATCAATATATATTGTTGAGATTTTTATATTTTATTTCATACTAAGTTTTGGAAATCCTGCATTTTATATTTACTGTACATCTCAATTTGGACTAGTAATATTTCAAGTGCTTTAAAGGTTCATATGGGTAGTGGATATGCTACTAGGCAGTGCAGCTCTGTTCTCATACTTGCTGAATCTAACAAAGTTTTTTAGATTTCTTCTATGGGTGTAAGTATCAGTGTGTTCTAATATTTTAACCTATGTTACAAATGTACTTATTGTTACAGAACTTTTCTTACAGCACTTAAAACTGATGCTAAAAATATATTTTTCAAAAACAAAATAACCTCCTTACCTTCCAATTTGAAATCCAAGTTTCTATTTCTTATCTATGTAGTCTTCACTCCTCTGGTATACTTTGATTACTTTTAGACTGGATTTTAACTTGTTCTTAAAGTGACACTGTAGAAGGTTAATGATCTACCTTTTGTCACTTATAATTCAACTTTCTACTCTCAGTGTACCTGATTTTTGCAAAGCATTTAATGGCCCTTCTCTTTCAATAGCATCTTCAGCAATCCAGTGCAATAAGGGAAAGACTTTGGGGAATTCCAAAATCCAAAATATTATTTTTTGTGTGTCCTAACCCTCCCCTTCTTAAGAGAGATGTGTGTCATAACTTATTTTTATCTTAGTTTAAAAACATCAAGAAGTTTGCAAAAACATAGAAAATATCTAGAGTCTATCAAAGTGATCACTAAAACTAACCAGGAAATATATTTTCAGTATTCTGTATTCCAGTTGCAGCCCAACACTTCAAAATGTATATCTGAACTGCAGAAAAAAATAGTTACTTTATCAAATAGTATGTGTTATTTAGTATGCCATATTTTCTTTGTATAGAAACATTTAAAAAGGCAAGCTGTAAAGGTCAAAGTCAGCCTACATGTGCCTTCACATTCCTTCCTGGCCTCTATTCTTCACCTGTTCCATGCCCTCCCATAAGGGTAGGGCACGCGGTGGGCTGGCAGTCAGTTGAAATGTGCCTTAATGACTTTAAATTCATTCCCTCTTCATTAAAATTTTAAAATATTGTTAGTCACATGTATTTCCCTTGTTTTCCCCCTCAAGGATCTTAGAGTCATGCTATCTTCTACTGTCCATAATGGGTGCTTTTCCATCACAGACACCATTTACTGTGAAGTTGTCTCTGTACATTTTCTGTTGTTGTTTGTTGCTTTTGTGCCCTTTTGGCCTATAACCTCAGTTCTTGTTCTTATTTTTATCTGTAAGACAGTAAGGTCCGATTTAGAATATTCAGGTATTCTGGAATAAGAGCATTCTTCTAAATTCTATTCTTCAATACTGTTTCACAGTTTACCAAAATATGGGAGATGATTGTTATTTTTTTGGAGGGGGGAAGATTGGATATGTCCATTTTGCCTAGAAAATTAGTGCTTTTTTTGGGGGGGTACATTTCCTCTTGCGTGTGTGTGTGTGTGTGTGAGAGAGAGAGACAGAGAGAGAGACAGAGAGAGAGACATGGAGAGAGAGAGAGAGAGAGAGAGAGAGAGAGAGACAGAGAGAGAGACAGAGAGAGAGAGAGAGAGAGAGAGAGAGAGAGAGAGAGAGAGAGAGAGAGAGAGAGAGAATTGGTATCCCAGGAATTTATTGTGACCTTATAAAAAGCCCCTTCCCATTTTCTTAATTATTGACATGTCTGTTGCCTCTTTATTTAGGACTCTTAATCCTTTTCTCCTTTTATGAACTGAAAACATTGTGTCCTCTCCTCTTTGGTACCTTGCCCTTGTAACATTTATTAATGGATAATTAGTGCTAATTGATATAGATGGAACCCTTGTTCTTTCCCTCTACGACACTGAGTCATTTTTTACTCTTTTAAATGTTACTTTAAGATCTCCTTCTCCTTTCAAGGTCATAGTGATTCTTCCTTTAAAGTATTATAGAATTTACTGAGTTTGAAATATTACTTCAAAATGAACTACATTTTACAGTACATTAGTGACCGATCATACAGTACATTAGTGACCGATCAAAAGGTCTTCCCACCAACAGGAATCAGTACCCTAAACACACATATGTGAAGCAGAGCTAGATGAATTTAAAATTGATGCATCTTGTCTTAGTCACTTGGGCCTGCTATAACAGAAAACTATAGATTGGATGGCTTAAAAACAGACATTTATTTCTCACAGTTCTGGAGGCTGGGAAGTCCAAGATCAAGGAGCTAGTAGATTCAGAGCAGACCTGCTTCCTGGTTCATAGATGGTCTTCTCTCTGTGTCCTCTGTGGTAGAAGACGAAAGAGAACTCTCGGAGGCTCTTTTAGGAGGACAGAAATCCATTCAAGAGGGCTCCACTCTCACTACCTAATTGCCTCCCAAACCTCTCTCTCCGCCCCCATATCATCACACTGGGGCTTAGCATCTCAATATATAAATTTGGGGGGGACACAAACATTCAGTGCACAACACTTCTCTAGTTGCAAATATCCCTGGACATTTACAGAAAGGTAAAATTAGAAAACTATATCGTTCTGGAAACATACCTAATATTATCATGTAATTCAAATACATTAAAAGTGAATATATAAAACGGATCATTAACAACTATAAGATATAGCCAAAATAAAAATTTAAAAAAAAACAAAAAAACGGGAACTCTGTGTTGATGATCATTGTAGTGGTATTGCTTTTAAGTCTCCCTGAGTTTACCTATAAAGATAAAAAAAGAACTTTAATTAGATAGAATATAAGACATTTAGTTCAACTTGAATAATTTTGTTTTGTTTTGTTTTGCTTGTTTGGGTTTTTTTTTGTTTCATTATTTTTTTTATTAGTTTCAGGTGTACAAAACAGTGCAATAGTTATACTTTTTACCCCTCACAAAGTAAAAACCCCCCTCCCCCAATTCACTCTCTACTCCCCCCAACCCCAACATCATACGTGTCTATTATTTCATTGACTCCACTCTCTACACCATACTCCACATCCCGTGACTATATATATATATATATATATATATATATATATGCGAATATACACACACATATATAAAACTATAGTTGACATAGAATATTATTCAGCATCAGCTTCAGCTGTATAGTATAGTGGTCAAGATCCTACACTGTCCATGAAGTGGTCTCCCTAACAAGACATGTGACCATCTGACACCCTACAAAATATTTACAGCATTATTAATAATATTCCCCAAACTGTCTTTCATATCCCTGTGGCAATATTGTAGCTACCAATTTATGCTGTCTAATCTACCTTCCCCTTCTCCCTCATCCCCCCGCTCCCATCTAGCAACCATCAGTTTTTCTTCTATATCTCTGAGACTATTTCTGTTTACTTTGCTCATTTATTCAGTTCTTTAGATTCCACATATAAGTGAGGTCATATAGTATTTGTCTTTCTCCGACTGACTTATTTCACTTAACATAATGTTCTTTAGGTTTGAATAGTTTTTTAATACAATTGTGTCCCAAATATTAAATGGGATATAATTAAATGTCTAACCACAATACAGTACACCTGATACTAATATAATATTCAATATAAACTGTAAATTAAAAATGAAAACAATTCTTTTTAAGCATACCAACCAACCAACCAACCACCCATAATGACCTTCAGCACAAAATTGAAAGGTATAAATAAAACCATTGTAAAAATTATACATTGTTCAACTAAAATTCAAATTTAACTTAGCATCCTGAATTTTTATTGGTTAG
The DNA here is from genome assembly GCA_033961575.1 of Aselliscus stoliczkanus. NCBI lineage: Eukaryota > Metazoa > Chordata > Mammalia > Chiroptera > Hipposideridae > Aselliscus > Aselliscus stoliczkanus. Next base: position 65,434,478 of record CM066734.1, on the reverse strand, counting down.
ATATGGCAAGTCTTGTTTATTTGCTAAATCTGGTGACAAACTCTATAGCTATATAAGCTGTGTAGTATCAACATTTGGGACGCAGGGCAGTAATGGTGTATCTCACAGATGTTAGACCAGGAAGAACCCCAAATGCTCACAGATGCTCCTGGAAAGAGCATAGGCCTTAGGAGAACATCTGAAGCTAGGCAGGCTTTCCATATGCTCCAAGTTGCAGATGAGAGCATGAGACCTGCAGCAGGGTCTAGAGGAGCTAGAGCAGGCTGGTGTCGCCCCCTTCATGATGAAATGAGAACCTGCTTAGAACAGAATTCAAATACAGTAGAACAGGCACGACTGATACAAATGAAAAGGGAGGTCTAGAAAGTTAGAAAGGGCCACAAGACAGATTATCTCTATGCTTTATGTTTGAACAGTTCACAAAGGCAATACAAGAGGGCGCTCTAAAGCCTGGAAGTTAGAAAAGATATCCTAAGCGCTTTTCCCTTCTAAATGTTTATAATTTGGGGACCGGTTGAATAAACAATAGTACATCCACATAATGAATTATGATGTAGCTGTACAGAGGAATGAAGAATATAGCTACATACAACTATGGCGAGATCTCTAGGAATTATTATTACCTGAAAAAAGTATACATAAACCAGACTTAAAAATGTACTTTGTGTTCAGATAAAATTTAGATGTTATTCTAGGAGATTGTAGATGTTATAGAATAAAAATCCATGTGAAAGGAAGTTTTTGCCTGTTTTTTGACTTTATCTTATTGTAGTTATAAAATGTAGAGCCAGTACATTCAAGGAGACCACTTTAGCACTGCAAGCTTTTGCATATAAAAGACAAGCTGAATGGTAATGTTAAATTAAAAATAGCTTCGACCCTAAGAATAATACTGAATCTGACAAGTTATACAGAGAAGGGAAATAAAAAGGGAAGATAAGTTCAAATTTTAGAAATATTTACAAAAATTATTTTGTTATTCTTCATAGGCAAGGATACTACAAATAATGCCAAATTATATTTTAAAAGATAATTAAGCATTAGAAACTGAATGGAATATATAATAATGGACTTTTCCTAGGAATTTTAAATTGATAAGTTTAGACTATGAGTAATAAATTTTAAAATAACAAAGCAGCAGCAATAAGGGGCAACCCCAAAATAATGTGCTTAGCCGGCTGAGTGGCGCAGTGGTTAAGAGCTGGCTTGGGATGCCAGCGGCCCCGGTTCAGATCCCACATATGAGGGCCAGTGACACTGCCCTCAAAAAAAAAATATAATAATAATAATAATATGCTTATAATATAAGTTTTAGAAATTCTGTATATGGCATGCTAATTCACATAGTGATATGATAAAAATATTTAGAAAACTCCTAAATTTAATTGAAGTACACATTTTTATGTTCCTCAATTGAGCCCAGCATCATATTTTGAAAGCTCAAAAATATTTGTTGAATTATTAAATGATTAATGATAACCAATATAAATGTTGCTATTTTAAAATTGAACAACTTGAGAAATGGCTTTATTTATACCTTCCAATTTTGTTGCTGATGGCCATTATGTATGATTGGTTGGTTGGTACACTTAAAAATTTTTTTTTTCATTTTTCAATTACAGTTTATAGTCAATATTATATTAGTTTCAGGTGTACAGTATAGTGGTTAGACATTTGTATAACTTAGGAAGTAACCCCCCTGATAATTTTACTATACCCGCTGACACCATACATAGTTACTACAATATTATTGACTATATTTCCTATGCTATACTTCACATCCCCACCAATTTGTACTTCATAATCCCTTCACTTTTACCACCCACTCTTCCAACCCCGCTCCTATCTAGCAAACATCAGTTTTTTCTCTGTATCTATGAGTCTGTTTCGTCTATTCATTTATTTTGCTTTCTAGATTCCACATATAAGTGAAATCATATGGCATTTGTCTCTCCCTGTCTAGCTTATTTCAATTAGTATAACACCCTCGAGATCCATTCATATTGTTGGAAATGGAAAGATGACATACTTTTTTATGGCCAAGTAATATTCCACTGATATTTGTACCACTTCTTCTTTATACTATTATCTATTGATAGGCACTTAGATTGCTTCCATACCTTGGCTTTTGTAAATAACGCTGCATTGAACATAGGGGTACATATATTTTTCAAATTAGTGTTTTGGATTTCTTTGGTTAAATACCCTGAAATGGAATTGCTGGATCATAAGATTGTTCTTTTTTTATTTTTATCTTTTGAAGAACCTCTATATTGTTTTCCATAGTAGTTGCACCAATTTGCAATCTCACCAACAATTCACAAGGGTTACCTTTTCTCCACATTCTCACCAACACTTGCTTATTGATTTATTGATGATAGCTATTCTGACAGGTGTGAAGTGATATGTCATTATAGTTTGAAATTGCATTTCTCTGATGATTAGTGACATTAAGCATTTTTTCATATGTTTATTGCCCATCTGTATGTCCTCTTCAGAGAAATCTCTATTCAGGTTCTCTGCCCACTTTTTTAATTGGATTTCTTGGGGTTTTTTGGTGTTGAGTTATATGTTTTTTGTAAAATTTGGATATTAACCCCTTATCAAATATGTCATTTGCAAATATTTTTTGCATCTGTTGATATGATCATATGATTTTTATCCTTCATTTTGTTTATTTGATTTATCATGTTAATTGATTCATGGATATTGAACCAACCTTGGAACTCAAGAATAAATCTCACTTGATCATGATTTGTGATCCTTTTTAATGTATTGCTGAATTTGGTTTGCTAATATTTGGGTGAGGATTTTTGCATCTATGTTCATCAGGGATGTTGACCTATAATTTTATTTTAATTTTTTTGTAATGCCTTTTTCTGGTTTTGGAATCAGCATACTGCTGGGCTGATTAATGAGATTGGATACCCTCCTTGCTTTTGAATTTTTGAAATAGAAGTGGTCCAGGACTTTGACTTGTTGGGAGTTTTTTGACTAATGATTTGATTTCATCAGTAGTTATTGGTCTTTTCAAATTTCCTGTTTCTTCTTGATTCAGTCTTGGATAATTGTATGTTTCTAGAAATTTATCCTTTTTCTTCCAGGCTGTTCAATTTGTGGCATATAATTGCTCATAATATTTTTTTAAAAATAATTCTTTGTATTTCTGTGGTGTCCATTGTCACTTCTCCTCTTTCATTTCTGATTGTATTTCATTGGATCCTCTCTTTTTCCCTTGATAAGTCTGGCTAAAGGCTTTTCACATGGTAGTAGCTACAAAGTGATTTGTGGTTGGTAGCTGCCTGTGCTGGGCTTGGAGTCACGTGGAAGAGGCTATGCTGGGAAATGAGTCCAGCTGATACTAGTGCCAGGCTGGGGTTAATTAGCAGAAGGTACAGGGCACAAGAAAGCCAGGTGGTTCTCATTTGAGGTTTCTGGACCTTTCAGAGATTTTAGGAAAGTCCACAGTATGGGCCAAGGCCAGCTGCTTGTGAGTAACAGCTGCTGAATGAGGTTTTTGCCTGTGCATGTGTTGGGTGGAGTGGGTTCTCAGAGACTCAACATATTTGAGTGAGTTTGATGGAAACTTAAATTTAGTGTCCACCTGAGCCTGTAGGCCAGGTTAGGTGAGGGCTCCTCAAAGGCACAATGGTGCCCACCTACCAGTGCTGTGCAAGGGAGGAATCAACAATGAACAAAATAGCAGAGAGAAGTGCCCCTCCAGCCCTTGCCCTAAACCCAGACATTTCAGTTCTCTCAGTCTGTCCCTGGCACTTTTGAGTTGTTGCTCCAACACTGGAGTTCGAAATGGGTTTTCCATCAGTGAGTAAGTCCATGTGGGGACCCTTTAGGAGAAATAACTGGGACTCCTCTGACTCACTCTGAAGGGATCCCTGCTGATTTTCATAGCCTGATTTTGTGGGGAATCCTCTTCCCAATACCAGTGGCCTTGGCTGGGGATCCAGTGTGGGGTTGGGACACCTCGCTACTCAAGGGGGACCTCTGCAGCTGAGATGTCCCTCCTGATCCTTAACTGCCATACATGGGTGTGGAACCAGCTCCTTTTACATTTCTGCCCCTCCTGCCAGTCTCAACATGGCTTCTTCTTTGTATCCTTAGCTTTCAGAGTTCTATTCAGCTAGTCTTCAGGTGGTTCTCTAGAGTGGTTATTCTATAATTTAGTTGTAATTTTGATGTGGTCTTGGGAGAAGGCAAGCACATTTACCTACTCTGTCATCTTGACTAGAAGTCTTCTGTCTGATATGCTTGGATTGGGGTACTCTAGGGGCTTGTTTTTGACCGTTACAAACTCAGTTGATCTTACTTCTTAATTTACAACAAAACACTAGATTATGTTCTGCATACTTAAAATGTATTATTAATTACTTGTCTTTCCTCTTTACTCTCCATCCAAGTTAACCCTACCCCTTAAGTGCCAGAGTTTATATTTAATGCAAGGCCAAGCTATTACAGAGAGTTTATATATATCCTGCAGCCAATTCTTCCATTGTTAACTCCTTGGCAAATTTTTGGTAAATATAAAACTATTCTAAAATTAAAAGTTTATTTTTTCTTGGCAATACACTGGGCTCCCTGAGTGATATAGGGGCTGTTGAAAATTCCAGTGCACAGATAAACCACAAAATTATTGGCTCAGAACCAATTAGGATGGAGGTTAGGCACCAAACTGTATTATTAACTATAGTCACCATGTCATACAGTATATAATAAAAACAAGTTTATTTGGGCTGGCTGAGTGGCACATTGGTTAAGTGCTGACTTGGGATGCCAGCGGCCCCAGTTCGGATCCAACATATAAGGGCCAGTGACACTTCCCTCTACAGCTAAGATGGTGAACAACAGCTCCACCTGGAGTTGGGCTGCTGTGAGTTCCCTGGACGGCATAGCTGCAGCCCCTGCTGCAGTGGGGCTGCCATAGGCTACAGTGAGTGGCCGGCAGCCAGCATGAGCAGCTGGCAGCCGGTGTAAGCTGCCAAGAGCCGCAGTGAGTGGCCATCCAGAGGCCAGCGCCCAATCTGCCTCACCTGAAAAGAGCACAATTATGATACCAACATGGGCCAGTGAAGCAACGTCCTCCACAACTAGACTAAAGAACAAAAGGATAGCAACTTGTCTGTTCCCCTTTCCTGGTTCCCCAATGCTGTTCACCTCCCCCAATTCCCCAATAAAAAAATCTTTAAAAAGCAAAAAACAAGTTTATTTTTTAATGTTGCAAATATTTTCTCCTAATCTGTCTGTCAATTGCCTATTAATTTTGACTATGATGACTATTGAACAGCAATCTAGACAACATGAAGGTTGCTTCAACAAAGGTGATGATAATGGAGGTGAAGAGAAGTGGACAGATTTGGAAAATATTTTAGACAATAGTAAATTAGATATGGGGAGCAAGAGAAAACAAAACATTGGGAATGCATTCTAAACTTTCTTATTTCATAAATTGGGTGGTTAATTTCTAGCAGTTTTATTGTCTCTAATGTGATTGTAAATAGTATCCTATCTTCTATTTCAATTTCTAAATGTTTATTGCTGTTGCCAAGAAGTGCTATTGATTTTTGCATATTGATCTTGCTGCAATGTCTTAATAGTTTGTTGGCTGATTATATGGGGTTTTCTTTGTAAATGATCAATTAATTACAAACACTGAACATTTTTCTTTCTTTTAATTCACATACATGCTTTTTTGTTTGTATTTAATTGGACAGAATTTCCAGTACTATGTTAGATAGTAGTATTGCCTAATTCCTAGTATTAAAACTTCTGGAAATTTTTTTTTATATATAGTCTATGACATTTGATATTACTTTGTGCTTGCTAATTTGCTTGTTTTGCTTTATATTGCAATTGGAGATGGGCACCAATAGAGATGGGGAAAGATAGATTTTTATCTCATTAGGGAAGTTTCCTTTTAGTCCTACTTTTTAAAGAGCTTTTTTTAAAACAAAAAGAATCTCAAATGAATTCTGAATATTATCAAAAGCTTTTTCTATGTATATTGAGATGATCATATGATGTTTCCTCTGCATCCATTAGTGTGATAAATTATATTACTACATTTCTGATGTTGACTGTCCTTGCATTCCTGAGGTAAATCATTTTTAATATATGGTATATGTTTTAGAAATATGCTGCTGAATTTTGTTGGCTAATTAATATTTAGAAAATTTTTATCTATGCTCCAAAAGAATTGGCTTGTACATTTATTTTCTTGTCACACCTTCATGTAGTTTTGATATTCTACAGGATATCTTTTCATTTGCCCTTATGGATTTTTTTCCCTATTCTTTTCTCTTCCTTGCTCTGTATTACAGAATGTGACTGAATGGATTTCATCAATGGGTTCTGTTGCCCTCTGGCTTCTGGTACAGTTGTCATTTATCTCCTCTGGCAGGAGATTCAAGGACCAGCAATGAGCGAAGTCTGGGTATTTTCTCCCCCAATTTCTTTTCTATTAGATTCCAGTTTGATGCATCCTTCTACAAAGTTCCCAGCTTCACTCTGAATTTTGCAAATCATTCCCTCAAATTGCCCCGTTAGGCAAAGAGTGATATTGGCTGTGATTATAACAATATCAAAGTGTGATATTGTTGTAAGCCAGAGTCTAAAACTATTCTCTGTTGGTTTTCCTAAAGACAGCCCATTCACTTGTAAAGAGTCCCTTCGTTAAAATCTCCTCAGTTCTTCAGTGAGAGTGTGCCAACCACTTCCTGCTGGGACCCTGACTAATACACAAATCAAAGCTACACTCACATCAAAATGTAAGTTGTACATCCTCTTTGCTTTTCTGCTATGGGAAATAAATCGTGTACAATAGACACACATCCCTTGAAAGTTTGTAGAACTTACCTGTAAAACCATCTTTTTAGAGGAAAAATTTGGTAGTAGTTATTAATCTGTACAAATTTTCTGTTTCGGTGTCAACTTTGGAGCAGTATATTGTCAAAATATCGATTTTAGAACTTCAAGTTATTGGCATTTAGCAGTTCATAATATTCTTCATAACTTTTATAAACCTTTCACACTTGTAACTATTTTCTCTTTTGTTTAATTACAAATTAAATGGGAATCCTTATACATTGCTGGTGGAATGTGAAATAGTTCAGCTGGTGGAATGTGAAATAGAAACAGGTTTTGGGGTTCCTCAATAAATTAGACATACAATTACCATATAACCCAGATATTCCACTCCAGGGTATATACTCAAAAAAATTGAAAACAGGTATTCAAGCAAAAGCTTATACAAGAATATTCATAGCAAAATTATTCACAATAGCCAAAATATGGAAACAGCCTAGTGTCTATCAACTGATGAATGGATAAACAGATGTGGTATATCCACACAACAGAATGTGTTTTCACCATAAAAAGAAAAGAAGTACAGCATGGGTGAACCTTGAATCATTATGCTAAGTGAAAAAAGACAGACAAAAAGGCCAATAGGCTTCCACTGTATGAAATATCCAGAATTGGCAAATCCATAGAGAGGAAAAAGACATTAGTGGTTGCCAAGAAGTAGAGGGAAGAGGTGGAAGGAGAGTGACTGTTTAAGGCTATGAGGTTTCCTTTAAGGGTAAGAGGTTATAAAAATGTTCTGGAATTAAATAGTGATGCTGGTTTCACAACATTGTGAAGTACAAAATATTACTCATAATAAATTTTATGTTAGAAATATTTTACAATAAAAAATTAAAATTACTGATAAAAATGTTCTGGAATTAAATAGTGATGCTGGTTTCACAACATTGTGAAGTACAAAATGTTACTCATAATAAATTTTATGTTAGAAATATTTTACCACAATAAAAAATTAAAATAATTGATGGGATGGGGATGGGAGAAGGGGAAGGGACGAGGCAACATAAACTGATAACTACAATACTACTGCAGAGACAGAAGAGACAGTTTAGGGAATATAATCAATTAAGGTTGTAAATAATTTTTTTTTAAGGGAACAGACGGATGCATGTCCTTTTAGGGAGACCACTTCATGGACGGTGTAGTGGCCTTACCACTGCACTGTACATCTGAAGCTGCCGCTGAACAATATTATATGTCAACTATAATTTAACACATATATAGTCATGGGATGTGGAATATAGTGTAGGGATGGAGTCAATGGAATTGTAATAGATATGTATGATATCGGGTGTGGGGGGGCAGGAGAAGGGAGAGAGGGAGTCACTTTGTAAAAGGTGAAAAAAAAATAACTATTGCATTGTTTTGTACATCTGTAACTAATAATAATAATAAATAATAATAATAAATAAATTAAAATTATTAACAGCAAGGTTGCTGGTTCGACTCCCGCATGAAAAAAAATTAAATTAAATTAAGTAAATAAAAGTAAAAATTTATGTATTTATCTGACTACCTCACTTACTCTTTAGAAACTTCTGACCCATTTCTAAAATACTCATTAAATTATTATTGAGAGTCCCTGGGATGAAAAATTGGAGAAATGACAGTAGATTCTTAAGTAAATACTATGGATTTATCCTCCTTAACAATTACCTAGTGTCATTGTTTCCTTCTCTGACTAGCTGTGATAATGTCTCTTAGAGTAGCTAATGGCAATAACAACAGATTCACCACAAAAATGCACTGAAGGTGCTAACTCAAATGTTGATGTCACTGATATCCAATGCTGAGGCTCAGAGGCTGCCCTTTTTGGCTGCCTTTTTTTTGTTGTTGTTGTTTACTAATTCATTTTTTACACTCTAAATAAATGCAACTTTGTCAAGTATACCTCAGTAGATATGGAAAAAAGTTTTCCTGTGTAATATGAATAAACCCCCACTTTGGAATTTAAAAATTCATTTTTTAAAATTGTTCAATTATAGTTGGCAGTCAATATTATTTTATATTAATGTCAGGAGTACAGCATAGTGGTTAGACATTTACATAATTTACAAAATGATCTCCCCTGATAAGTCTAGTGCCCACTTGACACCATACATAGTTATTACAATATTATTGACTATATTCCCTATGCTGTACTTTATATCCCTGTGACTATCGCACCCCTATGTTCATTGCAGCATGATTTACAATAGCCAAGATATCGAAGCAATGTAAGTGCCCATCAATAAATAATTGGATAAAGAAGAGGTGGTATATATATATATGTGCTGGAATATTACTCAGCCACAAAAAAGAATGACGTCTTGGGGCTGGCTGAATGGTGCAGTGGTTAAGCGCTGACTTGGGAAGCCAGCGGCCCCGGTTCAGGTCCCACATATGAGGGCCAGCGACACTGCCCTCAAAAAAAAAAAAAAAAAAAAAAGAATGACATCTTACCATTTGCAATAACATGGATGGATCTAGAAGATATTACACTAAGTGAAATAAGTAAGACTGAGAAAGACAAATATCATATAATTTCACGTATATGTGGAATCTAAAGAACAAAATAAATGAACATGCAAAACAGAAACAGACTCATAGATACAGAGAACTGCTGGTTGCCCAATGGGAGGGAGGCAGGGGGTTGGGTGGAAAAGGTGAAGGGATTAAGAAAGCAAATTGGTAGTTATTCATTTATAATCCACCTCATTCCAAAAATGGCTTGAGTTCATTGATGCCTAAGTTGAGAACACTGACATATGTGCCCACCATTGCCAAAACTCCCTACATAAATATGGCTGATGCTTCACAGAGCAATTTCACAGACAGGTTTTAGCAAAACAACTACTTTAGTTTTTACCTGTTCTTGTGTGGTTATTGACCTAGGACTTGGACCTGAAGCCCTAAAAAGTGCTTGTTGGAAGTATCTTTTTGTCCCTCCTGTTTGTGAACTGGAAGCACCTTCATTCAAAAGCAACCAGCACATGGTTCATTGGCCACTGGTAGAAATCAGGCCAGATTGTCCCCTAAGACTTCACTCCAAGCCTGTCCTGCATGAAGAAACTCCCCATCTCCATACTCTTCTTACAACAGCACAGAATACTGGTAAGCTACAAACAAAGGAAAGTGGTGGTACTCAAAAGAAATCTTCTAACATGTATATGCATGGATAATCTAATAGAGACTTCTCCTGAACCATAGAACGAATAATACATCCTTCTATGATAGTGCCATTGAAATAAATAAATAAAGAAGGATGCTAGGGTTTAGTAATATTTGGATGTGAATCTGGAGAAATATAAATTTAATGGTTTTTATACAGGGAGGGAAAATGTGGTTTCTCCTAGGAGCATAGTAAATGAAAGAAGTTCTATGAAGATAAAATGTGAAAACAAGCTTATCAAAAGTTCTGAATAAAATGAAACTAGATACCCCTGTTCAGAGAAATTCCCTGAATTAATATGTAGCATGACACCGTATTATAAATATCAGTGATATTTATACCGCTAAAACAGAGTTACATTTAAATCTCTAATACTTTAGGAGGAATCCATTTGAATAAGAATTTTTTTTAATTTAAAAGTTTTCCTTTACTGCAACAATATATTTAAAAAGTAAACATGTATCACTAGAGAAGTCAGTATTACGATTTGCCAGTTTCTTCCAATAGAACAGACTTTACAATTAGATATCAACACTAAAAATATTTTCTGCTGATAAGGCTCAAACGTAGGGTATCTGCAAAGGTCAAACGAGTTGGGAGAATTTTAACAACCACTTCTGAATGCATGAAGCACAATATTTTCTTTATAATATTCATAAATATATCATACAATACTATTTCCTATTATGTCATATACCAACATGGCATTGTACAAGCATAATGCCATCTGATTCTTACAAAAGTGCATCATTTAAACAAGTCAGTAAAATAAATGCTAGTACCCACTTTTTGACACAAAGATTAGAAACTGAAGTTCACTTTCCTTTGATTGGTTTTGAGTTAGCAACAGAGAAGTAAAAATCAAACAGGAATCAAAATGGCTAACTATCCAAGAAATCATTATTCACAGTGACGTGGCTACATAGAATGCATTATTCTATGCTTATTCGTTCTATTTGTTGAATTTCCAGTAAAAAGCACTTGTTTTCTACAGGTTCACGAAACAGATTAATAGGGAGAACAATCAAGGAGAATGCTATGTTGGCATTATTTGAGATTAACAAACTATGGCCCAATGTTTATATCCACAGCAGAATATTTTCTAATCCAAACAATAGTTACAATAACCACTTCATACCTTTCCTAACACTGAGAAAAGAAAATCTTGCCTGCCTGCTCAGTAACCAATTCTTTATAAGAACATTTTTTTCTTTTCAATTAACGTCCATATGAACGTCATATCTGGTCTATCATTTTTGCTGTTTTGGTTTGTTGTTTTTTTTTTGAGGGCAGTGTCACTGACCCTCATATGTGGGACCCGAACAGAGGCTGCTGGCTTCCCAAGCCAGCGCTTAACCACCGTGCCACTCGACCGGCCCTCTGGTCTATCTTTTATAGCTAAATTTAATGTCACTACAAAAGAAAGCAAACTGGACAATAGTCACATGCGTTTGCATTATAAAGCTGGAATGGCATGAAGATATTGGAATAAATCAGGGCTTCAAAATTTTTTCCTCAACGCTCTCAGATATCAACCAGATAAAGTCACAGATGACCCATTAACTGATGATTTTCGAGGTCTATTGGCAAAAGGAGATGGGTGGTTATTATTGGGCCTGTTGCTGGTTCCCGTCAGAGTACTGCAAACGTGAGGAAACTGAGGATGAGGAGACCGAAGTAGAGTGCTGCAGCTAGGCCAAGAAGAGGTGGGGGAATACCTCCTGCTGGGCTGTTGGCCTTGTCACTCTGACTCACTTTGCAGTTCTCCAGCATTTGTCAGTCTATCTCTCTGCTGACTGATCTTCATTCTTTTGCAAGTAGCTTGAACTCCATTTCAAAGGAAATGGACCATTCCTTCTCCAAGTTAACTGTAGACAATATCTATCAGTGTATAGTAACCCTGTAAAGGTTCTTCATACAGTATGACATTGATCTGGAAAGTATTAGGTGTGACCCTTTTACTTCTGAGAAACTTTCTTAGATGCATCCCAGTCACTGCTGTTGGGCATGGTAAATATCTTTGATCACTCACCTCCTCCTTAGATTTCTTCTCTTCTTTGTTTAGTTTCTGATCCAATCTGTTCTAGTCAAAGAATTCAATGGGTAAGCTTATTATCTCATCACTGGTTATCATTCTCTTATTTTCATCTGCAACTTCTCCTGTCTTCAGGAGAGCCATTGGCAGCATCAGCTAAAGAATGAACTGCATAAAAATCCCTTCTCTTCATTTCCTTTTTGAAAAGCCCTAGAGCTAATTTGTATACAGTATCTCAAAGAATTTTATGTGACTTTATATTTAGTAATGCTCTAGTTTTGTGAACTTGGACATCACAGATAGGACAATACTTGCTGGTCAGCAGGTAATGTACAATATACGTTTTACATTAGGAATGTAGACATTCTGTTATGATTGTGCTGTCAATGAAGCACCCTCACAAAGCACACACAGTAAGTGGGGATTTAGCTCAGGGATCTTGATTCTGGTTGTTTAGTACATTTCTGCTTGATAAAAGATCCTCTCAACAAAGGGCACCCTGGCTGTGAGAGCTACAGAGGCTGCAAATAGAAGGGTTTTTCTAGGGGGTCATGTGCTTGATGAGGGTGCAAAGGGTACTTAGGGCAAAAGGAACTAAAATGTGGGAAGCATGGTGCATCCTAGGTTGAACAGGTGGTGTCTGGGGCATCATCAAGCCAGGCTGTCAATGGTGGCATGGGCTTTATAAGGACACTTTTAAAACTCTTCTATCTACCAAAAAGAAATCTATGTGTAATTTATGTATGATACCTGCTCATTGCCTAATAAGTATATTTTCAATGAATGAATAAAGAGCTAATAATAATGGAGATAATTAACTATATAAAAAAATCATTCAGAATTCAGAAACATTCATTAGCTACTAATTTTCTGTGATGCAGTTTTATTTATTAAAATTTTAAAACATGAGGGATATCTTTCTTATTTGACTATGTTATTTTTGAAGAATATGAGAATACTATTGTCATGATGAACCAGATCATTCTTGAGGACAAAATGGTATTTATTTTTTTCAAGGCAACTAAAACTTTCTGACAGAGGGAAGATTTGTGTGGCATAGTAGAAAATAATTTTATTAGAGGATTGAAGAATCAGAAAAAAGGTGATAAAAAGAATAGCTACAAGGAAATCTCAAATGCAGTTCCTAGGAAACAAATTAAATTGGAATTTATTGACATTAAAATAAAGGAATGTAAGCTCAGTAATGGGAGGATGTAAAAATAATCTAGCCAGAATTACAGGATTATTCACATGAAGCAAAAAAAGTGTGCTACAGTCATAACTATAACCTATGATGTAAAATAGATTATCTAATATGTGATAAAAAGTATAAATCAATGATAAGCTAGAAAGAAAAATGAAAGTTTGGTGATATGATAATATAAAAAGTTTAGTAGCTATAAAGATATTGACAAACTAAAAATTGTAGTAATCAATATTAATTCCCTGAGCAATCCTATTTTGAAAACCTACCATGTGCTGACCTATCTGTTAAGTGCTAGTAATGTAAAACTGAAGAGATGATACTGCAGACCTATAGGAGCTGACATCTTAGAGTTAGAGAAGGATATGTATGAGAAAAAAAAGAAAATAACAGAACGCAGTTTTTAAGTGTTTTTCTAGAGGCATAAATAAAGTGTTCTAATAGCATAAATAAGAGGAACTGTTGATTCTCTGATAGAGTTGCCCAACACTGCTCTGAGAGGTGGTGGGTAGCAGGATAGTCATGAACTACTGATGAGGAAAGCATGGGTCACAGGTGACAGGAGATGACTACAGGTAAAAACATTGCCACCACAGGAGAGAAAGAGACTCAAACAAATGCCAAATATTTTAAAACCAGATTCTCACCAATGTAAATTACACAGAAGTCATGGTTAGTGATGAACAGACAAAGGAAGTACATAAGAGCCACCTAACTGTTTCTCCATAATATTTTCCCCATCATCTCCTACATCAAGACATCCCTAGTTATACAAAGGATTTTTGCATATCTTGGCATTGGCTGTAATACTTCCTTTTCTTCCTCTGCTCTGGCCTAATTAAAAAGTTGATTTGTCCATTTTTTCTAATGCTTCACTAATTATCTCTTTCCAATTTCTACCACAGGGTGAGTGTGTGTGTGTGTGTGTGTGTGTGTGTGTGTGTGTGTGTATGTTGATGGGTTGGTTGTTTTCTGATAAATGAATTAACAAAGCGACCAAGTTAGAAGTAGGCAAAATTTGTCTTTTTGTGTCACCTTGAAAGCCCCTTTCACCCACTAAGGTATTATTTTTTGGCCCTGGCATCTCCAGGTATAAAATTTTATTAATGGACTAGATTCAAAGCATTCCACCTCCCAAGTATTATTTGCATTCTAAAAGAAAGCAAAAATTATCTAAAATAATACAAATTTAGCATCTGCAGCAGATGAGAGAGAAAGATACTAGAAGGGTGGAGAGAGTTAGTCTTCAACATAGTCCATACTCTACCATGTTTTTCCTAATGTAATACAAACTTGGAACATAAAGCTTTTATATAGTAAAAGCTTTAGTTCATTTAATTTATCACTTTACCATCTTAAAAGGAGTGTCACATTATTTTTATTAATCAAAGATTTTACTCTTGCAAGCATTTTTATATGCCTGATTTTATTTAAGCCTTAGGATAGCCATTGGTGTTGTTTTTGCTATTACCCCCAACTTTAGAGATGGAGCAAATGAGGTTCAGGAAGGAATTAAATGACTTTCCCAAGTTATACAGCTAGTAAGTGATAAGTCCTGGCTTAATTCAAGCATTGGTCTCTCACATGACTGTTTTTTCCACTATATTACCTTTTTTCACTATACTACTTCATTCCTCGCTCCCCTACAAGCTTCTCACCTAAAACACAACAGCACCATTCACAGAGATGATAATTCAGTAGGTGGGGACTCACAAATAGGCATTCTTTGTATTTCAGGTATTTCAGATGTAGGCAGTTCAAGCCTGATACCTTGAGAAACACAGCTCTAGGAGTTACCTAGGTGACAATGCAAGCGAGAGGAGGACCGAAGAAAGGTTAGCAAGCCAATGAACCAGAGTCAGCCCAATGTTAAAGCTGGTCTTTGATAAAGCATATCTGTATTCCTCTCACTAGTTCTAACCCATCGCCTCTAACCCATCGCCTCTAACCCATCGCCTGCTGCATTCCAGCCTTGGGGACATTACCAGATAACCACTCTTGCTCTGTAACACCCAACCCAGCTTGGCCCTGCAGTGCTCTATGCTGCCTGCATACTTGAAATTCTTATTTCCCCAGGTTAGATGGAGGGCTACCATTTAAATCCCACTTAGTGTATTATCAGCCTGGTAGCTTGTATCAGAAAAGAAGCAAGCCAGTGGGCTGAAAGGCTCAGTTAGTTAAGCAACAGGCTTGCTGGTTTGATTCCTGGCCCAAGCTGAGCTGCCGCTGAGCTGCCAACAGGTGGCAGGATGGCTCAGCTAAAATAAAAAAATAAAAACTTAAAAAAAAAAAAAGCAGCATGGTTTTTATCCCATAAAATGAATTTTACATTATGGAATTTGTAAGTAAAAAATAAGATTGTGGAATGAAAACAATTAGGGGGGTAAAGGAACCTTTAAGTCATTCCAAAATTATTTCACAAAAATACTCACACATTATGAAAATACATAGGGCTACTCTAGCATTGCTGAATGGCTATTAATTTACACTCTTATTGTTTTCTAGTGGTGGGTTTTGTTTGTGTTATAGAATCACATGTTACAGAACTTCTATAAACAATGATGATTTCTGATTTAAAGATTAGTACCTTTATTTGGAAGTTTTAACAAATGGAATTAATGACCAGTCCATGTGCCATTATAGTAAAGAGTGTCAGCTTTGAAGACAGCCTGATTCAAATATCATGCCATCACACAGTAGCAGGGTGACAATCTTACCTTTGAGACTTTGAGCCTCATCTGTAAAATGAGGATAAACATACTTGACTTGGTGGAAAATGAAACTAAATAATGGATGTAAACTACTAAGTCTTCAATAAAGAGTGATAATTATTGAAGGCCAGTACAGCTGACTCTCATTATTCATGATAGTTTTATTTTATACAGTTGCTGTGAACAATAAATTAACAAATACTGAAACATGGTTCCTAGGTGAAATAGAGGGTTAAGTTTCTGTGAGTTTCCAGTCACATTTTTGTCAACTGATCTACATATAATCTTGTTTTATGTGTGTTCTGTTTAAAGACACTTCATGTCATAAATACGGTTCATTCATTAACATTGAACTCACGGACAACAGCTCTATAACTCATGTCTAAATGAAGCTTATCTAACACACATATTTTCTCTGTAAGGCATATCACAGCCTACCTGCCCTTTGGGACACTAGACAGCACTTTAGTACTTCTGCTTGGGTACCATTTAAAACAGATAAGTGGCTAACAAAAAATATCAATATGCAAAAAATATGGCCCTAAATAGACCCAGAGAAGAATACTTCCATACAACATAAAAGCTCAAACAAGGTGGCAGAGTGTTGCCTTGTGGGCCTCAGCTGGGAACGGGTACATCAGGTGACTCAAACTTTTTATACACGTCTGCAAATGACCACAAAAGTGCAGCATGTATCAATCTGGGAGTTAGAAATAAATTTAGCAACTAGGCAAATTTAATAAGATGGAATCCAGGAATACTGAACATAGAATATATATGGTTGTAATGAAAGGAATAGGAAAAGATCATTCTATTCTGAGATGTTTGTGGTCTGTCATCTGTGTAGTCTTGGGCAAGTGATTTGTCTTCTCTCATCTCAGTTTCCTCACCTAGGAAGTAAAAATTATAATAGCTCCAATCTCTTGTATATATGGTGAGAATTAAATGAGAAACTGCATGTCAGGTGTTTATCTGGCATGTAATGAATTATCAAAATATAAATTACAAATGCAAGGATGATTAAATACGGTGGCATGAACTAACTTTAACATGTGAAATTTTCTTACAACACTTCTCTAAATGCTGGAGGGGAAAGATTTGACTGAATAATTTACTTTTTCCTCTTATTTTCTGTGTATGAACATAACCAATTTTAGTGACAGATATAAAGAGTTTTTTATTCTAATATAAAAATGATTTGGGTGAAGTATTATAAATCATTAATGTCGTTTTGAGGGTCTTAAGTAAAGTATGCAGGTGCTAAGTTTTAAATGGGGTCGTGTGCTAGAATTTCAATTAATGCAAATGGAATAGAAAGTTGAACTACAAGTACTAATTTTATTTGCCTAGATTAAGCCAGGAAAAATGAGCTCATGTCTCTAAGGATCTGATCTCAATGCTGAAAGATAAATGCATGGAAACAGTCACATGGTATAAAATACACCTTTTTTGATATGTTTTAAATAGTTTCTATTTAAAAAGAAATACTAGCTTTTGCTGGAAATCCAAATAAGATATTTCTAAACTTTACCTCCATCTGTATAATGACTGTGATACCAAAAGAGAAAAAGTAAAAAGCTATATTGTTAGTTAATAACCTAAGAATTATTGCTCCACAACAGTGCCTTCTTAACTTGTTGAAAGGAGCCTTGATTTATGTTTCCCTTTATTTCAGTGAGGTATATTCAATACTCAAAATTTCACCAGATAGTGCAAAACAGAATTATGAATGATGAAAATTGATAAGATAATAAAGAGAGCAAATGAGTTGGAGGTTTTTCTCGTTGGATAAAGGTGAAAGGACAAACATTTCAGGTTGAATATATTTCATTCAATTAAAAGTGTTATTGAAATTAGTTAGAAAAAAATATACTAAATAGATGTGGTTCTCAACCATTCTGGATTGCTTTGAGAATCTAATAAAATAGCAACAACAACAACAAAAAAAAACCTAAAGAACTTTCTCCCCAGAGAAGTTCATGATATATACACACACTTTTAAAACACATGCACTTTTTTTTTTTACAATGTTAGTGGTTTTAAAGATATAATCCAAGTTAATAATCTTCTCTGAAGATGTGGGGGAAAAGTTACTCTTAGTTATATATAACTGATTTTCACAGATGAAGCTTTTGAAAATAATAAAAATAATTTAAACACCTTTAGGAAGTTAAAGTACATGTTTACAGTTTTGTAGCTTTTTGGTGACCTCACCTCCCCAGCCCGCTTCCATAAACTGAAAATGCTCCTTAGAAACAACAAAGCAACTTCTACCTTTTTTAGCCTTTTGAACTGATAGGACCTTATGAGTTTCCATTAAGTTGGTATAGATGCTGCAGGGACTTGTCCAGTGGAAATTCTATACGTCCCATTGATTTCAATAAGGAAAGCAAAGACAGTGAAGTGTGAGGCAAAATAACTCTAAAAGACATAGGAAAACATCATTCTATTCTGAGATGTTTGATGGGTACTATTTAAAGAAATTTTTCACTTCTCCCTGAAGCAAAGTAATATCATCATTTGGGTCAACAAGTGTCCTATATTTTTCACAACCTCTATTCTTGCATATTTCACAGTTCATTATGCTCCATCGACACATCATGGGGATTCATTGCAATCACATTACAAAAACATTCAAAGACTGGAAGCAATTCACTTTTCAAAGATCCATTGGTCACATCACTTGACTTTAATAGAAATATACAATTATGGCTGATAATGCCATCTAACACACCATGATCCAGAGGTTCAATCTGACATCCTTTGGTGCTTATCTTTGGCATCATCCAGAAGCTGGATCTGATGTCAAGCTTGGTCATGCAGAGAATGTAAATTTAAAGAGCCAATTTTATTTATAACAAACAGACCCAGCTGGGAACACAGCTGTTAAATGAGAAGACAAAGCAAAATTTCCTGCTACCTGGAAGGTCTAATTATAACACCAGCTAGACAAGCTTTCAAAATCCATAAATGAATTAGCACACCCTCAATGTGGGCTTAACTTAAGAGGGAAAAAAGGTAAAATTATCTGAATCACATGTTATAGAAGTAATCAGGAGTATTTTATAACACCCTAAAATCTATATGTCTTAAGTGAAGCTGCCTTTGATTCTTAACAGTTTTTGGCATCTCTATATGCGGGCTTAAAATCTAAAGTTTAGAATAATCCAGACAAAAAGAAATGTGATTGATAGCATTTTTGTACTTTCAAACCAGCATCCTTCACTAAAGAATAAACAAGAAGAGATCAGCAAGTACAGTGCATAAAAACAAAATCAAGAAATTTGAATATAATAGCAAAGGTTCTCAATAGCCAAGGGAGATAAATGCATTTACATATAAAGTGCCTGTGGCAGTCCCTAACATTTTAGCAAGTTATAACAGAAAATTTCATTGTCACTGTGGTATGTTGTTCATGGTTGTCTTTTTTTTCTAATTAACCTTGAAAAATAATGTAACCTTTGTTCTACATGATTTAATCCATCATCTTCACTACCCACTATCTATTCATTGTGCATTAGAGACCCACACTAACCTGGGACCCCTCCAACTGCAAAGAGGTCCGAAATGAGGAATAACAGCAGAGTATTTTATCTCTTCCACTCATTATCTCCATCAGTCTTGTAAGCTTTTTGAAACACAACCAGAATTCCTAAGAGAGATGTATAACACATGTGAAGCATCTGGCCACTATTTACTATCTAAGAAATGATAAAATTCTAAATAATTCCACATCTTGCTCTCTGCATTCAGTATTAGTACATCACATCACAGTAAACAGATAGGTGTTTCACAGATTTGACTTTGGATTCAATTCATTTTATGATTTATCCCATGCTAGGTCATCCAAGAAGACTCATCTAGTCCATAAGTAAGGCCTGACAGCAATTATGATGACTGAACTTGAAAAGTCATAGTTTTTAAGAGTATAAATTGAATTTGAGGTTTTAAATTTTAATTTATATTACTTTCTTTCTGATTTTCTAATACTTTGCTTCTTTGTATGGGGAAAGATTTTACATTATCACTAAATTCTTGCAAGATTTTTAAAATGGAAATGAATGTAGTGAGATTGGGTCTCAATTTTATCTAACAAATATTTGAGAAAATGAGGTAATTCAAAGAAAACCATATAAATCAAACTTGTTCAACCTTTCTTTCAATTATACAGCATTTTCTCAGAATGTCATCCATAATTCCTCCCTCTTTCACTTTTCTATATTTATATGTACACTTGGCACTTTTGCAATTGAGGCCATATCCTGTGTCTAAATAACCCTTCTGGCTTTATAGTGGAGATTAGTGTTCAAATGCTTCCTCCAACAAAGTAATGTTAGCATTAGTAAATTATGTATTTCCAAAAGAATGAACACACATGTGGTGCTCTTCAAAGGAACTTCCTCAGGAAAGTAATGAAGGAGTAACAGGACAGAAAGAAGGAGAAGGGAATAATGTTGTTCATGGTTAGAATTTATGAAGTGCTTATTGTTTGGCACTATTCTAAGTGATGTTACATTCATTTTCTCATGCAATTCTCACAAGAACCTTATGAGGTATGATTTTTCAGAAAAGGAAATTGGCTGGAACTAAAATTGTATTTATCTACTAAATTTGCTACTAGAGTGTTTCTGGAACTATTTATCCTGGAGTTCATTGTAGTAGGGTTTCATGCTGGCTCTGGGAGAAGAGGCTTTAAAACAAGAGTTATTCACCTTAGAATTTTCTGGTGAGGGATCAGTGGTAGGACTCAGTGTATTAATGAATCCAGTAGAATGCTGTCCAAAGTAGTGCGAATGAATGCATACATGGATTTTTCTGACAATCATATCCTTAGCTCTTCTGAGATCCACAGAAAAATCCCAAAACAACAAAATCACCAACAACCAGAAGTTTACAAAATAAATGTTTTAACTGATGACATCAGCAAAAATGGTGAACTAAGTATATCTGAAAATTTCCCCCTCCATTAAAGCAATAAAATAACAACAACAAAAAATGATCAGAATCAATTTTTTACCACTCTAGAAATTAACCAAAAGCTTGCAACAGTCCAGAGAACAGGGAATATTTAGTAGAGAAAAACAACCAAATCTCAGTAAGAACAGTGAGATTTGTTGCATTTTCATTTACCTAACCCCATCTCCCTATCTCTAGGGAGATGCCCAGCATTGCAGCAGCCTTAAAAGTAACAAACTATGGAGTCCAGAAAACAGTAGCATGGTTTATTTGAAGTGCTTGAAAGAAAAACAGCTGCCAATCAAAGTAATCTTTCAAAAAATAAAGAGAAATTAAGATATTTCCAGGTTTTAAAAAATGAAATCATTCATTTTTATTTGATCTGTTTTATAAGAAATAATAAAAGGAGTCCTTCAAATTAAAATGAAAAGACATTAAACAGTAACTCATATCCAAATGAAGAAATAGAAAGGTAACTATATGGGCATACACAGATAAATATAAAAAAGAATATTAATGTATTTTTATTTTTGTCCTATATTATTTAAAATATATTATTTGAAATAAAATTGCATAATCAATCATTATATTAATGGGCTTATAATGTATAAAGATATAATTTGTAAAAGTAGCAGCATAAAGGAAGCAGCACCCAGTTTTACAGGAGCAGAGTTTTCATATATTATGCCTGTTAAGTTGCTATTAATTGGGACTAGATTGTTATAAATAAAGTGGTTAATGGTAATTCCCAGGATAACTACTACTAAGAAAATAATTTTAAAAATATAGTAAGAAAAGTGACAAGGCAATTAAAATGATAATAGTGGATGTATCTATTGAACACCAAAGACAGGTGTCAGTAATAGAAGAATTGAGAAACAAAAAATACATAGAACATATAGAAAACAAATGGTAAAATAGAATGCATAAATCTTACCTAATCAGTAATTACATTAAATGTAAATATTAGATTAAACTGTCCAATAAAAAGGCAGAGACGGGCATGATGGGAAAAGAATATGATTCAACTATATATACTGTATAAAACAAAAACACTAGATTCAAATGGAAAATATTGAAAATATAATGATGGGAAAATATATTCCAATAATCAAAAGAGAGCTAGAGTGCCTATACTAATATCAGATGAAATAGGCTTTAAGACCAGAGTTATTAGTAGATATAAAGAAGGACATTTATAATGATAAAATGTTCAGCCTATGAATAGTTTATACCAGTTACAAACACATATGCACCTAACAATAGATTCCCAATATACACAAAGTGAAAATTGACAATATTAAAAGGGGACATAAATGATTCAAAATAACAGTTGGAGACTTCAATACCCCACTTTCAATAATGGATAGAGCAACTAGACATAACTATAAAAGAAATAGAATAATTAAACAGCACTATAAACCAAACCAGACCTAAAAGATAAATATAGAATACATACCCAACAACTTCAGAATAAACATTCTTCTCAATAAACATGTTCATTGCAGCATTAATCATAGTAGCCAAAATATAGATGTAACCTAAATGTCTATCAACTGATGCATGGATAAACAAAGGTCTATATATAAACAATGCAATATCATTCATCAATAAAAAGAAAGAAAGTACTACATCAAACTAAAAAGTTTTTTTCACAGCAAAGGAAACCATCAATGAAACAAAAAGACATCCTACTAATGGGAGAAGATATTTGTCAATGTTACATCTAATAAGAGGTTAATATCCAAAATTTATTTTAAAAACTCATACAATTCAACACCAAAAAAACAAAAACAAACAACCCAATTAAACAATGGGCAGAGGACATG
Organism: Aselliscus stoliczkanus; assembly: GCA_033961575.1. Classification (NCBI taxonomy): domain Eukaryota; kingdom Metazoa; phylum Chordata; class Mammalia; order Chiroptera; family Hipposideridae; genus Aselliscus; species Aselliscus stoliczkanus. The sequence goes on along the minus strand of CM066734.1, from coordinate 65,411,716 downwards.
AAAAGACATTTCTTTAAAGAGGACATACAGATGGCCAATAGACATGAGAAGATGCTCAATGTCACTAATCGCTAGAGAAATGCAAATAAAAACTACAGTGAGATACCACCTCACTCCAGTGAGGGTTTCTGTCATCAATAAACCAAAAAACAAGTGTTGGTAAGGATGTGGAGAAAAGGGAACCCTCGTGCACTGTTAGTGGAATTGCAACTTGGTGCAGCCACTATGGAAAACAGTATGTTGAGGTTCCTCAAAAAATTAAAAATAGAACTGCCATATGACCCAGCAATTCCACTCCTAGGTACTTATTCAAAGAAATCTAAAACACTAATTCAAAAAAATATATGCACCCCTATGTTTATTGTAGTGCTATTCACAATAGCCAAGATATGGAAACAACTGAAATGCCCATCAATAGACAATTGGATAAAGAAATCATGGTACATTTATACAATGGAGTATTACTCTGCTATATATATAAAGAATGAAACCTTACCATGTGCAACACCATGGATGGACCTAGAGAACATTATGCGAAGTGCAATAAGTCAGACTGAGAAAGACAAATACCATATGATCTCATAAGTTGAATCTAATGAACAGAATAAATGAGCAAGCAAAACATAAATATACTCAGAGATACAGAGTAAAAAACTGATGGTTTCTAGATGGAAGGTGGGTAGGGATGGGAGAGAAGGCAAAGGGAAATTAGTAGTCACAAAATATTGACAGGGATGTGAAATACAGTATAGAGAATATCATCAATAATTTTGTAAAGATCATGTAAGGTGCCATATGGGTACTGGACTTATCAGGGTGATCACTTCATAGACTATGTAGATTTCTAACCACTGTGCTGTACACCTGAAGCTGAAGTAGAATCACATTGAATGTCAACTATAAATATAGTCACAGGATGTGGAGTACAGCATGGAGAATATAGTCAATGGTATTGTAGCAGCTATATACGATGTCAGAGGGGTAGTAGACTTGGGGGGAGAGGGGGTTATCACTTTGTGATGGGTGTAAATGTCTGACTATTATGTTGTTTTGTACACCTGAAAATAATATAATAAAAAATCTTAAAAAGAAATGAAGTACTGATACATATGACAACATAGTTAAACATCGAGAACTTTATGCTTAGTGAAAGAAACCAGATATAATAGATGATTCTATTTATTCTATTCTATTTATATGAAATTTCCAGAATAGGCAAATCCATAGACATGGGAATAGATTAGTCATTATCAGAGTGTGGGAAGGCCAACAGGGTTTCTTACTGGGGTGATGAAAATATTCTGGAATTAGATAGTGGTGCTGGTTGCACAACTTGTGCATATACTAAAAAAATCCACTGAATTGTACATTATAAAGAGATGAATTTTATGGTATGTGAATTTATATTTTCATTTTTAAAGGAAAGAACCAGTGTTCTAGAATTAGTTTATCTTCTGGAATTTGACTCAGCAGCGCCACAGCCAATGTTCTAGGGCTTGGAGGCTTATCAGGTCCAATGGTTATCAGTTGGCTTTAGAGAAGGTTATAATGGTGACCACTAGGAGTTCCCAAATGCCCACCACCTAAAATAAATCAACATTATTCAAAATATTTGTTAATGTGAACATGAAGTCATAGCTAAACATAGAGCAAATGAGTACTTAGGAAGTTAGGATTATAACCCATCTAAAAAGTAACTGTGGTACATTTATACAATGGAGTATTACTCCGCTATAAAGAAGAATGAAATTGTACCATTTGCAACAATATGGATGGACCTAGAGACTATTATGTTGAGTGAAATAAGTCAGTCGGAGAAAGACAAATACCACATGATCTCACTTATATGTGGAATTTGAAAAACTGAATGAATGAGCATACGAAACAGAAATAGTCTCATAGATATAGAGGAAAAACAGGGTTGCTAGTTGGGAGGTGGGTGGGGATGAGGCAGAAGGGGAAAGGATTAGACAGCATAAATAGGTAACTACAGTATTGTCACAGGGATATGAAAGACAGTTCGGGGAATATAATGTTGTTAAAATTTTGTGGGGTGTCAGATGGTCACATGTTTTGTTAGGGAGACCACTTCATGGATGGAGTAGAGGCTTGATCACAGCACTGTATACCTGAAATTGATGTTGTATAATATTGTATGCCAACTGTAATTGAATATATAGACAGTCACGGGATGTGGATTATATGGTGGAAGAGAGTCAAAGGAATTGTAATAGATAGTATGATATGGGCGGGGAGGAGTGGGAGGGGAGAATTGGGGGAGGGGTGTTGTCACTTTGAGGGGTATAAAGCATAACTATTGCACTTTGTTGTACACCTGAAGCTAATTAAAAGTATATATAAATAAAAAAAATAAAATAAAATAAAAAAGTGATCACTCTGGACTGGCCAAGTGGTGCGGTGGTTGAGAGCTTGCTTGGGAAGCCAGCGGCCCCAGTTCAGATTCCACATATGAGGGCCAGTGACACTACCCTCTTAAAAAAAAAAAATGACCACTCTGAGTTTTCAAGTTTATATAATATTGAATTTGTTTATTTATAAAATGTATATATTTAATTTATAAAGCTAAATTAACTAGTATCATTGTTTCTTACTTGAGCTTTCATAAAAGAATAAAACAGGAGGCAGAAAAATAGATAGAAAGAATTAAGAAAACCAAAGTACTTAAATACTAGCTCTCGAATATTAAGCATGTTATTAACCTCTCTTAGAAATAGATTCTCTGTAAATAGCTCTATTCTCAAGTTTTGTATTGGGATCAGATTGTAATATATGTGAACATCCTTTGTAAAATGGAATGCTGGTGTGGTTTCCAACATTATTATGGTATCTTCCTAAGAGTTTACTGATAAACCAACATTCACGCCACTCTCAATAATGGGTCAAGTGTACTACAGGTCTCTCTACCTTTGATATTTATAAAGAAAATAGAAAATATGATTCCAAGTCTTAAGGTATTTTTTTCTTTCTTTTTTCTTTTTTTTTGTTTATTAGTTTCAGGTATACAAAGCAACATAATAATTAGACATTTACACCCCTCACAAAGTGATAGACTCCCAATCTACTACCTCTCTGACATTGTATATAGCTGTTACATTACCACTGACTACCTTCCTTATGCTGTATTTCACATCCTGTGACCATATATATATATATATTTATAGTTGACATTCAATAATATTCTACTTCAGCTTCAGGTGTATCATGCAGTGGTCAAGCATCTACACATTCTATGAAGTGATGCCCCGATAAGTCCAGTGCCCATCTAACATCTTACATGATCTTTACATTATTGATTATATTCCCCATACTGTATTTCATATCTTCACGACTATAGTATGACTACTAATTTGCACTTTCTAATCCCTTCACCTTCAACCCTATCCCTAACTCCCTTCCATCTAGCAACGATCAGTTTTTTAAATGTTTTTTCCTGATATCTCTGAATCTATTTGTGTTTTGTTTCTTCATTTATTCTGTTTTTAGATTCCACATATAAGTGAGAACATATGGTATTTGTCTTAGTCTGACTTATTTCACTTAGTGGAATATTCTCTAGTTCTATCTATGTTGTTGCAAATGGTAAAATTTCATTCTTTTTTATGGCCAAGTAATAATACTCCATTGTATAAATATACTGAAGTTTCTTTATACAATCTCAAGTCTTAAGGTATTTTTAGTTTGACAAACAAGTATCTTTATAATATTGTTCATGGATGTGAATATTCAATTTTGCATTCTTATTAGCCCTTTTATATTTATTGGAATTGAGGAAGGACTATTGCTACTTTGAATCCTATTGTTGGAAACTAGAAACTTGATCTCTGTAAAGATTTTGTGAGACACTTCTAAATATTTATTGATGAAGATGTAAATAAACTCATGATTCTGGCTTCAACCAGACAGAAAAATCATTAAGGCAAAATCATTAAATAATAAAAATTCAGGCAGGGAAAATATTTTTGGATTAAAATAATTTAAATTCTTATCTATTACAATTCATTCTCTTCTTTGTCTTGGGGTGAAAAGGGAAGAGGAATCAGAGGGAAAAAAAGAAAATTTTTAGTTGACATACTGAAATATATTATGGGAAGATTAAGAACAGAGCTATAGAACCTACCTGAACATGCTCAAAGAAATCTGGAAAACAGGCTCCAGAGGCCAAAGAATACCCAGGGAATCAGGATGTTCTGATTTGGAGCTGCTACCAATTCTCCTGCCCTCCATAATTCAGCCAGTGCAATTGGTTGCCTGGTTCCTACTACAGTTTCTACTGTAGGGAGAACCCAAATCCGCTCCATATATTTTGCCTCTTGCCTTTAAGAACCCTAGGGAAGCCTAAAAGTAGAGCCAGAAAATTGATAGACTGACCAGGGACACTGTTGTGATGCTCATAGCAAAATGATTTGAAGGTTGGGTTTGGGAGTCTGAACAATACAAATCCTTATTTTGATGTTGTTTTGTAGTTTGTGACCTTGGGCAAGTTATTTCATCTACATCTCAAATTTCTCACCTGCAAAACATGGAGAGGTTCTTTCTCAGAGGGTTTTTGTAAGGATTGCATAATAATATACACAAATTGCTTGGCAAAAATGGCTGCCTGGTTGTAACTTTTATTATCACCCTAATGGAAAAGGACAGTAAAAGCAAAATAGAGGAAATAGATGATGGCAGCCCTTTTATTAATTATTACTAATTCAGTAATTTTTTTTAAAAAACTGCTTTCAGTTTCTTTAAAATAAACATAAACAGAATTATGACAATATGAATTTACTATTCCACTATGTGAGTTGGTGTTGCTGTTTGAAAACCTTGCAATTTATTTTTCAAGTTTTTAAACCTCATCCTGATCTCCCAATAAAATACTACCATAGCCACTGGCTTGCTAGCTAAGCCTTGGACTGGCTGTCCTGGGCTGCAGCAGCTGAGTTGGGTCCATGGTGGAATTCCCTGCATAGTTTTCTAAAATGCATATTACATATAAACTGCTTGAGTTTGCCGTATTGATGCATCCCTGAAGTCACCAAACAAATACATATTCGTATGCCTAAAGTCGTCAATAATACTGGACTTCAGAGGAAAACTAAGACATTTTGAAATGAAATGAATGTAAGAGGTCAGTTTATGAATGCACTATTTTGTTTGGTGGAAGGCCGAAGCTTGACTTCTAGCTGTAAACAAAGTCAGCAAGCGTTGGAGATGGCTCCAAATAAATGGAGGAGCTGGAAAGGCTCTAAGAACACTCTTCAAGGACATATACCTACCACCTCTATAGTCCTTCAAAACTCAGTACCTGAGCTAAGGAAGAAAATTTTAAATCGGCCTACTGAAACTGTCGATTACAGGAAGATTAAGAATGTAGTTATAGGAACTACCTCCAAATGCTCAAAGAAATCTGAAAAACAGGCTTCCGTGGCAGGAGAATACCCATTAAGTGCTATTAATGCTCCTGCTCTCCATAATGCAATCATGGCCACTAACTGTTTGATGGACTAATGAGTTTTCAATCCCATACTCCAATGATTCGTAGCACAGTCTTTGATCAGTAATGTAATATCACCTGGGAACTTTTGAGAGATACAAATTCTCAAGACCCACCTCAAATCCACTGAGTTAGAAAACTTTGTCCTAATGAACCCTCTAGGCGATTCTTATGCACCCTCAAATGTGAGGACCACTGATATAATGTAGAGTAACAGTGGATTATGGGGGGGATTGTGAGAATGACCAGGAAGACCTCCAGTCATGTTCCCAAGAATCCCAGCAGCAAAATGTGTGCAAGTCCCATTTATAGTGGAATTTTATGGGAAAGTTTAAAAGAACTGTAGTTCAAACTGAGACCCTAGAAGCTCACGTGTGACCTTTTAGGGAGTAATATGTTTGACTTCTTGCTTGAAGAAGTTACTAGTTAATTTGTTACTGATGCAAGTTAAGGCCTGTATTAGAAAGAATATAAATGCTGGAAGAATTCTTGCAGAGGCTCTGCCTTTCTAGAAAGAACAGAAAAGACAAGATTCTAGAGAGAAACAAAATCTGGGAAGAAAGCCAGACAGTCTAAGAAATTCAAAGATGGTGAAGTAGAATTAAAACTGGAGTCCAGAGTTATAGAACAATGTAATACAAAGAAAAACAACTCAGGACCATTTTTGTTTAATAGATGATATGACCTCTTCCCAAACAGGATAAATCCAGACTTCCTGATCCCACATCTTATAACAATAAAGAGGATTCATATACACAATCAACTATAAGGAATCCTTTTAATAATCTTGAGAGGAGGACATGGGATGCTAAGAGGCACGCAAGCCAGAGATGTGGTCGAAAACTGGGGATGCTGCCTTCCAATTCTGACCAGAGATATATGGAAAAACTGCCAGCACTCAGATCTCCTGACCATTCTCTGCTTCTTTTAGTTCAAGAAGCATAGAGAACTCAGGAAAAATAAACATGAACTATATCTCTACTGATGTTGAAACCCTTGATAGGAAAGAAACTAAGATGGGAGATTTTTTCTCTTCTTTTCAATTGGAGATCATAAATTTGGCAGATGGTATGAAGGGAAAATTAAGAACTTCTTAAAGACAGTATTTGATTTTCTGATTTGACTACTGTAAAAAAAAATTAAATGGTAAATGATGATCTCATGAAGATTAAATACAACATTTTCACCTAGGGCATTATAATTTGATCCAATGAATTCCAAACAAAGTCAGAGAGGGAAAGAGAAGTTCTAAATAAACTTTCAAATAAGCAGAAAAAAATGTGTAGTGAAAAATAGATGTGATTATAGAAAAAGGAAAAAAAAAACAATAGTGGTAATGACCAAGAGTCCTTAAAAAAAAAAAAAAACAGGAAAAAGGAAAAAATATTTAAAAAGCTTCATATGTCTTTATTTATAATGCATTTTAATAGAAACTAGTAACTCTAGCTACTTCACCATGTCCTGGTGGTGGAACACGTGGTTGCCAGAGAAATGGAAAGACACGAGTTCTGACAATTACGTTCATGATCTTACCCTAGAAAAAAGTGTTACATACCTCATTGCTGAATATCACTATAGCCGCCTTTGAAGCACTCCCCTTGGGAAGCTATCCACAGACACCAGCACCTAGTCCACCCTTCAAAGCAATTTTGGAACCCTTTTTCTGCAATGGCCATCAGAGCTGTTGTCGTATTACCTTTGATGTCCTGAATGTCATCAAAATGTCTTCTTTTCAATATTTCCTTTATCTTTGGGTAAAGAAAGAAGTCAGTGCTGATCAGGTGAGTAGGGAGGGTGTTCCAATACAATTATTTGTTTACTGGCTAAAATCTCCCTCACAGGCAGTGCAGTGTGAGCTGGTGCATTGTTGTGATGCAAGAGACACGAATTGTTGGGGAAAAATTAAGGTTGCCTTACTTTTTCATGCAGCCTTTTCAGCACTTCCAAATAACACCCTTGGTTAACTGTTTGTCCAGTTGGTACAAATTCATAATGAATAATCACTCTGATTTCAAAAATGGTTAACAACATCATTGCAACAAGTTGGTGAATTTAGTCGTCAAACCTCATATGCATATCTGCATGGTAGGATACAGAACTATGTACCAAGAAGATACTTATATAAAGATCCACAAAGCTGAGGTATGTAGGAGATTGAGAGTACGTGGATGAGGGTGAAAGGAAAAAGAAAGCAAATCATTACGGTCAGCTGATAAAATATTGCTAAAAATGGCATTTCACAGGAGACAGAATTGCACAGTTTTAAGTTTAGGAAATATTTTCATGAGAGTTAAGTTCAGTTTCCTCCCATCAAATTTAGACACAGGAAAACCAAGTCATGGAGAGGTTGCAGAGCTAATTATACATGAGACAGAAATAAAACACAGGTCCCATTTCTTTCATTGAAATATTTATGGAATGCCCTCCATGTGCCAGACACTCTTCTTGGCACTTGCAACACATTAATGAAGAAACAGACAAAAATCTCTGCATTCTAAGATCTTATATTCCTGTACAAGGGGAAAAGGGACAATAAATAACATAAAAATACATAGAAAAATCAAGCACTGTGTATAATACAGTAGCCACTGGTCACATGTGTGTTTAAATTTAAATTTAAATTAATTAAAAGTAAAATTCAGTTTCTTAGTTACACTAGCCATATTTTAATTGCTCTAAAGCCACATGTGGTTAATGGCTATCACATCGGACAGAACAGAATATGTTAAAGGTAATAAATGGAATAGAAAGACTATATCAATATAATAGTTATCTGTTGCTATATAACAAGTTACCTCAAAACTTAGCAGCTTAAAATGACAAACATATTAGCTCAGAAGTTCAGAAATCTGGGAGTGGCTTTCCTGGACGGTAATAGCTCAAGGTCCCTCATGAGGTTGCACTGAAGCTCATTCCCACGGCTGTTGAAAGGTTTCATTGCCTTACCGCCTGAGTCTCTTCATAGGGCTGCTTATATATATACACAGCAGCTGATGTCACCATAAGCAAATGATGAGAGAGAGAGAAAGAGAGAAAGAGAGAGATCAAGACAGAAACCATAGTCTTTTGACAGCCTAACCTCAGAAGTGATATCCCATCACTTCCGCCGCATTCTATTCACTAAGTCCAGCCTTACTCCAGGAAGAAGAATTAAGATCCCCCTCTTGAGGAAAGCAGTATTGAAGGTATTAAAGAACTTGTGGAAATCTCTGTAAAACCATCCCAATCAGCATAAGGGGGACTGAGAGTGCCAGATCGAGGGGTGAGGGGGGAGGAGGAAGATGGGTTTGGTATTAGGGCAGTCAGAGTAGACCTCATTGAGAGATGAGAGTTGAACAAAGACTTGAAGAACTGAGAAAGGAGAGGTGACATTCGGAGTCCTTCCAACTACTACCCATCATTCCCTGAGAGAGCCACAAGGATATGGGCTCAAAAGCCCATCTCTAGACTTAGGAAAAATTCATAAGTAATATAATAACTGAGCAAGCAGTTGTCCTCATATGCTGTTTTAAAATTTCTAATAACAAAATAAGGGACTACTGGGCATGGGAATATGGATTGCAGAAGGTTCAAAAATATGATGACTTCTGCCTGAGACTGAAAGTAAATAAAAATTAGTAGAGTGGAGGGCCGGCCGAGTGGCGCATTGGTTAAGCGCTGGTTTTGGGATGCCAGCGGCCCCGGTTCGGATCCCACATGAGGGCCAGTGACACTGCCCTCTACAGCTAACAACAGCTCCACCTGGAGCTGGGCTGTGCGAGCCCCGGTGATGGTGTGGGCTGCAGCCCCTGGTGCAGTGGGCTGCCATAGGCTACAGTGAGTGGCCTGCAGCCAGCGTGAGCGGCTGGCAGCCAAGAGTGAGCTGCCAATAGCCGCGATGAGCGAAATCCAGAGGCCAGCGACCGATCTGCCTCATCCGGGAAGAGCGCAATGACGATACCAACAGTGAAGCAACATCCTCCACAACTAAAAACTGAAGAACAAGAAGACGGCAACTTGTCTGTTCCCCTTCCCCGATTCCCCAACGCTGTTCCCCTCCGCCAATTCCCCAATAAAATCTTTAAAAAAAAAAAAAAAAAAATTAGTAGAGTGGAGAGTGTTCCTCAAGATATTTTTTTGAAGTTGGAAAGATTTCAATTTTAAACACTAAAAATAATTTTTGACCTAAAATGGAGGCATAACTTCCCTTTGTTCTGAGTAGAACCTTTTCGGTGGTTTCTTATGACTATGAATGCATTATGCATTATATATGTGAGGCAAGCACCTATGCATGTTTTTGGAAAGGCCCTCGGTGCTGTAACGAGACCTAAATAGCTTCTGCCTGAGATATTAGATGTTTCATTTAATTTTGTGAATTAGGTATGCTTACAGATCTATATCCCAGCTTTAGAGACACCTATATATTTTTTCTAAATATGGATTTAGATTACCCTCTACCAGAAAGTTATTTCAGGAGATAATATTTTCTTGACAAAACATTTGCTCAGAGGAGATAAACAAAGAAGCATATCAAGAGGAGTATGCCATTCTTATCTTCCCTTCCCCTTATTCTGGAAGAAATCTTGTGAAAAAGGAAAGGTCTTGATGAAGCTTAATCTGAGTTGGAAAGTCAAATAATCCAGACTCGGAAATGTCTTTGTATTAATATATTTTCTAAGATAGGAGGCCAGAGTATATCCCTGTGTGTAGGAGCAGGGTCTTCCAAGAAGGAAATAGATGTTCCCATTGTCAGTTGATCTTGAAATGGATCAATCTGGAAACACAGAATGCGGTAGGCCTTGGACTTGCCGAGGAAATGTTTCCTTCTTCTGCTGAGGACAGGGTTAAGTTCAGCCTGGTTCCCAAGCTGTGGAGATGCTTGGAGTCATCTCAGGAGCAGCAATGAGCTGACCTTTCCCACGTGAAGAAGACAGGGAGTTGGTTTTAGGGGTTCTGAAGCCCCAGGCTCTAAGAAACTTCTTACAGCAATCAAAGTTGTTCTCTAGAATTATTTCTGTATATACTACATTCATAATGTCTAAACTTTCAAGAGGAAGAAAAAATACCTTTTAAAAGATTAGCCTGTTCACAATTCATTTATTATAAATATTAACTGAGTGCCTACTTATATTATAGAGCAGGCATTGTTTGGGGTGCAAGAGGCACAGCAATTAATAAAACAGGCAAAGTTCTGCCTTTCCTAGTGGATAAGACAAAAAGTAATCAAATAAGCAAATTAATATATAATATGATGGGGCCAGCTGAGTGGCGTGTTGTTTAGGAGCTGGCTTGGGACGCCAGCTCTGAGCAGCGGGGCTCTGGTTCAGATTCCACATATGACGGCTAGTGACACTGCCCTCTACAGCTAAGGTGGTGAACAACAGCTCCACCTGGTTGCCTCTATAGCTAAGATGGCCCACGATGGTGTGGGCTGCAGCCCCTGCTGCAGTAGGCTGCCATAGGCTACAGTAAGTGGCTGGCAGCCAGTGTGAGATGCCAAGAGCCACTGTGAGCGACCGTCCAGAGGCCGGCGAGTGACTGCCTCAACCAGGAAGAGTGCAATGACGATACCAACATGGGCCAGTGAAACAACGTCCTCCACAACTAGACTGAAGAACAAAAGGACAGCAACTTGTCTGTTCCCCTTCCCTGATTCCCCGACGCTGTTCCCCTCCCCCAATTCCTATATATATATATATATATATATATATATATATATATATATATATATAAAACGATGGCTGATTGCAACAAGTGCCAGGAAGAAAAGTAATGTTAAGGTAGGGAAAGGGTAAAACAAATGGAGAGATACTATTTTAGATAGGGTGATGCTGTTGGTTAAGAAGAAACCTAAAGGAAGTGACTCAGCAAGCCATATGGCTGTCAGAGAGAAAAGTGTTCCGTGCAGATGGAGCAGCAATTGCAAAGGCCCTGAAGAAGCATATGTGTGGCATGTTCACAGACTATTAAGGAAGCCCAGGTGATTGGAGCACAGGCCAAAAGGAGCAGCATAGTAGAAAGACTGGAGAAGTGGCTGGGGATCAGATCACACAGGGTCTTGTAGGCCCAAGCCTGGACTTCAGTATTTATTCCACTGGGCAGGTTCAAGGAGGGCAGTAACAAGATGAGATGTGTGTTGTAAAAGAATACTAACACTCCTATATGGAGAACAGACTAAAAAGGGCAGGCATGAAAGGAGGGACACCAGTCATTCTATTCTGTAGATAGTCACATCTGCAAAGTCTATTTTGAATGTAGGTACATATTCACAGTTTCTGGAGATTAGCCTACCACAGAGTTCTGAGTTAACTACAAATTTAAGAAAAGAAAGTAATGTGGAAAAAGACCATATTTGTAGAAATTAATAATTCTGTTTTAGGCCCACAGACCTCTCGTATAACCACATACTCTTTCTTAGTGTACAGCTCTAATATCAGGTCAGTAAAAGCTTCTCTAATTAATTCACTCTTTTTGTTTATTACACTCCCCTCTCAGGAATTTGGCATTCGTTTCCAGATGGGCTTGTCAACACCCAGATTGATAGTCTTAGGCTACACACTCCTGCATACTGACACATACTGACTCTGCTATTCAGGGTTGCCAGTCTATGAGGTCGTATCACTGTCAGACGCATGACATGGGAGATTAAAGGGCTGTCCTTGTTCCAAATTTTTGGAAGTCTTAGCTCTGTAGATTAGCCATCAAGTCTAATGTGTTTGGTTAGTTTCTCTCTTCCATAGGGCTTCTTCCATTTTACCCAAAAGAATGTCTGCAATCCATATTCCTTAATATATACCCTAGCACACCTGAATTTGCAGTAGAGACATGTACTTACAGATGAGACCTTCACTCACTAGGATCAGTGGAAAGGAAGCTGTTGTGAGCCTGGCCTAGACAGGCAGAAAGAATTTTGACAGGCACACTGGGTCAGGTTAAGGGGAAAGCAATCTAACACCAAACATGGAGTCACAACAGTTTGAGGTATAGTTGGGGAATAGCAAGAAATTCACCTACATTAGAGCCTTATCCACATTTTCAATGCTCCTGAGATGAAATTAGACAATATCATGTGTGTGAATCTTAGCTAACAGTCTGACTTTTGTCACTGTGTCTTTTGTGTATTTATGAGTTCAATCTATGTAAAACACAAAGCTGCTAAAATTATTCATTATGCAGAAAGAAGTATAATAAGATTATTGTTGGAAAACTTACCTGCTGTGCTTATAATGTTCTTGTTGACCACCTCTGGGAAGTTCATTATGATAAATTGATTAAGTTTGGAGACTCCTTGGTGCATAAATGAGAAACACTGCTGAATACAGATATTCCCTACTTGCTTTCATAAGGAAGTTTTGTTTTGTTTTTTGTCTATGCACTGATAATCCATTCATTAAAGATGAGCCCATGACTTGTACAAAGAAAGCATATTTTTCTTACATACCCTTATATCATATTTGAAGGTAGTTTCTCCTCTCAGGTAACTTCTTTAAATTAAAAAAACAAAAACAAATCAAAAGATGTGTAATTAGGGCCAGCCGAGTGGCGAGGTGGTTAAGCTCTGGCTTGCAAAGCCAGCGGCCCCTGTTCCGGGTCCCACATATACCTGATAGATCATATTTCTCAAATGAGCCATTTAAAAGATGTTTTTAAAAGATGCCTGGTTTGTAACATTGGTCATCGGTAATCTGTGATCCTTGTCACAAATTTAAAAGTATCCCTATCTCTATCAGAAGAGGCAAAATGAGGCACATGGGCCTAACCATTGTGAAATTAATTAATCAAGGAGGCCATTAGACTGAGATGACTTTAATGCCATGGCAGCTTACAGAACAATAAACAAAAATCTAAGCCTGTAAATTTCTCAAGGCTGCAAAATCAAAACACTAAGGACAGCCAGTCACGAAGAGCCAACTAGGCTTTAAGCTATAGCCAATCAAATAATTGCCTTGCTTTGCTTCTGCACTTTTCTCTACGTAAGTCTTTCTCATGGCTCCTGTTGGAAGAACACTTCTAACGACTGCTGATTTGGCGCTGACCTATTTGAATTAACTTTTGCTCAAATTAACTCTTAAAAATTTTAATATGCTTCAGTTTATCTTTTAACAACACTCTGGCTCATACATTTGGTTTTGCCAATAAATGTCTAAACATATTTACATTTCACAAAAATGTAGGCTGTCTTCTATGGGATAATAGGAAGACTTGGCAAGATGGAGCTGGAATTTCTGTGTCCTCAATTGGATGAAACTGAGTGGCTCTCTAGTTTGCCCCTGGCTCTATGCTTTCCTCCACTGGCTTCTGCCTCACCCTCTTAACTCCTGTATGTTTCCTTCCAGGCCTTCATGCACAGTTGAGTTTGTTATTTGACTTCTTTGTATGGTACTTATTTTAGAATTTTATTGTTTTACATTTTTGCAATTTAAACCAATCAAAATAAGTGACAAATCCCTCATATTTTGCAAGGAAACAAGTATCAAGTTAATATAAATCCTTGGTAGACTCCTCAAAAACTTATAAGGACTATCCCTATCTACACAGTGCTTGGGTTAAAGCTTCCTCTCAGACTTCTTACACAGTGGTAAGGAAATGTAAGAGGCAAGGGCTCTGACAGTGCATGTTTATTGGCTGTTTGTACACAGTTGAAAAGAGAGAACACTATGTCATCTATCAATCAATTTTGTAAACCCACTGGCAAAAAAAAAAAAAATCCAATGAGAACTAATAGTTTTTTGCTTTAAATTAAAAGATAAAGAAAAAAACACAAATTAAGAGAAGCCCCTCCCAATCATCTCATTTTTTTCTTTTTAAAAAACTTTTTTTCATTATTCTAATGACATGACTTTGGTGGTGGGAGTTAAGTAAATCTTAATTTGACTCTTGGCATTATAATTTAAGTAAGTTTTACTGAACCCTCTTTAAATTCAGTTGTCATTGGTAAAGTGGGGTAGATAATGCCTAAGCCATAGCTTTTGCATTGCTATGGAGTTTCCAGGAAATGTATGTGAAAGTTGAACATAGTGGAAGTGAATAATCAGCCCCATGTTATTATAACTTGAGCTAAATATTTGCATCTAACCTCTAACTTCTGTAGACAGAAACAGTTGTGAAAGCTTGACTTAGACACATTGCAGTGTTAAATGATAACTTCTGATTATTAACCCCAACCTTATGTGAACCCAACCATCTGTTTCTCTGCACCTGTGCCCATGAAGTGAGAACAGCTCGGAAAAAAACACAAAACAAAACAAAACAAAAAACAGAATCATGTAACTGGGCAGGTTTCACAATATGCTTGGATTGCTAAATTTAAATAGATACTGAACACTGTCTTGTTACCACTCTATTGTAATCCTACCATTTGTTTTCTCTTCAACTTGTTCTGCAGAGATTAGTTCATTAACTTCCAACTTTTCAAATCCTCATGTTTGTTTCCTCCTTGTTTATAGCTGATATTCATGCTTTATGCTTTGTTGACAAAAGACAATTATTGTGCCAGAGCTACTCATATTCCCATCAATAAATCTACAGAGTACATGCACTTTCCACCCTCTCTTTTTGCTCAGTGTAAAAAGTGTCATTTCTTCCATCACAGGCTGAGTTTGCCATGTTGCTTCCTGGCTTTGTCCTATGTTCTCAGGGACACCGATCCTTAGATATTCTCCTTATATTCTCATCATCAACTCTTCCTCTCATCTACATATACCTTTATGCACACAAATACACATCATTCATCTTGAACAACTTTTCCCTTGGTCCTGCATTCCCTTTCAGTTACTGTCTCTATCCTCAGCAGTTCTTATTCCATCACAAATCACACTTCCTTAATGAATTGTCTCATGTTGTGTTCACACCTTACTGCCCAGCCATTCTTCAGCCCATTCCCATCTGGCCCTACCCCTCTTAACTGAAATAGCATTTACCAACCCAGCCAAAGCCCTCCATTTGGCCTAATTCAAAGTTAATTTTATGTCTGTTTCTCAAATTCACTATGTATATGAACCACCTGGGGATTATTTTTAAATGCAGATTCAGATTCAGTAGATCTGAAGTTTTATCCAAGATCCCGCCTTGCCAATCAAGTCCCAGGTGATCTTAATGCTCCTCATCTGTGGACCAATCCTTGAACAGCAAGTGCTTTCAGACCTTGGTTTTTTGGGGTTGGTTTTTTTTGTTTGTTTTTTTGGCTGAGCCATCCTGCCACCTGTTGGAAGCTCAAGGGCAGCTCAGCTTGGGCTGGGCATCGAACTGCCGTTGCTCAGAGCTCAGCTCACACTCTTGAGCGAGCTCTTAACCAACTGAGCCATTCGGCCGGCCCAGGGGGTTGTTTTTGTTTTTGTCTTTTGGGTTTTCTTCTTGTTGCCTCAGCCTCAAAAATTCTTCTTCCTTATGTTTTGTATATGAGATCCATCCTTTATGTTTCAGTTAAAATTTTACCTCAAAAAGCCCTTACTCGACTACCCATCTTGAGTGGATGCTTGTTTTTGTTTTTGTTTTTTTGGTAAATATATCACAAAATAGATAGATTTAAAAGTAAAATCACTTTATTCTTTTATTATATGTTTCCTGTTTTTCTTGGGTTTTTTTGTGTGGACTTCCTTACTAGGCTGTAGCCTCCAGGGAATGGGGACCATGCCATCATTGTTCACCACTCTAGAGTAAAGCTAAGCATACAGTAGGAGTTTAATAAATGTTGACTTAGTGAATATCTGTATAGGTAACCCTGCAAGATCATACTTTTCAGGTTCAAATTGGAGTTTGAAAACCTTAAAAAGTGCATTTGCTGATTTTGGTGGTTTTTTTCACCAAGCCCATTGCTATACTAAATTTCCTGCTCATATCTTCAAATATTCAACTGTTCTTTGGAGACTAACCAACTAACACATTCAGTAGCTTCTTCTTGCTTGAGAAGTGTTTGTACCACTCATGAGAATTGAATATATAATACCTTTAATAAGGTTTCTTTTTTTTTTTTTATTAGTTTCAGGTGTACAACACAGTGCAATAGTTATACATTTTACCCCTCAAAGTGACAACCCCCCCACCCCCAATACACCACCCCACACCCCCCCATATCATATATATCTATTACTCTTCCTCTGACTCTCTTCCACAGTATAATCCACATCCCGTGACTATCTATATATATTCAATTACAGTAGGTATACCACCTCCACTTTAGTAATACAGTGCAGTGATCAAACCTCTACTCCATCCATGAAATGGTCTCCCTAACAAGACCTATGATCATCTGACATTCCACAGAATATTTACAACATTATTAATTATATTCCCCAAACTGTTTTTCCTATCCCAGTAGCAATATTGTAGTTGCCTATTTTTGCTGTCTAATCCCTTCCCCTTCTCCCTCATCCCCATTCCTCTCCAAATTAGTAACCCTGATTTTTCCTCTATATCTATGAGACAGTTTCTGTTTACTTTGCTCATTCATACAGTTTTTCATATTCCACATATAAGTGAGATCATATGGTATTTGTCCTTCTCTGACTGACTTATTTCACTCAACATTATAGTCTCTAGGTCCATCCATATCATTGCAAATGGCACGATTTCATTCTTCTTTATAGCAGAGTAATACTCCATTGTATAAATATACCACAGTTTCTTAATCCAGTCATCTACTGACGGGCATTTTGGTTGTTTCCAAGTCTTAGCTATTGTAAATTGTGCTGCTATGAACATCGGGGTGCATAACTTTTTTGAATAAGTGTCTTGGTTTTTTCAGGATAAATACCTAGGAGTGGAATTGCTGGGTCAAACGGTAGCTCTATTTCCAGTTCTTTGAGATACCTCCATACTGACTTCCATAGTGGCTGCACCAATCTGCAGTCCCACCAACAGTGCAGCAGGGTCCCCTTTTCCCCACAGCCCCGCCAGCACTTGTTGTTTGTTGATTTGTTGATGATAGCCATTCTGACTGGAGTGAGGTGGTATCTCATGGTGGTTTTTATTTGCATTTCCCTAATGACCAGTGAGGTTGAACTTTTTTTCATATGCCTGTTGGCCATCTGTATGTCCTCTTTAGAGAAATGTCTCTTCATATCTTCTGCCCATTTTTTAATTGGGTTGTTTGTTTTTTTGGTGTTGAGTTTCATGAGTGTTTTATAAATTTTGGATGTTAACCCCTTATCAGATATATCGTTGGCAAATATATTCTCCCATTCAGTAGGCTTCCTTTTTGTTTTATTAATGGTTTCCTTTGTTGTGAAAAAACTTAAAAATATGGAACGCTTCACGAATTTGCGTGTCATCCTTGCGCAGGGGCCATGCTAATCTTCTCTGTATCGTTCCAATTTTAGTATATGTGCTGCCGAAGCGAGCACAAGGTTTTTTTTAAGTGTATTTATCATCTCCTTCCCTAAGTGAATAGTAATTTCCTGGAGTTCAAGGTCCTTATCATAATAAGGATAACATTTAACTAAATACCAATCATATGCCAGTGCTTTACATTAATAGTTTTTACTCTTCAGAACAATACTTCTTATAATTCTATTGTGCTAATTTTTTAAAGAAGGAAATTGTGGTCCAAGATATTACTTGCCCAAGACCACTGGCAAAAAGTGGGAGTGTGGGCCGGCCCAGTGGCATGGTGGTTAAGCCCTGGCT
Source organism: Aselliscus stoliczkanus (assembly GCA_033961575.1). Classification (NCBI taxonomy): domain Eukaryota; kingdom Metazoa; phylum Chordata; class Mammalia; order Chiroptera; family Hipposideridae; genus Aselliscus; species Aselliscus stoliczkanus. Next base: position 65,393,613 of record CM066734.1, on the reverse strand, counting down.
TGGGAAGCCAGCGGCCCCGGTTCGGGTCCCACATATGAGGGCCAGTAACACTGCCCTCAAAAAAAAAAAAAAAATGGGAGTGTGTAAGAACAAAACCAATGTTCCTTCCTTCCCCTGTGCTCATTTTTCTCATCACTCCATACCTTCTTTCTCCTACATGTTGAGCTCTAGCACCTAGCAAAGCTCTCTTACCTTATAAGGGTGCAATAACTGTTAGTAAAAACCCTGGCCCATATCCTCTCTTGAGCCTGAACCAGAAGGAAACTAAAATAACTAGACATTCTCATAGCCCATTTCCTTTTCTCAGAGGTATCTATGCTGAATAGTGTGTAACATCAAATGCCCATCACTGATGTTTTTATCTTGTCTTTCTGTAATCTTGCAATTTAGAAAGTGAAAGGAAACTCATAATATCTCTCTTTTGGAAAAACATATAGTGAAAGTGCTCACAAGTTTTCTCATTTTATGGCAGTGTTTGGAGCATATTTATTGTTTGGTAAGATAGTAAAATCTTAGAGGAATTTAGGAATAAATATAAAATAATCATTTTCTCCCTTAGAATTTTGTAACTTTTGCCTTTAAGAATAAAAGAAACACTATGAAGTAAAGGACATAATGAGAAAAAAATTATTTCTCCTCAGATGAGCAGGAATTCAATTTAGTCCCCAAAGTAGGGTATGGAGGTGGAAGCCGGGCTCACTGTGCTTTTAATCCCTTCTGAGTGTTGTAAGGCTTTATTTAGTGGGACAGCTAAACCCTGACACTTCTCAGCAAACTCTGAGATTAAGGACATGGTTGGGAAATATATTCCACCTAGCCATAAAAAAGAAACCTGTCTTAAAAGTCTACTATTAAGCATACCCTGGAAGAGTCATGGGAATTATTGGCTAAAATCATACTGGATTGAAAGACAAAAATAAAAAGGAAATTTGTGAAAATTTCAAAGTGATAAATCAGTACCCAGACAGGTCCCCAAGCTGGAGGCTGTCTTAACAACTGGAACTAAAGAGACATCAATTCCTGGTAAACAGGCCTTTCTTCCCAGGACAGCAATAGGCAGAACAGGGAGGGCTCTTGGAAGGGACCACAAACAGCTCCATGTTTCTTTCAGATGTCATATTGGCTTCACAGGAGCAAATTGCTCTGATATAAATAACTCCACGATTAATACTCTGAGGACTTCAATGTGTATCTCTATTTTGTTTTGTTTGTGTTGTGCTTAATTTTTCCTTTTCCTGAAACTACCTGCCAATTTCCTTTGTCTAAAATGACTCATAAAACAAAGCTGGGTTATATAACAGTGATCGTCAATACCTGGGCACATGTGGTGAAGTGTAATTTGCCCAAAAATAGACACATAACTTTATGGGGCAAGGAGATGGAATGGTTGTCTTGAGATTTATTCATTAAATAATAGCAGAAGACGCACAAAAAGATGAAAGGAAAACTGAATGTGTTCAATAACGATTCTAGATATCTGTATCCCATGTGACAGTTTCAAGAAGACCTCATGTAAATGACCTAAAGTCTCAATGGTAGTTTCTAGTTTCGGTTTTCTTCCCAAGCTTCTGGATAAATTTATTTTTTTTCATCTCCTTTTTCTTCTTCTGTCCAGTCTTTTTCCAGAATCAATGAGTATGGGAAGGGGGAGGAGGGAGCAGAGATGGACAGTTGGAAGTTTGTCACAAAGCCACTAGCAGCATACAGAAAAGTAATAAATTGAGCAATCTAGAAATGGGATAGTTTATCCTTTACCAAAATTTCACTTACGTTACTAAAAAGGAACAATATCAGGAATCAATGACGGGCAAGTTGATGATTGTTTTAATTGGAGATGCTCTCTCAATTTATTCAGGCCATTAAGGATCTCAAAGTTCTGTCACTGGGGGTTTTACTGAACATTATTGAAAGACTCCAGGATGGAGAAGAGGAGATAAAGAGAAAGGTGGAGGAGGTGAGAAAGAACTGTGGGCAACTGAGGAGGGAAGTGTTTGCTGATCTTGGTACATCTGGGGTCAGAGTGGCATCACAGCAATCTTGAATCTCTGCTCACCTCATCTCTTACCCTGATACCATAATGCAAGTGGATTCCCATGGCCTCCCCACATTCCTGCCGAATGCACCATCTAGAATGCCTCCCTGCTAGCTTTTTCCATCTGTTTCTGATGCTGTGTCTGATAAACATGTGATTAAGCCTAATTTTTGCTTAGAAACACAAAGCAGGAATCTGTAGCCTGCCAAGATGTTTGCCAGCCTCTTGAGAGACAAATCAAGAAATAATGTTTTCTATATGAAGAGTGTTCCATGAACTGACTCTTAGTTTTTTTTAAAGATTACACTAGTCAACTTAGTCATGAAAATGGCCAATGACAGCATTCCATTTCCAAGTGCACTTCCATGTGTGAAACTTACACAGAACTTCTATATCCTTTTAGATTAAAAGGATACATGAAAAACTTACCTCTAAATAAAATTTTAGGTCTATGGAAGGAGGGAAAATCACTCACTTTAGCTAACTCTAAATTCTAACCTAAGAACTGTGTTCCATGATCATCTATAGTTTGAACTAGAAATGGTTAATGCTGATTTATTACCGCATTTTGGAGATTTGACTCACTTTTGCTTTGATAAATATTGAGATCCACAGGACTTAAGGAATCAGTGCCTTCTGATTGTGCTCAAAGTACTATTGAGTAAAGGTTACAATAAACCTCCTTTTTAATATGTCAGTAGACTTATAGCCCTGGACTCCACCTACTTTTTTAGATGCTATTTCCTGTGATAGCTTAAGTTCCCATTTTTTACCACTTATTATTGAAGTTCCAACAATTTAGAATAACTGCCTAAATTTTTAAGGTGTTTAATTTATATATTTTAAGTTTTTTAACACCGTTCTTTGAATATCATGACTAAAGAGCGTTAAGGCTTGATGGAGATCAACAGGGAAGTGTAACATTTCATACCTCATCTTTGTCATCATTCTGAGATCATATTTTCATTCATGTGTAAAGCATCAAAGAGTCTAGAAAACATTAACTTAGAAAATACTAAAAACATTTCTTCCTTCCTGAAAGAAACACATGATACCCACGCAGTTTGGTTTTATAATGTCTCAGATGACTAAGTAATTGCTTACAAATGATTTCCAGAAATTTCAAAGAAAGCTCCTGCAGGGTAAACTCAACTTCTCTTACAGGCTGACTGGATGTGAGATTTCATCCTTGAAGAGCCTGGGCCAGGAATACTCCGCGCGTCGGAGAAGTTACAGGAAGTGCTGGTATGCCGCTAGCAGGGCTCAGCCCTGGGCAGAGCTCTGCACCTGGGAGGTCACATCACTGATGGAGAGGCAGAAGCAACACAGTGTTTCAGAGGACTGACCAAACGTCTTTTAAGAAGGAGTACGGCATCACTGAAATGAGCACGCAGCGAGTGGTCTTTCCTATCTCATGCTTCCTTGTGCTTTTAGGTATCATAGAATAAATAACCGCACAGCCCAGCGATAAAGAAGCAGAATAGTTGATAGTGGGACTTCCCGTTCAGCTAGCTGATTCCCTCCTCCCTCAGTCCCCGCCCCACCTGCTCCAAAGCACAGAATAGAAAGCAAATAATACAGAGCAGCCAGCATCATTAAGTATAATGGAGACCTTGCTTTATCTTTTAGAGTTTTAAATAAAATTAGATTGAGTTCCTTTCCCTGTATCCTGGCCTGTCAAAGATTTTGGTGAGCTTGGCAGGGAGCTTACATATTTATAATCATCTCTAGCTAAAAATTCCAGTATTAATGGAAATCTTGAATCACTTCAAATCTCATCCTCTTGAAGCCATTCATTTCTCTCTGCTCTGTACCAGACTAAAGAGGGAAATCACCTAGTTTCCTTGATTTGTCCTCCAAAACATGCATACCTGTATTTGTGTGATTAGCAGACTTCAGGGGAAGCTTGGAACAACAAAGTGGTATGTATTGTACAGTGAGGTGACACATTTAAAATTTATTCATTCCACAAATACATAGTGGGTACCTACTCTATGCCAGCCACTGTTCTGTGGCCTGAGAATGTAGCATTAAATAAAATCAAAATCTCTGCTCTTGTGGAACTTAAATCCTTGTGGAAAGAGATAGATTATAAAGGAATTCATGCATGTATAATATACCAACTGTATATTTAAAAATTAAAGAAAAAAGCATGGGGAGGAGGATGAGGGTGAGAAGGTGTATGAGGTTATTTCAATCAGGAGTCAAAGTAGACCTCTGTGGTCGTATTTGAGCTGAGTCGTAAGGAAGTAGAGCAGAAGGGCCAGTTCAAAGAAGCAGAAACCTGTTTAACTTGTCCAAGGAACCAGAAAGAGGCCAGTGGGGCTAGAGGAGAAGGACGAGGAGGAAGAAGACAGCAGATAGCGGGAGCAACTCATGGTAGGTTCAAGTTTTGGATCAGATCAGATCAACAAAGAAAGGCAGAGCCTTCTGAGAATACATTAGAATATAGGAATCTGACATTTTCTCATAGTAGAATTGTTGGTAACTTGAATATCTCCTGACTGGCAGCCTGTTTTCTCTCTTCAGCATTTGGCATGTCCCTCTTGTCTTCCGGGAGTTTCTCCATGGTGGAGCCCATTCAGGCTTTGGAGCAGGCCCCTCCAGTGCAGAAGATGGACTGGTTTCATTTGGCCCAAAATCCTTAGGCTCCAATGATCAAATTGGCATTGGTTTTAAGAAAACTGCAAATGCTTTGGAGCTCTTGGCTCAAAGGCAAAACAAAAAGGCACCCTTTAGCATTGCTACAACCACCTAATTCAGCATGGCAGCATCTTTTGCAAGCAATGTTTTTTTGCCAGAGATGGTGGTTCATATGTGCTCTAGAGATAATAGATCTGTGCATCAGTGCCACAGTGATCCTGGGGTGAAGCAATCAAAAATGAGTGGCTTTTTCTGAACAAAGTTTGGTGCCAACCTTTCCGTCAGAGACAGAGTGGCAAATAGTAATAACCTCATAAGTACTTTTTCAATATGAATGGTAACTAACTATGAATTATTTTCACTTTGTACTTTCGACTTTTTAAAGCTGTTCTTTTGGATTCTAAAACAACTGTTATGGAAGCTTTTTTAAACTTGGAAAAGCATTTATTCAATACACTACCAGTCCCCTATGTGAAAACACTGTTCTATAATACAAGATTTAAAGTCACATGAGATTTTTGTTTTCTGTTTGTTTTTTCTGAAAAAAAACAAAAACATATTGTGGTCTAGTGGGTTTCAAAAAGCTGCTGGCTGGAAGACAGAGTGATCCTCGTCAAAGGTTAACAGGGACACAGAAACCAGGTGGACCTGCAGGGTGAACAAACCAACAGGGAAGTTCCAAAGCTCAGGTAGTAAGAGGAGATACAGATGATGCTGATGGTTGTAGCTATGGTTAAGAAAAGGAGAGAAGGTATGTTGGAGAAGATCATAGACTGAAATCCTACTGGGAGATCTGGCTACAGGATATAAATATAATCAAAAAGTCTAAAGATAGCAGGTAGGATTCCTCTTAAAAAGACTGGAAGGACAAGCACAAATTTTAGTTCTAGAGGAATCTGAGCTAATAAACAGAGGATCAAGGTATGAATTCTGGCACTGTAAGAAGATAAGTAAGTTACTTCAAATGAGGTAGGGAAACTTTATATGCCTGGCATTGTGTTAAGTGTTATGGAAAGAACTATGAAAAATATCTAATTTTTTGGGTTGTGTGTTTCTGTTTGTTATTTTAGCTCTCAGCTTGATTTGGAAGATAGATTTTTTTTTTGGAAAATATTTATTATATTAAATGAAAATGTTATGGTAAAAAGAGGTCCCAAGGGGTATTACGGGAATATTGATAAAAACAACAACAACAACAACAACATTGTCATTGTTAGGGAAATTTAGAAAAGCTTTCTGGCAAATATTGAAGTTTTATATCTAAAAATCACATAACAAATTATCAGGAAAATATCTATCATATGACCACTCTCTGTTAAAATAAACAACTATAAATAGAATTGTTAAGGGCTTTTAGGTATGATTTTGGGAAAAATAATTTCTTTATAGTAAAAAGAGCACAAGCTACAGCATCAAATAAACACTGAGCAAGTTTCAACTTCCCTGAGACTCAGAGATTTGTGTATTTGTAAATCACATGTATAGAGTCCCACTGCATTCAGTAAACACCATTGCCTAACTTCCAAATCTTTAGGAAATGGGAGTATTGAATTTTTATCCTGTTGAGGACATATTTATATGTGTAGATATATATATATATAGGGGGAAAAATGATCTCAGATTTGAAACAGTACTTTCTGGAGATCTTGGTAATATTACTTCTATTTAATTATAATAGCTGCCATTCCAGAAATGGCAATGAAGGCTCTTAATTCATTACTTAAAATTTTTTTTTAAGTAAAGATTTTGGACTTTGCAGAAGAAAAGCACTTAAAAAATCAATATGTGTGTTAGCTTTGTTACTGTAGTACCTAAAAATTAATGTCTAGTCCAAAATTTTATAGGAAGGCCAAATGCAAAAATCTAGTCAATTGGTTCCATAAACTTATACTGCTTAGTACAAATAATTTGTGTTTTATGTAACATTGTTGAAAGAAATATTGGAAACTCTTGTCCTTGAAAACATTTTATAGATTAAATGGCTCCAGTGGAAGAAATAAAGGTTCTACCCTGGTGAACCATGGAATTAGTTACATGAACCAACTCCTTATGAATAGCATGTTTTTCAGAAATAAAACAAAGCCAAAACACAGAGAACATACTAAGCTATCCATAATGAAGGGACATTTCTTTGTTTTTAATTAATTAATTAATTTTATTTTAAATTATATTTGACATTTAATAGTATTTTATATTAGTTTGAGGTGTACAGTGTAGTCATAAGACATTTATATAATTTATAAGTGATACCCCTAATTAGTCTCATACCCACCTGTCACTATACACAGTTATTACAATATTATTGACTGTATTCCCTATGCTGTACTTTATATCCCTGTGACCATTTTGTAACTACCAATTTGTACATCTTAATCCCTTCACTTTTTCACCCATCCTGCTTCCCTCTGGCAACTATCAGTGTGTTCTCTGTATCTATGAGTCCGTTTCTGTTTTGGTTCTTTTTTTATATAATTTGTTCTTTAGATTCTGCATTTAAGTAAGATGATATGGTATTTGTCTTTCTCTGTCTGACTTATTTCACTTAGCATAATCGTGTAGGTCCATCCATGTTTTTGCAAATGGTAAGATTTCATTTTTTATGGCCGAGTAATATTCCATTGTATACATATACCACATCTTCTTTATCCAATTGTCTACTGATGAGCATTTAGGTTGCTTCTATATCTTGGCTACTGTAAATAACAGTGCAGTGAACATAGGGGTGCATATATCTTTTTGAATTAATGTTTTGGATTTCTTCAGATAAATACCCAGAAGTAGAATTACTGGATCATAAGGTAGTTCTATTTTTAATTTTTTGAGGAAACTCCAATCTGTTTTCCATAGATGCTGCACCATTTTGCAATCCTACCAAAAAAGGTTCCCTTTTTCCCACATCTTCGCCAACATTTGTTGTTTTTTGATTTATTGGCAATAAATAGTCATTATGACAGGTGTGAGGTGATATCTCATTGTTGTTTTAAATTGCATTTCTCTGATGATTAGTGATGTTGAGTATCTTTTCATATGTGAAGAGAAATTTCTTATAGTGGATGGAAAAGAAAGCTATTAAGAAAGACATTTTAATTATTCCAAAGATATTCTTGAGCCTGTAATATGTGTCAGGCTATTTGCTGAGTGGCAAACACAAAGACACAACAGTGAGGATGGCAGATTCTATTATATATTCCCAAAATGGCTGCAACAATAGCTCTCATTCTACACACTCTTCTTAAAATATGACTTGGCCATTCTTCCCATATGGGGCGGGGGGGGTCTATATTTCCTCCCTTTGAATTTCGGCAAGCTTGTGACTATAGTGAAAGTGAGGCTATATAATGTAGGCAATTAGGTCATGAAAGGTAGTATAGTTTCTGCCTCAGTCTCTTGGGAAGCTTGCTCATAGAATCAACAACATTATGGAGGGAATTTTATAGTCAGCACCAATTGGCCAGTCATGTGCATGAGTCTTCTTAAAGTATATCTTTGAGTGTAACTCCAGCCGGGTCATCCCAGCAGACACCACATGGAATAGAAATAAACTTTCCCCACAGAGACTGCCTATATTGTATACTCATAATTGTGAGCAAAATAAGTGATCGCTGCTGTACAAGGTTCTGTGTTTTGGGGTCATTTGTTACACAGCAATAGCTAACTGAAACACAAAGAAATCAGTCAAATTGGCTTCCCTCTGAAGCTTCTAGTGAATGATAAACACAATTAAACAAGCTATTATGATGTAATGTGGAAATTGTTCAAATTATGACAATACATTATCGTATGGGTATATCTGCAGGACAGGTTGTAGTTTTTAACAATTGCTTCTCTGAAGGAGTCACACCTAAGATGGCACATGCAGGATGAGTGGAAAATGGAAGTTGTATGTCTTAGAGATGAAAGTATGCCATGATAATAGTCTGGGTGGAGAGGGGAACATGGGACAAAAAAAATATAGGGAGGAGAAATATGCAAAAGATAAATGAAATCAGGTTAAGAAGCTTAGACATTATCTTTAAATGTGATCTGAAGTAATCTTTTAATTAGCTATGGTTATGGTTATGTTTGCATTATAGAAAGATTAACCAAATAGGGGGTAATAATAGAGATTTGCAGAATATTTAGGTAGTAACAGTGATTCAATCCTTCTCCATCTGCAGAGTTTCTCATCTTGGTTAATGGAAGCTCCATTCTTTTCAATGCTCAGACCAAAAGCTTTGGAGGCACCCTTGACTCCTTTTATATCCTCCACCCAATCTATGCAAAGTCTGTTTCATCGACCTTTAAAATAGATCTAAAATCTGACCATCTTTTACCATCTGCATTGCTGCCATCCTGATGAAAACCATCATCTCTGGTTTATTTTATTGCAAAAGTTTTCTGAAAGATGTCTCCGTTATTACATTTGCCCCACATACCAATAGGTTTATTGTTAACACAGCTGTCAGTCAACTTTCAAAGCCAAAAGCAGATCCACTCACTCTTCTGCTTAAAATCCTGTAATGGCTTCCCATTTTACTAAGGATAAAAGCCAGAGTCCATACAATAACCTAAGAGTCTGAACATAATCATGCTCCCTGTTTTCTCTCTGATTTTCTCGTCAACTCTCCTTCCTTTCTGTTCAAGCCACACCTGAGGCATTCCAGGCTTGGGTTTTTGTTTTGGCTGTTGTTTCAGCCCAAAAGGCCATTCCACAGACATCTGCATGTCTAATTACTTAATCTCCAAGTCTTTGACCAAATCTCACCTATTTAAAATAGCAATTAGCAGCCACTCTTTATCATTCCTTAAACTCCCTTATCCAACTCTACTATTTTTTTTTCAAAGCCTAAATCACCCTATAATGTTTATTTATTTGTTTAGTCTATTACCCATTTTCTATCTTCATTTCTGTTTGCCCCCACTCTTGATAGAATGTAAGTAGGGATAAGGAGGGAAGGAATTACTTGTTCAATGATGTAAAAAAATTACCTGTAGAAGTATCTGGCACATAGTAGGCATTCAAATGTTTGTTGAATAAATGAACAGAGGATCAGTGACAGAAATGGAGGAGCTCTCCCCATTTTTTGCACCACAAGTAATCATCCTTTATAATTCAACACAGCTTTTGATATGCCCTTTTCTCTGCTGAAATTCTACCACTGTGTTGTTTGCATTCTTTTTTTCTTCTCTCCACTGTGACTGTCACTGGAATTTAATCAACTATCAAAGTCATATTGGTTTCTTGGCCACATCAAATACCAGATAGAGCATTTCAAATGTTAATACTCATGCCATCCTACTGGGGGAAATAGGAGTGGCTAACCTAGGCATCAAAAATTTAAATGGCTTATTCAAGGTCACTTTTTCAATCAACATGGAGAATACCCAGTAGCTTAAAGGGCAAGATTTGATATATTTCAAGAAATTGTTAGGATAATGAAGAGTGCACTGAATGATATTAAGTAGAAACAAGTGTTGGGTGGGACAAATGTACACTTGTATATATAAACAACCCTTTCCCTGTTATACCACAGCTGTATTTGGATCCACCTATTCCATATCTAAATTCCACTACTCTCTTCTGATACCAGCAATCAGGAACAACTCCCTCAGATTCCCTTCACAATCACAGAGTGGTTCATAGTCATCTCATATCTTACATAATAATCCCTCTTTCATTTGTGTTGAGTTTATATCACATGTTCTCGCCCTGAGAATGTAGGAAGAAACAAAATGCATATGATTAGTTTGCTCACGAAGTTACAGTCCCAGGTTGTCCAATAATTAATGGAAGCAGCAGTGACTTAAGAGTCCAGGTACTACATCTGCTAGTTACCTCTGCTATGCTTCATAGATACTAAGACTTTGTTCTACCTTCTCTTAGGGAAGCAAAAATAATTAGAGAAGACACAGATACTTTGATGTTTTTAATCCCAGAAGATTATATTGATGTTATTATTTCTAGAATATTCTGCATATTTTTCTCGAGCATTTGTCTGGACACCTGTTCTAAGTGTTCAAATCAGTGACAAACAAGATGCCCCCATGGATAGTCCAATCTAATGAAGTAGACAATATTCTATCTTAAGCCAGGATCAATGAAAGTAACTTCCACAAAAATTTGATAAGCCCCAGTAATTAAATATTTTCTCAACCTTTCCACCATTTTGTACTGTCAAGACATTCTACCAAAGATGGGGATCAGGAGCTGGAAAAATCAAGGTTACATCTTTATTGAGGCCCCTCTGCTTTCCTACTATCCATGGTTTATTATCCACCTAAGTCCTGGTTCAGAATTTTCAATACCTAATATGTTAAATCTGATATGTGTTTTTAATGCTTAGCCTGTATAAGTAAAAATCTTAGGATATAGATAGTATACACCAGAGATAGAAAAGTTTATGTCTGTATCACAGGAGTCACAGAAATAAAATAATGTGGGAAGGCATTCTAAGGCAAATAGCAGGGCGACAAACTAAAGAAAAGGACTCATTTTAAAAACACAAGGTCATTCAAGGTTAAAACACACTGGTCATATTCTGCTTCAAACTGGAACAGTGTTTCATAATTTGAATAATATATGTACACCTTTTAAAACATAATAAAAAGCTTCTTCTCCCCTTTCTTACTCCCATGGGTAGCTTCAGTAATTATGTTTCTCAAAAATATTAAAGTCATGATGTATCCCTTATGCTCATATGTATTATATAACTACAAAAATGAAAATTAAAATTATAAGCTAAAGACAAACAAACACATTAAACCAATAAAATTAAACCAATGTCAGAGTACTTTTGCTTCTGGTCAAAATAAAGTAGCAGGGAATGCATTTAGCCTTGTGTCTGGAACATGTCTCAAGTAATCAAATATCAGACAATGAAAAAGAGCAATATTTGAGCAATGGAAAACAAACACAATGAACTTTGAAATTGTCCAATCCTGACAGCTAGAGAAAGTTTCCAGGCTGCAATATAGAGAGGGAGAAGCCAGGCAGAGCCTGGCCATCTTCCTGAGTTGAAGAGACAAGAGTTGGGAGTCTGGGTAGACTAAACTGGGCAGGAGTTGGCACAAAAGTATACCAGAGAGCAAAGAGCTGGAGAGAAACAACTGTTGAAATCTAGAGACACTCTACTTCAAGGTTTCAGGTGAATTCTGATCAGCACAAGCATGAGATGAAATTATCCATGGCTAGGGAAAATAACCACAAAGGATGAGAGGAAATAATCTCTGGACAAACATAGAAATAGAAATAGTGCCTGTTTCTATCAACCAGAGTGGAATATGACATAACTCACAGGGTATTAGATAGCATACTCTAATAGATAGAGAGCTGAAGTCTATGACAGCACTTGCTGTGGTATAACACACAAAAATGTTTAAAAGCAAGATGCAAAAGGACATACAGTTTCTAAATTACTATATCTCAGAACAAACTCCAAAAGATTTCTAGGAATACAAATACAGAGGGTGCCAAAAAAATGTATACACATTTTAAGGAAGGAAAAAACTGGATTAATTATAATATTCAATATATACCAGTAACAAATGATGAATACAAGTCATGTCTGACTTCTGCAATTATAAGAGTTGCTGCTCAAAGTGGTTACCATCAGGATCCAGACACTTTTTTTTTTTTTTTTTTTTAAAGATTTTATTGGGGAATTGGTGGAGGGGAACAGCGTTGGGGAATTGGGGAAGGGGAACAGACAAGCTGCTGTCTTCTTGTTCTTCAGTTTAGTTGCGGAGGATGTTGCTTCACTGTTGGTATCGTCATTGCGCTCTTCCCGGATGAGGCAGATCGGTCGCTGGCCTCTGGATGTCGCTCATCGCGGCTACTGGCAGCTCACGCTTGGCTGCCAGCCGCTCTCGCTGGCTGCGGGCCACTTACTGTAGCCTATGGCAGCCCACTGCAGCAGGGGCTGCAGCCCACACCATCACCGGGGCTTGCACAGCCCAGCTCCAGGTGGAGTTGTTAGCTGTAGAGGGCAGTGTCACTGGCCCTCATGTGGGATCCGAACCGGGGCCGCTGGCATCCCAAAACCAGCGCTTAACCAATGCGCCACTCGGCCGGCCCAGGATCCAGACACTTCTGATTATGGTGAACTGTTGCCTGAGCATAGATAACATCTCTTAAAATGTGTATACATTTTTTTTGGCACTCCTGGTATATCCATCATTCCACAGGTAAAATTTACAGTGTCTGGCATCCAATAAAAAATTATCAGAAGGAAAATAAGATCAAAAAGGAAGAAAATTATTTTCTTTTAAACCCAGAAATCACACAAATGATAGAATTAGTAGTTGAAGATATTAAAACAGATATATAATTGTATTCCATATGTTTAAGAAGCAAAAGAAAGGCTGAACTTGTTTAGAAGAATTATCAAAGAAATTTTTAAAAAACTCAAATTGAACTTTTAGAGATAAAAACTTCAATACTTGAAACTAAAAATATACTTGATGTGATAAAAGGAAGATTAAAAACTGAAGAAGAAACATTAGTGAATTTGAAGACAGCAGTGGAAACCATCCACAATGAAGCAGAATAAAAAGATGTTTAAAAAAATAATAAAAATCAGTTATCTGTGGGATAACATCAAGCAGCCTGATATATGAAAAAATATAATTGCCAAAGGGAGAAAACATGTTTTTTTTTTTCTTTTTTTTTAAAGATTTTATTGGGGAATTGGCGGAGGGGAACAGACAAGTTGCTGTCTTTTTGTTCTTCAGTTTAGTTGTGGAGGATGTTGCTTCACTGTTGGTATCATCATTGCGCTCTTCCCGGATAAGGCAGATCGGTCGCTGGCCTTTGGATGTCGCTCACCGCGGCTATTGGCAGCTCACGCTTGGCTGCCAGCCGCTCACGCTGGCTGTGGGCCACTCACTGTAGCCTATGGCAGCCCACTGCAGCAGGGGCTGCAGCCCACACCATCACCGGGGCTCGCACAGCCCAGCTCCAGGTGGAGCTGTTGTTAGCGGTAGAGGGCAGTGTCTCTGGCCCTCATGTGGGATCCAAATCGGGGCTGCTGGCATCCCAAAACCAGCGCTTAACCAATGCGCCACTTGGCCGGCCCAGAAAACATGTTTTTGAAGGAAAAAAATGACCAAACATTTTTCAAATTTGATAAAAATTATAAATTCGCAGATCCAAGAAGCTCAATGAACTCCAAGCAAGAAAAATATAAAATTATGACAAGGCATATTATAATAAAATTTCTTAAAAATAAAAATAAAGAGAAAAAAAAATCTTGAAAGCAGCCAGAGAAAAATGACACACAAAAAAAGAAAAATAATAAGGACAATAGATTTCTTGATGCGGACAATGAAGCTTAAAAGCCATGGTGTGTACCCTTTGGGAGAGCAGCAGGAACTCCGCTGGAGCATAAGAGGCAAAGGCCTTAGCTTAAAACAGTGTTGGAACTGTGGCTTTGTTTACTTTTATGTTTTTTATTTGTTTTTTCCTTTTTCTACTCTTGAACAGAAAGCAAAAAAAAACCAATAACTCACCCACTCCCACAAACTTTGGCCCCCCGTCAAGACAGAGTCTTAAACTGACTCCTGAATGGGAGTAATAGGGGCAGACTAGGAAGATATTCCTACCTGCAGGGGATTGAGAATTTCCACCCCAGTAAAGGCTGCAGAGTGAGACTACCCACCCCGCCCCCACCTTTAGGCAAGGCTTGGGAGGCAGGGCAGGTTCACCTGCTGAGGCACTAATTAACAGATTCTTAGCAGCTGGCTTTGGGTAGTGAGGAATTCTTTAATTCTCCACAGCTGTCAACCAAAAGGGTGCCCAGAGACACTCATTGAGCCTTTGGGGGTGCAGCCTGCCTTGAGACAGGCAAAAGCAAAAAGGCAGTGACTTTGTAAAAACCAACAATCACACGTCACAACCACACTCAAGTACAGCAAACCTGCAGTGCCAGGATCACGCTAGGCATCAGGTGGCCTACTGTTCCCACAAGACGCACAGGAATTTTTGTACAGCAGACAAACTGAAGAGAGCTTGGTGGACTTTAGCCTAGACCGGCACGAGTATTTTTGGTTTGTTTGGTTTTATTCTGTTTTGTTTTCCCTTTATTGGCTGCTTATCTAGGTTGTTTTTGGTTTTTATTTCTATTTCATTCTAATCATATTGTAGTTTTTAATATAGGCATATATATAGGTGTATATAGGTGAATATATGTCCATATATATGGGTGTGTAGACAAATATATATTTTTTTTTTCCTTTTTTCTTTTTCTTTTTCTTTCTTTTCCTTTTCTTTTTTCCCCACCCTCACTTTCTCTCTTATTTTATTCATTCTTCTCACTACTATACTTTTCCTCTTTTCCTTTTTTCTGCAAATTTTATTTTTTTAATTTTTCTTACTTTTTTAATTATTATTTTAGTTTATTTTTATTTTTTAGGTATAGCTAATTGGTTTCTCATGTTTATTCTATTTTTTATTTTAGGATATTGTATTTTATTTTGTTTCCTCGTCTGTTATTATTGAGTGTGTGGTTTTTGTTTTCTTTCTGTTTGTTTTCTTCATTAGTATGATTGATATTTCTGTACAAGTTGACTGTAGTTTGATGGTTGTTTTTTTTTACTTGTGCGAGCATTTGGTTTCCTTTGGTGGCTGCAGAGGTTGTTCCTGTTGATCTGTTATGCTCTAAAATCACTCTGCAGCAGTGGGTCCAAACAAACAGACACAAGAATCATCATACCCAGAGGCCAACTTTAGATAACACCAGAGCATTTCTGGGTTTGACATACAAGAGTCACACCCAAAAGGAAGTTGCTACAGGTACTAGGACCCATAGGATCCAAGTTTCATCAGAGGGGTCAATCCTCTCACAGCAGCTCATAAACTGCAGATGCTGCTGATTCTCACAGCTAATCAATCTGGGAGTCAATCCCACCTACTGACAATCCAAAAGTAATCAAAACTAAAACTTCAACAAGTGAGGACGCACGGCACAAGGAACACCTCAGATACAAGCACAGGAGAATAGGGAGACTGAGTAATTCAAATATAAAGGACACACACCATATAAGTTTACCCAGAAAAGACTGAGAAATCTGGGGGATCTATCTGTTATATTGAAGCAAACACAAAGAGTAAGCCAGAATGGGGAGACAAAGAAACATAACACAAATAAAAGAACAGAAGAAACTTCCTGAATCAGTGGAAATAGAGGAAATAGAGGTAACCAACCTATGGGAGACAGAGTTTAGAACACTGATTATTAGAATGTTCAAGGAAATTAATGAAAATATAAAGAAGGATAGAGAAATCATGAAAAGCAACCAGCTAGAACTTAAGAACACAATTACTGAATTAAATAACAAACTTGATGGAATCACTAGGAGATTGGATGAAGACAAAATCGAATCAGTGAGTTAGAAGACAAAATAGCAGAAATCACCCATGCGGAACAACAAAAAGAAAAAAGAATGAAAAACATGGAAAATAGTTTAAGAGAGCTGGGGGACAACATCAAAGGCAATAACCAATGGGTCATTGGAGTACCAGAAGGAGAAGAGAGGGAGCAAGGGCTTGAGAATATATTTGAAGTAATAATATCTGAAAACTTCCCTAACCTGGCAAAGGACATTGAAATACAAGCCCAGGAAGTGCAGAGAGTTCCAACCAGGATGATTCCAAACAGGCCCACTCCAAGACACATTATAGTGAAAATGGCAAAGGTTAAGGACAAAGACAGAATCCTTAAAGCAGCAAGGGAAAGGCAGCAAGTTACTTACAAGGGTACCCCCATAAGATTATCAGCTGACTTTTCTACAGAAACTTTGCAGGCCAGAAGGGAGTGGCAGGAGGTTTTCAAAGTGATGAAAAATAAAGGCCTACAACCAAGATTGCTGTATCCAGCAAGGTTATCATTTAAAATGGAAGGCGAGATAAGGAGCTTTGCTGAAAAAAATAAGTTAAGGGAATTCATTACCACCAAGCCAGCTTTGCAGGAAATGCTAAAAGGGCTTCTTTAAGTAGAAGAGAAAAACAACCTATGAAAGACTAAGAACACAAATAACAAAATGGCAATAAATACACACCTATCAATAATCACATTAAATGTAAATGGATTAAATGCTCCAATAAAAAGACATAGGGTGGCTGAATGGATAAGAAAGCAAGACCCCAGCATATGCTGTATACAAGAGACTCACCTCAGATCCAAAGACTCATACAGGCTGAAAGTAAAGGGATGGAGTAAAATATTTCATGCAAGTGGTACTGAGAAAAAAGCTGGAGTAGCGATACTTATATCAGATAAAATGGACTTTAAATCGAAGAATACAACAAAGGACAAAGAAGGACACTTCAAAGTAATGAAGGGATCGATCCAACAAGAGGACATAACTCTAGTAAACATCTATGTACCTAACATAGGAGCCCCGAAATATATAAAACAGATATTGTCAGACAGAAAGACAGAGATCAACAGTAACACTATCATAGTAGGGGACTTCAACACCCCACTGTCACTAATGGACAGATCCTCCAGACAGAAAATCAATGTGGAAACAGCGACCTTAAATGACACATTAGACCAGCTGGGTTTAACAGACATTTTCAGAGCATTTCATCCCAAAGCTACAGAATATACGTTCTTTTCAAGTGCACATGGAACATTTTCTAAGATAGACCACATGTTAGGCCACAAAACAAGTCTCAATAAATTTAAGAAGATTGAAATCATTTCAAGTGTATTCTCTGACCACAATGCTATGAAACTAGAAATCAATTACAAGAAGAAATCCGGGAAGCTGACACATAAATGGAGGCTAAACAATATGCTATTAAATAGTGAGTGGGTCACAAATGAGATCAAGGAGGAAATCAAAAGATACCTCGAGACAAACGAAAATGAAAACACCACGACCCAAAATCTCTGGGATGCTGCGGAAGCAGTCCTAAGAGGGAAGTTTATAGCAGTGCAAGCCTACCTAAAGAAGGAAGAAAAATCTCAAATCAACAGGTTATCCTTACACCTAAGGGAACTGGAAAAAGAACAGCAAAATAGGCCCAAGGGGAGTACAAGAAAGGAGATAATAAAGACCAGAGCAGAAATAAACAATATAGAGAACAGAATAACAATTCAAAAGATCAATGAAACCAAGAGCTGGTTTCTTGAGAAGATAAACAAAATTGACAAACCTCTAGCCAGGCTCATCAAAAAAAAAAAGAGAGAGGACTCAAATTAGCAAAATCAGGAATGAAAGAGGGGAAATGACTATAGACATCACAGAAATACAAAAAATTCTAAGAAATTACTATGAGCAACTATATGCCAACAAATTTGACAATCTGGAAGAAATGGATAATTTTCTAGAAGCATACAACCTTCCAAAGCTAACGCAAGAAGAAACAGAAAATCTAAATACCCTGATTACTACCAAGGAAATTGAATCAGTAATTGACAAGCTCCCAAAAAACAAAAGCCCTGGACCAGACGGCTTCACAAGTGAATTTTATCAAACATTCAAAAAAGAACTATCACCTATTCTTCTCAAACTATTCCAAAAATCCAGAAGGCGGGAAGGCTCGCAAACTCTTTTTATGAAGCCACTATCTCCCTGATTCCAAAACCAGATAAAGACAGCACAAAAAAGGAAAACTACAGGCCAATCTCCGTGATGAATATAGATGCAAAAATTCTCAATAAAATAT
This sequence comes from Aselliscus stoliczkanus, assembly GCA_033961575.1. Lineage (NCBI taxonomy): Eukaryota > Metazoa > Chordata > Mammalia > Chiroptera > Hipposideridae > Aselliscus > Aselliscus stoliczkanus. Next base: position 65,375,287 of record CM066734.1, on the reverse strand, counting down.
TAGCAAACAGAATTCAGCAATATATTAAGAAGATCATACATCATGATCAAGTGGGATGCATCCCTAGTGCGCAAGGCTGGTTCAACATCCGTAAATCAATTAATGTGATAAACCACATCAACAAAATGAAGGATAGAGATCACATGGTCATCTCAATAGATGCAGAAAAAGCATTTGACAAAATCCAACAGCCATTTATGTTAAAAACCCTTAGCAAAGTGGGAATACAGGGATCATATCTCAACATAATAAAAGCCATATATGATAAACCTACAGCTAACATCATACTCAATGGGGAAAAGCTAAAACCATTCCCCTTAACATCAGGAACAAGACAAGGCTGTCCACTTTCTCCTCTTTTATTCAACATAGTGCTGGAAGTTCTAGCCACAGCAATCAGACATCAAAAAGAAATAAAAGGCATCCAAATTGGCAAGGAAGAAGTAAAATTGTCATTATATGCAGATGACATGATACTGTATATAGAGAACCCCAAAGACTCCATCAAAAAACTATTGGAACTGATAGACGAATTCAGTAAAGTAGCAGGATATAAAAATCAATTTTCAGAAATCAGTGGCATTTGCATATACCAATAATAAACTAATGGAAAGAGAAATTAAGAAAACTGTCCCATTTACAATTGTGTCAAGAACTATAAAATATCTAGGAATAAATTTAACCAAAGAAGTGAAAGATCTGTACTCAGAAAATTATAAGACACTGAAGAAAGAAATCATAGAAGATACAAATAAATGGAAACACCTACCATGCTCATGGATAGGAAGAATTAATATAGTTAAAATGTCCATACTGCCTAAAGCAATATATAGATTCAATGCAATTTCTATCAAACTACCAAGGGCATTTTTCACAGAAATAGAAAATATAATCCTAAAATTTATATGGAATCATAAAAGACCCAGAATAGCCTCGGCAATTCTGAGAAATAAAAACAAAGTCGGGGGGATCATGCTACCAGACATCAAAACCTACTATAAGGCCACAGTAATCAAGACAGTTTGGTATTGGCATAAAAACAGGCACATCAATCAGTGGAACAGAACAGAGAGCCCAGAAATAAATCCAAGCATTTATGGACAGTTAATCTATGACAAGGGAAGCAAGAATTTACACTGGAGTAAAGATAGTCTATTCAATAAATGGTGCTGGGAAAATTGGACTGACACATGCAAAAAAATGAAACTGGATCACCTCCTTACGCCTTATACAAGAACAAATTCAAAATGGATTAAAGACTTAAATGTAAGACCTGAAACCATAAAAATCCTAAAAGAAAATATAGGGAGTACATTTGCAGACATTACCCGGAGCAATATTTTTACTGATACATCCCTACGGGCAAGGGAAGTAAAAGAAAAAATGAACGTATGGGATTATATCAAACTTAAAAGTTTTTCACAACAAAGGAAACCATTAATAAAACAAAAAGGAAGCCTACTGAATGGGAGAATATATTTGCCAACGATATATCTGATAAGGGGTTAATATCCAAAATTTATAAAACACTCATGAAACTCAACACCAAAAAAACAAACAACCCAATTAAAAAATGGGCAGAAGATATGAAGAGACATTTCTCTAAAGAGGACATACAGATGGCCAACAGGCATATGAAAAAAAGTTCAACCTCACTGGTCATTAGGGAAATGCAAATAAAAACCACCATGAGATACCACCTCACTCCAGTCAGAATGGCTATCATCAACAAATCAACAAACAACTAGTGCTGGCGGGGCTGTGGGGAAAAGGGGACCCTGCTGCACTGTTGGTGGGACTGCAGATTGGTGCAGCCACTATGGAAGTCAGTATGGAGGTATCTCAAAGAACTGGAAATAGAGCTACCGTTTGACCCAGCAATTCCACTCCTAGGTATTTATCCTGAAAAAACCACGACACTTATTCAAAAAAAGTTATGCACCCCTATGTTCATAGCAGCACAATTTACAATAGCTAAGACTTGGAAACAACCAAAATGCCCATCAGTAGATGACTGGATTAAGAAACTGTGGTATATTTATACAATGGAGTATTACTCCGCTATAAGGAAGAATGAAATCGTGCCATTTGCAATGATATGGATGGACCTAGAGACTATAATGTTGAGTGAAATAAGTCAGTCAGAGAAGGACAAATACCATATGATCTCACTCATATGTGGAATCTGAAAAACTATGAATGAGCAAAGTAAACAGAAACTGTCTCATAGATATAGAGGAAAAATCAGGGTTGCTAATTGGGAGGGGGATGGGGATGAGGGAGAAGGGGAAGGGATTAGACAGCAAAAATAGGCAATTACAATATTGCCACTGGGATAGGAAAAACAGTTTGGGGAATATAATTAATAATGTTGTAAATATTCTGTGGAATGTCAGATGATCATAGGTCTTGTTAGGGAGACCATTTCATGGATGGAGTAGAGGTTTGATCACTGCACTGTATTACTAAAGCAGAGGTGGTATACCTACTCTAATTGAATATATATAGATAGTCATGGGATGTGGATTATACTGTGGAAGAGAGTTAGAGGAAGAGTAATAGATATATATGATATGGGGGGGAGTGGGGTGGTGAATTGGGGGTGGGGGGTTGTCACTTTGAGGGGTAAAATGTATAAGTATTGCACTGTGTTGTACACCTGAAACTAATTTAAAAAAAAAAAAGTCATGGTGTGGCATCTTTAAAGTACAGAAAGAAAAAACATCTATCAAAATATTTACCTATAGATAGATGGACATAGAGAGCATCATGCTAAGTGAAATAAGTCAGATGGAGAAAGACAAATACCATATGATATTACTATATATGGAATCTAAAGAACAAAATAAATGAGCAAACTAATCAGAAACAGTCTCAGAGATATAGAGAAAAAAACTGATGGTTGCTAGGTTGGGGGGTGGGTGACGAGGGTGAAGATGAGGGGATTAGAAAGCACAAATTGGTAACTACAAGATTGCCATGGGGATATGACAGACAGTCTGGGGAATATAATCAATAATCGGTAAAGACTTTGTAGGGTGCCAGATGGGCACTTGTCTTCTTTGGGAGACCACTTCATGGATGGTGTAGACCTGACCACTGTGCTGTACACCTGAAGCTGAAACTGAAGCTGAATAATACTGAATGTGGATTACAGCATAGGGAGTAGAGTCAATGGAATTGAAACAGCTGTATATGATGTCAGATGGGTAGTGGCTTGGGGGAGGGGGTTATCACTTCGTGAGGGGTGTAAGTGTCTAAATATTACATTGTTTCGTACACCTGAAATTAATTTCAAAAATAAAAAAACAATATGCAAAGAGCAAAACTTAGAAAAATAAATTTAAAAAAAATCTTTACTCATAGAAAACATCTTTCAAAAGCAAACATAAAATGAAAATATTTTCAGATGTACAAATCTAGAATTCATCAGCAGCCTATCCTAAAGAAATATTAAAAGAGAAGGAAAATGATACCAGATAACCTGTGTCTATGACAGGGAATAAAGAGCATAGGAAATGGTAATTGTTTGAGTACAAACTATTTTTTTTACTTCAATTTCTTTAAAGCATTAAAAGAAATTACTATGGGCCTTATGATGTATACAGAAGTAAAATTCATGGCAAAAATAATACAAAGGCCAGGTAGAGAGAAGTGAAAGTATATATTTACTATATATGAAGTTGTATAATATCACATAAATGTTAGTTGTTGTATATTAAAGGTGTACAATGTAAATTCTAAAGCTACCAGTAAACAGAGTTTAAGAATAAAACAAGTTATAACTGTTGTTTATAATAAGCCAAGAAGATATATTAAATAAAATAAAGTGGAATGATACAAAATAAGGTGGAAAAAGGAGAAAAAGATGTAAAGAACCAATGGACAAATGCAAAAAAAAAAAAAGGTAGATTTAAATCTTACCATATCAATAATCCCATTAAATGTACAGTCAACTCTCCTTATTTGGGGATTCTGTATTTACAAATTTGTCTACTCACCAACACTTTTTGTAACCCCAAATCAACATCTGCTGCACCTTCCAGGTCATCCATGGATTTGTACAAAGCAGTGAAAAATTTAAGAGCTGAACATTCAAGTTCTCAGATGAAGTTTAATAAGGAGACAGACACTCCGCCTTCTTGTTTCAGCTCTCGTGACGTAAACTAATGTCCTTTTCGTGGTCTTTTTTGTGTCACACTTTTGCATTTTGTGTGTGTGCTTCTGTTGGTGATTTCATTCTTTAAATGGCCCCCAAACATAGTGCTCCAACACTGTTTGGTGTTCCCAAGCATAAGAAGGCTGTGCCTTTTGAGGACAGTAAGCGTGATAGCTAGGCTTCATTCCAGCATGAGCTATACTACTGTTGACCATGATTTCAAGGTAATAAATCAATAATACATATTAAATAAGGCGTCTTTAAAAAGAAACACATAAAACAAGGTTATCTAATGACGGACTTACAAATTAGTGATGGCTAGAAGTTCTAGGAACCTAACTATTTTCCCAAGGAACAATGGTATTCACTAGTTCAGTAATTGTGGTGATTTTATGTAACATAATTATCATGTATATCAAGAATCAACTTGCTAATGTTCTTAATAGCCCGAATAAATGACAGAGATTGTCAGATTTGATTTAAAAAGCAAGACCCAACTAATTTGCCTACAAGAAACTTACTTCAAATATAATGACACAGACTCATGTGTGTATAGTCAATCTACAACAAAGGAGACAAGAATACACGTTTAAGTGTGTATTTTATTCTATGCCAACTATATACTTCAATAGAATAGTTTTTAAAGTTAGTATAATTGTTGATAATAATTGCATTCTAATCTTATTTAGGATTTACTATATTGTATGAATTGTTCTATGTGCTTCAGTATATTAATATAAGTCTTACAATAACCCCATGAAGTAAGAAAATCACAATTCCCATTTTCCAGGTGATAAAACTGAGACACAGAAAAGTTAACTAAACTTTCCCAGTCACGCTTCTAGTCATAGCTGAGATTTGATGCCAGGCTGTTTGGTTCCATAGTTGATATACTGGTCCACTATGATACACTGATCTTTGGGACGGATTGAGTTGCTCTGTTGACAATAGGTCACCATGCTTAAAACAAATAAGGTCCCGATTACTATTGCATTTGTTTTCTGAGTGTTGCAAGCCTGCACTACCACATTCCATGTGTTGGCTCAAATAGTTCCACCATTTTCTCTGTAGAACAGTTTTGTTTATCCAGTGCAGAATGACATCATTTTATTTTTTATGAGTCAATTCAGTGTTAAATTCACAGTTGTTCTTTTCTAATTGGTATACAACAATTAGATTAGCAGTATATAGCACGCAAGACAATCATAAAAGTAATGGCAGTCACAAACACTGAAATCACCAGTATTATTTGATTATATTAATGTACATTCAGATGATCTAGAGTACGTTTATGCTAAGATTTTATGATCAAACTGAAAACAATTTTAAAAATTAGAATAGAGAACTTGAGAGCTTCCAGAAGTATGTCTACCAACATCCTGACATCTACAAAACTCAGTCGGAAAAACATTGTTTTAGAAGATGGAAGAGCTAAACAAGTGTCTTTGCTTTTTTTTTTTTTTAATGTCCCTCACTCTGTATCTTGGCAGACAGCTACAGCTTTCCTCCATTTAATTAATCACATTTAAGATTTCTACCTGGTAACCATGGGTAATTTAGTTTCAGCTGAGGTTGAGTTTCTTCATTTACTAAATTTAAATCATAGTGTCTTGCTCCCTAGATTCTTTTTTTAATAGAATATATTGGGTTGTCAGAAAAGTCGTGATGCATTTTTGCAACAAAAAGGAGAAAAAATACACCATGAGTTTTCTGACAACCCAATACATATGTAAATGTTTTTCATATGTTTTTAAGGTTATGGTATAATTAAAGAGAATTTCCTTCTTAAGCTGACCTCATGTTCTATAACACTTTAATTTGTTGTACTCTATATATTGCCACCTCCACAATGTACTAGCTGTGTAAATTTGGGCAAGTCACTCAACCTCTCTCTATTTTGAATTCCTCATTTGTGAAATAGGTATAATAATAGACCAACCTCACAAGATTGTCAGGAAGATTCAAGGAGTTAAATCTTGAATGTGTTAGAATAGTATCTGTCCATATAAATCCCCAGTAACTTTTATCTTCTAGAAGGGTAGGCTATTTTGCAAGGACTATTCTCTAATGATGGGCTGTTTTCCTCTTTTATTTGACAAACTATGTCTTATTTTTCCTCTCCAAAATTTTGCATAAGAATCATATTTTCCATAATCATACTCAATAAATTGTTCTACTTCTTTAGTAACAAAAATTGGTTAAAATTTACAAAATTGAAGAAGAATGTGGAATTTAATTTTTATCAAATCTAAAATTTTAAAAATAACTGATAGAATATTGAAAGATTGCTTTTAGAATAAACAAAAAATATTCATGTCACGTCATGTTAAGTAAGTATCGACTTCAATAACCAAAGCAGTAATACAGAGTAGGCAAAATTTTAAATTTTTAGATAAGTTTTGATAAATTTATTGTGACTTATAGTAGTAGTTACAGGCAAGATCAAAGTTTGGAGATGCTCTTTAAATATTTACTTATATTTTAGTCTCCTTAAGCTAAATTTACAATTGATGTTAAAAAATTCTCTTTGCAAATATCTCCTCCTATTTGTTTAGTTGTCTTTTTGTTTTATTGATGGTTTCTTTTGCTGTGTAGCTTTTCAGTTTGATATAGTCCCATTCATTTATTTTTGCATTTATTTCCCTTCAACATCACCAATAAGGGGCTAATACTTAAACTATATAAAGCACTAATAAAACTCAGCAACCAAAAAAACAAACCTTTCAATTAAAAATTGGGCAGAAGATCTGAACAGTCTTTCCTTCAAGAAGACATACAAACAGACCACAGATATATGAAAACATGCTCAACTTTACTAGCTATTGGGTAAATGAAAATCAAAACTACAATGAGATATCATCTCACACCTGTTAGTTAGAATGGCTATTATCAACAAGACAAGTAATAACAGGGGTTGGAGAGGTTGTGGGGGAAAAGGAACCCTCATACACTGTTGGTGAGAATGTAAATTGGTACAGCCACTATGGAAAACAGTATGGAGGTTTCTCAAAAAATTAAGAATAGAATTACCATATGACCCAGCAATCCCTCTCCTGGGTATATACCCTAAAATTATGAAAACATTATCTGTAAAGATATATGTACCTCTATGTTCACTGCAGCATTATTCACAGTGGCCAAGACATAGAAACAACCAAAGTGTCTTTCAATAGATGATTGGATAAAGAAGATGTGGTACATATTGGGTTGTCAGAAAAGTCATGACGCATTTTTGCAACAAAAAACAGAAAAAATACGTCATGACTTTTCCGATAGCCCAATATATACAATGGAATATTACTCGGTCATAAGAAAAGATGAAATACTGCCATTTGCAACAACATGGCTGGATTGTGAGATTATCATGCTAAGTGAAATAAGCAGACAGAAAAAGTCGAGAACCATATGATTTCAATCATATGTGCATTATAAAACTGAAAGCAACAAACAAACAAGATAAAAAAATAACAACTCATAGATACAGACAACAGTTTAGTGGTTACCAGAGGGTAAAGGGGAGAAGAGGTGGTAGAAGAGGATCAAAATATGACGTTGAAAGATTTGACATTGGGTGGTGAACACACAATGCAATATATAGATGTATAATAGAACTGTACACTTGAAATCTATATAATTTTATTAACCAATGTTATCCCAGTAAATTTAATATAAAAGAATAAAAATTTTTTAAATGTTTTCTTGTGCTTTTTCCAAGAGGCTGATAATGGAAGTAGTAGAGGGAAGGAGGCTCTTCAGTATCATCTCTAGTTTGGTTTAATTTTCCATAGGGTTGTCAAAGTATGCTGAAAATTAGAGGACATGAACCATTGTTGTCCTATAAAATGGTGACATTGGGTCTTAATTAAAATAAGAATACTAACAGTATATTTGTTTATTTTACAGTGAATACAGTACATAAACACCCACTCTCATTACTACTCACAACAATTTTATAATGTAAGTATATCCTGAAAATCACATATGGAATCACATTTGGTTGCAAATGAAGCAACCAAAATTCAGTGAAGTTGAATAATTTGCCCAAAATCATTACACTAAAGTTTAGACCAACATGAGTCTTTCAATTGCGTTTCCCAAGTTCTTTTGTTTTGTATCTAATTCCTTTCCTATAATCCCTGTCACTGTTTTGGCTTTTAGCCCTGAAAGCACTTAGGACCACTTTCTTTAGGGCACCATCTACATTGCTTCTCAAATGCTTCTTTGGTCTATACCAGAAACTCAGAATCCACTTTTCTATAAATGTAGTTTAAGATTACTTTTATACCCCTTCAACCAACCAATACAGATCTTCCTGCAATGTTGTCCCTCAGTTTGATATCTTACAAACCAAAAGAACCTAAAGTCACCCCCTAAAGCGGAAGACTCGGGCTGGCCGAGTGGCGCGGTGGTTAAGAGCTGGCTTGGGATGCCAGCTGCCCCGGTTCGGGTCCCACATATGAGAGCCAGTGACACTGCCCTCAAATAAATAAATAAATAAATAAATAAATAAATAAATAATAAAGTGGAAGACTCACTGTCACTTACCTACCATCAAATGTTTTATTATCCATACTGTGTCCTATTTATCTTTGTTTCATTTTATTTTAATTTACAAGTATTAATATAATGCTTACTATGTGCCCAGTTATGTTCTAAAGCTTTTACAAATATATATATTTTTAAATGTTATAAGCTAAGTACCATTATTACTCTCATTTTAGGAGTGGCAATGGACGGGGAACTTGCGTAAGGGCATCAGGCTAGTAAGTGACAGGGCTTTGCACAGTAACAATTATAAGCAATAGAATTACAACAGTACCATAAGTCCAGTTGGTGAAATTCTACAGTTTAGGCTAAAATTAGAGCATTCTCAGGCAGAGAACTACACACTAACCGTCTAACAGCTCTAACATTGAAATCAGGAAATGACTATGGCTAGTACAGCATCTAAGTCTACGTAGCAGAATAGAGGGCAGTGCAGAAATAGTTCAATCAAAAAAGAAGAAACTAGAGCTGGCCGAGTGGCTCATTGGTTATGAGTTGGCTTGGGAGCACGAGCTCTGAGAGGCAGGGCTGCTGGTTCGGATCCCACCGGATCCCACAATGACACTGTGCCCTCTACAGCTAAGATGGTGAACAATAGCTCGACCTGGAGCTGGGCTGCCATGAGTGGACCATGACGGCGTAGGCTGCAGTGGGGGCTGCAGTGGGCTGCTGTAAACTACCATGAGTGGCCGGCAGTCACTGTGAGTGGCTGTCCAATGGCCAGCAACAATCTGTCTCAGCCAGGAAGAGCACAATGATCATAATACCAACATGGGCCAATGAAGCGACATCCTCCACAACTAGACTGAAGAACAACAGGACAGCAAATTGTCTGTTCCCCTTCCCCAATTCCCCAACACTGTTCCCTTCCCCAATTCCCCAATAAAAAATCTTAAAAATAGAAGAAGAAACTAGATCCATAACATTATCTGAAGCACTACTCTCTAGGCTTTAGGTGTGTGTGTGTGTAATCAATTAACTAAACTAAAAATGGAAATTTCATTGCATCAAATAATTAATTATGAAACATTTCCTTGAGAGAACTAATTTCTTTGCCATTAATCCTTTCGTAATCTTAATGCTAGTGTTAAAATAACTCCTTCAGATATTGTTAGAGAGAATTTTGATCAATGACAGAGATCTAAATCACATTTACTGCCACCCAGAAAGGGAAGATAAAGTAGCACTCTATTCTTGCCTAAAACACATCTTATATGTAAACACCACTACCAAAAAAATATGACTAAATTTATATTGTCCCTACTCTTTCAAATCAACAATTGATGTGAAACTGAGTGTTTCTTTTGTAAAGAACAATAATATTTACCAATCTGAGCATTTAATTTGTGTCAGGCCCTTTTCTAAGAGCTTTACATGATTCCTCACTTAATCCATTAACAACTCTAGGAAATAGATACCATTATTATTCTCATTCCACACTTACAGGAACTAAAATGAAGAGAATTTATGTAACTGGCCCAAGGTCATAGAGCTATTAAATGGAGGTTTAAATTCCAAACCTGACTTCAGAGCTTTTGCCACTAACTATTATGATAGAAATGGTTGTCAGTTGAAGGACTTAGCATTCAGAAAACTTGTCTATGTGAAAAGCCTCTGGAAAATTAGTGAATATCATCTGCAATTAGCAGACCAAAGTGAGATATCGCCTAAGTACTCAGAGAAAAGAAATAATACTATTGTGTAAAAACTCCATTAACAAATGTAACACAGTGCTACCTGAGACTGTCCATAGGAGTTATTTTAAAACACAGCTGATTTGTGGCTTGTGATCACTGCCCAAGCAAAAGATAAGGTCTTCTGCTGGGTTCAAAAACTTAGCTAAATAAGTTTTTGACCAACAATTACACATTATCAATTCTATACATTTTTAAAACTCTTAATGGAAGTACTAAGATTCTGATGATGTATTTATGTCCAGTTTGCAATTAGTTCTGAAATATCCTCTTTGCTTACCATAAATTTTATATTTTAACTCTCTCTTCACTGGCATGTATTATATAAGATACATAAAAGTAGCAAATGTAGTAGAAAATATTTACGTAGCCTTTTTTTAATATTTATGTAGCCAGACACAGTCTTAGGCACTTTGCAAATTTTAACTCATTTAATCCACAAACAATCTTTTTAAATAAGAACTATTATTATGTCTCCTTTATACATAAAGAAACTGGTATTGAGAAGTTAAGTATCTTCCAGGTCACTGACTAGTACAAAAGGTAGAGATTGGATTCAAAAAGATAGTCTGTTTATAGCTACTAAGTTATACTATCATGAGATGATCCAACTATTTTCTAGAACACAGAGCCTCAGAGCTATGTCCATTCTTGGGCAACTCATCCCCAGATATTAATTAATTCACTAAGCAAGTATTGAGTACCAGTTTTCCTAGGCACCATCCAAAGTTTGGGAATATAAGAATAACTAAAGCAGAAGAACTTTTAAGAAGAGAAAAAAAGCACATATGTGATTAACTACAATGGGAGGGTTAAATGCCAACATAGAGTATACAGAAAGGGCTGCAGGAGCATAAACGTGACTATACATGGTCCAAAAGTCCTGTCTGGGAGGAGAGGAGAGGAGAATAAATGTTTGAGGAGGAGAAAATGAAGCTAATGCAAAAAAATGAGTGAACAGTGAACTTTAGAAAAACAGAACCCACTACATTTACCTCAAATAAAAAACTGGTGATTTAATAATGCTTCCAGACTATGAATCATTTTATTAATGAAGATCCTTTGCCACACAAATAGAAGTGATAACTGATAAAGTTTAATGAAGGGACTACTTACAGAATTATAGGCACCAACTAGAGAAGGAGAAGCATTAGGAACTCCGACAGCCAGAAGCTATTGCCATCTCTGATCTGGAGGGACAATGAGAAGCCAGCAAGAGCTTTTATCAACCAAGGCTACTATTGGCCCTGACAGTGAGCTCCGAGTCTCTGAAATGACAAGCTGCTGCCTGTCCAGAGTCCTGACTATGCTCCCTGAATACAACATACAATAAATTCAGATAATGGCACCAGGAACTGCACAGAGAAAGATCCTTTACTGATTATGTTTTCCAATTTGCATGTGATTTGCAGTAATTTTAACTGTGCAAAATTAGCATTTAATTACCATTCATTCTTTTTGGCTTCTTTTAGGAAGCCCCATTAATTAAAGTGAGAATTCAGATGAATCTGGTTCTGCTGAATAAGAGAAATTGGCTTTGATCTTTATGTAAAAATAAGCACTCAGAGAATTCCATTAATCAGCATTGATGTTCTCTCTGTCATATTTAGTTTGTTGAGTGTTTAGTACCATTGTCCCTTACTAAACTTTCTTTTACATAGCTCTCAACAAAGATTTAAACTATACAATATTTATTTTTTGTTAAGTTCACTTATTTGGTGAGCATGTGAAAATGGAGCCAATTGTGAAAGTTCTTGGTTTAAAAAAAAAAAAAAAGAGGGTAAATGGTGATAAAATAGCAAATACACTCTCTGTCTCTTTCTCTTCCCATGAAAGTAGTATGATAAGTGAAAGGATTTGCAATGTATTAATGGAGCAGGAAAGTGGAGAATGAAGAATGGGAAAAAGGAGAGATAGCTGTAAAGCTCAATTCTCAGTACTTACATATATGTATAAAAGTACATACTGGTTTTTCAGGTTCATATTTGTACACTTGGAAAACTGATGCTGCATGAACACATCCATATACTCTTTGGACCACCTACAGAACTAAATTCTGAAACCTCATACATGTTACACTGAATCAAATCTTCCATCGATAAATAGTTGAATGCTTAACTTCTGCCCAGTCCTCTTCTGTGTGTTCTTAAAATAACACAAAATTTAATATATGGCTCTATATTGAAAGAATTTAATAAAACGAAATTCATCTTTAAAAAAATAACAATGAATACTATGATCTCTCTATGTTTAAAGGGAATATGATTATTGTGAGAATTAAGAAATATAAAGCTCAGACTAGTTAGAACAGTCTTCATGGAAGGGACAGATTAGGAGCAGATGTAGGGTTTAGTCAGGCAGTCAGAATACAGAAGAGGTAGGTGGGAAGAAGGTAACAGCTAAGGCTGTGTACAGTTTCCTATGTTTTAGGCTTAAGACCAGTCAAAAAGAAAACACTAAAATTTATTTATAGGGTATCATATGGCCAACATTTTGCCTTTATTTCCTATTTGACCCTCACAACAAAGCAATGACATAACAGGTAGAGTAATGCTAGGATACTGATTACAATATGGTTCAATGACCATGAGTATCTTATTTAAATTTGCCAAACTTGACAAACTTTAATTTCCTCATGTATGAGTGGGAAAAACCATCAAACATTATCTACTTCACTTGTGAAGTTTAAATAAGGTAATACATATACATTACTTTGAACAGTGCGCAATCTCTCAAAGATAATGATAGTCCTGAGAGCTTAACTCTTGGACAGAATCCTAACCTTGTGCTGCAGGTGGGAGAGAGACTCGAAGAGATAGAGAGGGTCCATATCCACATAGGCAATGTTTTGCAAGGTGGTCAAACCTGCTTCCTTTGTAATCATTTTGATAAGTTTAAAAAAAACAAACAAATCATTCCACTATTCAAAAGGACAAACCCAAATCATGGGTTTACCTTCTATTTTCCTCCTCGCTCTCTAAAAAAATGAAAACAAAGGAAAAAGAGGCTTCCCTTCCTATAAACTATGAAGATAGAAATGAGGGAAGATGCCAATCAGCTAGAAATCTTAACAGTTTGATGGGAAGATAAGCAGGTGGTGAATCCTACTGCTAACTGATACTCATGAAGCTTGACAGAGTAACATAAGAAAGGGCCTCCAGCAGGGAAAGTAGTCTGTCTGCCATGGAGTGCTCCAAACACTCCAGTTTCAATGGAGACTTACAGTGAGTTGCGGTTTATTAGAAACAGGCTTTATCTGAAAGTCATTTTATGCAACAGTAGACCCCCCTCCACCCCATGCCCTGTCCCAAAGCCCCAAAAACGTGCCAAGAAGGTGCTTTCAGTCCAGGCAATAAAATTAAATTCTTCTCTAAAGAAATTGAACAAATTCATTTGAGAGAACAAAGTCACTTTTTGTAAACATTGGTGGAGAGCTCCTGGGTATGGTGGAAGGACAAGGAGAAGCTTAGATTCTGCCTTTGCCTTGCTTATAAAACATCACCATCCAGGCATGAAGGGCACCCCTGAAACAAAGGGGATCTACCCAGAGTCCTTTTCTATTTTTATTAGTCTAGAAGAGACTCCTTTTCCTATTTTATTTATCCAGAGATGGTGCCTTTTTCTATGCTGGCTGCTCAGAGAAGATGGCCTTTTCTAGTTTCAACAATGATATAGTGTAGGTGAGAGGCTGTATGTTGGAATTGGTGAGCAGAGGACTCCATATGCTGGCATCTAAGGCCACCTATTACTTTCTTTGCTGCTCACACAAAAGCATGGCATGCCTTCACTTAGCTCAAAGCATTACCCACTTATCCAGACCTCTATACCCAAGAGGAGTGGATGACTGGAAGCCATTCTATGTCTGTACTGAATGAACCAATTTACAGGGGTCACACTCTGTGGACCCAGGCCAAATCTCATCAGCCACCTTTTTTTGCATAACTTGTAAGCTAATAATTTTTAATGGTTGGAAACAGTTAAAAGAAGATTATTATTCTGTGCATCTGTAAATACAAAATTCAAATTTCAATGTCCATAAAGTTTTATCAAAACATAGTCATGCTCATTCATCAAATTATTATTGATAGCTGCTTTGCCACCATGATGGCAGAGTTCAGTAGTTGTGATAGAGAGTGTATGGCTTAGAAAGTCTAAAATATTTACTATTGGTCTCTTATGGAAAAAAGATTTTTGATTCCTACTATAAAGTACTTAATAAAAAATTGTCACTTTTATTGAGGGTTGGAAAGAATGGGTTAAAAAGTTGACATGTTGTTATAGACTCCAGATTTCCCTTGGCTTTATTTTCTTTTTTAATATGTTTTCATTTGGGCCAGTGGATGGCTAGAATATTATATTTCACATTCCCTGTTGCTTCTACCTTTAATAAAAAGCTTGGAGTTGAACTGCATAAGCAAGATCTATATTCACCCTCTTGTTGTTGGAAGGTACCAATGCAAAGTGGAAAATCTGAAAAAGCAGGCTGAATTTGGGCTATGTGTGAGGGAGTGAAGAAGTCAGGCCAAAGCTTTCACCCTTATCTTTAAGACCTAAAGTTTCAAGGCTGAAATTCTCTATAAACAGTCCCAAAGGACTAGGATTAATGCTTAAGAACTGGTTACTGTCTTTTTATAAAAAATATTTTTATTGCCATCCTGAATTTATGCAATGATATTTATTTATATTTCTCTGGAAACAGGTTTAAAACAAACTTCAATCACTGCCTGATTCTATGTTCCTACAAAATGGCCTCATAATAGCTCTTTTCCTTAATACATGCACCTAGATGGTCTTTTATAGGTCCAGGAAATCAACTGTCAGATCCTAACTGAGGACAGAAGCTGAATATGAATAGAAAACCATTAGAGAAACCCTTGGAGACAGCATGGGGTTATCCAAAGGACAACTGGTACACCTTCATTTTCAGTTCCTGACATGATATTGGGCTGCCCTCAAATAAACACCACAAATCATTGACATTATGGGAGCTGGGCATAATTTTTGCAGTGTTACAATGCTTTCATTTTATGCCCTAGAAATACCTGAAATGATGTGAATTTTCATTTGGGAATTTAAGTGTTCTTTTGGCATTTTGACATAAACACACGATAGAGCCAGAAGCACCTACAACACTGAAAGTGAAATCCAAAGAAACAGAATGAAGAACAAACACATGGTTTGTCCGTGGGTTTCTTTCTCCAGAGTTCCCCAACCTATGGCTCTTAGACCACTTAGAAATGAGGTAACCTCAGAAGGTTTGGGGGGTGGAAAGAGAAGATTTTAGTGTGCACAGTCTGTTTGGGGATCTGGTCGTCCTTATGGCATAAGTCTAACACTAAATGAAAATTACTATTTGATTGCCCAAATTTGTGCCCATTACCAATCATTGACTTCAGTTGTGTTCTTATTCTTATTCAGGTAAAGCACACACTGACGAAACATGAAGAAAATCAACTTAGAATGGTTGACATGTCTCCTGGACATTACTAGGAAGCTTGCCAGTCTATTTGCCTTCAAAAAGACACAGACAAACCTCCTGAAAGCAAATTGGTCCTTGTAATGCATTTGGATTTATTACCTAAATTCCAGTATAGAAGATAATATAAATACTCTGCAATAAATTCATGAAATAGTGCTGTCAAACTAAAATTATTATAATTATAGTCATGGACCATTGGGAAGACATCCACTATGTTTTAGTTATGTACTGGCTCTAGATCAAATTTAATGTCAACATAACATTGTGCTATATGGCAATTATTATAATGGACATCTAATTGACTATTAGATGGATTCACAATTGTAATGAAGTAATTTTATGAATGATTAATAAAGGATATTAACCATTGTGGCATATCAAATTATGTACACATTTTTTCAGAAATTATTTTTAACTTTTAGCCACGTGGAGACATTTAGAGTTTGTGAAATAAAAATGTGCATTATTTTAAAATACACTATTATAGTAGACATTACAAAAATAGAATCTGATATTCATTATATACACCAACTAAAATTATACTGAGAGATCCTTTCTAATCTACTCAAGCTGCCATAAAAAGAAAACAAAACAAAACAAAAAAATACACCAGAGACTGAGTGGCTTAACCAACAGAAATTACTTTTCTCATCGTCTGGATGCTAAAAATCCAAGATCAAGGTACCAGCAAGGTTAAGTGAGGCCTTTCTTCCTGGCTTTCAGAAAGCCATCATTTTACTATGCCTCCACATGGCCTTTCCTTTGTGTGTGCAGAGAGAGAGAGAAAGAAAGAGAGACAGACAGAGAGAGACAGATATCTCATCTTCTTATAAAGTCACCAGTCCTATCAGATCAGTGCTGCACTCTTATGATCTCATTTAACATTAATCACCTCCTTAAAATCCCTGTCTCCAAATACAGTCACATTGGGGCATAGGGTTTCAATGTGAGGGGATACAATTCAGTCTATAACAATATACATCGTATGTGGTAATTGGTCCATTTGTTAGAGAAAGGTGTCAAAGGTACACATATATTCCTGTCAAACCAATATGTTATGCACAAAACTAAACTCTTTTTCAACTGTGAAGACTATTCCCAAACTCCAAAAAGCCATTTCAGACTACAAAATACAGAGTCCTCATTCACTCAAACAGAAACTTATTAACTTCTGCCTTGAGATCAGTGTAAGGCACTCATGATACAAAGACAATCCAGTTGCTGCTTGAACAAATGCAGTAGTCTAGTAGAGGAGACAGAATTGCATGGATATGTATGCAAAATTTTCAGTTAATTTGATATTTTATAGGGACTAGGAAAGAAATAGCTATGGTACCAGAGAAAAAACAACCAGTTGGACTTCTAGCAACCGCATAGATTGGCATCAATTTAGTAAAAAACAAAACAAAACAAAAAACCACAATAATGTTTTCGTATTTAACTGGCTGAGAAATGGGGTCTTGAGAACTCAAAAAAAAAGACAATGAGTCTTGAAGACAAATTTCTATCAAGCATGTTCTCTACATTGTGATGCTAATGTGTTCATTTATATTTAAACACAAAGTGAACAGATATTCTGTCCAATGACCCACTCATTCTTTTTTGTAAGATATGGGAACCAAATTGTAATCAGGTTTTTGGTGAGTATTGAATCACATCAACTAGCACTGTAATTACTAGCATGTGACCTTGGAAAATAAACATTTTTCGTCTCAGTTCACATATCTGAAAACCAGTAATAATGATCATGCCTACCTCTACAATTGTTGTGAGAGGTGAATGAGTTAATACATGTAAAATGCTCACAACATTTTCTTGCACAAACAGATGCACAATAATAAATTAATATTATTTGAACATATAATGGTATAATTTATAACAGTCTGATATATACAATACACAGCACAGTTATAGCAGCCAAAAGACTGGAGCTAGTGGATTTATTTACTCATTCAGCTATTCCTTAGGTGTATCTATTGAACACCTAAGTCATTCACCATACAGCACTTGGTGTTAAGGATAAAACAGTTAACCAATCAAACTGATGTCTTCCCTTAACAGAACTTACATTCTAATAGGAAATTTATCAAATAATTACAACAACATGTAATGGCAATTATTTTTTGGGGTGGGTGAGAGAAGGAATTTATTTCCTACTCTCAATATTTCCTTTCATGTAGAGAGAACTCCATGAGTATAACTTCCTAGATTCTCTTTGTCTCCTCACTTATTTGCCTCCTGGGGAGGAGAAATAAATTTTTGAAAAGGTGAATTTAGGATAAGAATATTGGGCATGCATGACCCCCTGTCTCTTCACCCTTTCTCACTGGTTCATCTACCTGTAAAGAGCATGGGCTGTCTTCAGCCAAATGGTGAGAGGGGCCAGTGCTTGAGCATCTATCACTACCACTGTCTGTATAGAGAGTCCCAATTCTGACGTCCAGATTAGAAAGTCCACTTAGTGTCAAACATAAGATGCATTCTCCAATATTAACTTTATAAGTAATGGAGGAAGTTATTTTGCCTCCCTTTGCCATAATCTTTTATCTAATTTTCATTTGATTCAGAACTCAAGAGGGGAAGAGTTATTTGGATAACTTGGATCCCAAATAGTTATGGTACAGGAAAAGCAGCACATATATGAGGTATTAAATCTAATCTAGAGAGACAGAAAAAGCTTACCAAAGGAAGTGATGTTTGGATACAAGTTGGCCAAAGAAAGCAGGTGAGTCTGGGACATAGTGGGCTCTTTCTTACTCTGCTCCTAGATGGGCACTGTCTCTGGTTCTTTCCACCACCCTTTACCTGTGTTGATGAATTCTACTTTTAGACATATTATTTCCAGAACTCTTTAAGTTCTTTATAAATGTCAAAATAGCCAGTCTTCATCTTAGGTTATATCCTCATTTTTTGCCAGAGAAAAGCTTTCAGTAATCCATTTATATTACTGCCCTTTTACAAAGTAATTTCCAATATTTCAATAATAATAACTATTATTATTGAGTACTTACTGTCTGTCAGGTGCCATGCAAAGGAATTATATACTTGATCTCATTTCATCCTTACAAACTCTAATAGGAATGATATTTCTATGCCCATATTCAGATGAGAAAATTAAGGCAGGGGAGGCTAAGTAACTTGACTCCAGATCACATAGCCAGTAAATAGCAGAATCAGGGTAGAATCCAATTGCATTGTTGTTGTTTTTTGTTTTTTCGTGTTTTTTTTTTTGAGGGCAGTGTCACTGGCCCTCATATGTGGGACCTGAACCGGGGCCACTGGCTTCCCAAGCCAGAGCTTAACCACCGCGCCACTTGGCCGGCCCCAGTTGCATTGTTTTTAACTCCAATATCCATACTCCTGACAAGCAAGTTTACATCCTTGGAAGCTAATGTTATTTTTATATTTTACATTACTTCTTTTAACCCCTGACTAACCATGCAAACAAACTTCTGTAATGAAACCATGTGGATAAACTTCTATAGGATGTCAGCAAGGAAAGAGGCATTGCTCTGCATCCAATCCCTTCCATTGGCAAATCAAACTACCAGACCTTTGATGCAGAGTAAAATGCGTGGTCTTTTTGTGGAGAACATGGCATACATATTTTTTCTTTTTGATTCACTGAAACCCAAACAGAAGTAGTTTTAATGAGGTATCACATGATTTTGGAAGTATGAGGTCTGACAATTAAGTTTGCAAACTTGTTGCAACAATGTTGCTAAACTTTTTTCGATATCAGAGGGATTATTCATTATGAATTTGTATCAACTGGACAAATAGTTAACCAAGTTTATTATTTGGAAGTGCTGAAAAGGCTGTGTGAAAAAGTTAAACGAAAATGACCTGAACTTTTCACCAACAATTCATGGCTCTTGCATCATGACAATGCACCAGCTCACATTGTCTGTGACAGAGGTTTTAGCCAGCAAACAAATAACTGTATTGAAACAGCCTCCCTACTCACCTGATCAGGGCCCCAATGACTTCTTTCTTTACCCGAAAATAAAGGAAATATTGAAAGGAAGATATTTTGATGGCATTCAGGACACCAAGCTAGCTCTGATGGCCGTTTCAGAAAAAGAGTTTCAAAATTGCTTTGAAGGGTGGACTAGGTGCTGGTGTCAGCGCATTGCTTCACAAGAGGATTATTTTGAAGGTTACCGCAGTGATATTCATCAGTGAGGTGTGTAGCACTTTTTCTAGGGTGAGCTCGTGAATTTAAATGTCTGACCTCGTATATTTGCACAAATGTCAATGTACAATGTGATGCCTAACTCAATATGTTCCTTCTAGAGACTTTTTCCTGAACAATTTTGAACAACAGAAATACAGTAATACCTTGGTTTGCAAGCATAATTCATTCTGGAAACAAACTATTTGTATTGCAAGACATCACTCTTTTACCACGTTAAAATGTATTAGAAATGTTTTCTTGTCTTGCGAACACTAACAAACAAGGGTCACTTGCAAACCAAGGTTTTACTGTATATGCTTTGAATTAATTAAATTAAATTCAACAAAAATTTACTAAGCACTAACAATAAGCAAAGCTTTGTGCCAGGAACAATGGAGAATACAAATTCTATCTTCAAGGATATCACAGTGCCTGACATTGTGATTTCTTCTTCTCATTTCTATTCACAGAACCAATTTTATGATTTTCTAAGTAAGCTTCCTGTTTTCCTTCTCCTTTTGTTTTGTTGCCCAATATAAATGAGAGATGGTTCCTTCATAAACCATATTTATATTGCTTTGCACCATAGTAAGGAAAAAAGACAGGTGAATAAGAGTTTTCTGTTTCTAACTAAAATTTTAAATAGCACCTAGAACACTGTCATCATAAACAATAATTGATTGTGGTGTTGATGACAGCATTTATTTCCTTGGCACTTTATTTGACTGAATGCATTATAGTGAATGAGAGTCTCTACACATTCTAAATATCACAAATGGGCTGGCAAATATCCCCCTATATTCTGAAACCTTTCTGAGACATATGTAGCTATCTGCTCCAAATTAACCATGCCATTAAAACAATCGATGTACCACCTTCTCACCAGGGGCAGACAGCTTAGAAGGAAAGAGAGCCTGCTTAAAGAAATCCCTCCTAGCAGAAAGCAAGAGTTGTGAAAGGTGTCTCTCATCTAGTATCCACCTATCTTTTTGTGGAGGCAACTTATTGTAAGTTTCTAGAATTCAGACTAAAAGTTTGCCTTATACTTCTTGTTATTTCACACTATAGTCAAGGTGTATATATACCCTACAGACGTTAAATGAAAATCACTTTGTGCATTGATTGATTCTGTGTGCCCTTATGGCCTTCATATTCCACGTTTCAATCTACACTGATAAGATGTTAATTAAAGATGAAAATACAACTCTTTCAAGGGAGGTATGTAGAGAATGAGGAATAGAAGAATTAAGAAAGTCATTTTACCAGCACAGTGAGTCTAGATTGAAGAGAGAAGAAAATAAAGAATGGTTTTCTGTATCAGTTTGTCTTTCTGTGACAATGACTTTGAAGAACTGTCTAGATATTAAAGTGGGAAAACGAAAATCAATCTAATTATCCATAGTGAACCTTCCTTCCATCCATTTCCATTACAGAGGAAACAATATTGGCCATTACTTACCACTTCTGTATTACTGTTGGCTGCAGCCCCACTGAGAGATATTTAGATGCACACCATTTGTTAGAAATCTGAAAGTGATTCCTTTGACTATTAGCACATGCATAGCAAGAGATAAGAGATGGAAAGAAATTACTAATTCATTTTTTCTTTCAACCAGTAGGTATACTAGGCTTATCGCTGAGACTATCAACACATAAAATGTTATTTCTTTATTCAAGGAATTCATCTCTGGTTCAGGAGTGAAATACATAAATAGATAATAATGAAGCAATGTGGTTAAAATCAATGATAGAGATTCAGCCAAAACTGAGAACAAGTAAACAGGATTTTGTAAAAGGATTTTGTAAAAGATAGGGAGAGGGATGTTAGGGGAATGGTTGAGCTGTTTCTTGGGAGAAGTTGAAAGGAAGAAGAGAGCATGTCCTCTCGAAGGAAAAACTTGAACAAAACATGGAGGTGAGAGAAATGCTAGGAACTTAATGTGCAAGCACAAGCAACCTGCAGTCTATAACATGTTAAGCCAGACAGAGACTGCCAGGCAAAGAGGCAATGAGGTAATAAAGAATATTTTGTGCTTCATTTTAAAGAACAGAAATATTGCCTAATTGGAAATGGGGGAATCCAAATATTTATCAGCAATGGAGCTCCCCTGTAGGATCTGTGTGCTGGATCATTCCACCACCTTTCTAGATCCATTCTACATCTTTCTCAATTTGGTGCTGTATCCTGGAGACTAACTGGTACAGACTACATCAATGGGTTCTCATGCCTTCTGATTTGCAGTTGGTTTTGGCCAACAGGGACCCCAATCAGGAGATGGGGGGGGGGAGGTGGGAGTGAGAACAGGGCGTTAATCTAGTGTGGTCTGGACACATCTTGGTCTTAGGTGTTCCTAAGTTAATCAAAGCTCTCTACTTCTTTCAAATCAGCCAGCTCTAGGCACTTGATTTTTCCATATTCCAGTAACCACTCCCTCACCTCATCCCACAAAGCTTAAAGGTGACAACAACATGACTAGATTACTATATCATCTGTTGTGGTTGGTTTTTCCACACCCAAACTGGTGGAAATTGTCTCCTTGTGAAAAAGCTTCCTTGAAGTATCTCGTTTTGAAAATACCCATTGTTTCCTGTTGGGAACTGAGCTGATATACTTTGCCTTTAGAAAAGCTAAACTGAAGGCTGAAAAAGAGGTGGTTTTAAAAGAAGAGAGAGAAGGTGGCCTAGCTGAGACATGGTGCAGGACTAAACTGTATTATTGATAGCTGAGTCAGAGACACAGAAAAAGTGTTTGAGAAATAATTGGAGGTAAAATATGCTGAATGTATTGATTGTTTGGTGAGAGGAGCAAAGTAGAGGGGAAAATCAGGATTATTTCCAGCTTTCTAACTTTCAAATTTTTAACTTCAGTGACTAGATGGATGATGGATAATGCTATCAATGGAGACTACAGATAACAGAGCAGGTTTGTGGGGAAAAACGATAAGTTAACTTCTGCCAGTGTTGACTTTGAGATGTCTGGGTCTGCTGGTTATATGAGAATAAGTGGCCAGGACTGAAATAATACCTCTGAAAGTTGTCAGCATATCAGTAGCTGGTACTTAAACCATGAAATTGAGAACAGTGAGCTGGGAAAGAAATCCTAGAAAAGTCCAACACATAAGGAAATAGTTCTTAAATTTTAATACTTGTGAAGTTTCACTCAAAAAACTTGTTAAAATGCACCATCCAGGGCCCTAGTCTATTGATTGATTCAAAAGGTACAGGGTAGATTCAGAGATTGTGCCTTCCAGACACACATCCTAAGTAATTCTGATTACAGTTTGCAGACCACACTTAGAGGAATGCTCATTTAAGGGATGCAGGAAGAAAGAAATACTCATAAAAGAGAGAAAAAAATTGAACATACAGACTATATAGAGAAATTCTAAAACTCAACAAAACAAATAATTTCATTTAAAAATGGGTAAAGGGCTTGAATAAACTTTTCTCCAAAGAATATATATGAATAATAAACACACAAAAAATGCTCAATACATCGTTAATCATTAGGGAAATGCAGATAAAAACCACAATAAGACACCACCTCATATCCAGTAAAAATGCTACTTCCAAAAAAACAAAAAAAAACAAAACAGAAAACAAAAGTTGGCAAGGATGTGGAGAAATCAGAAATCTAGTGCACTGTTGATGGGAATGTCAAGTGTACAGGTACACGGAAAAACAATATGGCAGTTCTTTAAAAAATTAAAAATTAAATTTCCATGTGATCCAGCAATTTCACTTCTGGGTATATACCCAAATGAATTGAAAGTTGAGTCCTAAAAAGACATTTGTGTACCCATGTCCTACAAGCATTATACACAGTAACTAAAACATGGAAGCAACCCAAATGTCTATTGACAGATGAATGAATATTTGAGTGTGTGTGTGTGTGTGTGTGTGTGTGTGTGTGTGTGTTTACACAATGGAATATTATTCAGCCTTAAAATGGAAGGAAATTTTGACATATGGTTCAACATGAATGACTCTTGAGGAGATTATGCTAAGTGAAATAAGTCAGTCACCAAAAGACAAGTATTGTATAATCCACTTATATGAGGTACCTAGAGTAGTCAAAATTATAGCGATAGAAGGTAGATGGTGGTTGACAAGGGCTGGAAGGAGGAGGAAACGAGAGGTACTATTTAATGAGTACAGGTGTAGTTTATAGTTTCAGTTTGCAAGATAAAGAGCTCTGGAGTTGAATGGCGGTGATGGTTACACAACAATATGAATATACTTAATACCACTGAACTGTACTCTTAAAAATGGTTAAGATGATAAATGCTGTTACGCATATATATATATATATATATATATATATATATATATATATATATATGATTTTATTGGGGAATTGGGGGAGGGGAACAGCATTGGGGAACCAGGGAAGGGGAACAGACAAGTTGTTGTTCTTCTGTTCTTCAGTCTAGTTGTGGAGGACGTTGCTTCACTGACCCATGTTGGTATCATCATTGCACTCCTTTTGGGTGAGGCAGATTGGTCGCTGGCCTCTGGAGAGCCGCTCACACTGGCTCCCAGCCGCTCACGCTGGCTGCCGGCCACTCACTGTAGCCTATGGCAGCCCACTGCAGCAGGGGCTGCAGTTATGCCATCTCTTGGGACTCACAGCAGCCCAGCTCCAGGTGGAGCTGTTGTTCACCATCTTAGCTGTAGAGGCAGTGCCACTGGCTCTCATATGTGGGATCCAAACCAGGGCCGCTGGCATCCCAAGCCAGCTCTTAACCAATGCGCCACTTGGCCGGTCCTGTTATACATATTTTAACAAAATAAAATTAAAATAAATATACCATTTTCTCCCAGAGGAGAAAAAAAGGGAGAGAGAGAGAGAGAGAGAGAAGAGAGAGAGACAAGAATATCAAGATGGAGAGAGCAATCAGCAATGTCAAATGAAGTAGACCATATGCTGTAATTATTTATTTCACTATAAATGGCAAGAAAATTTTGTCCCTTAATTTCAGCACGTTTTCTGTACACCTCCACAGTAAAATCTTACACCCTTATTTGAAAAAGAATACAATGTTAAATGTTGCTGGTGTTCCCAATAACTAGATTTATCCTCTAAGAAATTGCATCTCTGTTCTTTATGAGTTAGGCATTCATTGATTTTAGAAATAGGCATAGAAGAAACATTTTCTTAACATGAAATAAAGCACCAAAACATAAAAGAGTCTTAAGGTTACAGAATTATTGGCTGTCTGCTTACCCCGTCAAGCCACCTTCCCCTTGAGAAGAATATTAAAGTAATAAATAAATAACCATAACATCAAAACTTTAGGCCTTTTTTCCAGAAACAAGACTGGCATTAGGCAGATATGGTTTTAGACTGTTTAGTAGTCTCTTAATATCTTGGAAGAATAAGATTTCTTGAGAAACATGCTGAATTCCTACTTATTTCATATTAATCATCTCCTAAATCCAGAGGTAGGACTTGCCATTTCTCAGAATCAATCTGAGGCATAGAAATTCAATGTTTCATTGGGAACATTTAGCTCTTCCAAAGGCACTTATCTTTCTGAATGTTCACAGACACACTTTCTCTGAGCCTTTAAGTGATAATTATCTGTCCTCTATACAGCTGCATTTTCCCTTTCAAATATTTGAAAGTAACTACTCTTTGAAAATACATTTGCCATTTTCAGAACAAGATCACATGTAACCAAGCAAATAGCAAATCTTAATTTTTTTAATGAGAATAATGGTGAGGGTTATCGAAAAGATTGGTTATAGTCCATTAATTTTTTTTGGCTTCTATTCTTTCAGAAAAGTGCAAATTTATCTCTATATCCTGGACTTAAGCTAATGCTTATGCTGATTTCTCTTCTTGGTAACAAATATCCTTCTAACCCCATCACCGTTTTTACTTCTTTACTATTGCTAAAATTGCCTTCTCTCATTGTGTACTCTGATCTGTTTTACATTGCCTATTTTCACAATTTGTCTGTCTATTCCGAACTTACTCACTTATTCTCTTTTAAAGCCTGACCGGTATCATTTTAAAGTTGTTCCCTAAACAGTTCAGCCACTTTGATATTCTATTCAGCTACCATGCCAATCTTGTTTCCTAGAGTAAGTGCTATAAATAACACATATTGGTTGGATGCACTGAAAATGTCAGCTATATATTTTTTTTAATTTTAGAGGCAGTATGGATAGTAGTTAAGTGACCATATGACATGTAATCTGGTTTTTGGTAATTATCTGAACTCACTGAGTCTTGGCTTTCTCATTTATAAAATAGAGACAATAGAGAACTTCCAGGTAGATGTACAATGGTCTAAATCCAAAGCTCTCTGTATAGATAAACAACAAAACAAGCAAACAACCCATACAACTCCTTTCCTTTCAGCATAACAAACTTAAAATTACCTGTAAACAGAAAATAATAAAATAAATATCAATTCCCAGCATACCTATTTACCAAGTCCCTAAGGCAAATCTTTGCAGAGAGGTAGGAAGTCCAGGAAAACTTTGCTAAATAAAGAACAAAAGATTGAGATACAGTCACTTACAGAAAGAGGAAGTCTTTCTTACATACAAAAATACTGAAAAAGAGTCCTGGTATATCAGAACACTGACTCCAGAAAAGGGATTTAAGAGTGAACACAGGATTCAAGGAGGCAGCTTTGAAAAGGTGATACTTCTGGGGAGAAAAAGTAAAAAGGAAAGGAGAGATATGTTTGAAGACTGTTCAGTGAAGGGTAAAAGAAGCTAAAGGGGTAATTTTTTACAACCCCTTAAGACAAAATTAAAACAAAAATTTAAAAGGAAATGACTCTCCCCTCATTGACAAAAAAAAAAGAAAAAAAAAAGAAAATGTTATTCAGTAAAGACACTGCAGTTTTTTAATCTGACAGAATATGTTTTTGAACTATAATAGCACAAACCACCTCAAACCACCATACCTGTCCAAGAATATAGAAATGCAAGCAGTTTCTATTACATAAACCTACTAGAAAATAAAATGGAAAATGGGAACTAAACATTTCTGCTAGTAAGCACCCTCCCCCTCCAAAAACAATGATGTACAAGAAAAATGTAAAACAACACTCCATATTGACTTACATAGCCTTAAAAACCCAACTGAAGATATGAAACTGAAACAGCTTGAATCATAAATTCAAAAATTAAAAAGGAAAAGCAAAATACACACACACACACACACACACACCCCTACAGGGAGGGATGAAATGAGAAATGACTGAACTCAGAAAACACATGGAAAAGAAAGACAAAATGATATCAAAAATGATGAGAAAATTACTAGATTCCCAAAGAAGAATACATCCAAAGAAAATGTAATAGCAGTCATTGACTGCTATTACAAAGTCAAAGGAGGAAAGTAATAAAAAAGATGAAAGTGAAATTATAAAATAAGTGAAAGAAAAAAACAGAGAAACAGAAAAGAGCAGGAAGACATCAAAGAAAATTTAACAAATGTACTGACTGAACAAACAAAACAATTAAGCAGAATTAATATTTAAAAATATAATTCAAGGGCCGGCCGAGTGGCGTGGTGGTTAAGCGCTGGCTTGGGAAGCCAGCGGCCCCGGTTCGGTCCCACATGTGAGGGCCAGTGACACTGCCCTAAAAAAATATATATAATTCAAGAAAACTTTCCACAAATAAGAGACTTGAATCTACATATTGAAATAATTTACCAAATTGCTGGGAAAATTTGCCTAAAGCAATCAAGTCAGTGATGTATGCTATTAAACATTAGACTTTAAAGATGAAAAAATTCGTCAATGGCTCTGGATAATATCATCAAAGAATTTTCAATGGAAAAATAATTAGAAGAGCATAAGAGTTTCAAAGCAACATTTATAACAAGGCAACAATGAAGCAGAATTTTCAAGACACTCAAGAACCAAGGGGAACCAAGGATCTTTATTCCCAGCTAAGTTGTTCTTTAAGTATCAAGGTCATAGAAAAACAGTATTAAACATTGAATGACTTGGAGGCTTCTATACCCATGAGCTCTTCTTGACTAATAGTAGTGACTGACCTTCATCTAACCAAGACATAATTGGAGAAGCTTTGGCAAAGGTCTGGTGGTGAAGGAAACATATAATTACATATCAAAGCGAAAAACAAAGGTTAGAGAAAAGATTGAAAGAATAAGTTATAAATTTTATAGGTTTTGGAAAAGAAACACTTCAACCAAAAAAATGGGAAAACATGGAAAGAGAAAGAGAAAAATGGAATAAATCATTGATTGTTGTATAGGCAACAGGTGGGAGTCACTAAACACTGACATTAAACACCAACAACCCAGGTAGTAAATGGTAAAATAAGAAAACATGGTAAAGAACATTAACAAGTAGGCTTTCTGGTCAAGGTGGTGGGGTAGGTCAATGCTGTGCTCACCTCCTCCCATAACCACGTCAAAATTATAACTAAACTACAGAACAGCCATTGAGAACTGCCTGAAGTCTAGCTAAACAGAAGCCCTATACTAAAGACCTACAGAAGACACGACGAGACTAGTAGGAGGGGCAGACACACAAAATGGCCTGATCCCACACCAGCATGTGGAAGTTAGAAATTGAGAGGGAAGTCTTGACTGAGGGGATCCACCCTGAGGAGTGAGGGGTCCCCAACCCCCCACCTCCCAAAGGTTCCCATGCTGGGAAGAGAAATCCCCACTACTTCTGGCTGTGAAAACAAGATAGATTATAGTTGAGGGAGATGGAGGGTAGCTGAAGTCCCAGCTCCTTAAAATGCCTAAGAACAGACATATTCCCTGACAGACCCACTTGCTCTGAGACAGGGGAGCAGCTCAAAAGTTACGAATGACATACAGGTAGGAAATGAATTGTCTGGCTTCAGGGTGAATGCTGGAGGGGCAGCTTTCCCCCAGCCAGAAGTGCTGTCAGAAGCCAATATTTCCTTGACAAGCCCTCCTTCCTTCCAGCTTGCAGAAGCAGGCAGGTGATATATCTCAGAGTCCATCAACCTGGCTAACACTATTTGCCATACAACTCTATAGACAGACCTAAGCTGCTTCCAGTAGCTCTTCCGTACAAACAGCCAGTCTTGACTCATGCTGAAGACTTTCTTAAAACTTATCAAAGGTTCACAAACCCCAAACAAGCAACATCTGGCCTTAGTGTGCCCTATATCTCATTCCTAAGAAATCCCAAGCCTGGTACTAGAGACAACTGACCTCAGTTCACAGCTCAGCCTCTCCCAGGGACCTCTAAGCCCAGCAAAAGTGGCAACCATCTGCAAATCACTTTGCAGCTCAAACCATTTGGCCCTGGCCAGGGCACAGGCAGTGGCTGACCTTGGCCTACAAGAGAGCCCCTCCTAAGAGTTCCAAGAACCAACACACATAGTGGCTAGCTGCAGATCACACAAAAACACAACCCAATCACCTCCACAGAGGACAAACCCAAAGAGCAGAGTTGACACACACCAGAGCCCTGCTAGAATGAATCATGCTTCCTAGGGTCAACCCCTGTAAAACAGCTTCTTTACTACAGTCATGGCCAGTTCTCACAGCCAATTAGCCTGAACATCATTCCCTCCAAATGATGCGCCAACAGCAATCAAGGTTCAACTACAACAAGAGGACACACACAACCCACACAAGGGACTCACCTGGAGCACCTCACATAAGCCACTCTACTAAGACCAGGAGATGGAGCAGTGCTACCTAACACACAGAAACAAACACAGGGAGGAAGGTAAAATGGGGAGACAAAGAAACATGTCCCAAATAAAAGAACAGCACAAAGCTTCAGAGAAAAAAACTGAACAAAATGGAGACAAGCAATCTACCATTTGCAGAGTTCAAAACACTGGTTATAAGGATGCTCAACAATCTGTCAGAACTTCAACAAAGAGATAGGAAATACAAGCATGGAGATAAAAAAAAAATACAAAAAAGAACCAGCCAGGATTGAAGAATGTAAAAACTGAAATGATGACTACATTAGCGGAAATGAACAGTACATTTGATGAAGCAGAGAATCAAATCAGTGATTTGGCAGATAAGGTAGCAGAAAACCCCCAATAAGAAAAACAACAACAGGGCCGGCTGAGTGGCGCATTGGTTAAGAGCTGGTTTTGGGATGCCAGTGGCCCTGGTTCGGATCCCACATATGAGGGCCAGTGACACTGCCCTCCACAGCTAACAACAGCTCCACCTGGAGCTGGGCTGCACGAGCCCCGGCGATGGTGTAGGCTGCAGCCCCTGCTGCAGTGGGCTGCCATAGGCTACAGTGAGTGGCCGGCAGCCAGCGTGAGTGGCCAACAAGCCAGCATGAGCTGCCAATAGCTGCAGTGAGCGACCATCCAGAGGCCAGCGACTGATCTGCCTCATCCGGGAAGAACGGAATGACGATATCAACATGGGCCAGTGAAGCAATGTCCTCCGCAACTATACTGAAGGACAAAAAGACAACAACTTGTCTGTTCCCCTTCCCCGATTCCCCAATGCTGTTCCCCTCTCCTAATGCCCCAATAAAATCTTTTAAAAAAAAAAAGAAAAAAGAAAAACAGCAACAAAAAAATAATCCAAAAAAATGAGGATAGTTTAAGGTGCCTCAGGGACAACATCAAGCATACTAAAATTTGCATCATAGGGGTACCAGAAGGAGAAAAGAGAGAGCAAGAAATTGAGAACCTGTTTGAAGAAATAATGACTGAAAAGTTCCCTAACCAGATGAAGGAAATGGACATAAAAGTCCAGAAACTGCAGAGTCCCAAACAAGATGAACCCAAAAAGACCCACACTAAGATACATCATGATTAAAATGCCAAGGCTAAAGACAAAGAGAGAATCTTAAAAGCAGTGAGAGGAAGGCAACTAGTTACAAACAAGGGAGATCCTATTAGACTGTCAGCTGATGTCTCAACAGAAAAGTTGCAGGCCAGAAGGGATTGGCACAGAATATTCAAAGTGATGGAAAGCAAGGACCCACAACCAAGATTACTCTACCCAGCAAAGCTATCATTGAGAATCTAAGGACAAATAAAGAGCTTCCCAGAAGAGAAAAAGCTAAAGATCACCACCAAACAAGTATGACAAGAAATGTTAAAGTGACTTCTTTAAGAAGAAAAAGAAGGAAAAAAATTAAAAATATGAACAACAAAATGACAATAACTACATACCTATCAACAATTACTTTAAATGTGAATAGATTAAATGCTTCAATCCAACGATAGGGTAGCTGAATGGATAAGAAAACAAAACCCTTACATATGCTGCCTATAAGAGACTTACTTTAGATTAAAAGACACACACAGACTGAAAGTAAAGGGATGGAAAATATATTTCATGAAAATGAAAAAAGAAATATTTATGGGGTAGCAATACTTATATCAGACAAAATAGACTTTAAAACAAAGGTTGCAACAAGAGACAAAGAAGGACCCAGAAATTCCACTTCTGGGTATGTATTTGAAGAAACCCAAAACACTAATTCAAAAAGATATTCATTGGGCCGGCCGAGTCAAAATCAATCACTAATTACCTCCAGCTCTACGTCTGTCCTATTCCCAGTACTGACACATACAGCTGTTCGGGTTGTTCACTGCACAAAGGAACTTGACAAATTGGTAAGTGAAGGCTGAAATCTAAGTCATGCTCCATTCACCAAGGTATGTTCTCCAACAGAAAGCTCAATTCCCTCAGCATGTTGTCACCTTTTTCAAATTCTCATAAAGGTACTCTATGGGCTCACAACAATTTTACCTGTCTGTTTCTTTCAGGGTATAAATGAAACATTTAGCTAATGCTAGGCAGCAGTGATCTGTCCCTCACATAGAGCTATCTATGACAAGAAGGAAAAAATCCTTCCACTAATGAGGATATGCCAGGAAGATAAAAAGATCCAGGACATTACCAGCACAATGAAGACACTTCACAAATACATGCTTCCCACCTGCAGACTGCTTGTCATGTGCAAGGAATAATTTGTTGTTGTTGTTGTTAGGCCTCTGTATACCGGCTATTGACCCATGCAGCAGAAACCACTCCTAACAGACATGTCATTCTGGTCCCCACCTTGGAAAAGATATGTGAGAAAGCTTTTAATAGTTTGCATGTCCACAATATTTATTGCATATTCATCCAGTTTAAAAGTTTCATCATTGGGGCCGGCTGAGTGGCGCATTGGTTAAGCGCTGGTTTTGGGATGCCAGCGGCCCCGGTTCGGATCCCACATGAGGGCCAGTGACACTGCCCTCTACAGCTAACAACAGCTCCACCTGGAGCTGGGCTGTGCGAGCCCCGGTGATGGTGTGGGCTGCCATAGACTATAGTGAGTGGCCCGCAGCCAGTGTGAGCGGCTGGCAGCCAAGAGTGAGCTGCCAATAGCCGCAGTGAGCGACATCCAGAGGCCAGCGACCGAT
Source organism: Aselliscus stoliczkanus (assembly GCA_033961575.1). NCBI lineage: Eukaryota > Metazoa > Chordata > Mammalia > Chiroptera > Hipposideridae > Aselliscus > Aselliscus stoliczkanus. The sequence goes on along the minus strand of CM066734.1, from coordinate 65,342,849 downwards.
CTGCCTCATCCAGGAAGAGCGCAATGACGATACCAACAGTGAAGCAACATCCTCCGCAACTAAACTGAAGAACAAAAAGACAGCAACTTGTCTGTTCCCCTTCCCCGATTTCCCAACGCTGTTCCCCTCCGCCAATTCCCCAATAAAATCTTTAAATAAAAAAAAAAAAAAAAGTTTCATCATTGGGCCTGCCTAGTGGTGTGTTGGTTAAAAGCTGGCTTGGGATGACGGCTCTGAGCAGCAGGACACCAGTTCGGATCCCACATATGAGGGCCAGTGACACTGCCCTCTACAGACAAGATGGTGAACAATAGCTCCACCTAGAGCTGGGCTGCTCCAGGGGACGGTGTAGCTGCAGCCCCTGCTGCAGTGGGCTGCCATAGGCTACAGTGAGTGGCTGGCAGCCAGTGTGTGCGACCAAGAGCCACGGTGAGAGGCCATCCAGAGGCCAGTGACTGATCTGCCTCACCCGAGAAGAGTGCAATGATGATACCAACATGGACCAGTGAAGCAATGTCCTCCACAACTAGACTGAAGAACAAAAGGACAGCAACTTGTCTGTTCCCCTTCCCTGGTTCCCCAATTCTCCAATAAAATCTTTAAAAAAATTAAAAAAATAAAAGTTTCATTATTAATTACCAATGTGAACCTAACTTATTATTTCTACCTTATAGATAAATAATTTAAGCAGGTTTTCATTGAACAACACAGATATACTGCTAATGATGTATCATTAGCAAATCATTCCAAAGTCTTAGTAAGGATCCCAAAGAAAGGAGGATAATAGTTAATATTTGGCAGAACTCTACTGTTTTTTTCTGTTTAATGTGCTCAGGATATGGAATTTTTCAATAGATCCTGGCACATAGTCAGTAAATATTAAATAATGATTACAATGGTGGCAATATATCAACTGTTTAAACAATTTCCAGAAGACAGTTTATGCTAGAGGTAAAAACAGACTGGGTAAATTATAGATCGTGATGTTAAATCTCCTAAAATACAACATCCTTCTATCTTAGAGGCCAAAGTTTCTTCCTCTTTGAAAATTGGAATGTTTTACTAGGAATTAGTTAAGTTTTACTATAAATCTACATACTTGTTTTCATGAAATACAATATTTTGTATCATTTAAAAGGAGAATTCTAGATGGAAGGTGTTTATGCACTGATGGCTGGTAGTACATGTAAGAAGAGACTTAATCTCTCAGCAAACATTCTTGGTGCCTTATGTTCTCAAAGTGCAAACTCTAGAGAGCATTGTTTTTCATCTTACATAATTTTAACCCTATAGAATATTGCTGTTCACCAAGTATTTAAACTTCTTCTCTCTATTGTTTCCAAGGCATGATAGCACTAAAGATGAAAAGGTAAGTAAGGCATAGTGTCTCTCCTGGAAGTGTTCATGATCTTACATATGTCTAAAAATATATCTAATTTTATGCTAAAATGAGGAAAATCTAGTAATTGAGGTTGGTAAAATTACTTTGCAATTGGAATATATATTTTAAAAAACTGAATAAAAAAGGAAATAGGAAAATATATTATTAGTTGGATAATTTAAAACAAATCTTTCAGCTCCTGGTTGAAGGCTGAGACTTCAGGACTCTTTTTCAGTATGGTCCAAGACAACTCTCCAAACAAGACCACAGCAGTGAATCTTAGACAAAGCAGCCAAGTCCCAGGAGATCAGCTAAAAATCCTCATCAAAGTATTCAACCAAAAACCTGACCCAGGTTATGTTACCAAACAAAAGCTTGCTTTAGGAATCAACACTGAAGAGTCTAGAATCCAGGACTGGTCTTAGAATTGAAGAGCTAAGTATCAAGTTCAGGAAAGATCAGAACCTGAGGAGGACTTAAGGCCCCCAAGGCCAAGATCATTATGAAAGGAAGATTCATAATAGAGGAGATAGATGATGTCATACCAGCTACAATTCCTACCAATTTAAAACCCTCATCATGGCATTTACAAACAGCCTTTATCTTGGGATTGATTCCAGAGAGCGACTTGCTTCGGCAATTAGGGTTCCAGAGTTAAGAGTCCAAATTTGGTTTCAAAATCAAAGATCTAGATTCCATATCCAGAGTAAAAGATAACTTGATAAGCTCTTAGAACAGAAAGAATGCCAGGAATCAGATCTCTGAGATGAGAGAGTTCAACAACACAAAATGGCACCCATCTCCCTGTCTTATTTCTCTGAAGCTCGAACAAGATGGACCAAGACATAAATTCACTGTGTTTGATGTCATCAGCCTGGGCTCCAAATCTCTCTCATCCTGGGAACATAACCTTCTTACCATACTTTCACCTTCTCCAGAAGCTGAGCCATCTTGAGATAGTAAATAGGGCTTTGGGAAGCAGACAGATACAATATATCACACAGACCTACCAATGGATTCTGGTTCCACAGTTCAGCAAATGTCAAGGAAAAAGAAAATAAACATATTAATATATATATAAAAATAATAATACAAGTCTTTTAGTCTTTAATAAAACAAGTAAGCAAAAATAATCCAAGAAATAATAAAAACCTGAATAACAGTTGTTCGAATAATTCTATAGAAAGAGAAGTTTGTATCACATAAAGAATAAAGTTTGCTAAGGTGCTTATAAAAATTTTCAAACATTGACCTTATATTAAGCCACAAAGAAAATGTCAATTAACTCCCCAAAGTGGAACAGAAACTATATTCTCTGATTATAATTCAATTAATCTACAAACAAAAAAGATATAAACAACCAAAACACAACTATTAAGAAATGTAAGAAAAAAATGTGTTTTCTTAAAATAATATTGGGGCCAAAATGAATATAAAACTCCATTTTGAAGTTATTTAGAAAATGATTATAAAAAATAATAACATCAAAATATATGGTCTGTGGCTAACACCGAATTTATGGGAAAATTTACAACTTAGAAACTTTAATAAATAAAAGAAAAGAAGGTTAAATTAAACATTTAATTTATGAGTTAATATAAAATTTTGGAATTCAAAATAAAATAAAATGTGGAATTTTTTTACCCAGCTTTGATTAAGGAAAAGATTCCTACTCTGGACCCATGATTACTTTTCTGTGTTTGCGTGATATATTGGGTTGTCAGAAAAACCATGACATATTTTTTCCTATGTTTTACATTGCAAAAATGGGTCATGACTTTTCCAAGAAGCCGATAAAAGGCCTCTCTTTATGCTAATGAGGAAATTTAAATGAAATAAAAAGCTTAAAATAAATGATTAATCAGTCAAAGAAATCTCCCTGTAAAACTAGACTTAACTATATCCTTCCTTTGTATGGCAAGAGAAAAATTGTAGGGTGTGCGTGTGTGTGTGTGTGTGTGTGTGTGTGTGTGTGTGTGTGTGTGTGTGTGTGATATTTCCCTCCATTCAATATAAAGAAATAACTTGTGATTTCAAGATAATTTTACTACAAAGCTTTTTTAAATTTTAAAGATGGTTACCATGTAGCAACATTTTGCTTTTGCAAAAGCAAGACTCAACAATATTTTTAGAGAAAAATGCTTCTTATGCTCTCAAAAACCTTTATGAAAACTTGTTTAGTTCTAACAAAAAAGAATAAAATGAAAATGGTAAAGACGTATTGATAAATTAGAAAACTGAAAAGCAAAACGAAATTTTGATATAGGTTTTGGGGAAGGGGGTATAGACAAAAATACTGGCTATACTAACTAGAATATCAAATATACAAAATATGAAAAGGCCAAGGCTAATAACCATAGGAATAAAGAGCCTGAAATTGCTTGTATGAGAATTCTTTTTAATAACATTATAATGATAACTTTCTAAATGTGGATAAAGTAATGCCTAAATTTATTACAAAATTGACCTAAGAATAGGGGTGACAGAATTAGCAAATAAAAATGCAGGATGCAGAGTTCGATTTGAATCCAAATGGTGAAACTTTTTCATAAAGATATTTTCCATTTAATATTTGGGACATGCTCATACAAATAACTAATCATTGTTTATCTGCAATTAAAATTTAACTGGGTATTTTGTATTTTATATGGCAAGTCTACCTAAGAAGACAAAGCTTAAATATTCCAATATGCATAAAAGACTTAGGAATGCAGGCAAATAGCTACCTTTAGAAATAGTGCTGAAAGAAGTTTCTGAAACCCTTCAAAAACATATGTATTTGGTATTTAAATCATTTCTGACCACAGATATTTTTCCTTTTTAAAGAAAATCAATGAAGGTAACGTAACAATGATATTAACATCTCACAAAGGTAATAAATACAAAGCTAGCTATAAGCTATCTAATTCTATAAAGATGAAAAATTTTTAAATAAACACTCATAAAAAAACTCACAGCAGTGTATTAAAAGAATGAAACACCATGAACAATTGTTCTTCATTCTAGTAAAGATTGCAAACTTAATAAATGCACATATTAACACGCAAATGCTATGAAAACAATTTCTCCAGGAATTAGACTCAATTTCATGTACGCAGAGACAAGTGACCCACACAGTCAAGTATATGCATAAAACTGGAGAACATTGATTTTTATTAAGAACATAATATTTCTATGAAAATCATAATCAATCTTAGAGTTAAAATTTATAATATGTTTGAAAACAAATTAATTTCACTTATTTTCTACTGAAAATGTTAACTTGGCCATGGAACCACTAGAGGTCCAAAAAATTCCCCTTGTGTAACATTGCCATACATGTATTAACATGAAAACAGGTCCTCCAATAAATCCGTTAGTTAAAAAAGTTCTAGGGTCCAGCTGAGTGGAGTGTTGGTTAAGAGTTGGCTTGGGAGCTAAAGCTCTGAGGAGCAGGGCATCCGGTTTGGATCCCACATGGGCTAGTGACTGCGCCCTCTACAGCTAAGATGGTGACCAACAGCTCAATCTGGAGCTGGGTTTCCTTGAGTTGCTGGTGACGGTGTAGTCTGCAGTGGGGCTGCAGTGGGATGCCCTAAGCTACTGTGAGTGGCCAGCAGCCAGTTTGAGCGGCCAGCAGCCTCCATGAGTTGACGTTAGCTGCCATGAGTGGCTGTCCAATGGCTGGTGAGCGACAACCTCACCTGGGAAGAGCGCAACGATCACAATACCAACATGGCCCAGTGAAGCGATGTCCTCCACAACTAGACTGAAGAACAAAAGGACAGCAACTTCTCTGTTCTCCTTCCCTGATTCCCCAATGCTGTTCTCCACCCCCAATTGCCTAATAAAATCTTTAAAAAAGAAAAGAAAAAGTTCTAAAGTAGCATGTTTATATAAGTATATTGATGTAAACTTATATAGATATATAAATAACATAAACATATTTATGTATACAACAAGAAAAAGAGAGAGATAGCTAAGCTCACCAAATGATAAAAGTGAATATTTCTGAGTGATGCAATTTGGCTATTTATTCGTCCCTACCCACCACCCTGCCATATTATAAACTTTAAAAGGCATTTTCTCACTTTATGTCGGCCACAAAGACTTGTTAAGAGGATAAATTAATAAGTCAGTGGCAACATTTGGTTTTTTAAACAATTTTGTTTATCAGCAAATGGGTAATCCTAACCACTGCCAAACTTCAATGATCACCACTGCAAGTGATGAACTGGCGGAAAATTAAGTTACTTGTTCACACCTGGTGTTTCCTGTGATAGTCTGTCTCCAAATATGGCCACCCTTGATTTTATTCTTCCTCATACTCACATCCAATTCCCTTCTTCTTGAATCAGGCCAGATTCTACTATCTGACTTATAAAATTCTATGAATGTTAGGTTTGGGAACTGCTGAAGCTAAGTTTCTTCCTGGACTTTTCAAAATGCTCATTCTTTGGTCTTTCCCTCTTGGAACTCAGTTATTGAAGAAAAGTCCATTTGTAGGAGCTCTGGTCTTGAGCAACCAATTGACAGACGACAGCATTACCCACCAGCCATGTGAGTCATCTTTCCTGGATATCTATCCTAGTCAAGGCTTGAATGTCTCCAGTACTACCATGTGAGAGACACTAAGTAAGAACCACTCAGTTGGGCCCAGGCACCGCACAGAACTGTAAGAGATAAAAATTACATTTTATTTTAGGCTATTATGTTTTGGGGCAACTTTTTAAATAGTGGAAACCTGGAAGAAACTTCATATTCTTGTAAATTTTAAAAACACTAATATATATTTAAGGATTCTTAAATATACTTTTGCTCAAGTATTTTTCTTAGAGCCTTCAAAGTTGTCTGTTGAAATTCATCTTTTTGATTTGAACTTAATCCCTCCTCTATGTAGATAAAATAGCATATTAAAACTCATTTTATTTTGTGGTCATATAAGTTAGTTTACAGGGCTTTCAGTAATGATATTTTGCAAATTTTAATTAAAGACTAGTAAGAGACAGCGGTGTAGGCCAGAGGGTCATCCTGGGAAAGTTAAGGCATGAAGGTGCAGGACAATGTGCCAACCTGTACTTGTGAGAGAGGGATGTGAAAGGATATGTGTGTATGAGGAAAAGAAAGAACCCAAATTAAACTATAAATAAGATGATCCTTTACCTCTATATTCAGCTTGCAGATTTCTAATGTTTTCCATTATGTACTAACACAGAAGAGGTCTTCTGCCTTCTCCCACTAATTAAGGTATACAAAGTGTCCTTCATTCATTAATTAATTCATTCATTTATTCATTCATTCAAAGTATTTATTAAACACCTACCCTGTCCAATGCACTAAACTTGGCAGTAGGGATACAGTGACAAACATGATAGATAACTAAAATGCCTGGGGAGTAGGATACTGGTGCCATTCATGAAATGATTGAATAAGGCTAGGTGAGATATTAAGGCATAGCCAGGAAAACATACTTCAATAATACTATCAATAGCCTGTCCAGGCAGGTTGCTCCAATCCTTGGTGCTAGACCTGGCCCTCTGTGCAGCACTGCTTCTGGGGACTTCGCTAGAACAACTTATAGGGGAATATCACCCCCCATGAGTTCTTCTCTGGGACTACAGATTCCAGCATTTTTTATGGCTATTGTTCATGTCTATAAGACCATCTTCCTTGTTCTGACTCAAGAACCATCTGAATCTCCCAGTGCAGGTCCCCATTCCTCATCACCCTCCCTGGTCCCTTGTCTCTGAACTCTTCTTCCTTAAATTCTTACAAATTAAAGCTTTATTTAGCTCCCTTTCTTTTAAAATATACACCATTAAAAAGTTATCACAGGACTGGCCGAGTGGCGCACTGGTTGAGAGCTGGCTTGGGACGCCAGCAGCCCAGGTTCGGATCCCACATACGAGGGCCAGAGACAAAGCCCTCAAAAAAAAACAAAAACAAACAAAAAAAAAAAACACTGAAAAAAAAAAAGTTATCACAAATAACCTCCAGAACCTAGCAACATAAAATTTTCATTTTCATTCCATTCTAACCTGAATTTCTCTCAAAGAGTAGGAAAAAAAAAAAATGTCATACAAAGTAAGTAATTTAGTTGTGATACTTTGGCTAAAAAAAAAAATCTGTGTTAGGGTCTTATTTTTTGCAAGACAAAGTTATATAATTCTAAAAGAGTGAAGCAACCATATAAACCTCAGAAGAAACACTGCTATAATAAAATATTCAAAACAGTTTTATTTTTTTTGAAGTAAATACAATTACATTCTCCTTTTGCACACAGCCATACAACCGTGGCGAGTCCACAGAAGAGGCAATGGGAGAATTATTATAATTTAGAAAATATAGTCAATAAAGCTAACCTATTGTCACTGAAAGCCTCCAAGTCCATTTAAAGCAAAGAAATAAAACACTCAGAGCGTTGGGCTTTTGCTGCAAACATAAATTAAGCAATGAAATTATGTTAAGTGACTTAGGAAGAGAGCAATACTAATCTTAAAGATTAGAAACTATAAAAATATATTATCTAATTTTTGTTGCATATTGCATATAACAAGAAAAAAAGAGAAGAAATAGATCCAGGCACTTTGTATGGAATTGTTTAGCATAAATCTTCATCACTGAAGAAAAAAAGTCCCAATGATAACATGTTACCAAAAAAAATTTATTTATGTATTTGTAATTAAGTCAATGTATTTCCAAAGAATTACAAGAATCACAGACCAATGATAATCAAAGGAGATTCTTTTTTTGTTGTTGTTGTTATTTTTTTAAAAATTAGTTTCAGGTGTACAACACAGTGTAATAGTTATACATTTTACCCCTCAAAGCGACAACTCCCCACCCCCAATTCGCCACCCCACTCCTCCCCCCATATCATATATATCTATTACTCTTCCACTGACTCCCTTCCACAGTATAATCCACATCCCATGACTATCTATATATATTCAATTACAGTTGGTATACAACCTCCGCTTCAGGTATACAGTGCAGTGATCAAACCTCTACTCCATCCATGAAATGGTCTCCACAACAAGACATGTGACCATCTGAGATTCTTATAGTACCAAAATAATTAAATTCCAGTATTCCAGGAACTAGAACCTGGGGCATTAAGAAAAATGGTTGGCAATAAAAGCAGTACTTAACATTCTGACAGATTCTAATTTTTAAGTACCATATACAATATCCTTTGCCAAAGCAATACTCAGAGAAAATTATTTAATCTGTAAAGAGACCCACAGAAGGCAGTGAAATTCTAAAACATCTAAGGTTCGATTTCCCATAGAAGGCGGAAAACAGAGCCTAACAAAAAACAGACTGGGATTGAGAGATTTGTTGCTATGGGCAAACTGAGAAGTATGTAATACATTTTGATGTTTCTGGCTCACTAGCATTACAAAAATACCCAGGTTATAAAATTTGATCCCATTTCCTTTTTTTTCTCTCTCTACCATACCTATTCTGGGAGAGTTCTACTTGCTCTTGCAACTACATTATATGGTATCAATAATATATTTCTATATTTTTGAAGGCACAGTATTCTATTTTTAAAAAGTAAACATTTGTAATTATTGAGCGTTTGCTTTACAGGTTTCCCTCACTATCCTAAAGTAGAACATTCCTCCAAAATCTTTCATAAGCCAAAATAGTGTAAAGCAAAGAAGCAACTGCAATTACTTTATATGGAAAAAAATTTTGAGTGTTCCCAGACCTAAAGTTCAATGCATGCACAATGTCTTTGTTTCTTTCACCATGACTAAAATACTTAATTACTTCTAGTTTTTCAATAAACATAACACCCTTATGAGTTCTATTAAACTTTTCTGATACCCTATGACACATCTTGCTAACAGATGCACAAAATAAATCTAGATGAAGCACACACGCTTACAGGCACAGTTCAAAGCTACGGTGGCTTGATGCTGAGTGTAATTGCTTTTTTCCTTTTTTTCGTGAAAGCAAAAATCCTCCTTGCACTTCCTTCAGCTAGTGAAAACAGGTTTTAATGCAGTTATTTGGTTTAAAAGTGAACTTCTACAACATAATATTTTTAAAAGTGGGAGGTACATATATTTGTTAAGCTTCTAATATCTTTCCTTTGCAAATGTATCTATTTCCAAAGTCCTACCATTGGTATTACTTTAAACACAACAACAATAAAAAAAGCAATAAGATTTTAAAACACACATACTTTGATTTACAAAGATTTCTAGGCATTACAATAAAGTGGGCTAAGATATATGAAGCACAACTTTAAAAAAATATAAAGCAACAAAAATAACAATACAGAGACACCAAACATTTAAAGAATTAACACCAATCCTTAAACTTGTCCAAAAAAGTCAAGAGGAGGGAAGGCTTCTAAGTTCATTTTACAAGGCCAGCATTACACTAATTCCAAAACCAGAAAAGGACATTACCGAAACAAGGAAATTATAGGCCAATATGCCTAATGAACAAAAATGCAAAAATCCTCAACAAAATATTAGCAAACTGAATTCAGCAATACATTAAAAAGATCACACATCATGATCAAGTGGGATTTATTCCTGGGATGCAATGTTGGTTCAATATCCACAAATCAGTTAATGTGCTACACCATGTAAACAAAATGAAATGTAGAAATCATATGATCCTATCAATTTCTAAATGGAGAAAACGGACTTGAAAAAATCCAGCATCCATTTGTGATAAAAACCTTAACAAAGTGGGAATAAAGGGCACAAACCACAATACAATAAAGCCATATATGACAAATTCACAGTTACCCTCTTACTCAAGAGGGAAAAACTGAAGGCTTTCTCCTTAAGATCAGAACAAAAAAGGATGTCTACTTTCACCAGTTTTACTCAACATAGTATTGCAAGTCCTAGTCACAACAATCAGAGATGGAAAAGAAATAAAAAGCATCCAAATTTGAAAGGAAGAAGAAAAACTGTCATGATGATGACATGATACTATAGAGAGAGAACCCCAAAGATTCCACCAAATAAATAAATAAATAAATAAATAAATAAATAAATAAATAAACAAATAAATAAATAAAAACTTCTACAACTGACAAATGAATTCAGTAAAGGAGCAGGATAAAATATTAATATCCAGGGCCGACCGAGTGGTGCGGTGGTTAAAAGCTGGCTTGAGATGCCAGCGGCCGTGGTTCGGATCCCACATGAGGGCCAGTGACACTGCCCTCTACAGCTAAGATGGTGAACAACAGCTCCACCTGGAGCTGGGCTGCTTTGAGTCTCCAGGACAGCATAGCTGCAGCCCCTGCTGCAGTGGGCTACCATAGGCTACAATGAGTGGCCCACAGCCAGCGTGAGAGGCTGGCAACTGGTGTGAGCTGCCAAGAGCCACTGTGGGCAGCTGTCCAGAGGCCGGTGACCCATCTGCCTCATCTGAGAAGAACACAATGATGATACCAACATGTGTCACATTATACCCTGCCTGTCTGCCTCCATGCACCTCTCCATAAAGACAGATCATAACTTCAATATTATGCTTACTGTATATATCCCTATTTGGCACCAGGATGGCCAGCTAGTCAGTGACAGGTAAGATCCCACAAGAGGGACAACCCAAGCTAGATACGGTTGCATGGGTGCCTGTGGGTTCCGTGGGTGCCTGTGGATGTCAGTGGGTACTAGTGGGTACCAATAGGAGGAATCACTGAGTTGACAGAAATAGGCCGCGAACCCCTTGCTTCAGGGTCTGGCAGCCTGCCTGTAAAATGACCTATTGATATGATAATGTCTGTCCTCCATGCATTCTTATCAGTAAGCCTTGGCAGAAGGAGTTCTGTCTCTTAAGAGGTGCATGACAATATCCTCTGGTACTAGTAGCTTGCAGGTGTGGGTGATTTGGCCTTGAGTTATGTTTTTGGCCTTGAGACTCACAGACCAAGGAAGCTACATTGACCCTTGCTTATGTGTAAGATAATAAAAGGATCATTCAGGCCCTATTTGGAGCTCCAGTCCACGAGGCTGGGGTCCCCTGGCCTCAAACTGTTTTCTCTATTTTGTGTGTGTATCTCTCTCTTTTTTCCTTAACCTTTTGCCATCCCTTCTCCACACCCACCTAGCCCAGTCGTGCAGGACGCGACAAACATGGGCCAGTGAAGCAATGTCTTCCATAATTAGACTGAAAAACAAAAAGGAGCAACTTGTCAGTTCCCCTTCCCCAGTTCCCCAATGTTGTTCCCCTCCCCCAATTCCCCAATAAAATCTTTAAAAATAATAATAATATCCAGAAATTGGTTGCATTTTTATACACCTATAACTAACTATCAGAAAGACAATTAATAAAAAAAAAGGAAGAAAAATAAATGCCATTTACTATTGCATTAGAAACAAACAAACAAAAAACAACCTAGCGCTAAATTTAACCAAGGAGGTAAAAGACCTGTACTCGGAAAATTATAAAATGTTGAAGAAACAAATTGAAGAAGATACAAATATGGTAGTATATACCATGCTCATGGATAGGAAGAATTAACATCCTTAAAATGCCGAATATACCCAAAGCAATCTATAGATTCAATGCAATCCCTATCAAAATACCAATGATGTTTTTCACAGAACTGGAATAAATAATTCCAAAATTTATACGGATTCACAAATGACCCCAAATAGTTACAACAATATTGAGAAATAAGAAAGTTGGAGGTATCATGCTACCAGATATTAAACTATACTACAAGGCTATCATAATCAAAATAGGATGATACTGACATAAAAATACACATATAGATCAATGGAACAATAGAGAGCTCATAAATAAATTCACGCCTATATGGTGAATTGATCTATGATAAAGGAGGCAAGAATATACAATGGAGTAAAGGCAGTCTATTCAACAAATGGTGTTGAGAAAACTGGACAGACACTGCAAAAAAAAATGAAACTGGACCATCTTCTTGCACCATATACAAGAATAAAGTCAAAATGGATTAAAGACTTAAAAGTAAAACCAGGAACCATAGAACTCCTAGAACAAAACATAAGCATTAAACTCTCTGACACTGCTTTTACTAATGTTTTTTTCTGATGTATCTCCTCAGACAAGGGACATAAAAGAAATAATAAAAAATGGGACTCCATCAAACTAAAAAGTATTTGTGCAGCAAAGGAAACCATCAACAAAACAAAAAGTCAATGTACTGAATGGGAGAAGATATTTGCCAGTGAAACATACCTAATAAGGGGTTAATATCCAAAATTAATAAAGAATTCATACATCTCAATGCCAGAATAACAAAGAATCCAATTTAAAAGTGGGCAGAGCACCTAGATAGACATTTCTCCAAAGAGGACATACAAATGGCCAAAGACATATAAAAAGATGCTTAACATCACTAATCATCAGAGAAATGCAAATTAAAACCACAACAAGGTATCACATCATGCCAGTCAGAATGGCCATAATCAGTAAATCAACAAACAAGTGCTGGTGAGGATGTGGAGAAAAGGAAACCTTTTGTGCACTGTTGGTGGACAAATCCCACTGTTGGTGGGGTTGCAAATTGTTGCAGCCATTATGGAAAACAGTATGGAGTTTCCTCAAAAAAATAAAAATAGAACTATCTTATGACCCAGCAATTCCATCTCTGGGTATTTATCTGAAGAAATCCAAAACACCAATTTGGAAAGATATATGCTTCCCTATGTTTGTTGCAATGTTATTTACAATAGCCAAGATATGGAAACAACCTAAGTGACCATCAATAGATAATTGTATAAAGGAGAAGTGGTACATATGTACAATGGAATATTACTCAGCCATAAAATAATGTCATCTTACCATTTACAACAATGTGGATAGACCTAGAGGTTATTATGTTATATGAAATAAGTCTGGGAAAGATTAATACCATATGATTTCACTTATATATGGAATCTAAAGAACAAAATAAATGAACAAACAAAACAGAAATAGACTCATAGAGGCAGACAACAAACTGGTTGCCAGATAAAAAGGATGTTGAGGGTCTCAGTGAAAAAGGTGAAGGGATTAAGAAGTACAAATTGGTAGTTACAAAATAGTCACAGGATGTAAAGTACAGTTAGGAAATAAGTCAATAATATTGTAATAACTATGTATGGTGCCAGGTGGGTACTGGATTTATTGGGAGAATCACTTCATAAATTATAAATATGTTTAGCCACTATACTGTACACCTGAAATTAATATAAATCATATTGAATGCCAACTGTAATAGAAAAATAAAAATTTTAAAAATACAAACACACTTGAAGAAAATCAAGAAAAATTAATTAATCAAGAATCTCAAATTTTGGATAAATGATTATATAACAAAATCATTGCAAACCATTAATATTCCACGGAATCCAGGCTTCCAATGGTCAAGAAATATGTCTTTATAAAAAAGTAAACTTCTAATATTAGCAATTAATACACTGAATCAAGATGAATACATATTTTTCATCTACAAAAATTTGGAAACAGAAGCCATGCTGCTTCTCTGGCCTATTTACTGACAGTAGGAAGATCTCAGCATGCCTTTATTAATTTCATTCTCTGATTCTAGAATATTTCTTCACTCTCCACCCTTCTGTCCCAACCATGTCTATCTTCACCATTTGCATAACTCACCCTTATTCTTCCATGTTCAGTTCTAGCATCACCTCTTTAGCATGCCTCACCTGTCTCCCACCCCTTGACCTCTGCAGCACTGAGGTCTAGATAATGTGACCTTATATTATCTCATTTTCATGCTACTTTGTGTACTGTATTATGCTGTTTGGGTGCCTCCAAGTGAGAAGTGATTTCTTACTCACCTTTCTCCCTGAGTAGGAAATGTTCCTGACATTTACAAGGCCCTTAAGAAATATTTGTTTTACTACATCAAATGGAATTTAAGTTCTTCCTGTTTGGTTTAATAATCCCTGAAGCTCTAGCAATATGGGTAAAAAAGAAGTTGAGAAAATTGAACATATGTTATGGAATAAACTATATAGTCTTAAGCACGACCATAACAAAGACTGTAAAAACAGCCTAGACTAGTGTATGCCTTTAGCCTTAATGATCAGTTTTTCCACTCTAAGATATAGTGACTCTTTGTTAGGAGTTCCCATGGGAATGCCTCTTTCCTAGGTCTGGTAAAGACCTGTTTCTCCTATTTTTACCTTTTTTATTATTTTTTTTTTAAACCTCCCACTGACCTTGTTCTGTTCCCAAACTGGTTCATGTCAGGCTAATTACTTCCTTTTATAAGAGCTTCTATACAAGTGTCAGAGAATTCTCAGTTTCTTCTGTAGTTGATCCAAGCTGACTTTAATGTAGAAACTTTCTCAACTATACTCCTTTAATCCTACCACAGATAATGTAGATTGGCAAAATTTCCACATACGTTATTCTTTTCCAAGTCAGTCTCTGCCAAATATTCCTGAGCCTCTGCTTGAGAATTCCCAGGGATAGTTCCTCTTTTTATTGCTGAATACAGACCTCTGGTATTTGAGAGAATATTAGATTATTAGAAAATAAATTCTAAGCTAAATAAAACTCTTCTCCCAATATTAGAAAAAAAAATTCTGTTGTTACATAGCATTTTAACATTGAAATGCCTCATATTTAGTAACGTCCTATGGACATTTTAGCATTAGCCACTGACACATTGCAATTTCCAGTACCTACATGGTGTACAAAACTCATAATAAATCATACAGTCTCTCTATATTTAGATATAAAATTTATTTGATATTTTATTATATTTTATTATGATAATTTTTCATAAATTGTAGGTATCAGCAAAAATAAGAGCCAACTCATATAATGCTTGAGTCTTCTGCAAACTTTTTCAAAACACAAAGGCTTGAAAATCTACTATTCTTTTGGTTTTCCTGTAGCTTTCAATTTTTTCAAAATAAAAACTTAGGGGAAAAGAAATCTAGTATTTTTACAGAGACAGTAGTAGAAGCACATAAAATAGCAACTACTGTCTGCTTCCATTACAACTCTTTATGTGGATATTCACAAGCTTTTGCTTTCAATGCACTTAAAGGAACAAACAGTTAAAAGAAAATACATTCATGATGTCACATTCTGAAAGGCAAAGAGACAGAAAAGTATATGCACTAGAACATCCTAAAATAAGAAGTAGAAAGGTAATCTATAGGCCAGTAAAGAAAGACAAATTTTTAAATTTTACAAGTGAGAATTATGTATCAAAAAACCCCACACTTGGGCCGGCCGAGTGGCACAGTGGTTAAGCGCTGGCTTGGGAAGCCAGCAGCCCCGGTTCAGTCCCACATATGAGGGCCAGTGACACTGTCCTCAAAAAAAAAAACAAAAAAACCCACACAATCAAAATAGGAAACAGAAATCTTTATGAATTGGGATAAAGCTATTAACCAGCTATATGATCCTTTAAAATGAACTCAAAATCACGCATGTAGTAAATCTACTAGATTGAAATTTCAAGCAAAACTACTTTTAAGCACAAAGCATATTTGTCAATAATAATGTTGATAACAGAAAAGCTAGTTTTTATAGAATTAGATTTATAGCTTTTCCAATTATAAATGTAATAGATGCTTATTATAGAAAGTTTGTGAATTAAGACAAGTCACTACATAGAAATACTCAATTCTATTTGTCAAAAAGAATTACATTTTTGTTTTTCTTTACATAATGTTTTACTATCTGAAATAATATTAGAAATTTAAAATTATGTGGTTATTTACCATTTGATATTATTTACATTGATAGTAAAAAAAGTCATTTTTTTATTTGGAAAGAATTGAGACCCTTAGCATGGCTTAAACAAATAAAGGTAAATTTTGGCTTGCATGAATAAAAAGGTTACTGAAAAGACCAAGAGTGAGCTTATTTGGACTTGCATGTGCAAATAAATTAATGGAAAATCCATCTTTAGGCAATGCATTTTTCTTGGTTGGTTTCATTCTCAGTCTGTTCTTCCCACAAGATGGCAAAAAAATCCCCAAATGCTTTTCATCTACCAAATCCTACGAGAGGTTTCTGCCTATTCGGCAGTACTCCCAGGGTGGGTTCTCCTTGAGGTCCTTCCCTCAACCCAGGGAGATATAGCATTGGTTAGTTACTCAGCCCTTAATTGCATGGATAATTTGGAAATTATTGGCATGAAGCTGAATCCAAAGCTCTGAGCCTGGATGAGACTACTCCCTAAGGAACAAGTATTAGATAGAGAAGAGGAGTCTAAAGCATGAGGCCTATACCACACAACCAGACTAGTTAGCAGATTAAAATTGGGTGTAGAACAATAGTCATGAGTTCTCTTTTGTATAAATTCCACAGTCTCAGCGAACAGTCAGAAAGGCCATGGACTAAAATGTCCATGTATTCTAACATATACAAAGGTTAGGCTCAAGATCACAAATTTTCAGAAGAAAGTGTTTCAGTGGGTTAATAATTCATCACTGGGAAATCAATATCACAGAATCCAAATAAAATAGTACAATTAAAATATACTAAAAAGGTTAAACAAAAGCCTACATTCAACTTTAAAGAAAAAAATGCATTGCTCTTTACCTAATTACTGTAAATTCCTTCCTGGTCAAATAATAAAATAAGACAGCGTGTTCATCTTCAAAATCAAGTTCAGTAATGTATGGGAAGCCATGATATAAGATAAATTGTCATCCAAAATTAACATGTAGTTTTGCACTTGACATAAAACTGCATTTCTGAGGATATTCAATGTCTTTGGAAAATTTTTATCAAACTGCCTAATACCAAAATTTTAAAAAGTATGTTATACTTTACAGCAATTTGCAAAGAACTTGGTGGGCATGACAAAAAACAAAATATGCATGTTCTGCTCATGTTATAATAAATAATTTTTAATATTTTCTTTGGGATTTTTAAATAATAAAAAACAATCTACATGAAAAATTTTATAATATATCTAAATATCCTTGTTAGCTTTAGAACATAGCATGTTGCATAATCTGTACTATTACTAGAGGACTCCCTAAATTGTACAAAAGAACTCTTATTTCAATTTTTTGTTAGATTTCTGTTAAAATAAAATAATTACACATGTTTATAAACCAATCTTGGTCTATAAAATCGTATCTCAATCTGTAAGACATAATTAAAATTTCACTGTAATAGAAAACATGTCCTGAAGGATTCAAAGCAAACTTATTAATAATAGTCTGTATCCCCAAAGAAGAAATTGGAACATAACTTTCACATTTATTTGTACATATTTCTGTTTCACAAGACTTTTTTAAACAATAATCTCCTATTATAATTATTTAAAAAGTAATTTGTAGTCTTAACGAGATACTAGAAAAATATATCATCTATGTTAAATTGTAATATACAAAAGGATCAATGCTTTTTCTTGATTAAAAAAAAAATGCAGATTATTTAGGCCTCAGCAGGTGATTCTGCTCAGGTGGACTGTAGACCACCATTCAAAAAACACTGGTGATGGGGAATAATTACATAGTGCTGTAGAGGAGGAGACATTTCTGAGTCTATTAGCAAAAGCAAAATCTAGGAAGGAAAGATAGACAGATTGGACACCTAACAATTTAAAACTAAAGTCTATATCAGGAAACACTGATCAAAACTAAAAACAAATAATAAATTGGGAAAACTTTTTAAATCAAAAATGAAGGGTAACACTGATTATGTTTAAAATATCAAAATAAGAAAATAAGCATCTAAAAAAGCCCTATAAAATTCTAGATCTCAAAAATTGTATCTGCTAAATACCAAAAATAATTAAGGAATTATAGCTGTTGTGAAGTATAAGGATCAGATGAGGATCAGATGAGAGAAATAAGTGTTTGGAGTTAGGGACACAAAGGGTTAATAACAAGCTGAAGTTTTGAGAGGGCAGTTAGAAGACAGAGTGGTGGAAAGAATACAAAAGTCAATACAATGACCATACCATTGCTGTCAAGCTCCTGAGAATTCATGAACTTCTGCTGCTGAAATTATTAATGCTGCCTTGGATCAGGTTCCATTTGTATGATGGCCAGCTGTACCGTGGGTTCCATTCTTGGAACCCTATTCCATCTCTGTCTCTCTAATTGACCTAAAGGCTTCCTTACCATAAATCCCTCATTAGTAAGACAACTTGAGTGAGTCCCTGTTTCCTTCAACTAAAAGATCCTACCTAACTAGAACATCTGCAGAAGTCTACGTAATACATCAATCTTGGTGAGTAAACTAATACATATTTGGCCTTGAAAGTCTAAGAGTGTTCCTACTTTTTCCTAAGAATAAGTGGCAGCAAGGTCATGATATACCATTATACTTTATACAACCAGCTAAATAATTCCATTCTATATTTATAAGCAAGAATCTGTTACACAGAATGTAACCCTTTTAAGACGAGGAGCTATGTCTTTTTTCTTTTAAGCTCCTAACATACATAATAAGAGTGCTGTATAGTTCATAGGATATGTACCTGGATTTATCATGACCTCTCCATATCATCTTTTATCCTGTCTTTGCTGGAGTCAGAAACACAAATTTTAAAATTAGGATATAAGATTTGCATATTTGCCTTTTCTCTTAAATTAACAATACCATTATTTCAAATCAATGCTCTCATTTTAAAAATATTTTTAATGACATAATCAAAAGTAACTTGGTTCCATGTATTATATCAGTAGCACTCATTTGATAAATAACATTCCAAAAGTGTTTCAGCGTGTACATATTTTCGTAAACAAGTTTTAAAAATATATATTTAAATATATATATTTATATTTTATATGTACAAATTACTATTGGTCATTCATATCTCATTATGTCTCTTTCATAACATGATGCTTTATATCATTTAATTATTTCAGTAAATTCTTTAGTATGTGACTATGAAAAAGGATGAAACATAGGTAGATAGATAGATAGATAGATATAGACGCATGCACACAAATACTTTGTTTACTTAATATTCTAAATAATTGAACTCATATTCATGAATTAAATCAGAAACCACTTGAAAGTGTTTATCTGAAGAAGTGTTCACCTGACAAAACAAAGAAACTGAAAATTAGTCATATACAAATTTGGGACCCTCTCCTCACACAAAAGCAGATCAGCATTTCAGTGTCTAATGAATGCTCCCTTTAAGAATCATTCAAGGAGGGCCGGCCCAGTTGTGCATTGGTTAAGAGCTGGCTTGTGACGGCAATGGCCCCGGTTTGGATTCTACATATGATGGCCAGTGACACTGTTCTCTACAGCTAAGATGGTGAACAACAGCTCCACCTGGAGCTGGGCTGCTGTGAATTCCCCAGGGATGGCATAGCTGCAGCCCCTGCTGCAGTGGGCTGCCATAGGCTACAGTGAGTGGCCGGCAGCCAGCGTGAGCAGATGGCAGCCGGTGTGAACTGCTAAGAGCCTCTGTGAGTGGCTGTCCAGAGGCCGACGACCGATCTGCCTCACCTGAATTCCCCATTTAAAAAAAAAAAAATCTGTAAAAAAAAAAAAAAAGAAGAATCATTCAGGGAAGTGTATATGTTCTGCAAGCATACCAGGTTAAATGCTTGGTGTAGTTTGGTCTGCATTAAAATCACCTGGCTGTTTATTGCTGAGGTTTATAGGGTGGGATTGATCCAAATTATCTTTTTCTGAAAGTAAACATTATTATGTCAATTTCCACTGTTACTTCACACAAACACAAATTTCTAACAAAGAGAATGAAATGACATTAAAAGTAAAGCTACATTATAGAAAGAGATTAAACTGAATATTGTCTCCATTTCACAATTTGAGCAGAATCTGTGCTTAAAATAACAGCTTTGGGGCATATTGAAGAGTTTAATATCAACTGACATATTTCCTAAAGTTTGTATGCTAAGAGCCCCTTAGTATCTTAAGACAGTTGCTGTTTAAGACAGATAGAATAAAAAGTAATGAACAGAAAAGACTGTTTCAGGATTTCTAGTTACAAGGTCCAAATATCTGCTAAGATTAGGCCTCACTACAATCTCTGCTTCATCTAGAACTAAAACTTTGATGAATATGAGGGTTATTGAAAGTATACTTCTTTTTTTTTTCTTTTTAAGATTTTATTGGGGATTAGGGGAGGGGAACAGTATTGAGGAACCGGGGAAGGGGAACAGACAAGTTGCTGTCCTTTGTTCTTCAGTCTAGTTGTGGAGGACATTGCTTCACTGGCCCATGTTGGTATCATCATTGTGCTCTTCTCGGGTGAGGCAGATCGGTCGCCGGCCTCTGAACAGCCGGCTGTTCACGGTGACTCTTGGCAGCTCACGCTGGCTGCTGGCCACTCACTGTAGCCTATGGCAGCCCACTGCAGCAGGGGCTGCAGCTATGCCGTCCTGGGGACTCACAGTAGCCCAGCTCCAGGTGGAGCTGTTGTTAGCTGTAGAGGGCAGTGTCAGTGGCCCTCATATGTGGGGTCTGAACAGGGGCCACTGGCGTCCCAAGCCAGATCTTAACCAAAGCACCACTAGGCAGGCCCAGAAAGTATGCTTCTTATCAGCACTATCTGGTATCAATAGTTTGCAGAAGACATGCGAATCCTTTGGCAGAGGACTACTATTGATACCAACCCCAAATTGGGGGAGATGGTGCTCTGCGTCATTTTCAATAGAACATCACACGTGGCCAAGACAAATCCTACATTTATAATAGCCCCACTGATATGCAGCTCACAAATTAAGGGAGCAGCTTCTCACTTAAGTACTATTCATAATTCAAAGACAGAGATGACCTTGCCAACAGGGTCATCGAGACACAGGAAATGCACTCTGAAAAGCCCTCAGATCGATGCACACACTTCAGCTCTCATTCAGGCTTTGAGCGGTTCCATCAGCATTTAGTAGTTTGCAAACTCAGGGATAAAGGTAGAGATTTTGCATGAAAGAGAAACACCTTGACAGAATATGATGTTCAGAAAGCATCAAGGTAGCCTTTTAAAAAATCAGAGAATTTGACTGTTCTCATGGCAAGTTATCTTGTCACACCCATTTTTTACACTCTGTCCTGCAGGCTGAGGTGAGTTCAGGACCCATGTTCTTCCAATGCTTCTCTGCATCTCAGTTATCTCTGTGAGCACCTGGTTATCACTCACCCACACCATAAACATCTCCATAGGAACAGGAAGACTTTTTAGGTGAAGTGTAATCAGTATCCATATGCGGGGAGGCGGGAATAGGAAGAAAATTCTCCCATTTCCACATTAAGCACAACCCAACCCCACAAAAACAAGCAAATAAACAAACAAAAACCCTACCAAGGCAGAGCGCTGACTCCTCAAAATCAACAATTTGCATTTCCAAATTTTCAGTTTAAAAGAGCTGCATGAAAGTGACTTGTTTCTTTAGTTTTTCACAAGAATAATAGGTGAGTCCTGCCTGTACATTTATATAAAGAAAATACTCATACAAATTATTTTTTTAATAAGGATAATTTGTTTCAAAAGATATTGATGCCTCCAGCTCCTGAAAGGCAGAAAATGTTTGTGAATTTCATTTTTTTCCCAGCTATTGCTCAAAGTTTCCCAAATCTGAGGTCAACTCAGCCAGGGTACCCTGTTATAAAAATTTAAATAAGATAAAATAGAACAACAACAACAAAAATCCAGAGTAGAGACCCACAAAAGCACGATGGAAAGACAATCCAGGACTAGATGTGGGGATCCAAGAAACAGAAAGCTCACTCAAATGACAAATAAGGGGGTTTATTAGCTCACAGAACAATGAGCCCAGAGGAAAAGAACTCCATAGTTATTAGGTTAGTAGCTCAAAGTCATCAGCAATAATCCAAGTTTTTGCCATTTGCCCACTCTGTCACAATCATCTAGTCAGCTTACTTCATTGTTGTAACATGGTTATGGCTCCTTCAGTGTTCTTATGTCAATAAAGGGAGATGGAAAAAGGGACTATCTTTTCCGTATCATTGTGTTTAAGAACTCAGAATCATTTCTCTGAAAGTTTCAGACATTGCTTCAGATCTCCCTGGCCATATTTAGATAACATACCCAAACCAAAATTCAGCCTTGGCAAAGTTTATGGGACCTGGTAATTGACTTAGACCCATAAGGATTTACCAAAGCACATGGGGTAAGGTTGGACATAAAACCAAAACAGAATGTAGGCTCTGTACGCAGGGGAAAAGTTTGGAATAAATGTTGTGAGAACAAGTATCAGTTTTACCTACATCCTCTCCAAAAATTAGTGTTCCAGACCTCATGTGTTTCTCACAATATGATTATAGGAGTTTGTCAATCCATTTTCCAATCTACTCTCTGAAAACATGGAAATTCATAGAAGAAGCCAATGTCTTTCCAAATGGATCCAGTCTCTGACTACTGATCAGGTAGAAAAACAAACTTACCTTTTGCTGTGAAGTTGAAGAGATGGAACATTGAAAAAGCACAGTGCTTATAAATCAATCTTACATACACCTTGCAAATTATACCAATTGTACCAGTTTCAAAGGCCAGTAGCAAAGAGAGAAAATATAGCAGTTTTCAGATGAACAAACTCTAAAGTCACACTTCTGCTACACAGTCGTATTGGGACAGACTCACCCAGGCTTTTGGGAAACCAATGGTTGTCACGGAAGTGCTACACAGTTGACACTTGAACAATAAGGGACATAGGGATGCCAACCCCCAGGCAGTCGAAATTGCACAATCCGCTACAGTGGGCCCTTCGCATCTGGGGATTCAACCAACTATGGATCGAAAACAGTATTTTTCATCCGCAGATCGAAAACAGCATTTTTTATTCGCATCTGGGAATCCACATTTGGGAAACTGCAGTTGAGGATGCAAAAATACTTTTTCCCATTAGTGATTGGTTGAGTCCATAGACGGGCAACTGGATGAGATTGAGGGGCTGACTATATATTGAAAAAAAATCTAAGTCTAAGTGGACCTGCGCAGTTCAAACCCATGTTGTTCAGGCTCAACTATATAGTGGTGTGCTCATGTGCATCTGTTACCAGCTAAGTGTCCTCACATTTGTAGCTTGAGCTCAACCATGATGAGTATGTTAACACCAGAGAAAGCCTCAAATGCTACAGATGGAGGAAGGTTTCCCTCTCCCTCCAGAAAGCTGGTTGTTAAACATCGACCAGCAAACCACTTCATTTTCAGCTCCTTCATTTTCATAGCAGGATAACCTTGGCACATCACTCAGTTATTCCTTTATTTTCTTCATCAGTTGGTACTAATAGTACTCCTATATAACAAGTAGATGAAATACGTTTTATAGAACATCCAGCCACCTGTTAGACATATCATAAATAAATGTACATTGCTATTGTTTTTACTACAATTATAAAAGTGATATTTATTTATTTATTTATTTATTTATTTATTTATTTATTTGAGGTTATAGTACAACAAACAACATACACAACAAACTCAAGACCTATATACCCAGAACCTTCAAACAGTGCTTGGTCACTACTACTAAGAATATAGAGACAAATACACTCAACAAGAGCATTAATCATTAATGCTTTCAGCTTTCAGTTTCAGTTTTCCTCAGAACTATTCACATACCATGGAGACTATTTCTAGAAATTCAGGTTTGGTGCTATTGCCTAATTATGAGACATCAATCTGAAAAGTGGAATTTGATTTAGTTTAATGAGATTGTTTTAAGGTACTTGAAAGGGACAGAGAAGACTGAGATTCTTAAACATGCCTGACATTAGTTGATGTGATATTTGTCTGTTTAAATCCCTGTTGATACTCTTCATATCCCTGTTTTGATTTTGACACCTGTAATATGGAAAAGGTGAACTTGGTCATTGGTTATCAGTACCTCAGACATTCCCACATGTGGACCTTGGTCCCTCCCCCTATCTCAATCACACTGTATTCCTTGGACCTGGAACTCAGGTCCACCAGACCCAATATCCACTAGTTATTATTTTCCATAACTGGTTATTATGTCATCTTGGACTCATTTCCTAAAGATATCTCAGAAATATTCACAATGGGTCCATAGGATCCCAGGCAGACTGTTCTTTCAATTGCCCAAGCATGTCAGGGTCTTTTTTTAGCCTCCTGGGCTTTACGTCTATTGTTTCCTCTCCCTGGAAATGTATGCTCGTCCCCCTGCTCTGCTCTAGCCATCAACTCGCTTTCCTCAGGTTTGTATTAGTTTGCTCAAGCTGCATAACAAAACACAACAGACATTTATTTACTCACAGTTCTAGATGTAAGAAGTCTAAGATCAAGGTGCCAGCATGGTTGGTTTCTGATGAGAAAGCTCTCAGCTTGAAGATAGTGATTTCTTGCTGTGTCCTCACATGGTCTTTTCCCTGTGCACTCATGGGGTGGGGGGGGTCTGGGGTAGAGTGTACAGAAATAGAAGGGGAGAGATAGAGAGATAGAGAGATAGAGAGAGAGAGAGAGAGAGAGAGAGAGAGAGAGAGAGAGAGAGAGAACTTTGGTGTCTTTTCCCTTCTTATAAGGACACCAGTCCTATGGGATTAGGGCCCTACTCTTATGCCCTGTGATTACTCTGAAATGTAATCATCTGGCCATTTGTGTCTCAGAGATAAGACAATGAACTCCTTCAGGGCGTAGACCAAGTCTTTGTTTTATAGTCTCAGTAACAGATGCTTAATAAATATGTTTAAAGGCATGGTGAATAAATGACTGAGAAAATGCATTAACCTTGAGCAGAAAGTCTAACATCTCTTCCTGGGATGTGAAAGGAAAAGAAGAAATACTAGGTATCAGGAGGGATTCTACCAGACCAAAAGAACAAACTCTAGGTATTTGATGTGGGAAGGGATTTAACACAAAGTATTAGAGGTCAGGGGAACAAATACCTCAGCATTAATAATCAGATAATAATGTGGTCCATTAGGACAAGGAGCCAAACTGAAAATAACTCTCAAGACTTTATTCCCTTACTGTGACAGTGCAAGGAAGGGACAAACGGTACACTGGCCCCCCAGTGGTCCACTTTTCTCCACAGAATGGCAGTGGACAAGAGTCAGGTAGGTGCAGTGCCAATGACAGGGATTGTGTCACTGTAAGGAGTACATCTTTATGGGCCCATGAGCTGGTAGGAGGGACTTGGGGTCAAGTTAGCAGTGGAAAGGCCAAAGTCAAAGTGAAGAAAGTACCTTAGGCAAAGCCCCTAATAAGATCTCAGAGGAGAAAGGGCCTCAGAAGTGCAGAGACTCCCAAGGTCCCCTGATAATTCAGCCTCAGATATTCATATGAGCATGGCTGGCCTGGAGGAGCCTGCCTCCTTAACTGTCATTTTTCTAGAGAACATCAATGCCCTGCCTATGCAACAAATCTGGTGTGAGGATGGCAGCAGCTTCCCCTACGAGTTCTGCTTGGCAAAACCCTGTAATTGCCTGTGATCCAGCCTAAAAAGATCAGTTAGGATTTTGATTTGGAGCTGGACTCCTAACAGAGAAGTCTCTAGCATTCAAGAGTTCAATTTATATGGAAATTGTGTGAAAATGCTGGTTATAATCTCAGCTTCCTCTAGCATCAAATAGAATGAAAGGGAGAATACCCTGAAGGTGGGAAAACCTCTTATTTGCCTTCTGTTAAGCCCATGTTTCCCACCACTGCTTAGGAGGAATAATGGTTTCTGCTCCTTTTCAGCCTGCTACATCTTGCATGAAAGGTTTATTAGAATCTTATCTGGAATTCCTTTAGTGGAATTTTGGTAGCTATATTTCCCAGTTTGCTTAATCCATGCAGTACACAGTAACACTTAAAAGGAAAAATGATTCTGAGTTGTTAATAAACCAGCACAATACATTAAGAGAGAGTATGAGGATGGAGAAGAAGGAATATCTTTGCCAGATAGACCCAATATAATCTAAACTATGGAAGCAAAATTGGAAGGGTGTGAAATTGGAATGGGCAACTACTGGAGAACAATGAGCATTAAGAGTGACTAAGAGGGGCCGGCCCAGTGGCGCGGTGGTTAAGCGCTGGCTTGGGAAGCCAGCGGCCCCGGTTCGGTCCCACATATGAGGGCCAGTGACACTGCCCTCAAAAAAAAAAAAAAAAAAAGAGTGACTAAGAGGAATGGGAGAGTGCAATGGCCATGAATCATCCAATGATTACTTAAAAAATTTGAATAGGTATTCATGTTGTGTCTTTGGAATTAAACCCTGGTTGTTTGCAAAAGGTGAGGAAATTCATAGACTCAGCCTGAAGTGATAAGAGCAAGGAAGTAAATTTATTTAAGAAGAAAGATGCCAGCATAGAAGTTGCTGGGACAGAAAACTGCACCTGACTTTAGGTTAGCATTTTTTTTTTTAACTGAGCCATCCTGCCACCTGTTGGCAGCTCAGTGGCAGCTCAGCTCGGGCTGGGCATTGAACTGCTGTTGCTCAGAGCTCAGCTCACACTCTTGAGTGAGCTTTTAGCCACTTGGCCAGCCCTTAGGTTAGCTTTTCCTTATATAGGAAATGGTAGGTAAATTTCTTTACAGCAGGAGATGTGATGTATAGACTGAAGTCATTTCATTTGATTGACATAAGTTGGTTATATAACTAGTTTCTTTCTGTGCATGCTTTTACCCAGAATACATACAGAAGAACCCACAGTGGTGGTGGGGGGGTGGGATAAGCCTTTATGTTCATTCCAATCTAATTGCATTATAATTATGCAAGAGTTCAACTAATGGACAGATTTTGGCAGTTTGCACATGTGTGAAGAATCAGTTAAAATCAGTTGGGTCTTATCTCCTCTTTTTAGGAGTGTTTGGACATTTTGATTTATTTGTAGGGGATAAGCCCGGGCGGTTCCTGGGGAGGGCATGCAGGCCTGGGCAGTCCCCCTTCGGGCAAACTTTTATTAACACTTTTCTGCCTTATCAATTCATAAAATAATAGATACCAAGAAATTTATAAAGTAAAAGTGTTCATTTTACTAGTAATCAAAGAGATGATTACTATACACACCGAGTTTTGGTCACTTAAGTTAACGAAGACTTGCAGGTGCTATCCATCCTACCTTTACATAAGCTTTGTGCCAAGTACAGGACAAAACAGTTGTTACTGCCATGATTATTAGCATCTATTGTTCTCAGTTTCTCAGAGATGATTTGTCAAACTATATTAAGAACCTCAAAATTGTTATTTTATTTTATTTTGGTTCTATCTTTAGGGATTCAGTCTAGAGGAAAAAGTTTGAGTTGCTGGTCAATAACCACCTGAATATCCACCAGTTAAGCAAAGTTAAAAATCAACTGCCACATGTGTTATAAAAGAAAGAACTGAGGCTACAAAGTAAAACAAAAGTTATGAGGGTCTTTAAGGATTCAAATCTGGGAATCACAGATTCAGGAGGAAATTGAAATGTGCTGCAGAAAAGACAAAGTAGCTAGAGATTATCGAGGCAAGAGCCATGAGTTATTTTGAAACCTTTTCTTTTGGCTGTCTAACACAGCATTCTGACTAGTAGGAAAAGAATTAGTCAGGTCCAGGTGGCAAAGCTGAGGCAGGCGTTGGCATGGAAACAGGGAGGTAAGATTTAGGCTGTGACCTTGCACAGAGAACACACATACACAAAGCCAAAAAAGCTCATATCCTATCCAGGTGTGGATGTGAGTAAGTCTGACTTCCCCCATGGTCTCCCAACTCCATGACAGGTAGGGCCCTTGGACATCAGCGACTCCATTTTAGGTTATCACACATCTGAAAGGGGGAATATTAAGAAGTCATTAAAAAATGGACATTGGACATAAATTCTATGACATAAACCAAGTGAATTTTATAACATTAAGGGGAATTTTATAAAACAATATGCACATTTTTTGCTATATACATTAAAATGAGTTTGAAAGGAGAAGCACTGAAATATTAGCAATTTTTCTGTGTAATGATATGATAGGTGTCTTTTCTCCCTACACTTCATTATTTTTCTTTGCTTTCATGAGTTCTATTATAAACATGTTTTACTTTTACAAAAATTAAGTTGTGAGAAAACAGTTAATATTGTAATTTATAAACTTGAAATCAAACTAATCAACTTAGTTGTATGATTCCTCAGTTTTCCAGCAGCTCCCATAAGAACAAGTAGGAAATTAGGAAACCAGCAGTTTGTATTAATCTAAGGTCATGTGCAGCTAAGCAAAGCAAGCGGGCAGAAGGGTAAAGGGCTTAGGGAGTTGAGAGTGTGAAACACCATGCTATCTGGCCTGAATAGAAATAAAAGTTAAATGTCTTGGGATGAGAAAAGAATACTGAAAGAAGAGGAAAGAACTGAGGAACTGAGAATGTTAATGAAATTTTTTTTTTGAGGTGGAACAGAAAAGTCCAAAGTGTGGCTATGATAGTAGGTTGCTGAATGGAGGAGAAATAAAGGCTGCTGCAGCCATCAAAGATCGCAGGGGATGGGATGCAGGACACACTATCCACATGGATATGCAGGTCCTTTGAGAAAAGAGCAGGACATAATAAGGATCTTAAGTCCTTGGTAGATGCACAGGGGTCCCCTGGAGTAGGAAGGCGGCATAGCAAGAAAGAAGATATAGGTATGGCCTAAGCAGCATACAGGAAACGACAGTCAAGAAAAGAGGAGAATTGCAATACTGCCTCTAAGTTTAAAGTTTTCAGAATGTTTCTCTTTTGAACTTAAAAAAAAAAACACACAAAAAAAACCTCTTTGATTTTTAACACTTTTAATTATCATCACTCTTCTTAAAAATTTGTTCAGATGTAACCAATTTTCCTGTGGTACCTTTGTGATTACTTAGCTTCTGAAGGGTAAGAGGTTATAGTATCAGTTAATTTACTTCCAGCCATCATTACAGTGATTAATGACTGGCCGTATGGAGAAGTGTGCTTTCAATTTTTTTTCTCATTAAAACTGTGCAAAGATGTTGACAGTACCAATTGTACCTTAACAGGCATTTCAGGTTCAAGAATATTTGAGAACCATTCTGTGGATGGTTGCTCCAGTGAATAGATTTCAAGTCATGTGAAATTGGTTTTATGTTAAAAGTGCAAGAGTTTGTCCTAAAAATACATTAATTTTATGAAATTATTTAGAAGCTTGGAGTTCCCTTTGGACAGAGTCAGTTAACCTCTCGGGTAAGGACAAAAGATAAGACTGCCCTCATTCCCTACTCTATGTAATGGGCTAGAACAAAGTAATCCTCTAAGGCAATGGTAATCTATCCATCCTGAGGTGGTAAAATGGGAGCAGCGGCTTCAGTGAAGTCAAATGAACATAGAGTTATTTATGGCCTC
Organism: Aselliscus stoliczkanus; assembly: GCA_033961575.1. Taxonomy (NCBI): domain Eukaryota; kingdom Metazoa; phylum Chordata; class Mammalia; order Chiroptera; family Hipposideridae; genus Aselliscus; species Aselliscus stoliczkanus. Next base: position 65,313,289 of record CM066734.1, on the reverse strand, counting down.
AAAGGGCAGGGGTCAAGGGAGAGATGGTACTTCTGGTTAGAGTTCCCATCAACATATTCTCAAAGTACAAGCTATCTCACTAACATTTCTAGCACCTGAGTGCTCCTCCCTGTGGTGTCTTCTTATTTCATTACAGGAGCCTGAGCTCCTTGCAATGGTTCAAGGCTTCAAGAGCGGGAAGCAGAAGCAGCCAGTACTCTTAAAGGCTGGGTTCAGAACGGGCACAGTGCCATTTCCACTGTATTATATTATGTTGGTCACACCAGTCACAAGCAGCCCAGATTCATGAAGGGGAGTAGCATATATGTACAGAGAGGGAAGGAAATGTTGGCAGCAGCCATATTTCCTGATAGATCCACCACAAGAGTATCGGTTGGGGAGTGTCACAAGGGGTATGGGAAACAGTTATTCTTAGCATATTGAGGAATAAATAAGAAAATCACTTGAATTAACGTGTGTGTGGTATGATAGAAACAAGCATTAAGTTTATGGTGAGGATATAAAAATGATTACGTATTGAAATCCTAAATCCCAGTGCTTCAGAATATGACTGTATTTGGAGAAAGGGCCTTTGAAGAGGTAATTAAGGTAAAAGATGTGATACGGGTTGGCCTTAATCCAATATGACTGGTGTCCTTATAAGAGGACATGAAGACAGAAAACACAGACCAGGTAAAGAACATGTGACAACACAGGGAGAAGGCAGCCACCTGCAAATCAAAGAGAAGCCTCAGAAGAAACCAAACTTGCTGACACCTTGATCTTTGACTTACAGCCTCCAGAACTGTGAGAAAATCAATTTCTGTTTTTTTAAGACACCCATGGCAGCCCTGGCAAACTAATACAATCAGTATCCCCAAGACACTTAACTCCACTGAAGGTGTATACAAATAAATAGACATTTCGAATATCTGCAGTGGGGTAGACAGACACAAGATACCACACAAGCATATAAACATGGAATTGTATTCTTAGTTTATATTATTCATTGGCATGTCTTATTGCCTTTTCTGATGGTAAAATAAAACATTCTATATAAAACACAGAAACATAATAGATGCCCCCTATATATTAGTTTTTTAGATACTTCCTCCATGCCTATTGTATACCTATATAATGTTGTTTCTCCTTTTACCCATGGGGAAACAAAAATAAGTAAAAAGCCAAATTGGAAAAATCTGACAAAAGCCCATTGGCCTATACCCACTGGCTGCACACCCAGAATCGGGGTGGAGGCCTGGCAATGGCAGCTTTGGTTTCTTTGGGGAGAAAATTTTCATAACCAAGTTGCTGGGCTGCTAGTTCTGAACTTCTGTGACGCTCTCTGCATGATCCAGGATGGTTCTGATGATAATTTTAAAATACTGTGGATTAGTTCATTCTGCTCAAATTAAAAAGAATCTTTTCAAGGTTTGTTTAAACTGTGATTGAGAGCAAAGACTAATAAATAGACGAATTAGTTTAAAATAATAATTGATAAAAATATAATGTTTGAGTAAAGACTAAGGGCTATTTAAGGACTTTATTTAATCAAAGTTTATAAATGATGAAATGCTTATTGAAAAATGTTTATGCTGCAGGGAACTTAACTTGGAAAATCTTTCTGAAAGTGATATTTCTAATGAGAAAAGTAAACACGAATGCATATTATTAATCAGGGAGGAGTTATTTATACTTCTGATTTATTGTTTTAATTAAGCATTGTTTCTTAATAGCACTCATGACTCAAGGCAGATAAACAATGCTTAGGTTATAGGTATGCCAATTATTACAGGCTCTACGATCCCTTGCAGAGAGACAAGCCCAGGGTCATATCCAAATATATATATAAAATAGATGCTTTTGTAGTTAGTATTTACAAAAATAATGCTAGAAATAAAAATATCCTTGCATATTCCATATGATTTCTGAACTCCAGTGATCTCTGAGCAAATAAGGAATATCAAACATAGAAACACTAAACAGTATTTGGAGGCCTATATAAACAATCACATTTATGAGAGAATCCCAGATATTTGAAAGGATTCTATAAAAGTTCCTCTAATGCACTTTTGACACAAGCACAACCTTGCTGTACTTATACTGGCTTCTCTCACCCATCTGTTTAATAAATGATCCCTCTGAGGCAGGTTCAGAATGGCTATTTATCTACAAAGCTCACACTTTTTATTGAATAGGACGAATTCCCTAGTTTCCAGCTTTTAAAAGTTAAGACAGATTGCAGTGCCTTATTTAGAGGGTGATCTCAATGCAGCTGGTTTCCTGCAGCGACTGGGGTTGTGCAGACTTTTCACTCAGTCAGTGGGAAAGCCCTCTGACGGCCCTGCCTTTGGCTGGTGGTTTTCATCACTCCTTCTGCGTCTGCCCTGGATTCCACCGCTAAGGAATATATAACATGTTCCTCCTCGCATGCTGCTTTTATTCCAGCATGACTCACCCCTCTATGCCACAATCTGCACCTACTCGTGCAGTCTTACAAGGTTTGCTGGGAAGACAGATAAAACCCATGTACTTAATTTATCCCCAGAGTTTGGGAATTATGCTGTAGTTACCACATCCCCTCCCCAAATTAGTTTCAAGTACTTTTTTTTTTTTTGTGTGGCATCTTGTGTGATAATCACTCTGCAGTGATAGTTTAGGTGCTAGGTGTTCTGTGCGTGAGAGCTGCATACACTACCCTAGTTATATCTTCTTGGACACCACAAGAGTACATTTATTTAAACAGTCTCAGTTTGATAAACTAATTTGCACTCCAAAGATTTGATGATGGCAAGATAAGGAAATGTCCACTTGAATACTAATACCTTGAGAGTTCTTGATTGCAAAATACAGAAATTGGCTCTGTTCACTATAAAAAAAAATGGTATTTATAAGAAGGATATAGGATAGAACATAGAATGAACCTTAAGATAAGAGGACCAATTTTGGGAAAAAGGACATAATATCAAAGAGACTAGGAAGAGAATAGGGGTTTAGTCAGAGCAAAAGTCTAGTCTAGCAGGTATAATAGCCTCAGCTACATATACACAGCCATTACTGTTACCAGAGAGGGGGGCCCCTCTCGGGGAGATGCCCATACTTGGTTTCCACACCAGGCTAGGCTGTCACACCAAGGGTCAAACCCAGGGGAGGAAAACTGGAAATCCTAACTGCTACTGATATGGGCCAAGCAAGTAGCCCGCCCCCGCCCCGCCCCCACCCCACCCCATTGAACAACTTTAAGGTCTCCTCCTCTCTAGTTTCTTAGCCCCTGGCTTTGACTACTCTTCTAATCAGTTTCTGAATCCTAGATTAACTGAATCACAGAATATTTCTCACCCACCCCAGCTTTAGATAACTACTTAAAGCCTGTGACTTCCCAACATTCCCCAAACCATTCCAGACCTAACTCTTGGATAATCCCATCCCAGAGACTAAATAGGTTTTAACATTTCCCCAGGCCAGTACACTTGTTGATTGTAAACATTAAGGGCTAATGTTCTTTCCAAACCTGAAGCCACCCTACATCTATAGCTTTGAGCTCTGCTCTTTAAGAAATTTATTAATTATAATCTATTTTTCCTCATTTAGGGGCCTTGGGGATACAGATGATACCCCAGCAGGATTGCCAGTCCCAACCAAAGAAGCCAACATGGTCTTCCAGGCGGATCTCAAGACCCTTTCCTCTCAACTGAGATCAGATAGAGGGAGGTTCAGGTGTTTTGTAGCCAAATAATAAAACTTCAACAAAGACCCTTTTTCCAAATTCATAAAATTGTGTTAATTTTAGTAACCTTTAAAATATGTTTAGCTGGCTTTGACGTGATCTCCCTCACCAATTGCACGATTATGCTAAAATTATTGTTTTTCACTAGGTATGTGTATCAATTAAGGTCATCATACTTTATCCATAATTTTATTCATGATATGACAAAACAGCAAATATGTTTCTTATAATCTTTTCCCAGAGGATCTGTTACAGCTGTGTTAAGTTCCCATTCAGTGAGTAATTTCTATATTTCAGGCACTGGGCTAGGTAATGTATATGCAGCACCTTTAGTCCTCATAAGTACTTCGCAAACTCTTTATCATTCACCTCATTTTCAATGGAGAGAAAATAAGATTCAGAAAGGTACAAAATGGTCTCAAAGTCACTAAGCTGTTTATGTGCAGAGCCAGGACTAAAAGAACCTAGGATTTCCTTCCTTCCTTCCTTCCTTCCTTCCTTCCTTCCTTCCTTCCTTCCTTCCTTCTTTTCTTTTCTTTCTTCTATCAAAGTCCTTGTTCACACTGTTTTCTCCACTATGTGTGGCTAATCAGCAATGCAAAAGCTCATGATGCCTAATCTCATAAAAAAAAAAAAAACATATAGGGCCGGCCGAGTGGCGCATTGGTTAAGAGCTGGTTTGGGGATGCCAGCGGCTCCGTTTGGATCCCACGTATGAGGCCCAGTGACACTGCCCTCTACAGCTAACAACAGCTCCACTTGGAGCTGGGCTGTGCAAGCCCTGGTGATGGTGTGGGCTGCAGCCCCTGCTGCAGTGGGCTGCCATAGGCTACAGTGAGTGGCCGGCAGCCAGCGTGAGTTGCCGGCAGCCAGCGTAGGCCAATAGCCGCGGTGAGCGACCATCCAGAGGCCGGCAACAGATCCGCCTCACCCAGGAAGAGCGCAATGATGATACCAACATGGGCCAGTGAAGCAATGTCCTCTGCAACTAGACTGAAGAACAAAAAGACGGAAACTTGTCTGTTCCCCTTCCCGGATTCCTCAACGCTGTTCCCCTCTCCCAATTCCTTAATAAAATCTTTAAAAAGGATATATATATATATACTTTTTTTTTTCTTTAAATATATATTGGTCATTGACATTATAGATTCTCTGTGCCATAGCCTGGCATTTTGCACTTAAAAAATTATGATATTGTGATTTATAACAAGAAATACATATTTGGTCTTAGTCCCCATTTCTGGCACAGAGATCCTAAAACTCTTGGAATTCCCTAAATGAAGAGAACAGTAAAGGTGTCTTATTATGTTTATGAGTCAACCTTTGGTCCTCACCTAAGGATAGCAGCTGGTTGCCTGGAAACCCAACCCTAAAATTAGAGTTGGAACTTTCAGTCCCACCCACTCATTCACCTCCAGGGAGGAGAGAGGGCCTGGAGGTTGAATCAACTGCCATGGGCCAATGATTTAATCTTTCATACCTATATGATGAAGCCTCCATAAAAACTCAAAAGGACTGGGTTCTGAGAGCTTCCAGGTTGGTGAACATATGGAGATTTGGGGAGAGTGATGCTCTGGGAGAGGACGTGGAAGCTCAATGCTCTTTTCCCACACCGTGCCTTACACATCTCTTTCATCTAGATGTTCACCTGTCACTTTTATCATATCCTTTTATAATAAACTGGTAATCCAGTAAGTAAAATATTTGTCTGAGTTCTGTGAGCTGGTCTAGCAAATTAATCAAACCCAAGGAGGGGTCATGGGAACCTCTGATTTATAGCCAGTTGGTGAGGGTCAAAAGTACAGGTAACAATGTGGGCTTGCAATGGGCATCTGAAGTGGGCTGGTTGGAGGTTGGGGATGGAGTGGAACAAATATGTAGGACTGCCTCAACCCTTCACTGTGGAATCTGGTGCTACCTCTGGGTAGATGGTGTCTGATTCGAGTTGAACCCTGCTGGTGTCCATGAATTGTTTGCCAGTGATGTGGGAACCTTCTCCTCCCTCCACACAGAAATTTGGATTCCAGAAACACCCATCTAAAATCATTCCTGACTTTCACTCAGAAATGAAAACTGATTTGAATACAGATCCTTGATTATGTCACTGAAAAACAGAATAAAACCTACAATGCTCTATAATAAAAAGAAGAGGAACAGGAGATTGTCAATGTGATCGTACATTTGTCATTTTCACTGGGCACTGGAGCAGAGTAGAAAAGCATCTGTAATCAAATGTTGCAAAAGTCACTGCCCTAGTTAAACTGTTGTGAACTGGGGCACTTGAGTCTGAGTAATTCAGGACTTTTATTTTCAGCACATGTCCTCAATCATTCTTGTAGAAATGAAGGCCATCTCTTGACTCCAAATGTGCCATTTACCCTCCGCACATAATCTGTAACTTTCATCCAACCAGAAAAGACAGTAAAGCAGAAAAATGTTACATTCTCAGATAAAAGAAGTTGAAAGCATCTGAGGAAAAGGGAAAGTAAAAAAGTTTTCCAGGGTCTTTTAAACCAAAAAGATACATTTCTAGTTGTACACCCTAAAAATGCTTCTTTTCACTTGATCATTTGTTCTGTAACACACCCTATTGATCATTCTTAGATAAATAAATTTCACCATTTATTATAAAAGAAAAATCTCTCTGTTTCATACAAATCCAAATAATACACACACTGCTTGGAATGGGGGAAGAGGCTATATTTTGTGAGATTTTTCTATCCAAATGCTAATAAGACCTGAATATGCATAGCTTATTTCTACTAGAGTTTAGAAGTAGAACCAGGAGTAATGTAGGCTCCACTTTAGACCTGTTAAAAATTCTGGATTCTTCTTCTATCTTCTTATTGTATTACTATTCCCTGGCAAGTGAAGCTCTTTGGCTCTGGTATTTGCCAAGGTCAAGGGGAAAGGATAATCTAAGTGGAATAAATCAATAATAGACATATTGATGGCCATGAAGATGTAATGAGGTTTTTTTGCTCAGTAACAGGCAGTGTTATATTGTGGTTATGGACTCTGAAATCAAGTTTCCTGCATTCAAATCTTGGTTATTGGCTGCATAACTTTGGGCAAGTGATTTAGCCTCTCTCTCATTCAGTATCCTCATCTATAAAATGAAGATGATGATAAGAGTACTTCACAGAGTTAGTGTGAGGATTAAGTGAATTAATAATGTAAAGCATCTAGGCCAACCCACAGTAAGGTCCTCAGTATATATAAAAATTATGCAAATTTAGTACATGCATTTTCTCATGTTGATTCTCCCAAAATATTTTCATATAGGTACCTAGCATTCAACCATAGAGATAAATAAAATTGATTTACCTCACTGCTTATGATAATAAATCTTTAGATCATTTCCAATTCTTCAGGTACATGTTTCCTTATTTTTTTTCAGATTAACCTTAAAATCACTTTGCCAACTTCTAAGAAAAATACTCCTAGAATCTTAATAGAAATTATATTAAACCTATACATTTATTTTGAGGAGATTCTTTTACAAAGTCCAATTTTCTCATCCTGGTGTATATTGTGTCTATCTGTATATTATAGTCTTCAAGCACCTCTAATATTTTATAATTATTTTCCTAGAGATCATCTATGTTTATTTTTACATTAATTCTTAGATAATTCATAATTCTGCCATTAGGAACTATTAAATAAAATTTGTTCTTATTACTGTTACGAAATACTTTGTATTTGTTTAGTAGTCTTTTTAATACAGATGTTATCATTTTTATGGTAAAAAAATCAAACCTTTTTTGTATATGACATTTTATATATAGAAAAATCTCAACCTACATCCTGAATTTAGAGCAATTTTTACCTATAATTTTGTTTTAGTAAAAGCACTTTCTAAAAGATAAAATTTTAAATCCATAATATAAATGTATCTCTAAGAAATAAGATAATATTGTAGAGAATCACTACAATAAAAGGCATTCTTGCTTAGTCTCCCTTAAACAATGAGTCTATTAAAACCATTTCAGTCCTAATAGAGCAAAAACTTAAGAAAACTCACTGTTTAATTAACAGATCCATTAATGACTATAAACTACTGAAGTCTAACATTTATTACTCTTCTGCCTATTCTATGCATTCCTACCTTAGCATTCTTCTCATACGTTGTAATTATCTTGTTTATGTATTATGTACTTTTCATTGTCTATTTTTCCTCTACTTCCAATGTAGTTTTTATCAGTGCTACAGCCTTGGTTGTCTTTTTACCACAACAATAGGTTCCTGATCACTATTTCTTTTATTTCTTCATTCATTTGTTTGATAAATATGTATTGGTCATCTATTATTTGTCAGGAACTGTTGTATATAGACAAGGGGTCGCCGGCCTCAACGTGTTTAGAGAGAGAAAGCAAAGTAAATTAATAACATAATTTCAGACAATTTTAAGAGCCATTTGGGCATACAGTAATGGAATAAACAATGCAAAGAGGGTAGGAAAACTGTTTCAGAAAAAATAGCCAGTGAGGACCTCTCTAAGGACGTAAAATACGAACACAGACCTAATATGACAGATTTAGGGGAAGAATATTTCAAGTGGACTGAATAGTATAAAGATCCTGAGGTGGATAAACTCAGTGGTACAGAAGTAGCAATAAAACCAGTGAGCAAGGGAAAAAAGAAAAGAAGACGAGGAGAGGAAGGCAAATGTGGTCAGATGACTCAGGCAAGGCCTTCTTTCAGCTAATGATTTTCAAATGTTGCTGTGCCTGCAAATTAAATCATCTGGGGCCTCGTTAAAATGCAGACTCGGGTTCAGTTGGCCTGGGGCAGGGCCTGAGATTCTGAATTTCTAATGGGCTTTGCAGAGGATGCTAATGCTGTTGTTCTGGGGACTACTCTTGGGTAGCAGGTTTCTGAGCTTGAAAAGGACATTGAGTTTCATTGTCAATCTGAATGAAAGACATAAAAGGGCCTTGGGCTTGGAATGATACAGCTCATTTACATTTTTAAAAGATCACAAAGGGGACTGCTGAGTGGCGAGTTGGTTAAGAGCTGGTTTGGGGATGCCAGCGGCCCCAGTTCGGTGGATCCCACGTATGAGGGCCAGTGACACTGCCCTCTACAGCTAACAACAGCTCCACGTGGAGCTGGGCTGTGCGAGCCCTGGCGACGGTGTGGGTTGCAGCCCCTGCTGCAGTGGGCTGCCATAGGCTACAGTGAGTGGCCAGCAGCCAGCGTGAGCTGCCAATAGCGCCATGAGCGACCATCCAGAGGCCGGCAACCGATCTGCTTCACCTGGGAAGAGCGCAACGACGATACCAACATGGGCCAGTGAAGCAACGTCCTCCACAACTAGACTGAAGAACAAAAGGACAGCAACTTGTCTGTTCCCCTCCAAATCCCCAATAAAATCTTTAAAAAAAAAAAAAAATCACAAAGGCTGCTGTGTGTGTAGAAGAAGCCAACTAGGGGAGAAAACTTGGAAGCTGAAGCCAGTTAGGAGACTGCTTCAGTTAGGCAACAGACGCTAGTGGTTTGCAATGGCAGTGAAGGAGTTCAGGAGGCATGGTCGAATATGAGACACATTATGGAGTCATTAGGACATTCTCATGGGTTAGATGTCAGGTGAAAAAGTAAAAGTGTGAGGAAGATAGACAACTAGCTTTTAGGCTGAGCAACTTGGTGATTTGGGGTGCCTGTTATAAAGATGAGGCAGTTTGGAGGAGGAAAAGGCTTGGTTTCAGATATGCAATTTTTGAGAATATTATATTTAAAAAAATATGGAAGTAATAAGTATATAAGCTGAATATATATATATATATATGTTAGAAGCTCATGGTAGAGTGTTAGATGGGAGATGAAAAGTTGGGAGTAGTTAGATTTTAAAGCTGTGCAATTTAATGAGCTCATCTAGCAAGTGAGTGTAGATCAAGAAAAGATTTGACATTGAGACGAAGAAAGGTCAGCCAAGGCAACAGAGAAGGAGCCACCGGTGAGACAGGGAAATAGAAAAAAAAAACAAAAACAAAGAATGTGTGATGTTACCAAAGCCAAGTGAAGAAGTAAGTGCTTCAACGCAGGCTGGAGGAAATTAATGAGTCGAGTTCAAATAAAATGAATGACTAAGAATTGATCATTGCATTTAGTAAAATGTGGACATTGCTGCTGACTTGACAAAGTTGTTCTTGGTGAATAGGGTGATGAAATCTGGAATGAACTGTAAGAAAAGAGTAGGTGATAATAAAGTGGAGTGGTTTTTTGGGGTTTTTTTTTTTTGAGGGCAGTGTCACTGGCCCTCACATGTGGGACCCGAACCGGGGCCGCTGGCTACCCAAGCCAATGCTTAACCATTGCACCACTCGGCCGGCCCGAAAGTGGAGTTTTTCAATGATTTTTGCTACAGAGAAATTGGCCATAATTGGAGAGTAATGTTCAATTAAAGGATTTTTAAGATACGACATATTGAAACATGTTTATGTACTGCTATGAATAATAAGTCAAGAGGAAAACAATGGTTATGCAAGAGGAGGGGCTGGCTATGAAGAAAAGAGACAGCTGTCAAGAGGGAATGCAAGTGTGTGTGTGTGTGTGTGTGTGTGTGTGTGTGTGTGTGTGTGTTATAAAGATCCATGTAGGTTAGTGGAAATCTGGTGGTGGAAACAAAAAGCATCTTACTTCTGGATGTTTTTACTTTTCAATAAAATAAGAAGCAAGGTCATCAACTAATAGTGAGAAATGAGGAAGGAATATTGGAGATATGAGCAGTGAAGAAATGGTGTAACATAATCATCTCAGGAAGTGTAAAAGCAAATTTAATAGGGTAATGTAGTAGGATTCAAAAAGCAGTATGAGGAGCCATTTAAGATACAGTAATCTAATTAAAGTGAAACAAGTGGAATTTCCTCTAGTCAGATTCATCTATTGAGGGAACAAATGGCAGGATTACTGAGGACCTATGCAGAGGAAATGTAATAGTAATGGACCATGGTATCTAAATCAAGTAAAAAGGAAGTAAGGGCTTGAAAATGTGATGAGTGGTTGCATTATCCGAATGGGACTGAACAACTGTTACTAAAGTATGTGAACTGAGAGACATTTGAATCTCGGGTAAATAAAACTCTATGTAACCCACCCCTGAAATTCTCCAAAGGTGTGTGACTTTTAACTACATGCACACAGCTTGAGCTATTGTGACGTTATCTCGAAGGCTAACTATTTATCCAGTCAGCATATGATTTTATTTACTTACAATTTCTCAGAAATATATCTACTGAGAAAAATGGGGTCCATCAATATAACAACTTTCTCTCTTTTAAAGTGTGTTAAAAATTTTAATGCACCAAACCGAAAAGCAAAACATCATTCAAACCAAGCATGCTATTAGAGCATCATCCTTAAGTGCTATTTTGTCTTGCTGCTGTTGTTCTCTCAGCAGCAATAAAACAGAAATCATATTACCAAATTTGAATGCTAATACATTTCCAGAATAATCTGAACAGCAAACAAATAGAATCTTGCAACGCCATCTCAAATACTCTTCAGAAAACTGTTAGGAGGGCAAAGAGTCCATAAAGTAAGGCACAAGGATAGGCAATGAGAAGCTGTTGTCCTTCCATGTCCAAGGCCGAAATGAAGATTTTGGAAGCCGATAGGCTACACCAGCCAATGATGACCAGTGCCGACACAGTTCCAATTGTGCCCCTATAGTAATGACAAAAGAAAGGATTGCCTTACATCAGGAGACAAAGAGATTATTACATCAGAGCTGCCTCTGAAATGTCCTCTGTACAATACTTGCAACTACTTTCTCCATTTGTAAAATAAGGGTTAGGAACCATGTAAATGCAAAGGCCTTTGCCAGTTAGAAAATATTTGAGTCAAATTCATCATCAGAAGCTAAACATTTCATACTTTAGAACAACTCGAATGAATAGAAACAGAAGAATTCATCTGCAGTTATTCTCATATGTCAACATTCAAATCATAACTCCCAAATTTTTTATAAACTCTGTATAGAAACTTCTTTCATAATATAGATTTTTCCCCCCCAATGTTTTCTTCCTAAATTGACCAGTGGTATAAGCAGCAAGATAACTGGGCTTTCTCTCCAATAGGGTGCCTAGTCCCCACTGCTCCCAAATCCACGTCTGCTGGTTTTTGTCTGAGACAGCAAAGCCTAACACAGCTCAAGTTGGGAACATACAGAACAGGAAGGCACCTACGTGCGTTGCCTCCTACTTCATTGCTAAAGATCCCGTTTATATGCGTATGTGTGGATTTTTTTAGAATATTGAAATGCATTTGTTCAAATTGGTATTTTCAAGAAGTAACTGTGGAAGCAATCAGTTTTTTAAGAAGAAATGGGAACATAAGGTAGTTAAGCCTAGCCACCTTGGGAATAAAAAAGGAGGGGTGGGAGGTGAAGAATTTTTCTTATGTGCAAAGTAGAAGGCATTACTTAGAAAAATATGACATAAGAGCTAGGAAAGGTCTCAGGATATATCTTGTTCCTAGCAATAAAGCAATAAAGTGACTTGACAAAAACTGCATAGTCAATGGGCATTATGTCAAAATCTCATAACTCAGCGCACTGTTCTTGCCATCGAACTACATTGCCTGGCTTGATCCTGGCTGAACCTGAAGTTGAAAATTATGTTTATTATTTGTGACAATGACAGGCATATCTACTTTTAATGATTGAGCCAAAGCAAGATAAGTGAAAAACTGGACAATACAGCTTATAATAATGCCTTAGATTATAAACAAAAAATACTTTAAAAGCACTCTAATAAATATTATATTCACTGGTTTAATTACTATCTATTAAGAATAATTTTTAGAGTAATTTTTTACAGGTTTTTGTGAACAAAAAAGTGAATTATATATGATTAGTCTGAATAACATAGTAACATGCCTGAAAAGGCAATTTCAGTGTAATGGTCTTAGGGCTCAGATACAATTTAATATAATTTAAAGGATTTCTAAATAATCCTTTATAATATCAGAATGAAAATCTAATGAAAAAAAGTCCAGACTTCTGGTGATTCTCAAAACCTAAGAGTTCAATTTTAATTTTCTTCTCCTAGTAATCTGGAGTCATTTAAAATGCCCCAAATCTCAACTTTGCTAAAATAATGTTTAAGACCTAGAATTTTTAATGGCACATAATTATAGTACGAGTTCTTTGGCAAAAGCATTTGACAAAATAGAAGTTGTGGAACTGAACTTTATACTAACTTGTCAAATGTTGGTACCAAACAACAGAAAATGGCACAGCTTATTGAAGAACATAATATACAAAAGATGGAATTTTTCCATGGATAACACTCAATAAATATACGAGGTCTGACAATTCAGTTAGCGAGCTCAACCTAGAAAAAGTGCTACATACTTCATTGCTGAATATCACTATAGTCAGCTTTGAAGTACTCCCCTTGGGAAGCTATGCACTGACGCCAGCACCTACTCCACCCTTCAAAGCAATTTTGGAACTGTTTTTCTGGAATGGCCATCAGAGCTGTCATTGTATTATCCTTCTATGTCCTGAATGTCATCAAAATGTCTTACTTTCAATATTTCCTTTAACTTTGCTTAAAGAAAGAAGTCATTGGGGGCCAGATCAGGTGAGTAAGGTGGGTATTCCAATACAGTTATTTGTTTACTGGCTAAAAACTCCCTCACAGACAGTGCTGTGTGAGCTGGTGCATTGTCGTGATGCAAAAGCCATGAATTGTTGGCAAAAAGTTCAGGTCGCTTTGGTCTAACTTTTTCATGCTGCCTTTTCAGCACTTTCAAATAGTAAACTTCGTTAACTGTTTTTCTAGTTGGTACAAATTCATAATGAATTATCCCTCTGATATCAAGAAAGGTTAGCAACATCGTTGCAACAAGTTTACAAACTTAATTGGCAGACCATGTACCTATAACTCTCAGTGTATTTATATATTTTAAGTATCCATTTTCTGTTGTATTCCTCTTTTGAGGAGTATTTCCTGATAAAATAAGGGTTTGCTCATTATTTTCAAGAATGTTACTTTAAAAATAAGACCATATTAAAACAAACACAAAAAAAGCATTCCCTTTTTTTGTTTTTTTAAAAAAGAATGAGAGCTAAGACATTCTTAATAATGCTATGAAAAAATATATGATATCACATCCAAATAAAAATATTAAAGCCTTCTCTAAAATGTGTTTCTTCAGCAATGGTAAATTCTTTATATAATATCTTATCCAATGTAGGGTTAATAACCTAAAATATAGATCATCCAAGAAAAAAATGCAAATTGAGTCTCCTTTGGATGTGAAAGAATGAGCACCTATGGCAAATATTTATTTCTAATTAGGTTTAGAGCATGTTAGATGACAAAGGACTATGTAATTACTTGTCTCCCCCACCAAAGTAGTTGTGCTATGCATATGCCCTGGGGAAGTGCCTGACAGAAACATAGTTACTGGATCCTTATTAATAGTTTTGAATCACAAATACTAACTTCCCAGGAAGTAAAAAAGAAAAATATATTGACTGAGCATATATGCCATAAAGTTCTCTCGCATAATATTCCCATCAAGGTTCCTGGGAAATTGGCACTGCATGAAGCCCAGCTGAGAAAGAAAAGTTGCCTCCCGCCTAGAAGACAGAGTGCCTGGGAGCTGAGGCAATTTGTCAGCGTTCACCAGGCACTTACTCCTCCCAAATCAAACAAGTGCATTTTCTGTAGTTGTTGTATTACCCATGACAATTGTTCATATTGAAGAATGTGCCAACTTACAAAGCACCAGTTTTAAAGATTACTTGGTTTAATTTCTTTCTTTCTTTCTTTTTTTTTTTTAAGAGGGCAGTGTCACTGGCCCTCATATGTGGGATCCGAACTGGGGCCACTGGCATCCCAAGCCAGCTCTCAACCACTGCGCCACATGGCTGGCCCATTAATTTCCTTTTTTAACTCATGGAAATGGGAACAGCAACTGTGTCAAAACTGACCTACTTGCCTGAATTTGTGTGTAGCTTGTCATAGTCACTAGTTTCCCTCATTCCACTACCAAAATGATCAAAGAGAGGTTAACTGCTGCGCTGATGTAGCAAGACCCAGCAATGTAGCACGTGGGGTCAATGAGCAGACACAGGCACTTACTGCAATGAAAAGAAGATGGCGCCGCTGGACAGGATGACCATCGGGAGCAGGCAGTAACCCAGCACGCTCGCCACGCAGCCACAGGACACGCCTGAAGAGCTCATCAAGTTTAGTAATGCGTGAATCCCTAGGCAGCCAATGGCACTCATGCCATACACATAACCAAACTGAACTTTTCCTGCCTGAAACAATGAGAAGAAAACAGTTTCAACACAAAAAAAACATCAAGAGGAAATCAGAATGTCAATACATCAAAGAGCATTTTAGAGTCAATCAGCTCAACTTAATGCTGTTCCGTATCTTTGTAATACCTACAGTTATCAGGAGACTGGGAGTTCTGGAAAAAACACCGGCTAAGATATGAATTTGGATCCTGAAAGCTAACACCCCAACTATACTCGGGATGACACAGCATGTTACAGAAAAGGTGAAATATTTCTAGGTTTATATATATTTTTTTGTCACAGATTGCCTATTAGGGGTACACAGCATAAGTAAGAATATATTTTCTCCCCATATTTATTGAAAATTAAGTGAATGAATAAATTAACGAAAAAAATATTCCAATTCAGTCTTGGAAAGTTACAATGCAAACTAGTAATTCTAACATCTATAGGATTTACTATGTTAGGCCCGATTCTAACCATTTCACATCTATTAAGTTATTTAATCCATACAACAATCTTATGAGATAGGTACCATTATTATACCAACTTTACACAGGAAGAATTTGAGGTACAGAAAGGTTAAGTAACTTACCCAAGGTGAAATAATGCTAAGTGGTAGAGCTCGGCTTTGAACCCAGGCAGCCTAGCTCTAAATGTTAGGTCCTTGACATCTACAGGAGCTCTAACATGTCCTAAAATAATGGGACATATTTAACCTTTTTTAACTCAATATATCCCAAACTTATTTGACCACAGAAAATTTTGTTCTCATAATATCTATTGCCAGTTTACCTGAACACACCTCATGAAAAGCTGATGTATGTCAACCACCCGACAATGAATCATAAAAGAGGTATTGTTAAAGGAAGTCAGTAAAGTTCAGGGTATACCACCCAGCTTCTGAGGACTCATAAAAATAGCCATCGCCCATGAAGCATTAGGTCGAGTAGCTGAAATAGCTCCATTAAACTCATCCAGGGGAAGTCACAATCTACTATTAATTTAACAGAGGACATTTTAATGTTCGCTAACCTGAGGATGCCAAAGCGCCAGTAAAGAATGCATTTAGTGGGCTGGCCGAGTGGCGCATTGGTTAAGCGCTGGTTTTGGGATGCCAGCGGCCCCGGTTCGGATCCCACATGAGGGCCAGTGACACTGCCCTCTACAGCTAACAACAGCTCCACCTGGAGCTGGGCTGTGCGAGCCCCGGTGATGGTGTGGGCTGCAGCCCCTGCTGCAGTGGGCTGCCATGGGCTACAGTGAGTGGCCCGCAGCCAGCGTGAGCGGCTGGCAGCCAGCGTGAGCTGCCAATAGCCGCAGTGAGCGACATCCAGAGGCCAGCGACAGATCTGCCTCATCTGGGAAGAGCGCAATGACCATACCAACAGTGAAGCAACATCCTCCGCAACTAAACTGAAGAACAAGAAGACGGCAACTTGTCTGTTCCCCTTCCCCGATTCCCCAACGCTGTTCCCCTCCACCAATTCCCCAATAAAAAAAAAAAAATGCATTTAGTGTTTATATTTACATTAAGTTGATTAGAAATTCTAGATAAGGTTTGGATGAGCTGCCTCTGGCTCTCCTGGGATTATACAAAAACAAAGAAGGATCTGGTAAATTGATTCAGAGAGAGCTTTTTAGCTATCTTTTTTTGTTTTTGTGTTTTTTTCTTCTCCACTGTTGTTTTCTATGAAGTTCTTATGTCTTAAAGAAGAAAGAGATATTTATCTTGTGATTAAGTAAGGGTAATGGAGAATGTTATGACCATTTGAGTGTTCCAAATTGTCGAGCTATTTTCAATTCTTCTTCCTCTGCAGTTGGGGGAGGTTGGTCTCTACTAAATTCTTTCATTGTGTCCCTAGGCTATACTGACAGATTCTCTTCTGCATTAGCCATAAATTCTCAGTGAATGTGTTCTGATGGCTACTTTGTGAAATAAGGCCAATGATGCTAATGGACATGCGAAAAGAAACAAATTATACGCACTGCTTCATTGGGGATGTTTGCTCCCCTTGGAAAATAGTGACAATTTCAAAGTGCTTTCATGTATTAGAGAAATAGTCTACTTAATTTCTATTTGCATGGGACAATTCTGAGTAGGGAGAGTCCTAATGGTGAAAATGTGGTTGAAGCTGTTCTTTTTGTCTGCTTCCCCCAACATGAAGAAAGTCCACTAAAAGGTTTTGTGTCTTATGTCAACATAAATCATAAAAATGATGACTATTTGACTATGACTCTTAACACCTCTAGAGGTAATGAACAGACTTGGCTATTTTTCCTGGATTTAGTTTTGTTTTTTTCTAGTACATCTATATACCAGCCCATAAAAATCATCCTTTACATTTTAATTCTAGATATCTAGGGCAGAGATAACTTAGTTTCAAATGGATTCTAAGTTAAATCTGACTTCATTAATATCCAGGCTGTTTTGTTTTTTTTCTTTTTATCTTGATTGCTCTACATGTATCAGAATCAGTTCTGAAGTAACCACATCTGATGGTAAAATTGAAGGGATGTTTGCCTCAAAAGTTTCAGGAAACTATGCATTTTCACATTATCCCCCAAATTTCTGAACTGAAAGGAACCTTAAGACCTACTTAAATAAACCTCTTTTTTGTCTTCAAAATGAAGCTCTAGAAATAGAAAACAGAAGGTTGAAGATCACACCTAGAGGCAAAGTTAGAGGCAGATATAATTTTCTCACTTCCAGTTGAGTTCTTTCCCTAAATTGTTTTGTACTTAAAAGAAAGGATATAAATAATTCCAACTAACATTATGCACCCCCAAAAAGATCTTAATGGGATCAATGCTTTCCTTTAGGACATGGTAACAGTAATATTTTCTATAGGAAAACAAACAGCTTTTACATTACAAATTAGTTGAAAAAGAAAGATGAGTTAATATATTAAATTGATTGTTTCTGACTATTTGATTAATTGACATGGCCTTACTTAGCAGCTCAATCTAAGATTATCAAATTACTGTGACAAAGACAGAAAAGAGATTGGAGACTAAATTAAAACTCCAGCTGATATAGTGTTTGATTTACAGAGTGTTTGCATTGGTTGTAGTTCAAAGGAAATAAGATGCTATATACTATTATACTGGAAAAATATGATGTGAATATTGACCACATTACCATGGAGAAACTACACTGCTGTCAGTATTTTGATACTGGTATTAAGTGGTTAATAAATAAAAGGTGAAAATTTATTTAGTTGCAAATACATTTATAGCTACTTTTGAAAATTGCAGCTACACTGGCGAAAAAACAATTATGGGAAATGGGTAGCTATAAAATGAAGAAGTGGAAAAGCCTGATAACCTCTAATTTCCTGTATTATTTCTCCTGCCCAGTTTATCACTTTGCACCTTAATGAAACTATACTTTTCAGATTGACTTGACCATATTTTTCATCCTCTGTTTTTAATGTATTATCATTCCCTCCTTGGTATAAAATCATACACCTTTTCTCATTTCTACTTTTTCTTACTTTGTAATGAAACATTTTTTTCTAAACTATGAGCTAGAATGTCTTCTAAACTTAGGTGGAAATATGGTTTAAAAAAAAAACTTTTTTGTGTCTTTTAATATCATTATTCCCAGATATAAATAATGAAAGAGACACATCACAAATAAAACAGTGAAGTAGGGGGTGGGGTGGAGAATGTCTTCATAAAAGCAAAAAACTAAAATAATTGGGAAAATGTACTGATGGAATCATAGGTTATTGTTGCAAGTTAATTTACCCATAGTAGCCTAACCAGAAACAAGGAGATCCACCTCATACCTCACAGGATATTAGAAATACTCTAGAAATACACCCCAGTAAAAAAACGATGAACAAATAAAAAATATTTGTCTAGTCACAATACAAATTTTACAGAAAGCACGAAATGAAATTTAAGCCTTAGAGTTTCCAAATCCATGTGCTCTTTCAACTATTACAGATTGACAGTCTTTTCTTAATAACACGAAAGACATAAATGATCTCCTGCTTCACTGAAAATTTGATCTGGTGATTTGAGTTTTTAAATTTTATTTAAATTTATATTTTTTTATCTTGTAATACCAGGATGGCAGTTTCTTTTTTTAACTATAGTTCGCTTGTATGTCTTTCTCACCCCGCTCCCAAAAAAATGTAGTTATGTATTAAACAAACAATTTTCACTTTATAAAGTGACATACTGTCATCTGCAAATATGACATTGGGGAGGGCACACATTAAAACGTGACGCTTGCTGCTTTCTATTACCAGAAGTAGAGTGGCTCCCAGCGCCACGCAGAACAGGATGGGCCCAGCTACGTCGGTTTCATTCATAATGCTGCCATCTGCTGGCTTCAGTGGGTTTAACACCGTCAAGGTTTTTTGCCATATGTGATCAAAATTAATTCCAAGTTCTGCAAAAAGGGAAAAAAAGAAGCTAATATAAATACAGAAAAATAAACACCAGGAATATTCTTCTATTAAAGTTAACATCTGATTAATTATTTAGCGTTTTTAATCTGATTGTTATACCTTCAAAGTCTAAAATTCTGTGTAATATACAGGAACCGTAAATAAATAAATAAAAATAGATTGTTATTACCAAACAATGAGCTAAAAGAAATATTTTAGAGAAATAATTCCATTAAGGAATATTTCCCCTGACTTATGGGAATACAAGCTTAAAATCTAGCTGAACATTGAGAAGTGGACATTCTACAGTCAAAAAATAAAGAAAAATGGTAGCTAACCGACCAAAGTCCCATCCTATTGCCCATTTAGATATCTCGTTTTCCTACAATTTCCGTTGCTAACTCTTTTGAAATATCATCATATCAAACTTAGATGAATTTTTCACTTAGCAGAACTATCTAAACCTAGGATACATCAGCCAAGATCTGGGATTTTACTTCCACCCTGCCTGCTGAGAAGAGCGGTTCTATGCTTCTATGCTAACTGCCTGAAATTCCACGGAAGAGAAACAGGATGGCCCTTTCAAGGAGGCATGATATGCATATTTTAGCCAGTTAAATGCTCTATGTGGTTGAGTCTGTGTATTCAAAGATTAAAATCTTGAGACAAGTTAACTGTTCCCTTTTATGAGTGGTGGCTCAGTGTTCATGAGTCCAAACTCATTTAGACATTTGACATTTCTAATTTTTCCCCCCAATGCCTTATTTTCCAAATTCTGACTGCCAACTCACAGACCTTTTTGTTAGATTCTGCTCCTCTTACATCTTTTTTTTTTTTTTTAGTGAAAATTTCTTGAGGTGACAATAGTTAGTAAAATTACAGAGGTTTCCAAGTGTACCAAAAAACTCACACATTTGACATCCACTGAATAGAGAAATAAATACTGACACCACATCTGTTTCTTTTCTCACTCCTATAAACTTGAAGATATATCTTGAGTAGAAAAAAAGCACATGACTTCATTGTTTAGAAACCAATAATCAAGCTGGTTACCTTCCTTCTATCATTTTAAATTTGAATAAGAGTGAGGTAGCTGTTAGGAAACACTGGAGCTAAACTACTGTAAATTAAAAGCAACTAAAAAGAGTTGAATGTTTTTTTACTGAATGTTTTTACTGAATTTTGCGGTGAGCTCTATAAGATTTAGTTACATGCTTTGGTCTTACAGACACACACTGAAGCTGGTACTGTTATTTTATTTCTATTTTGTGTATCAGGTGGCTGAACTTTTGAGAGACTAACTCGTTCAAAGTGACAGAGATAGAAAATCTATGTTTCATCTCTGGAGAAACTGACTCAAGAGCCCAGACCTTAAAAAAAAAAAAAAGGAAAAATTCCAATTTAAGAAAGGGTGGAGGAACTGAATAGACATTTCTCCAAAAGAGGTGCATGAAACAAGCACATGAAAAAATGTTCAACATAATTAATCATCAGGGAAATGCAAATCAAAACCACAATGAGCTATCCTGCTTGAATGGCTATTATCAAAAAGACAAGAAATAACAAGTGTCGGTGAGAATGTGAAGAAAAAGGAAGCTTCATGAACTATTGGTGGGAATGTTAATTGGTGCAGCCACCATAGAAAACAGTATGAAGTTTCCTCAAAAATTAAAAAAATAATCCCACTTTTAGGTAGATATCCAAAGAAAATGAAAACAGGATCTCAAAGAGACAATTGCACTGCTGTGTTTCACTGCAGTATTTTTTACTATAGCCAAGATATGGAAACAATCTAAGTGTCCATCAAGGTATGAATGGATAAAGATGTCATGCATATACAGTGGTATATTATTCAGCCATGAGACAGAAGGAGATCCCTCCATTTGCAACAACAGGCATGGACTTTGAGGGCATTATGCTAAGTGAAACAAGCCTGAGAAAGACAAGTACTCCATGTACTCCATGGTATCAGTTATATGTGGACTTTAAAAGTTTAAAAACAAAAGAGTAGAAAAGTGTGCAAGGGTGTGGGAGTAGGGAAAATAGGAAAAAGTTGATTAAAAAACAAAACAAAAACATAAAACAGAGCCCCTACTTTCAATCAAGTAAATATGTATCTAATATCATAATGGTTCTTTTTTTTTTTTTTTAACTGAGCCCCATTCTCCCATGTAAAGGACTGTCTCCCTAAGTCACTTGTATGTGGCACTCAACTTTCCTTCCCAGGATGTAGTGACCCCTTTTTGGTAAGATAAATGATATAGTTCAACTTCTTTTACAGTGGCTCTTATCATCTAAACACCTTGCAAAGCAGACATTCTATACACAGGAGACCAGATGGACTTTTAAGGATTGCCATGACATAGAGGGGCCTTGTTTTAACAGGGACCTAGACATTTTCAGGTCAGCCAGATGTTGGTTTGAACTAGGATAGAAAGCGTCTTCTTTCACTCATTTCACATTCAGATTGACAATTGTTATCTCAAGTTCGAAAAGAGAGATTTTGCTGGTTAAAGTAATAGTAAGCAAATAATTTATGTTTTAACTTGCATACTTTTTATTTTTACAGTGTATTTATATATTTCTTAATGAGCATACACTTTGGAGGATATGAGCAGTTCACCAAGCTGAAAATTAAGTTAGATTGCCTAATGTGGTTTTTAAAATAGCAGATTTTTAAAAACTGAAAATTCTGTAGTTTAAATTAATTTCCCCTGAGACTTAAGTTGCTTTTAAACTTTATTTTCAATTTAGACACTTATGCAAACAATCTGTTTTCAGTGTTTACCACAATAAAGTGGTCTTTAATTCAAAACATCGTTTTCCTCAAAAAGCACAATTATTCCTGAAGAAAGAACTCAGATGAAAAATGTTTTATGAGATACTATTACTGATTTAAACCACTTATTTTATGGCATAATTAATTTCTGCACATGTTCAAACACTGAATCAGGAAATAGTGAATGAATATAAGACCTACTATTTTCAGAAGAAAAAAGGATTTACATGTTCTCTACCAAAATAAATCTCCATAATATTGTTTTCAAATGCATTACAAGGTATGCAAATGAGATTATAAGTATTTATTAATTGTAGATAACCTAATATAACACTTTATTGTACAAAATAAAAAATGAAACTTTGACATTTGAATGCAAAATTTATTGTTTTGCTGTCACCTAGTGGTAGTAAAGTATATAATATAAATGCTGGAAAGTGAATTAATATTTTTGTTTTCTATGCAAATTGTGGCATTGGCCTTACAAATATAAACATCAGGCTATGCTATAAATATAAATACTAAATATCATAGTAATTTTTCTGGTCTGACAAACTTAAATTGACTATTATCTTCAAGGTGTATTGTACATTATCAAATAGCAAAAGTTATCATTCTTAAATAAAACCAAACAAGTCTTTTAGACAAAGTATTTAAGGAATAAACAAGCACCATTTCAAATAACATGTTTTTGCCCAAGGGATGTTAATTATTATAGCTTTGTAGTTTTACAGGCTGCTTTGGTATACACTCAATAAAAACTAACAAATGTCATCTATCACCCTATCCTAAAAATTTTGCCTATGGCTATTTCATATATTTTAGACAGATGAAACTTGAGACTTTCACAATGTGAACCAGCCTGTAGAATATATTGGATCAGAACTTAGAAATTTTGTAGACTCAAAATGCAAAATTATATTAAATGCTCTCTGTTCTAATATACTATACATTTGGTGGGGATAATCACCAAGGAAAAAAAATAACCTAGGAATTTTCTCTGAGCTGCATAAAGTGGGAGGGGAAATCTAGTATATATCCTACTCAAGCTTAAGAAAACATTAGGGGAAGATATATTACAGTTTAATATGCCACAACAGAGACATTTCAATGGGACTTTGCGCTTAACCACCAGGCCACTCGGCCGGCCCAACAATAGAGACATTTCAGATAAGTAGAAAAGAATTATTTTCAATAAATGTTATAAGAAAAATGCTTAATCTTTAAAGAAATAAATTTAAATCCCTATTTCACATACTAGCCAAAAACAGTTTTCAATGAGTTAAAAATTTAAAAACATCAGACATCAGAAACTTGGTGGCATGAAGGGTCCCCCTTGTTCTCTCCCCAAGAAGTGACAACAAGTTGAACAACTATAATTTCACAAAGGATTCCTTGTGCAACACAGAAACACATCTGAGAAACCTGCACTTCAAAACATCTGAAGGTAGGGGAATCCGGTGAACAGGGGAAGAGAGAAGGGAGAAGTGCAGAGGCAGAGACTGGCAGGGGGTGCAGATGCAGCCTAGAGATCACTGCGGTCCTGAAGTGGCGAGGTTTCAGATTACAGGTGCACTCTCTGAGGCCCCAAGCATTCCTGCCTGAGTAATCAGCATATAATATAGCTCAATCCAACAATAGGTGGGTGTGGGGAGTGCCCAGAAGACTGGGGCAAAGACAGAATACAGAAGGGTGAGAACTGAGGTCTAACAGCCCTCACTGCCAAGCAGAATATAAAGCATGGGGCCTGGGCACCTCCCCCCACCCTCCCAGTGTTAGCCGTAGGCCCCAGAAGAAACTACAGCAGTGTTGGGTTAAAGACTGGAATATCCACATCCCTGAGAACAGGAGAGACAGTTCCTGAGCGGCAGACACACACTGTGGCTAATTCCAGTGACAAGAGAGGAGATATAGTGGTGAGATAGCTGTGGCCTGACAGTCTCCATTACTTGGAGAACAAAAACACAAAAATACCAGTGGCCTCTCACAGCTCACCCCATCCCAATGTGTCATGGCTAATCCCAGCAGAGGCACCCAGGGTTTCAGAGGTGCACAGCTCTCCATCTGGCTGCAGGGCAGTGCAGACTGGGATTCAGTTTCTCAGAACCCCATTACCTACCTCATCATCCTAGGGGGGTGGTGCCCTGAGACTGAGGTGCTCACCTCCCCAGGGAAGCTTCCACCGAGAGAAGCTGGAACAGGGCAAGAAAAAAGAAAACATTCCAGCGCTACCTATTGGAAAACAAAAGAAAGACCTTCTTATGTCAACCTGCTGCAGAATTCATTCCCGTAGAATTCCAGGAAACGAAGTAATCCAACAATTGTCATGAATAACTAAGGTAATCAGGCAGCTGAGAAATAAAATGAAAAATCTCCAGAAAATAAACTTAAATACATAGAAATATGTGACTTAAATGACAGAGAATTCAAGACTGCAGTTCTGAAAAAGCTCAAAGAGATGCAAGAAAACAGATAGGCAGTTTAATGAACTCAGAAATAAAATCAATGAATAAAATAAATAGTTTACCAAAGAGACTGAAATTTTTAAAAAGAACCAAATAGAAATTCTGGAGATAAAAAACTCAATAAAAGAGATAAAGAATGAAATAGCAAGCTTAGGAGCTGACCATATGTAGGAAAGAATTAGTGACATCGAAGACAGAAATCTAGAAAGACACAGAGGAAGAAGAGAGGGACTTGAGAGTTAAAAGAAATGAAAGAACTCTTCAAGAGCTCTCTGACTCCATCAGAATGAGCAATATAGAAATAATGGATGAAGGGCCGGCCGAGTGGCTCAGTTGGTTAAGAGCTCGCTCAAGAGTGCGAGCTGAGCTCTGAGCAACAGCTGTTCGAGGCCAGCCCGAGCTGAGTTGCCGTTGAGCTGCCAACAAGTGGCAGGATGGCTCAGCTAAAAAAAAAAAAAAAATACTATGTTGCAAAAAATAATGGATGAGATGACCAAGTGGTGCTTTGGAACCCAGTGGCCCCGGTTTGGGTCCCACATATGAGGGCAAGTGACACTGACCTCAAAAATAAATAAATAAATAAAAATAAAAAAAAATAAAAATAATGGGTGTACCAGAAGGAGAAGAGAAGGAGAAGGGCACAGAGAGCCTATTCAAGTGTTCGACAAGAACTTTCCAAACCTAGGGAAAGAATTGGAATTTCAAATCCAAGAAGAAAACAGAACACCTAATTACCTCAATCATATAAAGCTTTCTGCAAGGCACTATACCTAAACTGTCAAAAATTAACGACAAAGAAATAATTCTCAAGGCAGCCAGGAAAAAGAAGACAGTAACTTACAAAGGAAAGCCCATTAGATTATCATCAGATTTTTCAGCAGAGACTACAAGCTAGGAGAGGGTAAAAGCAAATATTCAAACTACTAAAAGAGAAAATTTACCTGCCAAAAATAATATATTCAGCAAATTTATCCTTTAGATATGAAGAAGTAATCAAGACCTTTCCAGATACACAGAAGCTGAGGAATTTCCCACCATAAATCCTGCATTACTGAATATACTGAAGGAAGTTATTCTACCTGAAACAAAAAGACAAAAGGTTACAAAATGATGAGAAGATGACTAACTGATAGACAGCAGGAGGAAGAAATGGCAATCCCTACACAGAATAAGGCACTATACACTTGAATATAACATAAAGGATAAAGGGGATAAAAACATAAAAGAAAAAAAAAGAAAGACAGTTTGCTACTGCAATTCTGAAATGAACTCACAGTGTAAATAGGGATAATATGTGACAACAAAAAAATAAAAAAAGGGAGGGGGTAAGGGTCAGAATTTGCAAAGGGGAATGGCGATAAAAATACATGCTGAAGAAAAAGGATTACTGTATATGTAAAATTCTCTTTTATGTAAACTTAATGGTAACCGTTCAAAAATATCCAGAACTGAGGCATATATATATATATATATATATATATATATATATATATGACATATGTGAGACATATATGAGATACATATATGAAGAGGAAACAGAAGAAAACATCATAAAATACCACCAAACTAAAATAACAGAGAGAAACACAAACACAAAAAAACAATGGCGATACTGCACTACCAGAAAACAAGATAAAATGGCTATGGGAAATCCTCATGTATCAATAATAACCCTAAATGTAAATACACTGAATTCATCATTAAAAAGGCACAGTGTAGCAGATTGGATCAAAAAACAAAATACAACCATATGCTGTCTTCAGGAGACACATCTCAGCTGCAAGGACAAATACAGACTCAAAGTGAGAGGGTAGAAAACAATACTCCAAGCAAATGATATATTCAGAGAAAAGCAGCTGTAGCCATACTTAAATCTGATGAAACAGACTTCAGGATAAAAAGGGTAACAAGAGACAAAGGTGGACATTTCATGATGATAAAGGGGACAATACAGCAAGAAGACATAAAAGTTATCAAATATGCTCCTAATCAGTGAGCACCAAAATATATAAAACAATAAAAATAATAATAGCAGAAGGAAGGAAAAAATAAAATTAGAGCAGAATTAAATGAAATACAGAGCAAAAAGACAATAGGAAAAATTAATGCAATAAAGAGCTGGTGCTTTGAAAAGATTAATAAAATTGAAAAACACCTGGCTAGATTCACTGAGGAAAAAAGAGAAAAGACACAAATAGACAAAATCAGAAATGAAAGGGGACAAGTTACGACAGATACTACGGAAACACAAAGGATCATACACGAATACTATGCAAGACTATATGCCACCAGAGTCAATAGGCTAGAAGAAATGGACAAATTCTTAGAAATATATAACCTTCCTAGACTGAATCATGAAGAACTGGAAAATCTAAATAGACCAATCAACAGACCAATCAGCAGCAACGAAATTGAAACAGTCATCAAAAAACCTTCCCAAAAGCAAAAGTCCAGGACCAAAAGGTTTCACTAGTGAATTCTACCAAACATCCAAAGACAATTTAATACTTATTCTCCTCAAATTTTTACAAAAAGTTGAAGAAAAGGCAATACTTCCTAACTCATTTTATGAGGCCAACATTACCCTGATACCAAAACCTGGTAAGGATACCAGAAAAAAAGAAAACTACAGACCAATATCTCTGATGAATACAGATGCAAAAATCCTAAACAAAATACTAGCAAATCAAATACAGCAATACATTAAAAAGATCAAACAGATTAAAAACATCACGATCAAGTGGAGTTCATTCCAGTGGCACAAAGGTGGTTCAACATGCACAAATTGATCAATGTGATATACCACATAAACAAAATAAAGGATAAAAATCATATCATCATATCAATAGATACAGAAAAAGCATTTGACAAGACACAACATCCATTTATGATTAAAATGGGTATAGAAGGGAAGTCTGTAAACCTAATGAAGATCATATACAAGCCCTCAGCTAATATCATACTTAATGGTGAAAAACTGAAAGCTTTTCCTCTGTAATCAGGAACAAGACAGGGATATCTCCTCTCTCCAGTAATATTCAATATAGCATTGGAAGTCCTAACTAGATCAATCAGGCAAGAGAAAGAAATAAAAGGCATCCAACTCAGAAATGAAGAAGTTAAATTGTCACTTTTTGCAGATGACATGACTCTTTGTATTGAAAACACTCAAGATTCCACCAAAAATTATTAGAAACAATAAATAAATACAATAAAGTTGCAGGATACAAAATCAATGTACAAAATCCACTGCATTCCTAAATGCAAACAATAAAATTTCAGGAAAAAAATTTGATTTTGCAATTGCAACAAAAATAACAAAATACCCAGGAATAAACTTAGCAAAGGATGTGAAGGACCTATACACTGAAAACTATAAGACATTATTAAAAGAAATTGAAGAAGACACAAAGAAATGGAAAGATATTCTGTGTTTGCAGACTGGAAGAATCAACATAGTTAAAATGGCCATAAGACCCAAAGCAATATACAGATTTAAGGCAATTCCCATCAAAATCATAATGACATTTTTTAAAAGAAATACAACAGAAAAATCATCCAATTAGTATGGAATCACAAAAGACCTTGAATAACCAAAGCAATCCTAAGAAAAAAGAACATGGCTCTAGGTGTCACACTCCTGACCTCAAATTATACTACAAAGCAACAATAATCAGAACAGCATGGTATTGGTAGAAAAACAGTAGACTCATGGACTAGAATTGAGAACCCAGAAATAAACCAGCATATAAGTTTTGAAAAAGGAACCAAAAACATACAATAAAAAAGAAGAAACCCTCTTCAATAAAGGGTGCTTGGAAAATTAGAAAGCCACATGCAAAAGAAAGAAACTAGACTGCCATCTCTCACCATATACCAAAATTAACTCAAAACAAATCAAAGACCTAAACGTAAGACCTGAAACAATAAATTGAATAGAAGAAAGCATAGGTACTAAATTAATAGACCTTGGGTTCAGAGAAGTTTTTTGTGAATTTGACCTCAAAGACAAGGGGAGTAAAAGCAAAAATAAATGAATGGGACTATGTCATAAATGAAAAAGCTTCTGCACAGCAAAAGAAACCACTAAGAAAACAAAGAGGCAACCAACTGAATGGGAAAAGATATTTGCAAACAATACTTCTAATAAGGGGCTAATATCCAAAATACATAAAGAACTCATAAAACTCAACAACAGCATCAAAAAAAAAAAAACAACACAAAACAATGCAGTTAAACAAATGGGTAGAGGACCTGACAGACACTTCTCCCAAGAAAACATACAAATGGCCAACAGATACATGAAAAAAATGCTCAACTTCACTAGCTATAGGGAAATGCAAATCAAAACCAAAATGAGATATCACCTCACACATTTCAGAATGGTTCTCATAAACAAGACAAATCATAACAAGTGTTGGAGAGGCTGTGGAGAAAAAGGAACCTTCATACACTTGATGCGAATGTAAATTGGTACAGCCACTATGAAAAACAGTATGGAGGTTCTTCAAAAAATTAAGATTGGAATTACCATATGACCCAGCAATCCTTCTTCTGGGTATCTACCCTAAAAATCTGAACACATTTATCTGTAAAGATATATGTACCTCAGTGTTCACTGCAGCATTATTCATGGTGACCGACACATGGAAACCACCAAAGTGTCCTTTGATAGATGATTGGATAAAGAAGATGTGGTGTATATACACAATGGAATACTATTCTGCCATCAGAAAAGATAATATACTGCCATTTGAGACAACATGGATGGATCTTGAGATTATCATGCTAAGCAAAATAAATCAGACAGAAAAAGTCAAGAACCATATGACTTCATTCATATATGGGATATAAAACTGAAAGCAACAAATGAGCAAGACAAACAAAAAAAACAAAAACTCGTAGATACAGACAACAGTTTAATGGTTACCAGAGGGTAAGGTGGGAGGAAGGGGGTGGTAGAAGAGTGTAAATGGGGTCAAATATAAGGAGATGGAAGGAGAATTGACTCTGGGTTGTGAAAACACAATGCAATATATAAATGACATAGTGTAGAATTGTACACTTGAACTGTATATAATTTTACTGACCAATGTCACCTCAATAAACTTAACAAAAATTAAAAGTAATGAAAAATGAATCGAACCAAAATAAATTAAATTCAAAATGAAAAGACAATTAAATTTTTTAAAAAATCTATAGGGAGATATAAGCGGTATCTAGAGCTGGAGAGAATAAAGAAGAGAGCAGTGGGAAAGAAAAGTTATCAAGGAAAAAATTGTGGAGTTGAAAATATAAATATTAAAATTGCTACATGCCCTAATGTCCCATAAGCAAATTAGATGGCATACACAATCTAAGAAAACATTTTTGAAATACTTCTATATATTAAGGGACAGGACATCCTGAAATTTTCTTAGGACCTTCAATTGCCAGGGTCTCTGGGTTTCCTCGTCAGCAGCAGTGCTATTTACTGGAATCATATTCCTCCCAATTTAGCCATACCTTGCTGAGACTAGAGGGCTCATATGAGCCAGGAAACAAAAACAACTCATGGGAGCCAGGCTTGTCTCCAAGACTACAACAATAAAAAAACAAGTTCAGAAACTAGGCCCTTTACTCCCAAGCAAATGGTGCAGAAAATAAAATAGGCTGTTATGAAGTCGCTTCATCAGCTGGGGTAGGAAGTGAGAGTCACTTTTATATAACCACTTTTCCCAAAGATGTCTTCATGGTTGTCTAGACATGGCCAGGGAGTCCAAATTTAAGAAATAGTGAAGGAACATTTAATAATTGCAGCAATACTACATCCATAGCACATACCTACTTCTAATCTCCCCCACACAAGCATGCAACAGACTTCTACTGGCTTAAGTGTCTTGAATTGGCAGACGTGTTTATGTGTGAATAATCACACATAAAATACTATATGTAGCATGCTGACAGCATATATTAAATGCTGATTATTGCTATTATCCTTCGAGCTGTACACACATCAATAGCACTTCCTTAACTTATCTTCTAGCAAAGGAGGCTCTTCGTTAAAACTGTCAATGTAAGGAGATTGTGAGTAATAATCCGGGTTGGATCCTGGCTGAAAAAATTGTCCGGTGTAACCTGATGACATGAGCATCTCTGGTGGGACAAAGGCAGGCTGAGGCTGCTCATCAGCTTGTTGTCTAGAGAAAAGAAAATACTGGTATTTATACAACTAAGAAAGGGTTATCATGACAAACCAAGGAAGGAAACTACAACTTTTCTGTCATGGATTATCCTAGGTTTAGAACAGTTAAGCATGAAAAAAACAACTTGCTTCAACTTTATCTTAATCAAAAAGTGAAGTCACTGGTCATGAAAAGACTTCTAGAAAAACAATCCATATCAACTCATATTTATTGACTATATACAATGTACTGGATGCTTTTTCTTGCATTTTCTCATGTAATTGAAACTCAGTCAGGTAAAAACTGTAGTTTTAGTCCCATTTTACAGAAAAAAAATAGAGGCTCACCAAGACTGAATGACTTGCCCAGTATCACAGAACAGGGAAAGTGTTGGAGTCTGAACTGAACCTGTCTGAACTGCACTCTGCTTCTTGTACATGCTGCTTTTTCAGTGATTTTCAGGGGCAATAACCTAACACGATGCTCCTTATAAATGTGTGAAAGCAGCAAGTGAAAATCACAATTTTAATATTATAGGCAATTCATAGGAAAAAACAAATACATAAGCTAACTGTTGTCCATAAAGAAATAGACATTCTAGCTCTGGCCATTCCCAGAAAATAATTGCCAATTGAATTATCTTTGAGTACCTATGTAAAAGTATTTGATAGCTGGCTTTACTGTCCCTCTTTTGAAATATGCAATTTAATTTTACCCAAACATGATGTTTCTATACTTCCTTGACCATGATTTTGTTTGTTTTTTTATTTCACCATTTGTGTGAGAAGGTTGGAGAACAACAATCTTAGTAAATAATTTCTTGCAAAAGCTAGAGAAAGAAAGAAAAAAGAAAGTGTGAGGTTATTTGATCATTTTTAATTGTTTTTGCCTGAAGGATGGGAAAGAAACATAAGGAGTTGTCCTTATTAACATGTTTAAGTTTCTTTCATTAAAGCCCCTTAGGCCAAACTAAGCTGAAAATACAGTCCTGTATTCTCACCTTTGTAGCTCTGTGATCTCTTTATGTTAAAATATTTACAAAATGACTATTCATATACTCCTTCCAACATTAATCTTAATACAAAATCTAAGAATAACATATTCAACTTCCCTCATGAATAAACCTGACAGAGAAAATAACCTCTTCTGAAAAATAAAGCTATGCGATAGAAAGAGACATATACCTTTAATCATTCAGTAACTCAGCCACAAGCTCATTGAGAGCAGGGGGCTGGTGTAATACTTCTTGAATCCCCCACAGCATATTCTGATTACTGTTATTGTTCAATTTAACTATTTGGCATATTCCTAATCGTTGCTTTTTTTTTCAACAAAGTAGGCCCACTATCAAAAGTGCTGGTAAAAACGCATTATAAATAAGAATACGAATGGCGTGGTAGTTGATAAAGTTCCCCCAACATATGTATGTTTTTATAATGTAACCATTTCTAGAAGAATAAAAGGGACTAATTTCTAGAAGAATGAAAGATGACTCTAAACAAAACTATTTCTTTGACATATTGTCTTGGCCTCAACAAAATTTATGCCCAGGTGCTAATAGCCAGACTTAAGAAAACATAACATTCACAATTACTCCATGTAAAGTGATCTTTGTGAATGAGGGGATTTAGTATGGGTACCTACTTGCCCCTCCAAAAGAAACACACATTTTTATAGGGAAAAAAAAAAGGCATATTACCAGCCAAATCCTATCCCTTTCTCTTTTCTCCACTCCCTCTGCTATCATCCAGCAAAAGCTGTTCATGAGGAGCTTGGCCTCTCTTCTCCTTACCATAATGAAGGAATAATATTAAAATCCCCCTACCACTTACTTAAGAAAATAAAATTTTAAACTGTTCTATAAAGGAAACCTCAAAACCCTTTCCCTATAAAAATTACTGTGGTCCTCTTCTATCACAGTCTAAATTAAAATTATTTCTTTTTACCTTATAACTTTGACTTTGTGCATATTGACGATAACATTTAACACTACATCTCAATGAACAAAACCTAAGCAATACCAAAATGATCACATTACTAATCCACAGGCCCACCTAGAAAAAACTGTAAATACTCAATACTCATGTTTTAGTCCCTTCTCTGAAAATGACTATGAACGGCCACAATTTTAACCATATATATTGAATTTTCACTTAGTCCCATGTCTCTTGTTATTATCCTTTTTTACTAGATGGCTTCAATTCTGAATAACGATGCCAATGAGCTTCTCTTCTATTTTTAGTGACATCTTTCAAGCCTACAGTATCCTTTCATGAAAAACAAATTCAGGGGGAATGGGACTGGACACTTAACTAATTGTTCTGTTAAGCTTATGAATTAGTAATCTATTGAAGACAATTGTATAAGTTAGTCTGATATACACATCGCTTCAAGTGAGGTGACTGCAAAAGTCTCGTTTAGAACAAGTGGAAACATTCTTGATCGTATTTCTCTTCTTTTGCTTCTCAACTCTGTGGAGTTACATTTCTACCTGTAATGGTGGCCCAATGGTAGGATTTATCCTGAACGAAGTACAGTAGTTACCAAACACAGCCTCTGGAGTCAGACTGCCTGGGTTCAGATCCCAGTTTTATAATCTTAGGAAAATTACTTCACATTCTATACTTCAGTTTCTCATCAGTAAAATAAGATGATAATAGAACACTAAGGTTCTGAATTTAATCAGTTAAAATAAGCAAAGCACTTAGAATGGTGTTGGGCACACAAAAAGTCATTAATAAGCATTAGCTAAGTATTTGTGCGGTTTTTTTTCTTCCTGAGATTTACACTAAAGCATTCTAAACATTTTCCACACACCTTGGAATAGCATCTTCTGTATTTGTAACAGTTTTTTCACAGTCTGCCACTTTCTCAAGGGGAATAACGTAAATAGGAGGCCAAGAGTTTGTATCCCTTATATGCTGATCATCTTTAGCTTTTTACCATTTTTGGTTTTCCTGGAACACCCAAAGTGACTTAGACAACATCTGTGTTTTTTCCTACCAGAAGAATCTTTACTCATACCAGAATTTTGTCTCTGAGCCATAAAGCAATGGCCACACACCTGATTCACATAAAAAGCCTCTGTATGCTCACCAGTTCTTCAATATTCTCTTTTCATCACCCATACCTGGGGTTATAATGTTCTAACTAGCTTACAGAGGCTGGTTTTTCCTTATATGATATTGTGTTAAGATAAGGCATAGTCTCCAGCTGGGGGAAAATTTCGGTCTATTTCTGAATCAACAGGACTCAACATTCATCTTCCAATGCAAATACAGAAAGTCAAATACAGAAGACTTAGTTATAACCTCTGCAGTTGCAGATAAGTTTGCTGCACACAATTTTCTGTGCCCCATCATATAATCACTAGCTACAAATTTTATTAGAAGCTTTGTTTTGTTTTAAACCATATGTTTGAACTTTCATCATGATGGTCAACTGACACTGCTTTCTGTCAGTCTGACCCTGGGGGAATGCAGGTGGTGAGCTCACTCCTACTGTCATATGGAGAGCTAGAATATAAATCAGTGACAAGAAATGCACCATCAAATAAGTCCCATTCATTGTAAGTCTATCTCCACATTTGGACTCGTATTCAAGTATACGTGCATTTCACACAATCAGGTCACATTGCACTCCTCCAGGAACCTGAGATTACAAAGGGTTTCAGAACTTGCAACACTATCAACTGAAACAGCATAAGACAACAACATGACACATCTACAACAAAAATACCCTGATGGCTAAAGAAGTTTAGTCTGAACTCCCAGAAAAATTTTAAATGTGTGAGTCTCCAGTTGTGCCAGTAAAATCAGACATTCTAAATGTCCTTGGCAAGACCATTTCATATGGGATGGGTTTGGTAGCGTGGATTAGGGAATGGTGGCTGGGGGATTTAGCTTGTGTAACATTCCCAGGTCCTGGCTGGTCCAACAAGTACATATGACAATGTGATATTGACAGCACCATTAGCTGTGTTTGAAACACGAGAGAAAGATGAAGACTGGGGTCCCCAAAAAGCAATGATTCAGTATTGGTCTGTTAAAGTCCTACTCAAACGTACTCCTAACATTCAAAGGGAGTTTTCCAGGTGTCACCTTTCTGCAGAAACACCTATTTCTATTTTCTAAATAATTTGAATAGATTTCCCATTTCAAAAACTGGGAAAATATAGCCTTGATAACTGCCTATCAGTGACTGGAGACAATGTCAACCTGAATGAATGGATAGTTGTTTTTTTAAAAATGAGAAAGCTCCTTCTTGTTCATTCTAAAATAAAAAACAAAAACAACACTTGTTTTTAAATATAAATGTCTTCATTGTCTTAGTAAGCATCCCCAACTGACTTTCAGATTAGTGTGCCACTGAGCCAAACAAGCTTTTTAAGACAAGCTCCCATATGTTGGGGGGGGAGAAGAAGGGGGACAGAGACAGAGAGAGACCCATTGATTATAACTACCCTCTGGATTCCTGTCTTTTGCCAGGATGATTAGCATATTATTCTGACATGGGGTGTATTTTAATTGAACTATCCCCTGAATGAATAAAAGGTCAAATATCTGGAGTTTGTTTGATGTATACTAGTAAATCATGGACCTGTGTTTATGTTTTATGTACCTCATAAAATTACCACAGCTAACATGCCCTTTTCTAATTCCTGAGACTTGCAGTGTGGGTTAGAATTCAAATGTTACCACATCCACTTCAGGCCTTGGATTTAAATGCTAAGCATCTGAAGCAGGCGAGGCCATCAATGTGATACAATATAATCATGAGTTTTCCTCATTTTGGTTATATTGATTTCCATCTCTTCATCATCTCGATTTCTGGGCAATGTTGGTATGTAAACCAAGTGGAGAAAGAAAATAGGGCAGAATGAGGTGGGGGTGGGGGAAAGTCTGGGATCCATGAGTTCCTGCTTAAGGAAAAAACTTTGTCTCCCTCTTATTGGACATTTTAGTTTAGTTTAGTCTGAAAGTGTAGATTGCCGATTCTGCCCAGGTGCTTAACCTATTTGCAGCAGAGAAGAGAGAAAAGAAACAAGTTAAAGGTGACTGGTTCCTTTCAATAAAACAAAAGGACAGAGCTGAAAATCCTTTTAGATAGCTCTGGATGTGGATTATGTATTCTGAGTTACTATTTTGTAATACATCAGTGCTCCAACTACTCCCTCTGCCTCAAACACTTTTCTGTTTTTTCCTGACCTTCTAAGGTGTAAATCATCAATGGAATAAAATAAAGTTCTCATTCTGTTGTTGGATTCTATAGTGAGCCAATTCTGCACAACCTTCTCCTTTTCCCCCTATCTTTTAATAATATTTTTAAAAACATTTTAATTTGCCCAGTGATAGATAATACTCAAAGAGAGAGAAAGAGAGAGAGAGAGAGAGAGAGAGAGAGAGAGAGAGAGTTTTTCACTTTAAAAAATTCTTATTGTAGTCTGATTGATGCTGGGCATATAGAATAGGGGCATGAATAAGATAAAATTCCAGATATTTAACTTTTACAGTCATTGGTATATCACCAATGCCTTCTTCCCCTATTGCCTTACAGCAGTGGTTCACCAGGAATGGTTAGGAAGCAGTGTGTGAAAGCAGCATCTACCCGCTGATGTCTGTAGGAGTGATCAGCCAAGTGAACATGGTGTCCACATTGTCCTGGACATATAGCTGGAACAGAAGAGTCCCCACTCTGTTGTATTTATTCTGTCTTTTCTTCCTTCCATCTGGAGCTTTCAAGGTACTTATTTGTGTTTAGAAAAATAAACTTCAAGAATTAATAAATTTGAAATATTTGTGATGTGGTTATTTGGCCTAAGCTTGTTGGGATAGCACAGTGATCAGATTATACATCCCACTTTGTCCAGTTTATTCCTATTTTACCAACATTATAATTAATGGCACGCATTTTACTCTAAAACATGTCTGTTATTTTTCTTTTTAAGAACATGTCTTGATTTACAATAAACTATATGTCCATTCTAGTTATATGCCTAATCAACCTTGGGCTAAAATCCTAACCTCATTTCATACTATTTGTGTGACTTCGGAAAAATTCTTTATTTTCTCTAGGTCCCTTCTTTCATATGTAAATAGGATAATCATAGTACTATCCCAGGTTGTTTGAGGATCCAATGAATTAATTTATATAAAACTCAGGACAGTTTCTAACCCATAATGTTAGTTATTATGAAAGTTGAAAGGTCTGTCCCTTTTCACAGTTCAGTCATCTAAACTGTCCTCCACACACAAAAAAAATCCAAAGAAATATCTGTATAAACAAATACAATAAATTTAAGGGACTCTAGGCAACACAATGACAATTACTTTTACAAGTTATAATTGTACAAGTAAATAACATTTATATAGTGGTTTTACTTTAACACACGCTTTCCTACACATTAGCACAATAGTTCTTCATGATAATTCCATGAAGTGGGTATTATTTTTTTTTTTTTTAAAGATTTTATTGGGGAATTGGTGGAGGGGAACAGCGTTGGGGAATCGGGGAAGGGGAACAGACAAGCTGCTGTCTTTTTGTTCTTCAGTTTAGTTGCGGAGGATGTTGCTTCACTGTTGGTATCGTCATTGCGCTCTTCCCGGATGAGGCAGATCAGTCGCTGGCCTCTGGATGTCGCTCACGGCGGCTATTGGCAGCTCACTCTTGGCTGCCAGCCGCTCACGCTGGCTGCGGGCCACTCACTGTAGCCTATGGCAGCCCACTGCAGCAGGGGCTGCAGCCCACACCATCACCGGGGCTCGCACAGCCCAGCTCCAGGTGGAGCTGTTGTTAGCTGTAGAGGGCAGTGTCACTGGCCCTCATGTGGGATCCGAACCGGGGCCGCTGGCATCCCAAAACCAGCGCTTAACCAATGCACCACTCGGCCGGCCCGAAGTGGGTATTATTAATGCCCTTCTTTCTCAATTAAGACACTTAGCAAAATCAAGACTTTCCCAATGTCACAAAGAACAAATGCTGGCACCATAATGTGAAACAATTTCTTCTTACTCTAAATGCCTTATTTTGAGCACTAGTAAAGGGTAAACATGAAATCATAGTCATTTTTATTTATTTCCAATTCAAGTTGAACTGTCAACTCAAATAACTAACACACTCTGAAGTATATTTATCTTGATTCTTTCAGGATGTTTCACACTGTATTATAGTTGAGTATTTAATCGCCCACATCTCCAACATAAATTCTTAAATTTTGTGAGGTAAAAGATTATGAATTTCTTTTTTATCTTTGGGTTTATAGTGCCCACCGTAATTCCTGACACACAGCAGACACTCAATAAATGTTTGTTAAATTGAATAAAATCTGTTTTTCAAGCAGTGTCCCAGACATATCAGGTAAAGGAATATGCTCCCTGCATGCCCAGTCCTGTATTCAGGCTCCCTCTTAAGTGATACTTTGAAAAGAGGAGACAAGCCATTCACCTATAACTGGATCTGAGGGGACCAAGGGGATTCGTGCGGATTGGAATTCATTTCTCTGCCCATTCCTGACATTTCCTCTTGGGCACTTCCGTACCTGGAACCCCTTTTGCCATGACATTATGACTTTTAAAAACGAGAGCATATTTTCTCAATAGGAAGTACTTACTTTCTAGATCCATAAAGATTTCCAAAGGCAGTAGAATCATTACAACTCTCCTCCTGATTATCAATGGTATAATTCGATTGGTAAAAATCAGAGTCAAATTGTCCCAGGTTAGACATCCTGAAAAACAACAGTGCTTTTTACTGAGAAGTTTTTCAGTCAGTAAAACTTCTTTTGAGATATTACAAAGATTAACTGACAATGTGATTATGACTGGATGCCTATTTGAGAACAGGATATTCTTTGGATGGGATAAACTAAGTATTGTGAGAAGGATGTGGAAATGTATGCCACAAAGCCATTTTACAAAATGTGTATCCTCAATTAACTTTTTTGAAAATTTCACTCACTAGGACTATGACCTTGACAAATTGACTGTAATTGATCTGAAAGAACTAACATCCTTCCCCAAGTGCCTTATTCTCAGCAGTTTAAGACTTGGTACATATCTAGGTTTTCTTTTAAACAATGTTAGTTCCTCACTTGAATTATTACTTGTAAGGGGTAGTTTACATTTAAAAAGTATATATATATATATATATATATATATATATATATATATATATATATTCTTGTTGCAAAATCAGAAGGTAAATGGCTGATAATAATAATAATACCACTTAAGTTTGAATTTTCCTGGAGCTTTAGAGTGTGCTAACAGCCTCCCTGCTCCCTGCTGGCTGAGTCAGAGGGGAAAGGCCTTGATGCTGCTAAGAGAACACTTTGTCTTTCTACACACTCTCCACATAGTTTCTGCTTACTTTGGGAAATGGAGTGCATAAACTTGATTTACACCTAACAGGTATCAGACAGAAGAAGAAAGATTTAAGAGGAGGAAAAAGTGGAGGAGGAAAGTAACAGCAAGATCATGGTGTTTCTTAGGATGAAAAATATGAGAATGGTGTAGAAAACCTTTTCAATTGGACAGATATGGTTATTCAACTCAGTTTTAATCTTTGTTTTTCCCTTGAAAAACTTTTTATTTCAAAAGAGTAAATTTTAAAATCACTAGGAATAATCCATGTAATTACAATAATCTATGGAATATCACTTATAACACATTTCAAATGAAATCGCATAAACAGCCTTAGCTTCAAGAGTCTCATTAATCAGAAATAGTCAAGCAACAATTATCAAATATATCAAATTTTCTCAGTTCAGTAAAAATACAGAAAGCTTTTCTAAAATTAGATGCAGTCATTTATACACCTGATTTAATAAATCAAGATTTTTCATTAGTAATGTGTATAAAAGCAGCTATAAATTATTTAAACTAAAACTAAGACTATGATAATGTTAAATATTTTAACAACTTATAATTTAAAGAATTTAAAATTCAATAGCATAACATTGTCAGTCCACTAAAATGTTACCATAAAACACAGAGAGTAATTTCACTGAAGAATATACTAAGTTTTCATAACATGCAAAACTTTATGTAATATGGTTATTGGTATTAGAGTCCTTACATAACCCAGTTTTACATTTTGTCTGA
Source organism: Aselliscus stoliczkanus (assembly GCA_033961575.1). Classification (NCBI taxonomy): domain Eukaryota; kingdom Metazoa; phylum Chordata; class Mammalia; order Chiroptera; family Hipposideridae; genus Aselliscus; species Aselliscus stoliczkanus. The sequence goes on along the minus strand of CM066734.1, from coordinate 65,273,411 downwards.
ATGACAAGTTTTTAAGGAGGATCAGGCACATACCTTTATATTATTTTATGTGGAAAGATCCTCCAACAAATGTAGCTTTACTTGAGAAATTTATAACAAACCAGTTTGTGAAAAGATGACTTGCTGGCTATGTATGTTTCTAAATTTGTACTCTGACACTGAACAGATGCCTGCCAAAAGCCAGAGCCAGCCACAGGATCTTATAACACTTGTTGAAGTTTACAAACACACTGAAAGCCTTAGAGACATACAGTTTGATAAAGTGGGATGGTAGATTCAGTTTCGTTGTGGGCATGTCCCATTAAATTCTGATTTAGGATCATTTTTTGGAGGTAAGCAATGGAAAGTGAGATGACACTCCTAATGCTTCACAGACTGTAAGAGCATGTCCAACTTATTTCCTAATAATATGCAGTAAAACTCAATATATGGTCTTAACACAATGATCTTAGCAACAATCTGAAAATGAGGTGTTGTCAATTTTATCTAAATCTGAGCTATTCAATTTACATAAACACAATTTAGCAAAGCTAACTATGATCTACTTCTGATTTTTCCTCCTGCTTCTTACTTCTCCAGCAGAGCCCACGATGGATATACGAATGTGACCAAGTAGTACTTTACACATGTAGAGTGTGTCATGTCCCATTTTCAAGAGCATCCTGACTATTAGAAGGCATCGGACTCATTTCTACCCCAGGAAACAACCTGAGTTGGCTCCCTCTACATCTGTGTGTCACTTCCAGGAGACTTCTCCCTAGTTCTGACCCAGGTAGCCTGGCTAACACTCCTAATTCCTATCTGGATCTGGTTGTTTGTCCCTAATATCAGCCTCATGATTAGAGGTCAGGTTACTATGTGATCTGCTTTATGCTGATTCTCCTTCTAGGACTTAGACTTCCCATGTATCAATATCTCAGTAACTAAAATCCGCTGTTCAGGGGTCGATTATTAGGCATTTAGGGATTTCCAACTAGAGCCACAGGCAGAAAGGTAATTTTTTCCACATTGTTTTAAAACATTTGGAATTTGAATTTCTTTATCACAGCTTTCCTTTACTAGGTCACTAGTCAGGCAACAGCAGGTCACACATTTATTGAGAATCTACTATTGAGTACCAAACTGTATTCAAAACATCACAGTTACAGAAGGAGGCAAACTAAACAGAACTGCATTTTAAAGAGATATATGTTAGTACTGAATCTACTGTGTCTACAACAAATAATATTGACTACCCAGGCATTGTTCTATAAGTTTTATGTTTAAGTCATTTAAGTTTTGCACCAACTTTATGAAGTATTATTATCACATTTCACAGAAAAAGAAATATAAATTTAATAACTTACCTAGGTGGAAAAGCCAATGTTTGCAAGCTGGTAGACTCAGGCCAGAGCCCACATTATTATCCAAGATAATTTCAAGAATTAACCAAAATCTATGAAGAAGTTAGCATATGCTATTAACATGGAGGATGCAAAGGGGAGAGGAATGGGCATTCAGTGAAGGCCTATTAAGTAGGTCATTTGGATTGAGACCTGATTGATGAGAAGGAAGAAGCCACATGAAAGAGTATGTGAAGAGGATTTAAAGCAAGTGCTCTGGGATGGCAAGGAATTTGGCAGTTTGTGGTTTAGAAAGAAAGCCAAGTGGTGGTGAGTTGAATCAGGGAAAAGTTGAAGGTGGTAAGGCCAGAGGCATAGGCAGAAGCCAGGTCATAAGGGCCATGGTAAGGAGTTTAGATTTTATGATGATTGAAATGAGAGGCCACTGCAGCAGGGGTTAAGCAATGGGATGACATGATCAGTTTTTACAGAAACAGAAGAGCAAGGCTGATTAGGATGATGTTGTGGCAGTCACATAGGCAGGAGATACAGACGGCTTGGACTACGGTAGCTGTGGAAATGGGAGAACTGGGAGCAAAATCTTGACACCAGAGGGAAGGATGAATTGAAGGGGTCAAGACTGATGCAGGGTATAAGGAAGAAGAGAGTTCATTCCAGGAAAATAAGTTGTTCAAACTGGAAACGGTCCAATGGAGATAGAGAGGACTGAAGAGGTAAAAAAGATATGTGGACAGAATACTTTATAGGGTTCACTTCTACTGGATGGGAAGGAGAGGACAATTATTGAGGATGATTTCTAGAATTCTGACAACTTCCTGTCCTAATGTATTCATATGATAGGAAACGGCCAAATTATTGTATTGGTAGCCAAATCTAGATCCTGTTTTATATTCCTTCTTTCAAAGTTCTGTAATGTGAGGACATAGGTCCCTTTCTATAACAGCAAGGACTCAGAAAGCATTGCTTTTTTTTTTTTTTTCTTTTTTTTTTTTTTTTGAAAGATTTTATTGGGGAATTGGTGGAGGGGAACAGCGTTGGGGAATCGGGGAAGGGGAACAGACAAGTTGCCGTCTTCTTGTTCTTCAGTTTTAGTTGCGGAGGATGTTGCTTCACTGTTGGTATCGTCATTGCTCTTCCCGGATGAGGCAGATCGGTCGCTGGCCTCTGGATGTCGCTCATCGCGGCTATTGGCAGCTCACGCTGGCTGCCAGCTGCTCACGCTGGCTGTGGGCCACTCACTGCAGCCTATGGCAGCCCACTGCAGCAGGGGCTGCAGCCCACACCATCACCGGGGCTCGCACAGCCCAGCTCCAGGTGGAGCTGTTGTTAGCTGTAGAGGACAGTGTCACTGGCCCTCATGTGGGATCCGAACCGGGGCCGCTGGCATCCCAAAACCAGCGCTTAACCAATGCGCCACTCGGCCGGCCCGAGAAAGCATTGCTTTTTTTCTGACATGTAAATTCACTGAAGTTTACCAAAAATAATATTTTTAATCTTAGCCCATTTAGTTAAATGTTATGCTTATTTTGTGATTTTTGTACTTTCCATCTTAGTTTTCTTTTATGAAAAATTGGCTTAATTAAAGGAATTGGAGAAATACAAGTATGTGGAACAAACATGGTATGAAAAATGAAATTAATCTAAGCTCAAGTGAACTATATAATCCATGAAACATTAAAAGACCAAATAACTTCATTGTCCTGATAAGTGCATTCATGAACCATTGATACATATGCCAGGCTATTTTCAAGCTACTTTTATATATGTAACATTGTAGATGTATAAAATCCACATTTTAATGTTTTTTCCCCCATTAATGAAGCATCCAATTGTAGTAATGTATATTGAAGGACACAGTTTAAGTCAATATTATAAATAGTCACAGTTTCATCTATTGTTTTGTTTTGTTTTGTTTTGTTTTTTTACTTCATCTACTTAAATAATTATTTCTGGGTTCTGAATGATCCAAAAGACTGGGTCATTTGAATAAGACTTCTCACCTGAAGTAAAGAGTGCCATGTTCTATTCACATTTTGCTTTCTTTTTCTTTCCTTCTCTCTTTTCCCCTTCTCCCTTCCTCCAACCTTTCCTCCCTTTCCTGAGCTCTCTTTCTGAACTCTGTCTTGAGGTGACCTCATCCATTACCATAGCTTTATATGCCATCTATATATAGACAGTTCCGAAAGTCACATATGCAGCCCTGATTTTTCCTCACAGCTCCTTGGTATTTCATAGACATTTCAAACATATAAATTGATTTTTTTTTTAAATTGCTACCCTTCAAACCAATGCTGTCTTCTCCATTCCAGAAAATGGCTTCACAAATTATTCACTCGTTCATTCAAACCAGAAATCATCTAATCCTGCAATGTATTCTATCGATGCTCTCTCTAAAATATATTTCTCTCTAACCAGTTCTCTCCACTTTCACTGAAATCACCCTGGGTTAAGCCAACATGTTCTCTCATTTAGATTTCTGTTTGTAATTATTCAATGAAGGGAGATACCCCTTTTAAAGTAGCAGGTTAGTAGATAGTAATAAAGTTTGCATAATAAAAAACTGTAAAAGTTATACCTTAAATGGCCCAGTGACTTGCCCAAATCGGAAAAAATTTCTTTTGTGGTTGCTCCCTGCAATTAGCAGTGAAAATAAGGAATAAAAATCTCCATCCATAATTTCTGAGATTCTTTTTGGTGATCTGTCAAGTATGGAAGAGATTGTGAGCTAATCAACAGCTGTAGTTGAAACAATTTGCCCTGTACCTGACAATTATGCATACATATATGAACTAAATTACAGAATTAATGCCTAGATGGAAGGATGAATGACTGCTGCTTTTAATTTTGCATATTCAGAACCCCGTATTTCAATTATTGTATATCAATCTAAGAATCTTATAAGATTATGACATCCATTATTGCAATACTTTGATATAAAAATGGAGGCTCCAAGAGGCTAAGTGACTTGTGCAAAGTCACACACCTAATATGTGACAGAACCTAATTTGGAACAATAATTCTCTCCCTCAGCTCGGTTTCCTTTCATTTCTAAGACTGTGTTAAGAATGTACCTATTTGGAAGCACTAAATATTTATTCACAACCTCCAAAAAACATACTTCAGCTGAGCAGAGTTGCTAATGAACCAAGAGAAAAATATGTCATCATTTTCTACCTCTGCTCACAGAGAAATGGGTTGTTTTTACGTGTGTTTAGGAAATAATTCCTTTGGAAGACTGTATTGTAATTTAATGTACATTGATTCCATTGTGCCTATTTTTCTGTCTTACTAAGACAGAAGAAAACACAATACATTCTGTTTCGTTACTTTTCTTTTTTTTTTTTGTAAACCAAAATTTGGAGTTTAATTAAAATCAGAACAGGGATACATCAAACAAATACTTTTCTGATCATCAATTTTTGAGACTGAAAGCATCTCCAAAACGTTGGAGGTCCAGCTTATTCCTGAGAGACATGAACCATCACAAAAAGTTTCACTCTTTGAACTATTCACATTTTGTAGCAGAAAACAGAAAGAAGTCCCTCAGACACCCTTTCTCTCTTCTGTCTGAAATGCATTCACAAACAGGGTTTTTCCATAGTTCAAAAGAAAAACAAACAGCTTTCTTTCTTAGCCGGTTGGCCTGTTACTCTCACCCTGGGATGTGATCTCTCAGTAAGAGGGTTCAGGGCACCAAATCCAACCAGAAATTCCTAGGACCCCAGTGGCTGCTTTACTTGTCTCTATGAGGGGGCAGCGGCATTAGTTTTTCTAGGAATGGGGGGTCACTCTTCCGGGATTACTGTGCCAGTCAACAGTCAGGAGAGCAGCAGGGGAGGAGGGGGAATGACTGAGCAAAGGGGAGGGAAGAGAAGGCTGTCAGGAACAACCCACTGCAAGGCAGAATGGTCCAGTTTTACAAACCACCCACTACAAATGCCAAATACGCACACCCAAAACTAGAGAGAGACAGAAAGAGCTCATAAGGGACCATGGGAGACAGAGGATGGCGACATGGAACAGCAGGCTCGCCTATGGGCATTTTTCTCACCTTCCTAGCACTGGAAGATGTGTGATTAAAAAGTTGCTGTTCAAAATTGTACTGAAAACATATCCAAAAATAGGTCTGTAGTCATCTTAAAAATAAAAGGTCACTCCTCAGATAAGAGGAATGACAGATATTATCAGATACCAACACTTGAGGTATCTTTGACGTATATTTGAAAAATGGCCTGGCAGAGAGAAAGGAAGGAGAGCAACAGGGAGGAAATGAGGGAGGAAGGGAGGGAAAGAAAGGGAAAATCAGGGCACAACGGGAAAGGCAAGAAAATGAGGAGGAACACATTTTTAAGCCCATGCTTATCTAGGTCAGCAGCCAAACAAAGCAGGCCCACAAAGGAAAAAAATTTAGTTCTTTCTGAGAGCATTCTGAAAGTCAACTTTAAATTCAAAATATAAAAAGCTGCAATATGAGACAACAAATATTACCCTGCTGAGTGGACTGAAAAACAATGATCACTGAGAATAGGTACTCGAATGGTTCAATGTTCTCCCACGGTCCTTCTTAGGTATCATCCGCAGAATACGATGATCGGGCCTCTTTCACTTGGTATGGACCTACTCTGGGGCCAGTGAAATCACCTGGGTGCTTAGAGTACTAGAGGACTGCAAGCAACACGATGCAAGCAGGGAGCAATGGAAGAAAAGGAGGAAAGAACAGCTGGCTTCCGATGACTCCCTTCTCATGTAGAGTTTAAACATTTCTGCACAAATCTGCTAGGTAAAGGAATGGGAAGATGAATTGTGATACCAAAGACAGAGGACGGAGGGTCGGTGGACCTCCAAACAGTGTCACAGGCTAGTGCTACCAGAGTTGTAAACACTGTGCTGTCCCCAAGGACAGACGTCTCAGGGTAAAAGGGAAAGCAGCTCTCATCTCGTTTATTTCCCTCTAATGGTTTTGAAGACCCCAAACCCAGTTCCCTGAAGCACTGAACCATGAGCAGGAGACAGGGAGGAAAGACACAGGGTAAGAACATGAACAAGGCCGAAGCCATCAAACTTCTGTGCCACTTCCCCAGACTTTCCAGCCAGGCAGTTTTGGGATTCAATTTGGGATTAAAACATTCCATTTGGGATTAATAAACGAAAACAAAAACATTTTTTTTTGGAGGGTTGTTTCTCAATAGCAAAAGGACTAGGAAACCAGAATTCAACTGTTTACCTTTGTGGGCTGCTTAGTTTTACAAAAATATGTCATGGGCCTTCAATCTAATCTGTCTAGATGGGAAGGGCAACAGGACACGGGGAGAGGAAATGGTCAGATGTAGCTCATCTTCGCATCATTTGGCACCCAGAGGAAGAGGAGGAGGTGGAGGGTGATGGGGACTGCTGGTCCTGCCTCTTCTGTGCTTTCACTGTTGTTCCTATTGGCCAAATCAGGTACACACAGGGAGCAGTGTTGCTGCTATTCCGATCCGCGCAGGAGTCAGACGTCCATCTCAAACTGAGCATCATCCCCAACTGCATGCTTCCTGTCATGATTGTTCAAGTTGTTCAAATTGTTTACTTCTACTTTGGAGTCTTCAATTGAGGTGCCAGGGCTGGTGACTCCTGGGATATTGGGCAGATGGCAGGGCGGGGTCTGAGCCATGGGGGAATTGCGACGATCCAACAGAAACTTGATTCGGGTTCCTCCCGGCGTGGTGGAGAACAGCGTCCCCCCGGGGGGGTGCAGTAGTCGTGAGGTAGCTGCGCGGCGTCGCTGATGGGGACGGTGCGCGTGGGGATGGCGCGGCTCTGGCTGGGCTGGTGGCCGCTGGCGGCGGATGAGGACATGGCTCGGGGCGCGGGCTCCCTGGCTTTGTCCACGCGGGCGGGCGGGCGGCGGCGGCGGGGCGGCAGCAGCTGGGGGCTCCGGCTGCTCCGGCACCAAAGGCGGGCGGAAGGGAGGACGGGGCCGGGCGCGCTCCACTCGCTCCTCGCTCGCTTCCTCTCACTCCCTGGTCCCGCTCCGCCGCCGCCCGATCCTCCGGCCTCCGCCCGCAGCCTCGGCAGCAGCGGCAGCAGCGGCGACGACGACACCGGAAGCGGGCGAAGGCGGGAGCCAGAGGGAGTTCGGAAGAAGCTGGTCCTCATTACTTTTTAAAAGATACATTTTGGTCAGTATTCTCTCCGTGTGCCTTTTGTTATTATTACATAAGATTTGTTCCTGATCAGCTGACCTTTAAAGACTATTACAGGGCCGCCGAGTGGCGCATTGCATTTCTCTATGGCAAGAAAAAAAATACAATTACAAGGTTTTCCTTCATTAATACTACGATAATTATCTTTGACTTTTAATTTGGCTATTTCTTGTTAGTTTCCACATTTGTTGTAGAAAAAAATTTGAATCCAGCAGAATATTACTGAACAATTATGAAGTTTTTAATTCGATAATAACTAAAAGTTAATAAAAACATAATTTGCACGTGAAATTATGAAAGTTAATGTTAATAGTTGCATTTTACATTCTTAGTAACCTACTATTATAATAATCATTTAAAAATGTGATAACAAATCCAATTTACATACATTTAGCAGTCTGATATAACTAATTTTTATAGGAAATAATTTCCTAGGAATTATACAAATTCCTCCACAAGTTACCTAATGACAAGTGTCCTCCGTTCCTTCCTTTATAAAAGAAAGGAAGAATACAATTTATGGGCCGGCCGAGTGGCGCATTGGTTAAGCGCTGGTTTTGGGATGCCAGCGGCCCCGGTTTGGATCCCACATGAGGGCCAGGGACACTGCCCTCTACAGCTAACAACAGCTCCACCTGGAGCTGGGCTGTGCGAGCCCCGGTGATGGTGTGGGCTGCAGCCCCTGCTGCAGGGGGCTGCCATAGGCTACAGTGAGTGGCCCACAGCCAGCGTGAGCGGCTGGCAGCCAGCGTGAGCTGCCAATAGCCGCGGTGAGCGACATCCAGAGGCCAGCGACCGATCTGCCTCATCCGGGAAGAGCGCAATGACGATACCAACAGTGAAGCAACATCCTCCGCAACTAAACTGAAGAACAAAAAGACAACAACTTGTCTGTTCCCCTTCCCCGATTGCCCAACGCTGTTCCCCTCCGCCAATTCCCCAATAAAATCTTTAAAAAAAAAAAAAAAGAATACAATTTATACCTATCTCTTAGGGACTATTTATTTTATCTTTATCTCATCAACATTTTATTTTTCCATGTTTCATAATATCTAAATTATTAATTCATATGTATATATATAACTTATATGTGTGTATAAATACATTTGTGTATAAAATAGGAGAATTTGACAGGATTTTGCAACAGGAGCAATAAACACAGTGGGGACAAGCAGTAAATGTTTGAAAAATGTTATCTATCATAATTATACTTCTGGGTGGAAAAGAACCTGGATCAATAACAGGTGTCTGTATTTACTCTCATTCTACTGTTTACAGTCACTGAACACATAGTTTATAGTGACTTCTACTTTGATGCTACATAAATCTATGAAAAACCCGTCTCATCAAAAGATGATAGGGGGAGGAGTATTTGCAAATGCTGTGTCAAGAAAACAGATTGTCATTAGACATAAAATATTTCTTCAGCATTCATCTCTCACTTTTTAATAAAGAAATACAATTTATAACAATTGAAAGACTACTAATGGACTTTATTACCAAGATACCACTTAGTATTTGGACTAAATTCCCTTAGAGGGATATAATGATGAAGTTACATATTGGCTATATTTCTTTCAGCAATGAAAGGCAAAATCTTTCACAATGCTCTGCCATAATTATACCTTTGCAATCACAACATTAAAATTTTTTCAAGGCAATCACAACATTAAGATTTTTTCAAGCATTCCAAGTTTAATTTGAATATTTTATTATATTCAGTGTGTGAAAGTAGTTATAGCAGTTTGAGAAAAATGACCAGATATGGTATATATTTAAATGTAATTGTCAATATAGAAGTTCTATTTAATAAGACAGTATGTCCACCTTCTTTGGGCACAAGGACCTACCTTACTACTTACAGCTCAGAGTTTTAGCTTAATGGAACATTTACTCAAATGTTGCATTGACATAGTGGAGCCCTTTTAGGCATAACTCTCTACTTTGCAGTCTTCATTTCATTTAAATGAAATGAACCAGGGAAAGTAGTGTACAGAGTAACAAAATAAAGTTTTGAATACAACTTCATTTTCTTTTTTTTTAAAAAATTGTTGGGTATCTGGTTTAAAATGGCACTGGGCTAGAAAGTTGCCTCACAATTCCTAGAAGAATACTAATGGGGTTTTAGGAAAAGGTAACTGTTCCACAATCTGAAAAACTAATCCTTGGAGTCAACCTGCTGCTAGAATCTGGGCAAAATTTCTGTGATAAAGTTAATGTGTCTGTAGTGAGAAAATGATTTTTGACGATCACATTTTTTTCCTTCTTGAAGAACAGCCTGCTCATATGAAAAAAAGTAGGAATATTCAGGACCCCTGGAGACTTAGGTTTTACACTAAACAGAAGAAAGAGCAGCTATCCCTCTACTGTAAGGATGCTGCTTTTGTAAGTGCCAGGGGTATAATCCCACCACCTGCTCCTGTATTCTGATACCTATTTAGAGAAAGTGAATCCCAATGGGCAGGAGGACTGGTGAAAGAAGATATGGTGAAGGAGGGGAGTTGGTTGCACTTAGTGGGATTGGAGTGGAGGTTCTTGCTAACTATGGTTCTGTGAATCCTGGGAACTATCGTCTCCCCCTATGCTGCCATCAGTAAGGCCAGGGACAATGCTGATTGAGGCATCCACTGACAATGCTGATTGAGGGAAGGGAGCTTTTCATGTACTACACTACTTTCACTCAATGGTCTGATTGAAAGACTTGCCGCATGATCCAGTGGGATATAGAAACCAATAGAAGAACTACCATTTCTATTTATTCTTATCCAGTAAGGAAACTATTAAGCTTTACAGGTATTTAGTATACAAATTTATACTGTACTTTCCTGCTTGTCAGGGTTTATCTGCAGTGTTGGAGGTTCTCCGGGGAGAGTGGGAGCCCACAACTCTGAGAAGTTAACAGTGGTGCCCATTTTCATTCCTTCCCCTTTGTAGGACCACAAGGTATTGTGGTCTGTGAATGCTCATTAAATGGAGTTATGCATTAGATTTTTTTTTAACTTAAATTTCCCTCACAATAAGCAGACATGACTTTAAAGTCAGACATAGAACAGATTAATTGAGAAGACAATGGATTACAACAAAACAGGAAGCTGGCATTAAAAGAGAGTTGTGTTATTTAGGAAGCATGCAAAGAAACATTTAGTAAAATAAAGAATTTAAATCTTCAATGGAAGTGATAGAGTATAAATGGGAGTGCAGAAAGTATAATGAAGGCTATAGAGAAAACACTTAAGATATTCTAATGCAGAACAAAAGGACAAAGAAATTAAAATGAAAGAGAAAAGAACAAAGAAATTTGCAATTCATAACAGGCAAAACCATGAAAAATATTTAAATTCACTATTAAAATTTGAAAATAAAATAAATTAACAAGATGAAATTAAGTGAAAACATCTAATTTTGGTACAATGAAGACAAACAGAATTCTCATATATAGTTTATTTTAGTATATATTGTTTTTAAAAATCTTTAGCAGGTAATCAGGCATCTAAACACACTATAAAATTGGTATAGTCCCCTTAGTTATGAAATCCAGTTGAAGGAATTTGCCCTAAAGATGTCATCGAGACACAAGTGAAATCTTATTCTGGCCTGAATGTTTAACATTTAGGGGACTGGTTTTAAAAAGTCATGATATAGCATGCAACTGAACACTGCAATTCGAGGTATAGTAAGATAGCTGCAAACTGTTTGACAATCCTCTTGTTAAGAAGTGGGATAGTGGCTGGCCAAGTGGCTTAGTTGGTTAAGAGCTCTCTCAAGATGCAAGCTTTGAGCAACAGGGTCGCTGGTTCAATTCCTGGCCCGAGCTGTGCTGCTGCTGAGCTGCCAACAGGTGGCAGGATGGCTCAGCTAAAAAAAAAAAAAAGAGAAGTGGGATATTATTCTCTTCACATTGAATATGGAGGAATGGCCTTAGTGGCTTGCTTGATCAATAACATGTGGTGCAAGTGGTGTTCTGAGACTCTGAAGGCTGGATAATAAGCCACTCAGCTTTTGCGGGGGTCTCTTAGACACCTGTTCTTGGAACCCAAATGCCATGTAGTAAGACCAACTATCCTGATGTTGTCATGCTGGAAATGTCATGTGAAGAGACTGAATGGAGAGGTCCTGAGACGGAAAGAAGAAAGAAAAAGAGATGCTGAGCATTTTACGTTCCAAGCTTTTGCAGTCATCCCAGGTGAGGCCACAGATATAAGGGAAAAGAAATGAGTCATCGCTGCCAAATCTTGCCCAAATTGAAGCTTCATGAGCGAAAGGAATAGTTCCTGTTTTAAGCCACTAAATTTTGGAGTGGTTTGTAATATAGTATTTAATAACTAGAACACAATTTGGTATGTGGAATTGGAATAGGGGCAAAATACTTCATCCTCTAAGTTTTTTTGTCTGATCTAATCATTAAGCCGACATAAAAAAGAAAATAAATTACGTACAGAAGCACCATAAAAATATGAGACTCAAAGAAGGGACCAAAGCAGCCAGCTTTTATGTCTTTTAGACAAAGAAACAATACATTTGTGAAGTATTGTCAAGACAAAGAAGTTTGGGCTTGGGGTAGTAAATTAGTGAAGAAGGAGTGAAGTTTGTTTATACAGTGTTCTTGGCCCTAAATGGTATGTTTTGACGGTGTGACACATTCTGTTCTCCATCACTGTTTTTATTTATTTATTTATTTATTTATAGTATTATTTAATGTGTAAATAAGCGCTGGGACAAGATAGTAGGAAAAAGCTGCAAGTGCCTCAAGTTGACTATTAGTGGAAGCCTGAAGGGACCCAAGGTAAGGGTTTGAAGGATAGCAAAAAAAAAAATTGTTTCTGAAGATGGAAAAAATTGAGACCCATTTTATGTAGTATCAGAGAGTTTGGCAGCACTGTTGTCCAAGTTAATGCAAAAAAAAAGAAGGGTGAAATTTCCAGAAAGAATACAGAAAATGCCAACTAGCTTCTTGCAGCAACCTATGAGAAAATACGAGAAGAGAAAGACGAACTAAAGTAGAAAATGTTAAAGTTCTGAACAGAATTTAGAGAAACTACAAAAAAAGCCAGGATTTGCTTGATTTGAAAATAAAACTGTTTGCCAACTCCATTTTCTCTCAGCAAAAGATTCTTAAAATAAGAAATAGTTTCTTAGCAAAGATAAAACCAAGAATGTCACCATTAAAATATGGAATCAGATGATTAAATTCAAGGGTATGACAGTAAAACCATTTGTTAAGACCTCAAATAGATTAAAGGGCAGACTTAGCAGGGCTTCTAAGTATTTTAAATCATGCATTATTGCCGTATGCCAATCTCAGCCTATGGATAATCAATGTTGTAGCTGGACAGACCCTATGGTTATAGTTATGACTGCAAGATGCCCTCAGCAATAACCATCAGGACACTTTGAAAGAGATAAGGTTTATTACTTCAAGTCCTGGAATTACATGGCACACCTGGGGCCACACTGTGAGGTATGTTGGGGATGGGGCAGAGAGATCAGAGAGCAGAGGTTCTGCTTTTATTGGGGTTGAGGGTGGGGGGGTTGAGGGTGGGGGCTTAGGGTTTCAGGTGCCCACTCTTTTTTTTTTTTTTTTTTTTGAGGGCAGTATCACTGGCCCTCATATGTGGGACCCGAACTGGGGCCACTGGCGTCACAAGGCAGCGCTTAACCACCGTGCCACTCAGCTGGCCCTCAGGTGCTCACTCTTTATTGGTGAATTTGAAACAAGAGCGCGAATTTAGATTGGAAAGAAAAAAAAAAACAAGCTGCTCAAATGGTCAGTTATCCAAAACTACCAAGATCTCAGAAACAAAGGCTGGGGTGTGGCCATGCTCTTTGTCTAGTGTCTGCTGATATGTTTATTCCAGATAGCAATCTCAGAGTGGATGCCTCGGCAACCAAAGCTTAAGTCAGGAACTTACATTACAAAGAGAAAAGCCCACAGTCAGAGCTTACACTATAATTACAGACCCTCTCAATTAAACAATAAGGATTTTAGGAATATGAATGTTCTATAGTAGCCACATGAATGGCCCAAAGTAGATAAAGGACTATCTTGGAAAGGAATATTGATTGTGAAGTTCATTATAAAGTGATCCATAAGAAACTCAAAAAGGGAGGATGCAGATTCACTGAGCAGATACATTTCTGTTCTTTCAATGAACATTGGTATGAGTTTGGACAGTAAAATTTCTTACGCGAATTTTGCAAATAACACAAATATCATTTGTTGCAATACACACATTTGTAGTCATTTGTAAAAGGTGCATACATGTCTTAATGTCACCTTCTTAAAAACTGTGAAAGAATTTCAATCTAAAATGGAACCAGAGAATATAAAATAGAAAACCTCATGGATGTGCCCTCAGAAAAACAAAACCTCAGGAGTGAGAAACTGATCTCCCATAAATGTCTGATTTACAGAAAACTGATAGTATTGGAGTTTTCTTAAATGATAAGTAGTTCATTGGGGATTGCCTCCTATCAACGATGGGAAGGTTTTTTTATTTTATTTATTATTTTTTATTATTATTAATAGTTACAGATGTACAAAACTATGCAATAGTTATTTTTTTCACCTCTTACAAAGTGACTACCCCCTCTTCCCTCCCCTGTCCCCCCACCCTCGATATCATACATATCTATTACAATTCCATTGACTACATCCCCTCACTATATTCCACATCCCATGACTATATATATATGTGTTAAATTATAGTCAGTATCTAATATTAATCAGTGGTGGGAAATTTTGCTTATGGTTTCCAAAGGCATGAACAAGAAAGGACCCAGGTCGGGTTGGTCTTGCAAAATAAGCTGAATTGAACTTTGTTTGTGTGACTGGATGAATTTTGTTTGCTAGGGGAATTTTCAAAGCTGGTCTCCATTTGTTTTGATTTGAACAGACTCTAACTGAATTGTCACCACTTCACATTCCCTGTCCATAATACAGCCTACTCCAAACCCTCAGCGGACTTACCTATAGCTTGCTACATTTTGTGTATCCAAATTGCAATTCCTCTGCTATTCCCAAATAAACTCATCTTTTTGACAATTTTGAGCTTGTCTCGGTTTACCTCTTTATTTCGGTCCACAAAACATTAGGAAGCAGCATAATATACTAACGCTGTATCTTTCACACCAGGGAGGAGACCTCATTCATTGAGAGGTGAGAATTACTGGGCTTCAAACCTTCAAACTTCAAAACTAAACAGACACACTGACTAAACCGTTGCAGAGAAATCTAGTGGAATGGCAAAAGATAATCAGAAGATTACTGAGTGAGGTGGAATCAGAGAGAGGAGGCTTGATTACCAGTTCCCGGTGCATCCATTGCTGGCCAGCAGATAAAGCTCTTGGCTCAAGGAACTCACAACTTTGGACCCTGCAAAGTCACTCTCAATCTCTTCCTCTGGAACACTTTTGCTTTTTTTATCTGTTTTTCATTTATTTTATTTTCTGATGGACAGATGTTTTTCTTCAGCTGCAGAGAACCCCTTTATTGTTACATCAACTGCTTTTCTGGCCTGTACACACCATTCTTTCTTCTTGAAGTGGTTTTGGATATTCATGATCTACAGATTTTAGGCTTTAAGAGATCATGTTTTAGCGCTGATTTCCAAATCAAGGAAAGAACAGAACTGCCATAGTGACCATGATCGTGAGCACAGAGTTTATTGACTGGCCAGATAAGAGAATGTACACCAATGAAAAAATTCAATGAGTAGTTTTCTGAAGGGAAATGATGAGCTAGAGAGGTGATGAGAATTTATGGTGGTTATGCAAACTAAGGACTGATGTTTGCTTTCTGGGTAGGGCACAAGGGTATATCAGTCTCTACAAGATTAATTAAAAACAAGCCCCATTTTTCACTAGTCAGGAGTCTTCAGTTGTGTCCACTAATGGCCAGATACCAAACAGGTATTTGTACATCCCAAACAGTAAAAGGAAGAATGCCAAAGACAAATGATTCCAGTTATGTCTAAAGCCCTATATCAGTAAGTTTCACCGAGGAATTTTGGAACCATAAGCTTTGCTTTTGAGGTTTTTTGTTGCTGTTTCGTTTTTTTTTTTTTTATCATAAAGACCAATGAAGTAGTTGGATTGGTTTTCACCTGACAAGACCACCACAAGAGCCTCAACAGTACAAAACAAAACAAAAAAATGTTGCCTCTTCCCTTGTAGTCCTACATAATTTCTTAAACCAATAGATGACATCTGTGATGAACAGAAATCAGAGACCAGTTAGTACATTTCAAGCATGAAACAGAAAAATCGGTTGTAAAAGGCAGTTGCCTCTTTCACATTCCATACTTTTTTAAAGACAAATTTTACCTTGTAATCAAATTTACCGCTCCTCCAGCCACACAGCTGCCATCATCATTTATCTCTTGAACCTAATTTATTCCCTGACTTCAACCAGCTGTCAGAATGACCTACACGAAGCGCTAAGTTGCCATGTTGCTCCCCTCACCTAAAACTTCTCTGACCTTGCAGTGGAGACAATTTCCTGAAACACGAAGTCTGTGCTTCTCCTTTCATGATCTGGCTAATTTTTTCCCCCTAGCTTCATCCCTTTCCGAACTCTAAATTCCTGAACCTACAAGTGCAGGAAGTTTCCTGCATATATCTGTCTGGAATGCCACCCTCCACTTTCAGTTCTCAGCCTGGCTAAACCTGATCCACCCTTTAACAATCAAATTAGGGGGCACCACAATTGTGGTCAATGACATGGTTTTGTAATCTCTCAGGGCAGTGTTTGCATGTCCCTTTGCATGTCACATTATGTATAATGTGAATTCAGACACATTATTTAACCCTGCTAAGCCTCAGTCTCACCATCTGTAAAACGGACAGTAATAATAATCACAAGACAATTTTGAGGATTAATTGAACTAATATTTAAAAAGTGCTCAGAAGAGTACATGGCACATAGCAAGTCCTTTAAAACTGTGTATAAATAAATATCATTGTCACCTCCTATGTGAAGAATTTCCTGATGCTTCCACCCAACTATAGAAGGCATCTCCTCCCTATTCTCCAATAATTACTTATCCATCTGTCCATCACAGTAATTACAACATTGTAATGCAGTTACTTTTACAGAATGGCTTTCTTCCCTTGATTGTGAATCCTTTCAGTACCATAACCATGTCTATTTCATTTTTGCAACCCCATGGCTTCATACTGTGCTCTTGGATACTTAGGGAAATGTCTGAAAAAGGTAAATTCACATCATACATGCTAATCTGTGACTTATAAGGCCCCTTTCTCTCATTCCACAAAGGGGTATCCTAAGGTGTGTCAAGTCTTTTCTCAACTATTTATTTCCTACTCTCTGACTTCAAAACCTCACTCAATACCATAGTTTTTGTTATTATTTGTTATATTTGGTTTCCAAAACCCTAGCCCTGAACTTCTTCCCAAGCTCTGTTTATAACTACCTGTTAGATATTGAATATCTAAATCTCACATTCTAGTAAATGTGAATTACATTTTCCAATCTACCAAAGCTAGAAATTTGGAGTTATCCTGAATTTCTCCCTCTCTATATACATCAAATTAACCCTGTTTAATTCTATCTCCAAAGTTTACCAATCACTCCATCCTTATTCTCTGTCAGTAAGGGCTCATTCAGGCCCTTATTGTATCTTGCCTGGATTATTGAAATAGGAGACTCTCCTCTCTCTTTCTGTCTCTTGTTTCTCTCTCATCACTTTATTCACATTCCTCTTCAATCCATTTACACACCATTGTCAGAATAAGCTTCCTAAAGCAAAAACCTGATGTGGTACTTCCATGCTTACAATGGCTTTGGCACAATATAGTGCAATTCTAACTAGCAAGACCCTATTCAAGGCCTATTCACAAATTTGGCTGAAATTGTTCTTTCTGTATATAACTCCTGCCAGTTTTCTCCTCCCTCTCAAGCACTTTCTATTTTGTCATTTAAAATTGCTTGAGGGCCAGCTGAGTGGCATGGTGGTAAAGTGCTGGCTTGGGAAGCCAGTGATCCCGGTTCAGGTCCCACATATGAGGGCCAGTGACACTGCCCTCAAAATAAATAAATAAATAAATAAATAAATAAAATTACTTAAAAGTCCTAATCAATAATCAAAATTTGAAAATATATGAATCTCTAAAAAAATAAATCACTGAAGATTTTTAAAACTGGACCAAAAAATGAATTCCAATCTGTATTTTCCGCTATAGACACATGGTGGCACCATTTTAGATGTCTTACATCAGTACTGAAGATCCTTTGTCAACATCCTGTTAATACGCTATATATACATTTGTGCATATGCTTGTGATGATAATTGTGATATTACTTTACACATTATTAATGGTATGCTAGTATAAGAAAGTTCCACAATATCAGTAATTCTAAAACAGAATTTAGAGGTTATAAAGTTATTACTTATATATTATATTTTTGTTTATTTTTCCCTCTGTTTTGAGCTGAATTGTGTCTCCCTCCAAATTCATATGTTGAATTCCTAGCCTCCAGTACACCTCAGAATGTCACTGTATTTGAAAGTAATTTCTTTAAAGAGGTAATTAAGTTAGAGTGAGGTCATTAGGGTGGGATCAAATCCAATATGATTGATGTCCTTATAAGAAAAAGAGATTAGGACACAGGCAAGTAGGTAAGGAAGACCATGTGAAGACACTAGGAGAAGATGGCCATTTACAAGCCAAGAAGCAAGGCTCACAAGAAGCCAACCCTGCTAACACCTTGGTCTCAGATTTCTAGATTACAGAACTGGGAGAAAATGCATTTTTGTTGTTTAAGCCACCTAGTCCATGGTACTTTGTTGTGGCAGCCCTAGCAAACTAATATATTCTCCAAATATGTTTAGAAACATAACTATAATACAATAGTTGTGGATATAATGTAGCATGCAAGAATGCAATCTCCCTATTATTCACTTTTATTTCCAGGGGGAAATAAGTCTTAGTTTATGAGAGTTCTTAATTATGTGAGCATTTCACAAGTCCTTGCCTCAAGTAAAATGTCACTGTCCTAAATCTCAGCTATTTTCCTCTAATGACTATTAACACAGAATGACATATTTTTACTTACTTACCCCAGCTCAGAAGAGTTTACTGGAGTAGTTAAGGGTGCAGACTCTAGCGCCAGACTGCCTGGGCTCACAGCTCACTTCATCACAAACTGTGTGACTCTAGACCACATTTTTCTCGAATATCTGCACAACAGAAACAATCATAAGACTACCTGCATTAGAAGGCTCTGTAAGGATTAAAATATATATATATATATATATATATATATATATATATATATATATATATATATATATAGTGTAGAATAGCACTGGGACACATAGTGAGAGATGCTGTCAATGATTCTTTTGCTTGATGAGGCTTATGTCTCTGAGAAACTTTTTATCCTTCCAGGCCCAGAAGAAAAGATACTTCCACTTTGAAACTTCAGTGATTCCACATCACTTTTCTTCCCAGGTTGAATATTAAACAAACTTGTGCTGTCAAAGATATCGCAGAGGGATTGTTACCGGCCAACTGAGCAGCACCAACCCCCACCACTGAAAAACTTGAATGTTTTCTTTTCTATAGAAATGTTATATATAAAAATGTTAAGTCTCCTCCCTAGTTCTTTAGTTTCTTAGCTCTTGGGCCTTGATTGCTTTTCTGACAGGAAGATCCCCCTTGCTTCTTAATTGCTTTGTAAATTAGTTCCTGAATCTGAAACAATAGAAATCTCCTACCCCTGCTTCAGATAACTATTTGAAAGCCTGAGACTTCCTAATATCCCCCAGGCAAGGAAGCTAAATGTCAAACCCATTCTGTGTTCAGACAACTGACTCCACCTGAGTGATGGACTGAATAGCCACAAGTTTCATAAGAACTAACAGATTTATATTTCTGTCCTCATTCAGGAGCCTTGAGGATACAGGGGATACCCCAACAAGCAAGAAGCCAACACGGGTCTTCCAGGTGGAGCTTGAGACCCCTTCCTCTGATCTGAGATCAACTAGGGCGAGAGTTCCATGAACCCCAATAGGCAAGGACAGCTCTACGCCCCTGCCCAGCAGGAAGCAGATACAGAAGAAGAGACCTCCTGTCCCTCAGCTTCCCATAGAGATTTTACGGGGATCACGTCTCTCAAGGAAAACCTAGGCAGGTAGTTAGAGGCAGGCATTGGGTCTCTGCATTCCTGCAGGTCCCACAGTGTGACCACCTGGGGACATCCCCTCTCCACCCAAAACTCCCCTTTGTATTGTAATTACCTACCCCTGCGGGAAGAGCAAATGGGCACAAAATATCCAACTAGATCAGACCAGTCACTCACACCTACACAGTACCTCTTGTTAATCACAGGGGCCAATCAAGTGGTCCTATGCCCAGGAAGAACAGCCCATCCTGGAGAAAAAGGATAAAAACCCCAAGTCCTGGGAGGGAAGCACGTGGCTGCTACTGCCACTTCTGTTGCTGCTTCTTCCCTTTAAGCCTCACCTTTGCATATGCCCCCTCCACACTCTGGTAATGGGCCCTTAGGCCATCCTCTAGTCTGGATGTACTGTCTTTTCTAATAAACTACTTATTTTACTGCTTTACTCTGGTATCTTGTTCAATTCTTTGCTCGAGTTGCCAAGGACCTGGACTCTGCGCCGAGAAAGGCCCACTCTCCGACAACAGGATGAGCTTTGACTTCTAACAATTAGAATTCAAATATAGATTTTTCTATTTGCCTATTATACAATTTCAGACAATTTGCTTACTTTCTCTGAATTTCCACATCTAGTACATTACCTGACATAGGGATGCTACCTGAGCATTTTTCTAAGGAATACACAATGTGTGGGTTTGGAAATCTGTCAATCACATAAGATGTTGCAGTGTTCCCAAAGTGTTCCAAAAGGCTGTTGGAGGTATCAAGTGCATTTGGAGTGAGACACAGACATGACATTAAGGACACTCAATCATACAGAGAAAATTCCCCTTTCAATTTTATTTCAATGATGTTGATTAGTCAAGGAGAAAATTCTCATTTTGGTGCTTTTTTAAGTTCTTCTTGAATACCTGCTAATCTCTGTTTTTAATCAAGAGATCCAGAGCCTTTAGCAAGTAACAGCTAGAATTGAGTCACTTTTTTTTATTCATTACACTTATTTATTTATTTTTAAGATTTTATTGGCGAGTTGGGGGAGGGGAACAGCATTGGGGAATGGGGGAAGAACTGACAAGTTACTGTCCTTTTGTTCTTCAGTCTAGTTGTAGAGGAAGTCGCTTCACTGGCCCATGTTGGTATTATCATTGCACTCTTTCCGGATGAGGCAGTCATTCACCGGCCACTAGACGGCTGCTCACGCTTGCTGCCAGCCACTCACGGTGGCTGCAGCCTACGTGGTCATCTGGGACTCAACACAGCCCAGCTCCAGGTTGAGCTGTTGTTCACCATCCTAGCTGTAGAGGGCTCAGCGTCACTGGCTCTCATGTGGGATCCCAACCCGGTCCTGCTGCTCAGAGCTGGTGTCCCAAGCCAACGCTTAACCAACACACCATTTGATTGGCCCACACTAATTTTTACTGTTATATTTTACCTTATGAAAGATCAGTGCTTTTTCCATTAATGGTAATCCAAAATTTTCTTTTAAAATAATGAGTATAAAAGGTAAGTTGATTTAAAGAAAAATGTCCAGTACATACTAGCAACATGAGAATACGGTGAAAATCAATGAGGATAATATGCAAATTATTGAAGTTTGGGCAACACTAACTAATACGAGTATGAACTATTATGAATTATTGTGTTCACTGCATTTCAAGGTAGCTGTTATGTTCATTCTCTAAGAAAGTGGCAGCAGCAATTACTGGTATATTAAGTACTGTCATCATTTATAGTAGTCCCAAGTACGAACTAGAAACAATACAATGGTGAACTCAACATAGCTGCTCTCTCTTTCCTGTGCACCAAACCCTGGATAATCCTGAAAACCGGAAGGGAGTTGGTGGAGGATAGGATGAGATGTGGCATATACAGGTCTCATTTTCTCTAATGATTTCCCCTACCTTACTCAACCAGAGCTCTGCCCTCTGCAAGGTGAACATTGAAAATGATGGAGATATTAGGGAGTTCAGGATATGTAACTCCTTCCACCTTCAGCTCTGGCCAAAACTTTCCCAGCTTGCAATCAATTTTACTTCCCGTTTCCTTTCAGATGCCCTAAAACATTAACGATATCACTGACAAAATGGTGAATATAGTTTGACTGCCAAATTTTAAAACAACGGCAATGTTACTTTGCCACCTGGCGAAAGGCTAAAATCCCAAAATGAATCTAAGCGCACAGCGAACAATGCTTTGCGAGAGCTTCCCCTCACGTGACTTCCTTACACCCGAATGGGGGAAGCACGTTCACGTCATCACGTCGTGAGACGTGCGGACGGGCGGGGAGCGGCACTCTGTCCCCGGTACTCCGCTAGTTGGGCGGCCTTGTTAGTGGCACGTTTTCTCCTCCGGTTGCCGAAGTCTGGTTGAGTTTTCCGTTCGTCCGCGTCTAGCCCGTGCGTCTTGCAGAGAACCGAGCGTCGGGCGATGGCGCCTTCGCGTCTGGGGACCTTCTCCTGATGTCGCCGCCGCCCGGGAGATGTGGATTCTTGCGGGTCGGAGCTGGTGGCGCGGACGCACGCTCGCTGCGTGGGTCCCCGGAGCTGCGTGGCTTGTGCTGCCCAGGCCTCGCCCGTCGCGGAGCCGCGGCGCTGCTGCCGACTCCAGGGCTCTGGACAGGCTCTACAGCTCTGCAGAGCGTAAGGTGACCGCCCCTTAGTTTCCCATTAGCCACGTGGTAAAACTTGGGAGGGTGCACCTTGCAAGTTCGGAAATGTGAAGGGCTTCCCAGCCCCCAGTACACCTCAGACTCGCAGGTTGCCATTCTCTAAAGAAAGCGTAGCTGAGAGCGCGCGCCCCGCTGTGATCTCGGAATTCCCACCGCTCCCCTGTGTGACCTTGGCCAAAGTCACCTCCTGAGTTTTCTCACTTGTGATGTCAGTAACTAATAATGCGTTGTTTATGCGAGGCACTGGTCTAAGCGCTTTGCATGTATTTAATGCTCCTAAAATGCTACTGAGGAAGCTGCTAGTATAATAATAACCTGCATTTTCCTGCGGTTTGTTAGTCATGTGACCCGGGCAAACAAGCTTGATCTTTCTGTGAATGTTACTTAATTTATTAAATGAGATACTAATAAAAACCATCAAATACCTGTTTTTGAGGGTTGCAGGATGGCAAGGCATGGAACTTTAAGTGCAGTATCTCGAATGTAAAGTTTGGGGTATGCCTTAGCTTCTTATTATTCTATTTTACATCGTCAGCCAAAGCACAGGTTTGGTTCTATTATTGTGGTTGGAGAAGATGGGGTTTAGCAACACTAAAAACTACATTATCTGATAACAACGAAGAGATAATAGTTTATAGACAGAAGAGTGAAGTAAGTGCAGGTTATGAGTAACGAGAAAAATAAGACTACGTGGAATTGATCAGTTTTGCCCTTTTCTGAAATGTCTATGGAATTTAAAATGAATTTATGTTGCAATTCAAAGTTCTTAAATATGGGCAGTCCTGTATATCTTTTGAATAGAACGATTTGAGAAAATCTACAGGGCAAGCAAATCAAGTTTAGTTTTTTTGCAGAATTTAAGATATGTTTGCACCATTATTGTTTGCCTCGTATTGGAGCATTTATAAAAAAAGGAAACTTAAAGCTCATTAGAATGTTGTGTTTTTGTTGTTATTTCAAGGACTTTTTTTGCTGATTATAAAATACAGATTTTATTGGAAACATAAAATGTTTAGAGTTTAAAAAATTGACATTTTACTTTAATACCAATTTTTAGCAGTTTGTAATGAGTCTCATTAAAACACTTAAGATATGTGCAACTAAAAATCAGGAGTATGTAAGTTGTAAAATGTTTTTGAATTTGAAGTTAATACTGATGTTTTTTTGCTGATATGATCTTTTTCTCTCTCTTTAGAGAAGTTTCGGAGTTACAGAATTGTATCTAATTTAAACTTTTGAAGACTATTACCGGCACAGATTTTTTTTTTTTTTTTTTTTTTTGAGGACAATGTCACTGGCCCTCATATGTGGGATCCGAACCAGGGCCTCTGGCTTCCCAAGCCAGCGCTTAACCACCGCTCCACTCGGCCGGCCCACAGGCACAGATTTTTAAATAGACCTGACTCTGGGGATCAAATGTGTGATGCGGCAAAGGATTTCCTTTTTCTTTCAGCTTTTCTGTAGCTTTTTTACCCCAAGAGGTTTTGTTAGATCAGGTGCTCTAAGACAGATCATGAGTTCTAGGTATCTTGTGTTCTCCATTCATGAAAATAATTTATTCCCTTACTGGCCCTCTAAATGGTAGAAATATTATAAAGAACTTTTATTTAGTTGTATGGTCACCTTTGATAGTGAAACTAATGTAGTCATATTGTAAATCATTACTTATAATATGAATTTAGCCATACATGACTTTATTGTCAGAGGAATAATGTAAACAATATAAATGCTATAAATGAAATTATTCAAAGAAGACTAATATTCTTTAATACTTATTTCATGTTATATAAAACTTATAATCATAAATGTAATATTTCTCTCCCCTTTCTAGGAAGAAGTTGATATGTCTAGATTCCCTGTTGAACATATTAGAAATTTCAGTATCATTGCACATGTAGATCATGGCAAAAGTACTTTAGCTGACAGGCTCCTGGAATTAACAGGTATTTTCATTTTATGTTACATACTTAATAGATGGCAATGACTAATTTGGTAGTTTTATCATGCTTTTTAAAATTTGGTTTTAATTTTATGTGCAATATTCTTTTTTAAAGCCCTTAGATATATATATATAATGCTTTTCAATTTGTAGGGACTATTGATAAAACAAAGAATAATAAGCAAGTTCTTGATAAATTGCAAGTGGAACGGGAAAGAGGCATCACTGTTAAAGCACAGACAGCGTCTCTCTTCTATAACTGTGAAGGAAAGCAGTACCTTTTAAATCTCATTGATACACCAGTAAGTTTAGTATTAATTTTGTCTCCATTGTTAAAGTCAGCCTTGTGCTAATAATGCAAACAAGTCCTTGTTTAATTTTTGAACTGAACCTTAAACACTTAACGTTGCCTTTTGTTTTCTCATTGTTCTTAGGTTACTGTAAATTCTTTCACAAGTGTGGGCTAAGCAAAAGAAATCTGTTAACTTTTTATCAAGTGGTAGCAATAGATTTGCCATCTTGCCCCTCCCCACAAAAAATTATAGCTGACATTTAGAGGTATCTATATTTTTGTTTCTCAGGGCCATGTCGATTTTAGCTATGAGGTATCCAGGTCACTGTCTGCTTGCCAGGGTGTTCTACTTGTGGTTGATGCAAATGAGGTAGGTACTTTTAATTTTATATGATGTGACATGCTATTTGACTGTTTCAAGAGGTTTTCCTTAAAATATGTTTTGGAAATAGAATTTTAATGTTTGAAAAAATTAAGATTTATTGTATTCCGTAATCACAGTCATATGCTTTGGTCCTTCCTGTTAATTTGAAGTTTTATTAGACTGAAGCATTTTGTGACATTGACTAGTTCATCTTTTAAAATTTTTAAGCTGATCAGAGGAATTGTTTAATTTTTTGTTGAAGTATGTCATATTATACATATATCCTCCAAAAACTCAATTTTTAACAGTTCTTAAAACTTGAGTTTTTCATGTCAATTTTTGGCAGAACTTGAAAATAAATCTTTATTTTCGAGATCATTTTGGGTGATTTTAAGGTAATAATATGAGAAGTGTTAGGTTGAAAGAAACATATCAATAACATCAATCTTTTGTGGTATAAACATAGCCATAAAGGGCCGGCCGAGTGGCACGGTGGTTAAGCGCTGGCTTGGGAAGCCAGCGGCCCCTGTTCGGTCCCACATATGAGGGCCAGTGACACTGCCCTCAAAAAAAAAACCACAAATAACCCCCAAAAAAACATAACCATAAAACCATATTCAGCAGATGACCATATAAGAGCTATGGTATACTATTTAAGGTAAGCTTTTGATATATTCAGTTTCTCACAGATTCTTCATTCAAAACCCAAAGATTTTTTTTGTTGCGTTAAACCTTCCCTGATTCTGGTGGGGAAAGTCAATGTCTTATATACATAGTACTGGGCTTTATAAACTGCATCACTTGACTGTATCCTTTAGTAGGTTTTGATGACCTTGAGGGGTAATGTTTCACTTTTGTCTCTTTCATACTAATATGTTGATAGTTCCTGCCAGCAAATGCCTCCTGAACTGAAAGGAATTCAGACAATAATCCAAATGCATGGAAGTAAAGATGCCATCTTTTGCCTTACATTTTTGCTTTTGATGAAGATGTGTGAAAAAGTCTTGAATTAAAGTTTTGTGATAGATGATAAAATCAGCTTTTCAATATCTTTTGTCTTGATATTTCCAGGGCATTCAAGCCCAAACTGTAGCAAACTTCTTTCTTGCCTTTGAAGCACAGCTATCAATAATTCCAGTTATAAACAAGGTAATGACAACGAGACAATAATGTATTATTATACTTTATTTTCTAAAAGTAAATTTAGTGTTTGAATATCAATTATACTATTTTTTTACATGAGAGCTCTTCAACTACTTATTAAATATATTGGTGGGATTTATTTCTTTGAATTGCATGTGATAGAATTGTAACTCGAACTCCTATACCCTTGCATGTAGTAGTTGAGAAGATAGTTTTCCTGAACTACATGGAGTGATGGAGTGCTGTTTTTGTAGGAAAGGTGTACATACAAGGCAGCTAAAATATGCCTGTTACACTGAACGATATATAGGAAAAGAAAAGGAGCTTGTGATCTAAGAGGAAACAACATAATATGTGAACTAAAACAATACAGTGCTAAACTAAGCCCTGTGAATAAACCTTAACTTTTATACTTAACATTAATAAATTAAGAATCTTAATTTAAAGATCTGTATTGCATTCAGCTATATTTTTTTATATTGGAGTTAAAGAAGCAGGGTTGCCCATAGGTAAGACAATTTGTTCTATTATATCTAACGTAATTTATAAAAAACCAGTTTAACATAGTGTTAATTGATAAATTGTTACAGAACTCTTTTGCCTTGAGTAGCTAACTGCCTAAATTTTGTGCATGCTCTGCTGTCTGCCCTCTATTTTTCAGTGGCCATGCTTATTAAAATTGTATTGCCTACATCTAGATTAATACTTTTGAAAGAAATCATGGAGGGGTCAGTTAGGTTAAAAGCAGGTATGCTTTAACTATCTCCAAATACTATTAATTAATACACAGTACATTTTATTTTTATTAAATTGAGACATAATTATTTTTTTTTAAGATAGATCTGAAGAATGCTGATCCTGCAAGAGTTGAAAAACAAATTGAAAAGGTGTTTGATATTCCAAGTGATGAATGTATTAAGGTAAAATACCTTTTTTTTGAAGACTTGGTTTTACTTTTGAAAATATGATTGGCCTAAATGAAATTTCATAGTATGTGATATCCCATGGTTATATACTGTTTGTGTAGTTTTACGGAGTTATTGTTTACTATTATTTTACTTGCTTCTCACCAAAAATCCTTATTACATGGTTGGGACAGTTAGGAGTCATTCTTTTGATACAGTAAAAGAACTAAGGCTCAAAGATTTTATCACTTTTTTAAGATTCCAGGACTAGTCAGCTAATGTACCGGAACTGAAATGTTGGTCTTCAACAACACATCGCTATATTATTTTTTGTATGCCATTTTGCCTCTATGGAAATACTCTTTTTGAAGACAGGTTCAAACTGTTTTCAGTATGTTTATACATATTCTTGGAATTGACAAGAGCTTTTTTATAAAAGGGAGAGCTAGAAAATTAAATGTGAATTTTTTAAGTTACCTTTCAGATGCTGCTTTGGGTGTTAAATAGCCACAGCCAAACTGTGCTATGCAACTGCTTGTGTAGTATGTATGTCAGTGCAGCAATATACTGTTTAGCTTCCACTTTCAATATTGTTTGATTTTGAAAAAGCAAGGTGATGAGTGTTTTTTGTTTGTCTAACCTTAATATAGTAGATGATTACACGTAACTTAGTAATGACAGAAAAAGCAATTATTTTTTTTTTCTTGGATACACACAGAATTTAATGGTTTTTAATTTGAAGCAGGACCTAAGGTCATCGTGGAATTATGGTTTCATAACTTAGATTATGTTATATCAAAGCATAATTAACTATTCTGATTTTAATACATCTTTATACAGTTCATTCAGATACTTATTTGGTATGTGCCAGATTGGTGTGGGGGGGACAGCAGTGAACAGGACAGACAAGATCCCTGTCTTGTTATGTTTTTTATATTTTGCTTGGTGATGCAGCCATTAAATAAGTAAAGAAAGAAGTAAGCATAGTGATTATTGAATGAGACAGAGGTTGTTGAGGAAAGTCATGCAACAAATTATATTGTTCCAGGTAGAATACCACAGTTAACAATGGAAAAATTTTTTTGTCAGCAAGATACTGTGATGCAGAATAACTTAGGGAAGGTGTTTTTGATGAACTAAGACCTGAAGAAGTGAAGAGTTGGGAGAAGAGGAAAGAGCAGGTGGAAAGGTTTGGCATGTTTAAGGAACAGAAAGGAGGCAAGTTAGATGAGATAGGGGTAGGCAGGAATCAAGTCATGCTGGGACTCTTGCTGTGCTAAGGAGTTTGAAAATTATTCTAAGATAATGAAAGAATTTTAGAGCAAGAGAGGAAGTGAACTGATCATTTAGGTGGCCTTATAGAGAATGGATTGGAAAAGAGTAAGAAGAGATGGGGGAAACCAGCTTGTAGTGAAAGCCCAGTTGCAAAATGGTGGTGAAGTATGTGATGATAATGTTGGAGAAGTGAGCAAATTTGATAGATATGCTGGTGAATTACATGTAAGGAAGTGCAGTAAAGGGAAGAATCAGGAAGTTTGGGGTTGAGCAACTAATTGAATACTGGTATTTATTAATATGGAGAGAACCTGGGGAGGAACAGAAATGTGGGGGGAAATAAAAAGCTCTGTTTTAGACATAGTGGGTTTGAAATGTCTGTTACACATCCAGGTAGGTATATTGCATAAATGTACAATTCACGCATTCATGGAGAGAGCTGGGTCAGAGATAGATACTTAGGAGTTATTAGCATGTATGTGGTATTGAGGCCGTGGAAATGGATGCAGTTCCTTATGGGGGAGTGTAGGTAGAGAATAAATCCTGGAAGTCAGACTACATTATTGTCAATTTTTAGGGTGTTATGAGTAAAAACTTGATAAGGATTAGAGAGAGTAGGATTTAGAATAAAGTGTGGAAGAATTGAGTTGTCAGAGAAGTGGGAATAATTCTCCAATTCTAAAAAGAGAAGGCACTGGCTGGCCGAATGGCACGTTGGTTAAGAGTTGGCTTGGGAGGCCAGCTCTGAGCAGCAGGGTCACCGGTTCGGATCCCAGATGATGGCCAGTGATGCTGTGCCCTCTACAGCTAAGATGGTGAACAACAGCTCAACCTGGAGCTGGGCTGCTGTGAGTCGCCGGCTACGGTGAAAGCTGCAGTGGGGCTGCAGTGGGCTGCCATGAGTGGCCGGCAGCCAGCGTGACCGGCCTGCAGCCTGCGTGAGCCGCTGTGAGCGGCCTTCCAGAGGCCGACAAATGACTGCCTCACCCTGGAAGGGTGCAATGATAATATCAACATGGGCCAGTGAAGCGAAGTTCTCCACAACTAGACTGAAGAACAGAAAGACAGCAGCTTGTCTGTTCCCCTTGCCTGATTCCCCAACGCTGTTCGCCTCCCCCAATTCCCCAATAAAATCTTTTAAATATAAATAAATAAATAGAAAGGCAAAGAGGTGGATATAGATGCATATGGACCTGTATATTTGGATAAGGGAGTTTTTGATGTTTTCTGTTTCCTTAATGAAATGGCAGGCAAAGTTACCAACTGAGAGTGAATTGGCCAGCAAGGAAAATGCAGGTTGAAGGAAGGTGGTGTGAATTATCTTACTGAGTGGCATTGTGCACTTATGCGGGAGGGAATGCATCCTGAAACTGCCAGGAAGTGTTAACTACCTAATGAGATCTGTGGTCATGAATTCACAAGAAACTAGCCAGACCAGTTACTTGATTTTTCTCTAGTATTGTTAAGCTGCTCTGGTTATAAGCATGGAAAAGGCATGTAGTTGGATGCAGTCACAGCTGAGGTTTTTCCGTCTGTTTATGATAGTGAGAGAATAGAAAGTGAGAGAATAGTGATTGTAAATCATGTTCCTTGAAATCTCAGGAAAGGAGGGGCAGAGGACTAATGGATAATGAAAAAAAATAGCCCAATTTAATGGATTAAAGGTTGGGATTTTAGAGGATTGTTCCCAAACATGGGAGAGTCTAGGGCACTGGTTCTCATTAGAGGTTAGTGTTGCCCCTCAGGAAACATTTGGCAATGTCTAGAGACTTTTTTGTTGTTGTCACACTGTGGGGTGGGTGCTACTGGCATCTGATGGGTAGATTAGTTTTCAGGGATGCTGTTAAACATTCTACAGTGGACAGAACAGCCTCCAGAACAGAATTATCCAGCCCAAAATGTTCTTATTGCTGAAATAAGAAACTGATATACATAGAGGGAGTTTAAAGGGTAAGAGGTGGAGCTCAGGAAGTGGGTTTTGAAATAAGATTTTAGAGAGGGTCCAATTACTTATGATGACAAAGATCAGTCATGCACATGTGTATTGACTCTTTTGGCTGGCTTTTTCAGTGTGCGAACAATAGTAATAATGTGCTTTATAATTATGTGCATGTCATGTGCATATATTGTTGAATTCTATCCACATACCCACTTTGAGATTTAGACAAAATATGAAGAACCATGTCATTTATCAGATGAGGAACTTTAAGCTCAGAGAAATATATATGGGTCAAAGTCATACATTCCATGCAGAGTCATGACTGTTACCTAGAATTTTGGAGCTCTTAGTCCACTGCTCTTTCAACACCATAATCGGAATGGTCTTGTAATTTAATCCAAGAACCATAGAATCACCTGAATGGACTGGACGGACATTTGTCAATATACTGTATGCTTTGTGCTTCTTTTTACTATGTTCTTCAAATCGATAACTTTTAGAATTTTTTTTTCTGATTATAAAGCTCTGTCACCAGGATAGAAGAAAAGTACAGTTTTAAGATGAATTTTTTTTTTTTTTCCTTTCACATATATATTTTTAGATTTCTGCTAAGCTTGGAACAAATGTTGAACGTGTTCTTCAGGCAATTATCGAAAGAATACCCCCGTAAGTATTTTGTTATTTTATATTGTTCGTTTATCTTTAACAGTACAAAGACCATTAATTTAATGTGTTATTTTAGCTTAGTTGATATGGGAAATATACTCTTGTGGTCAATGAGAATACATTTTAAAATTTATTTTTAGTAATATATAGAAGGCAAATACAGTACAGAAAAATAAGAAAAAACAAGGATGACGGGATCTCTTCTTAATAACTGTAATAAGGAGACTTGACTACATGGGCAGTTGTGGTTCTTTAATACTGAACAAGTATATTTCATCAGTTTCATAAGTAATTTTAAAATAGTAATTTACTTAAAACTCGAGGTTAAATTAAAACTAATATAAAAATAGGCATTTTACCTTATTTTATGGAAAGAGCCTTTTATTTTGGCTTTCAGTTATCAATCTTTCTCAAGTACTGGAATAAATTAAGCATAATATTTGAGTTAAAAAAAGGCATTTTATTAAGGTTTGAATTTACTCTGTGTGTATTTACTTTTTATTTATTTTTAATAGTCCTAAAGTACATCGCAAAAATCCCCTGAGAGCTTTGGTATTTGACTCCACCTTTGACCAGTATAGGGGTGTGATAGCCAATATAGCATTATTTGATGGAGTGGTTTCCAAAGGAGATAAAATTGTATCTGCGCATATTCAAAAGACATATGAAGTTAATGAAGTAGGAGTTCTGAATCCTAATGAGCAGCCAACTGCTAAACTGTAAGTAACCTCCATTAGTAATTAAAATACACCTTTATGTGTTTCTGTCTCATCCTCTACCATTGGTATGCTTAGAATGATCCCAGTTTGGTGATTCAAAAAAACCATACCTGATTATTTAATGCAACTCCATAGTGAATGCTCTTTTAGAAGGAATCTTGTGTGTGTGTAGGACAGTAGAAATTTGATATATTTTTTATTCCTTTTGCTGGCCATAACTCATTTTATGATCCGGTGCACATTTGATTCTCTATTGAGGTATTAATGAGACAGTAAAAGAAATAGTTCCCTCACCCATACCCATATCAGGTATCATTTTGAAATTTAATTTTTTTATAATTAGATTTTTCACCCTAAAAGTATTGAAGAAAATGTTATAATACTTTTCTTTACTGTGGAGTTCATGGTAATTTTTGAATAACTAGAATTTTTGCCACGTGGGATTAGCAAGGTAGCGTGCATTGGAAAAACTGGGTTCTGAGTTCACTTTAGATATTTAATTGCCTACTCTGTCAGTACTCCATGTGCTGATGAGATAAATCACCCTGGGCACATAGCTGGAACTTGCTCTCCTCATCTGTAAAAATTAAGATATTAAACTAGTGACTATATGGGTCACACTCAATAGTTTAATGTTGTATGTCTAAACTAGCACATTTTGCTTAGTACATTTTTTAATTTAAAATGGAGAGTCAAACTATTTTAATTTTACTCGAATATTTCTATTCTAAAGTCAGTCTGTTTTCTGCCATATAGATTATATATTGAGCCTTACTGTATTTCCAGTTAAGATTTTTGTCCCTTATCCTAAATGTGAATTAGTTTGTTATCATTTAGGAAATTTACTTAAAAAAAAAAACTAAATTAAAACTCTGAAATCTTGGGATTTGCTCTTTTCTTACAAGAGAAATATCAAATAGATGTCTGATTTGCTGAGAGTTCACATATTTCTTCTTGGGTAAAAATTTATCTTTTTTCTTTTCCCTTTTAAAGCACATTTGTAACACAATTTACTAATAAAATAAGCGTTTTACACTACATTGTAAGAATTGTTTTGTGTTTCTGCACTTAATCAGTTGCACTATGTTGACCTTGTATTTTAGAAGCTGTTGTTGAATAATGCAAAGGTGGGTAGAGTCATGAAAAAGGCCTTAGGCCTGCTGTGTTGCTAGGTCGTTGGCATAGTATGTTTGTACTTTTGCTGATAATCCTTAGAGTTCAGAATTGATATGTAGCACTTCCTTTCAGTTTCATGAGGTTTTGTTTGGAAAGGGATCATTTCCTGGAAAGGTAGAGCTTATTGTGAGTATGCTCTTGAAACGTTAAAGCAGTAAATATTTCCGTGTAATAATTTTATTTAGATATGCAGGACAGGTGGG
This sequence comes from Aselliscus stoliczkanus, assembly GCA_033961575.1. Lineage (NCBI taxonomy): Eukaryota > Metazoa > Chordata > Mammalia > Chiroptera > Hipposideridae > Aselliscus > Aselliscus stoliczkanus. The sequence continues at coordinate 65,240,452 of CM066734.1, read as the reverse complement.
CTATCTGATTGCTGGGATGAAAGATGTCACAGAAGCACAAATAGGAGATACATTGTATTTACATAAACAACCAGTGGAGCCCTTGCCTGGGTTTAAATCAGCGAAGCCAATGGTATTTGCAGGTGAGGAGCTCACAGATTCAAAGGATAAGGGCCAATTTATTCTGTAAACTGAAATAAAAATTACTAGAAATACTCATTTTAAATAATTAAATATCAGCTAATTCCAGGATACTCTGTTTCTTTGTTTTTTGTGTGTGTGCTATTTACATACTAGCTAATGTCATATGTATAGTAAAGCTCTGTGGGAGATAATTTCCTAAATCTTTTTACAACTTCTTAAAAAATAAGTTCTTAAGAAACAAGTTCTCTGATATATGAAAGATCGTAGTAGTATGAATTTCCTACTTGTTTTCTTAGAGAGGAGGTCATTCGTTATATTTGAAATATTTTTCTAATGGGCATGTGTTTTATTACTGTGTACCTTCCCCTTAGCTGGCTTTTTTAAAGTATTGTATTGTACTTATGTAGACATGGCAGAGAATAGTGTCACCTGACGTGTAAATTCATAACCTTTTACTACTGTGTGGAATTATAGACATTTGAAAAAGAAAGGCCTGATTGAAGATCATCAGGTTACTCTGCTAGGTATCCACCTCGCCCTTGTTTTTTCACACCCTTTTGTATCTCTCATCGGGAATTATGAACTTTGTTGACCCCCACAGTTAGGCAAAGTCAGTCAGTCATTTGGACTTTGGAGGGTTTGAGAGGTAAGGACTTGAGATGTCAGATGAAAGAGAAATGATGAATCAGTAACTTCGTAGTTTTTGTCAGTGAATTGAAAAAAGCAAAATTTATCTTTGACTTTAATGGATAATCTGCCTTAGAAAATTAACAGTTCAGTGTAGTTTTCATTTTTACTTCTGCTTTTTATCTGCTAACGGAGTTTCATTTATGGTTGTAGAATGTCTTCCACTTTTATTTCTTGAAATAAACAGTGTATTTTCCTAGGCCTGAATCCCATGGTTCTTGTTGTTTTTCCTATGTAATTGCAAAATCATAAAAACATCACTTGGAATATGAATTCAGTTGTGAATTCTTTAAGGCTATGAAACTTGCAAGATATTTTGAAGTCAGTGTAGCTTAATTGTAGTTTTTTTTTTTTTTTTTGAGGGCAGTGTCACTGGCCCTCACATGTGGGACCGAACCGGGGCCGCTGGCTTCCCAAGCCAGCGCTTAACCATCCGCGCCACTCGGCTGGCCCTTAATTGTAGTTTTTTAAGCAAACCAATATTTTGTTGAATGAAATATGAGAAAGTTATTTAAAAGCTAAATGATTAATTTTGATCTTGGAAGCAATATATTTAGTTCTCTAGGCAGCTTTTCACACATGATAAGAAGAAATCATTGTGTCCTCAGGAATGTACCCTGTGGATCAATCTGAATATAATAACCTGAAGAGCGCCATCGAAAAACTGACTTTAAATGATTCCAGTGTGACAGTTCATCGGGATAGTAGCCTTGCCCTAGGTGCTGGCTGGAGGTAAGATTCATTTACATTAAGGGTCCCATGTTTTTGAAAAGTAAAGTTTAAATGATTTGTTGTTCTTGAATGTTTCTGAAGATAAGTTCATATTAGTGTAAAGTGAAATAAAACAAAATCTTCCTATTTCACACTGTGGATTCATAGTCCATGGGTAAGTTTTATATCCATTTTAAATCGAATCCCAATGGAACATTTGAGTCTTATTTAATGAAATTATGCTAGCATTTAATTATGATGTGAATTGTTTGAATGAGTCTTGATTTTACCCCTTTCCCCACAAAGTATCATCAAAGAAATAGAGCCTATGGGACATAAACATTTTGCAGTTTTGCTTTTTCTCCCTCAGATTGGGATTCCTTGGACTTTTGCATATGGAAGTTTTTAACCAGAGACTAGAGCAAGAATATAATGCTTCTGTTATTTTGACAACCCCTACTGTTCCATATAAAGCTGTTCTTTCATCAGCAAAATTGATAAAGGTACTGTTGTGAATCAGGATACAAGGAAAAACTGTGTGTGTGTGTGTGTGTGTGTGTGTGTGTGTGTGTGTGTACATGCAGAATGCAAGAGAAACTTGTATACCATTAGCTGACTAGATGTTAAAGCTCAGCATTTCTTGATTAATAGCAATAAAAATTGAATTACCTTATGATTACTGATGAAATTTCGTGAGAACTATTACACAAATATTTGTTTTTTACTTGATAAAATCTCCACATTATCAATACTAGTATGTTACTGAGGGTAAAAATTAGAATTAGTAATGAAAAATACTGTTCTAAATTCAGCACAAAGATAAAGAATACATTTTTGGTTATAAAGAATTTATCTTATAAAAAGTGAAGCATTCATTTCTACCTGGCTGTAGGAAATTTTAGATTTCAGATTAATGACCGGACAACGTTGTATTCCATCTAAGTGTCAATCTATATTCATTTTAAACAAATATTAGTTTTGGTATCTGTAAGTATTTTCCAACAAAATTAACTTAGGAAACTGATTACAGTGCCTTATAAGGGGCAGATTAAAATGTGTTCTTTCGTAATACTTTTCTAAATGGTACATGAAATATGTTTAGTAAATATCAATAACTAAAATATATTACTTAATAATTAATATTAAATGATAAAAATTGGAGGGTTTTTTAATTTAAAGCATGTGAAGATAATGTTCTGGCCTTTAGGAATTCTATTAATTCCAACAAGTTCAATAACAAAATAAATTCTAACATACTGTAAATTAAAGCAAATTTTAAAACATGGTAACTATTAAAATTTTAACTGACACACCAAACTATATGAAAGAAATAAACTTCTAAGTCAGTCCCTTAAAACAACAACAAAAAAAAGATTTTAACTATTGGTGATTTTTCTTATTTTTAGGAATACAGAGAAAAGGAAATTACAATCATCAATCCTGCACAATTCCCTGATAAATCAAAAGTAACAGAATATTTGGAGCCAGTTGTTTTGGGCACCATTATCACACCAGACGAATATACTGGAAAAATAATGATGCTTTGCCAGGTATAAATATAATACAATTTAATATAAAAGTAAATTTTAGTCCTTTCAAGCAGTGGTTCCCTGCTCGGTTTTGAAAGATTTCTCTCTGTGGAGCACACTACATTTATAAGAAATTTTCATAAAGATCTATACACGTATACATATGTGTGTGTGTGTACGTACGTTCGCTTGTGTGTATAGACACAAATACATACACTTAAAATTTTTTTTATTTTAAATAAAAATAGTGTCAGAATTTTGATTATCTCTGTTAATGTACTGAATTGATATTTTAGCTGAAAGGAAATAGGTGTGAAGTTTATTTATCTTGAGTAGCTAAAAGTATAATTTTTTTTAGCCTTTGAGTACTTGTGTTGAATATACGTAGTTTCAAAGATAATTGTAATACTTGAGAGACCTTTGATTGGAAGATGTTTTCCATTTGGCTTTAGTTCTTGTGACATTGTAATAAATTATTTATTCCAAAAATTGAGTATAATCATAGTCCTCAAAAAATACCCTACTTCATGGACGGTGTAGAGGCTTGACCACTGCACTGTACACCTGAAACTGATGTTGAATAATATTGTATATCAACTATGGTTTAATATGTATACAGTCACGGGATGTGGAGTATAGTGTGGGGAATGGAGTCAATGGAATTGTAATAGATATGTATGATATGCGGGGAAGTGGGGCAGCAGATTGGGGGTGGGGGCTTGTCACTTTGTGAGGGGTGAAAAGGATAACTAGTGCATTGTTTTGTACAACTGAAACTAATAAAAAATAAAATACCTATTTGAACTACTGTGACATACTCGTATATTGGAAAGAACTCTTCAAGTGGTGACTAGTGGACTCAAATTTTAGTTGTGTTATTATAAACTAGATTATAACTTTGGTCAGTCACTTAATTTCCCTGGACCTAAGTTCCTTTATTTGTAAAACAAGAAATTAGAACTTTGACTTTATCTGTAGTTACATTTGACTTATTAAGTGAAATACTGTATAATTCAAAAACATAAAATTGTTAGATAAAGACAAGGGATTAAAAACTTTGAGGGCCGGCCAAGTTGCGTGGTGGTTAAGCGCTGGCTTGGGAAGCCAGTGGCCCCGGTTCGGGGCCCACATATGAGGGTCAGTGACACTGCCCTCAAAAAAAAAAAACTTTGGTAATAAGTATATTGTAATTGGAATACAAAGTGTCCTCCCTGTATTATAAATATTCCTTGCAAATTTTTACTAGACCATTAAAGAAATATGCCTTTATTTTGCCAACTCTTTATTAGTATTTGTAAGAAAATTTTTAAGTTGATAATTGACATTTGTCTGTATTCGTTTTTAAATCATTATTTGACTAGGTTATCATTAAACAACTTTTTTCTGCCCTTTTTAGGCTCGAAGAGCAGTTCAGAAGAATATGGTGTTTATTGATCAAAATAGAGTTATGCTTAAATATCTCTTCCCTTTGAATGAAATTGTGGTGGATTTTTATGATTCTTTGAAATCCCTGTCTTCTGGATATGCTAGGTAAAAATTTAATGGGAAATTCAGATACTCGGACAATTGTATTGAAATATTGACCAGCAGGAAATCTTGTCTCTCTTTGAATTCTGCATAGTACTGCTTAACCTGGTATCTTTTATACAGTAAATGCCTAATGATGTTTGAGAAAAGAAAGGATTTTAGCAACACTTTAGGGATTAATCTGGTTTTAAGAGGGTATTCGTATCACTTTGTGACCTTCTTGCTTAAAACCTTTAGAAATCAAACATATTTGCAACTCTATGTACCAGCTTGTTTTAAAATTAAGACAGTAGGGAAATATATATGTTCTTGTCCATAATTGGAAAGACATGTAAGCATAATTGAAATTTTCTCTCATTAGACTTCAGTTTTGCAAGTAGAACCTGTCTGTTTTGATTAGCACTATAAGCTTTTACCATAGTCATATTAATGGCTGAAACTAAGTGCTTATGTGTGCTAGGCGAAACTCTGTTTTAAACACTTTTTATATACTAGGTAATGTTCTAATGCTTTACATGTATCAACACATTTCATCCTCGGAATAGCCCTGTAAAGGTTCAAACTGAAGAGCCATATCTGAAATTCCAGAGTCTCATTAATGGATGTTTGTCAATGCCATAGCATTTGTTTAACTGGAAATAGAAAAACTATAAGAAATCCCCAACTTATGAATCTGAGAATGACCTGTTAGTTTATACTATTGTCTACAGCCATCCACCTGCTGGGAGGGAATGTTGGGGAGAAGATGACATTTGCCTCAGTGATCCATTTTCCTGGACTTGCTTACTAGTTTCTTTTCCTCCCCACTGTAGGACATATTCCCCTTGCTTTTGCCCTTCTCATCAATGTAAAAAGATGATGCAGTTTGTTTCCTACTGTGGTCATGTAGATCCATTTATCTGAAATGTATATGTAACGTTTTGATGGAAAGTTAAATCTTTTGGGGGAAGTTTGGGGGTAGAATAAAGATGTTTTGAAAGAAAAAAATGTAATCTCTTAGGCAGTATGTTTATCTGTTGGACATTTTTCCTTGTTAGTTTTGATTATGAAGATGCAGGCTACCAGACTGCAGAACTTGTAAAAATGGATATTCTACTGAATGGAAATACTGTAGAGGAGCTAGTAACTGTTGTACACAAGTAAGTTGAATAGAAACTAATCATGGAATGCAACCACTTTTGACCTTTTTTTTTTTCCCTCAAAAGTGTCTTTATTTGTAAAAAGTCAAAGGGGCTCTGAAAGAGAGGCCGGCTGGCTTCTCAGGAGTCAGGGGCATTTGGGCAGATGCACTTGGAAGGAGCCGGGGAGCGGGGTTGGGGGTTGGGGGGGGCTCCCAGTGGCATGTTTTTATTTACTTATCGGTTGCTCATTTTTATTTTACAGCTACATTTTGAAATTTTAAAGGTAATTAAATTACCCAGTACTAGTTTCCCTTCCATTCTTTTTCCACACTTCTCTTTCCAAACTGTTAAAATATAAAGGGAGAATGGAAGTATGGTAGTTAGAACAGTGTCATGGGAAGAACTGTTTCCCTTACCAGGTAAGATGAAGTAAGAGAAAATGTTTCTTAAACTTTATTATCAATTTAGAATTGAGAACAAAAAGATTTTTATCTTCATAAATAATTATAATAATGAAAAATGAAATATCCTATCTCTTCAAGAAATAGCATATTGGTTAAAATTATGGAGCACAGATATCTATTATTTTAAGCCATTAAAGCTATATTATAGAGTAATATTTACTGATATAAAAAAATGCCTGTTAAAAAAGTAGTGTGTGTATATACACACACACGCATGTGCACACACACACACACACACTATAATCCAAAGTATAAAAAACAAATATATGTATGTGGAAAAATAACTGGAAGGCTATATGTTAAACATTCTAAAATGTTTAACAGTGGTTTTCATTGGTGAACTATAGGGCATCAAGAATGGTTTTTATTTAATATGTGTTTTTCTATTATTTTTGCACTCGGGAAAGTCATACATCATTCACAAAGTGATATTTATGATAAACAAGTTCCATTTGAACCTCCTTAAAGAATCACCTTTTTTTTTTTTTTTATAATTTTTTCTTTTTTTTTTGAGGGCAGTGTCACTGGCCTCATATGTGGGACCTGAACCCGAGCCGCTGGCTTCCCAAGCCAGCGCTTAACCACCACGCCACTCGGCCGGCCAATAATCACCTTTACATTGATTATACATATGGACTAGAAAGCTGCTTAAATATTTTTATTTAGTGCATGCAAGTAATTGCATTTTCTCTGATTCAGAGACAAAGCATACTCTGTTGGCAAAGCCATTTGTGAACGTCTGAAGGATTCCCTTCCTAGGCAGCTGTTTGAGATAGCAATTCAGGCTGCTATTGGAAGTAAAGTGATTGCAAGAGAAACGTGAGTTGAAACTCATTTTTGTTTGGGTTGGTGTTAGAAATGATATACCTATAAAATAAAAATTGAAAATTTTAACATTGGCTTAAACTTCATTATTACTTGTAGAAACACTAATTGGACTCTTAATTCCACTAATTTTAAGTGATGACTGTTACTTTTAATTATATATAATACCCGGTTGATATTTTTTATGGTTTTTAATCAAATGTATATGGGTTTGAGGAATAAAGTTTTTATGGTTCTATCCCTTTTCATGTAGATTGTAAGCTAATAGGAACGGAAGCTAAAAAGGTTTTGGAGATATTCTTCCAGAAGATAAAACTAAGCTATGATTTTTACTTGAAGCATTTAATATCACTTTCTCAGAGCTAGTTAGGTTGTAAATCAGAAAGCTGAGAGCAGAATGCTTGCACCATGTTAAGCTCTTACATTCTACATTAAGGAGATCACGTGTGATAAAGGAGACATGGAAGATAGGCTAATTTGTGTAGGAAACCGGTCTTTATCACAATACATGATATAAAAATCAGAACATTGAATAAACTGCTCTACTAGTAACAGTAAGCTGAGGAAGTATCTTGCAGCATTTTGTATTTCCTTTCCTTGATGGTTTTAAATATTTTTGGGAAATCAGATATGTCTCCTCAGTTAGAAATTGCTCTTCAATTCTAGTTTAACCCAAACCTAATGTATCAGTAGTGGTGAAATACAACCATAATTTTTGAATGGTCTTGGAATAAATTTTATGCCTATATTTGAAATTAATTTAATTTTCTAACACCATTTTATTTTAGAGTTAGTAATTTTGTGTTTCATGAATATTTAGAGGTTTGGCAGAGTGGAGTTGATAACTTGGGAACATCCTGGAAAGTGCAGTTTAAAACAGCAAACTTAATTGTGTTGAGGTAGAGAATACCCTTAAAAAAAAATTTATGTCTTCTTATGGAATACCTAAAAATGGGACTATTTTCAAATTATCTTCCCAAATTCTCGGAAACATAGAAATAGATGAATTTGTAACTGCTTGGATAGATATATTAAAATTATGTAGTTTACCCTGAAGTAGGTTTTATAAAAGTAAATATTATTCTTTATATTCCTAGTCACTCTTGACTGACATTAGATGACATTAACCATTTTTAATTAATTTTTTTGGAAGTAGTAGTAGTAGTAGTAGTAGTAGCAGCAGCAGTAATAGTAGTCGTAATTGTAGTAATATTATTAGATTGAGCCAGAAATGACCTGTATAATTCTTGTAATCGAGGTCACAACATGCTTGAATTTTGCCTCATCAAGACTACCCACAAACCTTGACCTTTTTTATTCTTAATAAAATAATGTTGATATTCATGTTGAATTTATTTTCTATTTTATCCCAAATATACGAAAATCAAACACAAGACTATTTGAGCTGTCTGTTTATTTTATGGGCCTTTTTTTTTTTTTTTTTTGAGGGCAGTGTCACTGGCCCTCATATGTGGGACCCGAACCGGGACCTCTGGCTTCCCAAGCCAGCACTTAACCACCGCGCCATTCAGCCGGCCCGAGCTGTCTGTTTATTTGTGGCAGTTTTACATAGGTCTGACACAGTCATTTAAATCTTTAATAATGGGGAAGCTTTGAAAATACTTTTGAACAGTATAATGAAATTACATACTTATACAAAATTTTCTCTTTTACAGTGTGAAAGCCTATAGGAAAAATGTTTTGGCAAAATGTGTACGTATCTACCTGTATTCTACTTTGTAATAATATATCTATGAGTTTAAAATCAAAGTGGGTATAAATATATTGGTTTCTATTGTTGGTTTTTATAATACTCCTTATTTCATGTCCAGGTTTTTTATTAAATAGGTAAATTTCAGCTTGACTATGATAGCATATTCATTTTGATCATGTTTTTAAATATTTTTTCATCTTATTTAAAAAATGTCCTTATTTGGAATTGTATCTAAGAAAGTATTTTATAACATTATGCACAGGATAACACATTTTGTTGATCTAATTTATACAGAAAGACTTTGAAGACAATGGCTGTCTTATAGTGGGAAGAGTATGGGAATTGAAGTCCACCTCCTACATTGCTTTGCCAAGTTGGCTGTCTCATCTATTAAAAAAATTATTCAGTTATTATGAGAATTAAATGATACTTTTCCTAAATCCTTTGCAAAGGGACTGGCACATTTATGCCCATGACAGTTTCCATATTAGATAATAGCTATATAACCCAAAGTTTCTTGAGTCAGTAAGGAGATTGATAATTCTCCCTTGACATGCATAATGTAGTCCTGGGTTTTCTTGGGGATATTCCAACCAAAAATAAATAAGTAAATCAATAAATAAAGCTTTTATCATTCTTGAAGGCAGTAAAAATAGGATCTATTAGGAAGTGGGTTAGAGAGGTTTCTTTGCAGGTGTCTAACTCATGGATGATAACTGCAGGGCTGTAATTGTATTGATGTCTCTATGTGATTGTATGAATATTTTTCTATGGAGTGATTTGGACTTCTGATTTTTTAAAATGTTTTACAGTATGGTGGTGATATTACCCGAAAAATGAAACTTTTGAAGAGACAAGCAGAAGGAAAGAAAAAAATGAGGAAAGTTGGCAATGTTGAAGTTCCAAAAGATGCTTTTATAAAAGTTCTGAAGACACAATCTGATAAATAATTGGTGGGAAAATATAAAGAACTTTCATAAATTAAAAATTGTGTATCACTTAGTCTTCCTTAGAAAGTTACATTGACAATGAATGGAAATTATAAAATGTGCTTTTTACTTTCAGGGTTTTCAGATTTAAACAGCCTATTGGCTTTCTTTGAAAGGTAGTGGGTGGATAAGAGTTTGGATTCTGAAACCATATTGCCTGTGTTCACATTTCTGGTCCACCACTTACTTACTAGCAAGGTAAATTACCCTCTCTTTGTCTATTTACTCTTTAGTATAATCAGTATTATTCTATTACCTCCATAGGTTGTTGTGAAGATGAAATGAAATAATGTTTTAAATACTCAGAAGATTGTGTAACACATAGTAAATTCTTATTAAATCTTAATTTTTGTCTACGTGCATATGTTTTTCTGACACTAAAGATCCTCATACTTAAGATTCTATCTAGTTCAAGCCTAAGATAAAATATTTTCAAAATCACATTAAGTCAATTTGTTGTTAGCTGGATAAATTTAGATGACATATATGAGTCAGTTTTCAAGTAGTCAGATGACATACTATATTATCTAGACATGTGCTCTAGTTTTTGATAAGATTTTAGTAAATATTAGTTTGAAACTAGATGCTTTACAGATACATCTAAGATATGGATAGGGCTGTCTTATTTCTGATAATTAAAATGCATTTGCACAAAGTGATAGGTGTTTGGTATTAGCAGCAGCTGTTATTGATGACAGTTTAATAATTACTGTATAGACTTCATAATTGAGGAGACTGAGCTTTGGAGTAGTTAAGTGACTTACTTGAGGTCATACAGCCAGTAAATGGCTGTCTTACCTCAAAGCATGTGATCTTATCTCACTTCTCAAAAAATAAACCAGAGGGCACATTGTATTAAGATGAAATACAGTTGACCCTTGAACAACACTGGGGTATGGGCACTGATCCCCCACTTCAATTTAAGTTGACCCTTTGTATATGTGAATTACCAACTGCCTATGACCTGTGCACAATGCCAGTTTGAACTGAGAAGGTCGCTTGAACTACACAGGCTAATTGAAAAATATCCTCTTATAAATGGACCCTCCCAGTTCAAACTCCTGTGTTAAGGGTCATCTGTAATTTAGCCATTGATTTTTGTCTTCTATCTTCACTGAATTGAATGAGGTAAATGTCTTTTAGGGATAAGACTATCAATGGTGAGTTTTATACTAAGGTTATTACATCATGAGGTCATTTTAATTATAAATTAAGATAGTGGGGACTTACTTAAAATTGTATATAGGGGTTAATTAAATAAATTGTGATTTAGTCTCAGAAAAATCTGCTGAGATAACTTCCCTATCCCTTTTGTTATAATAAAATAGATGAAATATGAGCTTTGTGACAATAGTATTTTGGAAAATGGCACTATATTTGAAACCAGAAAAGCATTTAAATACAATTTCTAAAACAAAATGTTCTGTTCTACCATGATTGCCCGGGGAAAGTTACAAGCTGATACCTGTTACATGCATGCACCATGCGTCTACTATTTAGTATTTGTGCTTTATTTATTAGTATGCTTGCAATTTGAACATATTAATTCTCTTCCTCTTACCTCTGACTCTTTAAGAAATAGTTTTACTGATGGTAATAATAGTACAAAAAGTATTTTTCAAGTTTTTTAGCATAAGCTTAGGCTCTTTCACTTGTTCATGCTCTCAGATGATTTTCATGCTTTATTGAGTTTACTCTGTGGCAGCTACCGTGCTGAGCCCTGTAGGTATTCCCCCATTCAATCTATGCAGCATCAAGGTACAGGTCTATTACCATCCCGTTCTGTAGGGGAAGAAGCTCAGACTTGGTGTTGTGCAACATCATAGTTGTTGACAGAGCCCGGGACTTCTTTCTCCAAACCCCAGTTCTTAGCTACTGTGTTTTGCCTCAATGAAGGATCTTCAATAGGCTTCTTAGTTCTCTCTTAAACAGCAGCTTAGCTCCTAAGTTAGGGAGCTACAGTGGTCAGAAAGCAGTTTGCTGAGGAGCTTGAGTGCATGGACCTAAAATTAGCCTCCTTAGCATCAAGAGCAGTAATGGAAAGATCTTTGAGATTCTGTTTCAGCTCCCACATTTAAAGCACAGTAATGGATTGGTGAACCATGCATGAAGAAAGATGTCATTACCTTTTTCACTATGATACTGTATGACCTTCTAATGTAGCTAGGGTAGTTTGCAGTAACCATTACTTTTATTACCAGGTATGACTGGAAGATTGTACTGAATCACTTGTCATTTAAAAACCATTTATAACACTTAAGGGTATTACACTTGCATTATCTGAAACTAAAGCAGCATTTTATACTAACAGTTTTATTTTTATTGAGCTTCTAATTTATTTGTTATTTACATATTTTAAGGAACTAAACCGTAAATATGTTTTAATCACACAGGCAATTAAGCATTATGTAAGTAATGGTGCTTCTACTAGATGGGCTTGTAAGATGCAAAATATGCATAGGAAATGGGAATGTTTTTTACTCCCCAGGAGCAAGACTAAGAAATTATAGGCCTGGTCATTGCTTTTTAACTTAAACCTCCTAATTACGTGATGGCAGCAAACAAAAAGTTAAATGCAGGTTCATGGCCACTGTTAATTGTTGGAATCTCTCAGATGCATGTATTCAATTCCACTTCCGGAAATAAATTTAGATAACTTATATTTGTTCATTATAAGCTTTATTTGAGTTAAAGATAGAAAACAATATACTTTTATTTGCAGCTTAATGATGCAAGTTCTTACGGCAATCTAAAATAGTTTACAATAATTACTTTTATATATACTTCATTATATTATCCTTTTAGACATATTATATATGTAAGGAATAAAGCTAATCATTTATGAAGTTTAACAATAATCAGAAAATTTTCTTCAAAATAATTTCCTTAAGTGTGTTGCTATGTTTAAGATCATAATTGCCAAAATGCTTACATTAGAAGCATGAACCCAAGCCATTAAAAAAAAAAAAAGTGCTATTAGAAAAAGGTGCACAAAAATCATGCACTTATACATACTTTCCAAAGGGACATATATACTTTTAGGCACTGTCATCTCTTCAGATTTTTCTGTTATCAGCAATACATAGGGACGTTGATGTCCAAATGCTACTGTAGGAAGCAGACTAAGGCAATCATGTGCAGAAAGCTTGTGTAATGTGCAGAAAATATAAAGACAGCATTTCCAAAGGTTAGCAGTGATAGTTGTTTGATACCTGAAAGCCGTGGAGTGTCTTCATGGGATTAAAAAATAAAAATCTGAAAATGCCAGTGGAGTCATATGAATGTACTTGATACACAGTCTTCACCTTTAAAATGACTTGAAATTTTTAAACAGCCCTACATTTCATTTATATGCTGTTTTGTAGAGTGGTTCTGTGGCTTCTGTACTTAATAAAAAACATCAGATTAATGTGAGAACCAACTAGTTCTCCTAAACCCTAGTGTGAAATGGACACATTCTAAATATGGAATGTTTAACATACAGATATTTGACTTCAAAAATGACCATCTTCAAAAACCCCCCCACGTTTTATCATATTGCATAGCTGAAAATGCATCTACTTATAAAAGTGTTCTGTTCATTCAGGCAGAATTTTGCTCCAATCTCCTTCATTTTCCTTCTTTCATACTGTATAGTGGATCCACAAGTTTATTGTGCACATGCATTAAACCTTAAAGAAAAAAAGCACAGTTCTAGTTGTATTTTAAATTTTGAACTAGATCTCATTTACTTTAGAAAACAAAAGATTTTATAAGATACAATATATTGGTTCCCATCTAATACAAAATAGTTTATTTTAAAAATGCAAATAACAATGTTTCAGAATGTTTAGTTTTAACTACCTAGTAAAAATATCAGTTTACATTTTATGAATCTGTAGGTCTAGAATGTGTACAGGTGCTTTGGGGGTGATGAAATAGGAGCAGTTCTTGTCTTCAGAGCTTCAGTATGAAAAGATAACAAATTTGAATGTTGTTAATACATTTTAATTACATCTAAGCGTTGAGTTTGAACGTGTAGCAGTTCCTCTACCAGACTCGAGTGAGGGGCTCAGAACTGTTCTTCCACCAGGATAGCCTTGTGGGACATTTGGTCCCATCCAAAACACCCATGTGTATAGCTGGTCCACACCAAAAGGTCCTTGAAATTTGGTCCTATTAAAAAGGCCCATACTGGGTTCAGATAACCCAGATGTTTATACTTTTGGTTTATAAAAAATACTATCAAGGATCTTTTGGTGTGGCCCAAATGTGCACAAACCCTAGGATAGCTTTTAGCTCTCCAATATATTATATTCATCTGGCAAATTATTTTCCACGATTTTGACATGGGTATTTACAATACGGGTTGATTACAAGCAGCACTGAGGGAGGTTTACTAAAACAATACAGAAGAGAACCTATATTAAATACTAATTTCCAAGTAGATTTAAATTTCATCTTGTAATTGGTATGCTTGTAATATCTTATTAAAGCTTCAAGGGAAATATCTTCAATTTACTTACGTCTTAATACATACATACTATATTTCGTTGGGGGGAAGAAAGATTGTCCCAATTAATGAACTAAAGACTATATTTTACAAATACAAAATTAAATAAATGAGTTAAATTTACCAGGTTGTTAAGAAATGGAGGCTGGGGAAAGGGACTCATGTTGTTTTCTCAGGAGATGGATTATTGGATTGGGGAGACAGGGTACTTGTTAGTAAGTAGATGTTCCTTATCAGGAAGTCTGCAAAAGCACTCTAAAATCTAAACTGTGAAGAAGACCAGTTTTTAAGAAATAAATTAAGACAGGGACATAACAAAGATTACTGAAGTGTTCATGTAATAGAAAAACCAGACGCAAAACAATCTTAAAAGGCGAGAAGAGAGAAAATTCATCAGTACATCTGAAAGTTAGGGAATACCAAGTACTCAGCAGGCGTACTTCAGTGTCTAATCAGTACCTCAAATTTAACAAGGTCCAGACCGATTTTGTTTCCTTCCAAACTATTTCTTTAAAAATCTTGGTATACAGTGTCACCCTTCAATGGGCTGCTAAAGCCAGACAACTAAAAACCACTGTTGGTTTTTTTGCCTTTCCTTTTTAAATTCAGCAGCAAGACCAGTTGGCATTACAGATGCTCCTTGACTTACCATGGGGTTATGTCTCAATAAACACATGTTGAGAATACTGTAAGTTGCACATGTTCTTATACTACCCTGCAGAGTACCCTCGTGATGGCGTGGCAGCCTGGGAACTGGCTCCCTGCAGCTGCCCAGCATCACCAGACAGCATCGTACTGCATATGGGTAGCCCAGGCAACGATAAAATTCAAAGTATGGTTTCTACTGAATGTTTATTGCTTTTGTACCATTACAAATTCAAAAAATCCTAAGTTGAACCATTATAAGTCAGGGACGGTCTGCACTTTCAAAATATATCCTCAGCTAGCCACAGTTGTTCATCTCCACAGCAACAGCCTAGCTGAAGCCGATGTCATCTCTAATTATTTCCAATTCCCTTCTCTCATTTCCCTGTCCCCATAATATAATTTCTGCACAGCAGACAACCTAATCTTTTAAAATAGAAACTTGATGATACCATTTCCCTGTTGAAAAATCTCCAATTGCTCAGGTCCCTTAGAAAATAATTTAAATTTTATTCTGTTTGTTTATCCTTCTGATCTCATGTCCTCTCATTTTCCCTCTTTTATGCTGTCCTCAACCCTGTTTTGTTGCTGTTGTCTCAGAAAAGCTAAGCTGGGTTCCAGTGCAGGATCTTTATACTTGCTATTTGGTTTGGCCTGGAAAGCCCTTCTGCCTGATCAAAGCATGATTTGTTCATTAGATCTCAGCCCAGTGTCACCTTAAAATGAATTAACTACTTTCTTTAAAGCAGTTTTCACTCTTAGAAAATGCAGTTTTCTGTCATGTCTCCAACTAGAAATGTCTAGGACCTTATATTGTCTGCTCTAAGTCCTGGGTCTGTAAAGGGTATGGCACATAGTGGGAGCTCAGTAAACATTTATTTTAAAAAGTCTGGGGTCGGCCGAGTGGCGCATTGGTTAAGCGCTGGTTTTGGGATGCCAGCAGCCCCGGTTCGGATCCCACATGAGGGCCAGTGACACTGCCCTCTACAGCTAACAACAGCTCCACCTGGAGCTGGGCTGTGCAAGCCCCGGTGATGGTGTAGGCTGTAGCCCCTGCTGCAGTGGGCTGCCATAGGCTGCAGTGAGTGGCTGGCAGCCAGCGTGAGCTGCCAATAGCCGCGGTGAGCGACATCCAGAGGCCAGCGACCGATCTGCCTCATCCGGGAAGAGTGCAATGACGATACCAACAGTGAAGCAACATCCTCCGCAACTAAACTGAAGAACAAAAAGACAGCAACTTGTCTGTTCCCCTTCCCCGATTCCCCAACGCTGTACCCCTTCGCCAATTCCCCAATAAAATCTTAAAAAAAAAAAAAAAAAAAAGTCTGTGAAGGTTAAGTGAGACTGGTATCTAATGGGGTTTCTTTTTTTTTTTTAATTTAAAAATCTAGAACATATTGATAAAAAAGGAGGCAGTAGAAAGGGAGAGGATGGAAATATAGAGAAAGATTCTGTAGTTCATGGTCCTTAAGTTAAGACAAAAGAGGATCAAGGGCATTGGCAAAGTGGCCAGACCTTAAAGGAAAGGATGCTTGAGGATTAGGGTAAATTTAGAACCTTGGAAGCAAGACTGTGGAAAGACGGATATTAAACCTTCCATGCAGCTGGAGGGAATGAAAGGCCAGAAGGTTCAAGTGAATGGAAAAAGTTTGAAAACTGCAAAACTTGGGAGCAACAACTAACCCAGGAAATAAAAGGGTTTTTGTGTAAGTACCAAACTAAGCATAGTTTGGTTCAGCCTCCACCTAAGGTATACGGCAGCCATTTAGCTACCTGGCCTTCTTTATAAAATGGAGCAATCTCAGCTCAAAAATTCAAAACAGAAAGCAGTGTACTCAACATATTACATAAAAGTCTTGAAGTGATGTTTTATTTGTATTTTTAAATAATATCTCATACTTGAATGTTTCTATAGTGATAGTTCCTGTGAAGTTATATACCCACTCCCACCAACATACTTACTCATGCTTTGAAGACAAAAAGTCTGATGAAAATCCATGAATATGTAGACAAACCAATTAACTATAGTGAATAGACTTTTATGCAAAGCAGTTCCTGAGGATGGATTTGAAATACACTGACTTACTGGCATTTGTTCTTTGCCCATTGTGTAAAATTATATTTCTGAGGGTTAATAAAACCCTTTTCCCCATACCCTTTTGGTGCTCTAAAGGCATCTGCAGTGAATTTTACACCCTTACAGAGAAGAGATTACCTCTTGGATGTTCAAATGTAACGGTTCTGAGGACAGCCAGACAATCCACAAGCAATCTTTCAGTGAACATTCTTTGTGTTTTAAACCACTAGCCCATTTGCCCATGGCTTACATTCTAATATTGGGATTTTCAAGGTTTAAAAAAAATAAGGTACCAGCACTGTTAAAAGAACTTAGACACAGGGCCAGCCAAGTGGTGCAGTGGTTAAGCGCTGGCCTGGGAAGCCAGTGGCCCCGGTTCAGGTCCCACATACGAGGGCCAGTGACACTGCCCTCAAAAAAAAAAAAAAAAACTTAGACACTCCATATTTAAACATAACAAAAGTTAGTATAAAGGAGAAAGAGCAGTCAACACTGAACCATCTGTGACTCCCAGACTGATGACAGAAGCTGTCCACCTGATAGGAATCAATACAGCATCGACTTGGGAGTCGTAGGGCACAGAGCTGAGTAGGCTGCAGGGCTCCTCAAACCTCCCACGTTGGCCAAATGTGTGTGCATGTGCGTGCACATATACAGAGGGTGCCAAAAAAATGTATACATTTTAAGAAAGGAAAAAACTATTAAAGTTGTAATATATACTGATAACAAAAGATGAATACAAGTCATGTGTATACATTTTTTGGCCCCCTGATACACGTTCATTTTTCTGAGGACAGTCTGTTCACCAGATTGTCAAAGTAGACAATGACCCACAAACGGTGAAGAGCCACTGACACATCGGCCCTGGTTTGCTTTTTGCTCTTCATCTATACATTCCCTTTTGTTTTGGAGTGTAATCTGGCCCCATTTTATGAGAACACGTTAACTGTTCTCTATTAACAGGAACTTGCCTGCTACTATGCAGCTCATCACATCCATGCTGCTTATGCCATTTCCTTCCAATCCAAATGCTGCCCTTCTTCCAGGGCTCAATACCAGCAGCTCAATTAGTTTTCTGCAACGACTATTTAACTATAATTCTCTCCCTCATTTAATATTCCTTTGGACTACACAGTGTGACTGACAATACAGTGCTAAACTGATACGGTTTCATAGTCATGTTCATCCATCCATCCACCTGTCCAACCACCCACAACTTAATCACATGCCTTCAGTGTACCAGGCACACTTCTAGATGCTGAAGTAACGCTGAACAAAACTAAAGTCCCTACCTTTGTAGAGCTTTTATTTTAATGCAATATACATATTACATTTTGTTTTCTCAAATCACTTAATGAGCCAGCTTTATGAAGAATGTCAACTATCCTTTCAGACAAGGATATTATACTTTCGATTAACATGTTAGCATACTGGAAGGGACTTTAAAATAGCCCAGGTTTCTTGGCTGATGACATTAACTCGAAAATATAATTTACATTTACCAGAAATTCACATTACGGGGTAGGGTAACGCTTTATAGTGCAAAGGAAATGTCTGCTAATGAAAAAGATTTACCAGATACCTCCAAACAGAAATCTTATTTAAAACAGGATTTAACTGAAAAGTTTAATCCATTTTCAACAACTATTATGTAAAAAGCAGTAGTAAAGAGCAATAAAATGGAAACAAGAGATCCAAGAAGAGGGGACAATAAAGACAGTCCTAATTTCATCATAAGATTTAAAAAATGTTCGGTCTTCTAGATGACCAGCTTTTAAATCATTCTACTTGATACAATTCATCTATCATTTCTTACAGCTTTGATCATTAAAAGAATACATTAGAGCTTTAAAACACCAGAATAAAAATTAAACTACTGTATAAAGGTTTTTTTTGAAGTATACATTGGCTATAACTTTTATACATAAGACAAGGCTGCTTCCAAACTAGGAAATTTGAAAATTTTATTACTTTTTGGATAAGTCAAAAATTCACTTAGGTAAAAACTGACACCTTTTTACACAGTATTTGATAAAAACAAATAATTGCTACTTAAATCATAATTGCTACTTAAATCATAAGTAAATTCTAATGAATATTGATAAAATGTAGTCTTCCTGACATATCAGAAGAATAAAAGTTAAATATCTTATATTTTAAATGTCAATTTTATGGTTTTGGCTCAATCTGAACTCATTCAACCTTTTGTCAAGCTACTGGAGTAGGGCCTAAAAAGGATGAAACAAACAAACAAAAATGTTCACCATGATGATGATGCTGTCTTAAAAGTATATTGTCTCAAACACAAAAAACATAAGTTTTATTTTAAAAAACAAAACCAAAAAACTTAAGTATTAAACTATGTTTTCTTGTGATTTACTTTTATCATTCAAAAGGTATATATTGAAATAAACTTCCATTTACTGATTATTGTTTTATATGTAGTTAACCTACATTTTCTTCAGGAGCTAAATAATCCGAACCATTTAATTCCTGTTGGCACATTTTCATGATGGCAGAAAAAAGAGTAGTGATGTCAATGGGATTTGATGAATTACAGATGATAACAGGATTAATACCCTCTAGTATATCTGGAAGTGTTAATAGAATCGCAATGAGGAAATGGCAAATATATAAAACTACATTTATAATATGTATAAGTTTATAAATAACAATTATTCTACCCTCTATCAAAATACTTTATTATAAAATGAAATCTATATATAACCCAGAACAATATCTCAGTTCCATTTTTATTCATATAGAAAGAGGCATCCTGACAGAAGCTGATATCCTGAACCTCTTCAGAAATATATACTGCTTCAAAGTGGAAAATACAGTGTCCTCCAAAGGCAATGCAGCAGTTCTCTCATGAATAGTTGTACACATCAAAATGTTTCAGTAAATCTTAGATTCTGGAGAGGTGAACTAAATACATATAATCATCTACTTCCCTTCTGTTTTTAATTGTCTTTAACATATGTCTATACCTTTTTGGAAGCAATAAGTATGGTATAAAAAAAATATAATTTAGATCATATCATAGCCAGTGTTGAATCTTCTATGAGGCATTGAATCAGAACAAAAGTGCAGACCAAGTAAGCCTGGTTTCACTTACCCTGCTCACCACATGTGAACTGTGTGACTTTGGGTAAGTGACTTAACATCTTTTTAAGCCTGTTAGCTCATCTGTAAATGACATAGGAGTACCCACTTTATAGACTTGTGAGAAGTAAATCAAGCATAATGCATTAGAATAGCACCTCATCATGTAAGTATTGGCTATTAAATATCTTATTAAATATTCACTAAAATGTAAAATTTTTCTGATAAAACCCAAATTCAGACAAATGGATTTATCTGGGGATTGCTGGTACTAGAAAAATGGCAATGTTAAATGAATTTCCTTCAAACTGGCAATAAAATATGTGGATAATGAGGATTCCTTCTATTAATTTTTTCAAGAAATCTAGTTATTTGTGATGAAATCTGAAGGTCTATGTGGAAATATGTGGGCAAAATTCCATTGAAGAGCTGTCTTATTCACAAGCCATCACAGATACTCTCTGCTTTTATCTGTCAAATTACTGAGAAGCTAACAGTTTTTCAGTTTATTTGATCGATTTGTGGCTTGGTAAAAAACTGGTAATTTAACTGATAAAAATATAAATGGAAATAACCTAAGTGTTTAACACTAAGGGAATGTTTAAGTAAATTGTGATGTGTCTACTTGACTACTAAATAGCCATTAAAAATACTTTTGAAAAATATTTAGTGAAACAGGAAAATGCTCACAACCGACAAGTGCAAATCAGAACTACATGTACATGATCAAAATTTTGTTTTAAAAATTGTGACTTGGCAAACTTCCATTTGTGTATCACCTTCAAGTATTTGTCACATTCACACATTTACATTAACTGTGAATTACTGGTTTCCTTTCAATTGTCTTATTAATTTTAAAGTTTTATACTATATTTCATGAATATGAAATGCTACAGACTGAAAGACACATCATTATTTTATGTACCACTAAGAAAAAATGCTACCAAATAAACTACTGATATGACACCAATTTTAAACACATCCCAATTTCGAACAAGATAAATGTGAAAAAAGATGTGTCTTAGGGGCCATCAAATTGATTAACTTCTTAAACCTTGTCAAAGTAATGATATTCATGAAATGCAGGTTTGATTGGTTCAGAATAATTTTTCTAATACATTTAATTCAACAGTTACTAGAGAAAAGGGTAATACATTCATGTATTATCAGTAGTATACATATTACATACTTTATGGATTATTCATCTATATGTATGATTATGTAATATTTTCATATCAGCTATATAAATACAGGTATCTATTTATACAGCTTGTTTATATATATGTATTTATATGTGGAGTTGACTCTTAAGCAGGGAATACATTCTAAACTGTGTAGTCAAAATTTTCCTTGAAAAAGCTCTTAAATCACCCATTACATTAAGCATATGTGGTTTTATATGTATTACCTGGTATGGTAAGGTTTAAGAGTTACTGAAGTAGACTGTAGGAAAAAACAAAAGGAAAATACATATGCAGAAGTCTGGGTAATCAAATCCTGCAGAGTTTATGCCATAGTGTTTGACACTTAACCATCATAATTTTAATGTATGGGAATAATTTGTTTGGAATTATGAATATTAAATAAGACATCAGGCAACCCATGTTATCTGCTGATTAGATTCTAAACATAGCTTAGGGAGTAGGACAGGTAAACAAGAAAATCAGAAAGAACATATATACATTTCCCGTTGGGCTATTTAATCTTTTGTTTTTAATATGAAAGTAAAAATTTTATTAAGTTTTGGATTTCAAGAAAAATCTTGTTTACTAAAAAAATAGACTGAAGGGATTCTCTTCAAGAAAAAAAAAAAAGGAAACTACTCTGAAAGCTACTATAATCTGAGGTGAGATATTCCTGAAGATTGTTTCTGTTCCTTGTAAGAACTGGCTGCTGTTATCAGGCACAATACCAGTTTTCAGTAGGCCACAATGCAGGATATAACTCCACAATTAGATTAAATTTTCATTGTCATCGACAATGGAACATTCTCACATTCTGCTTTTGAAGTTTCAGTGCTCACCTTTAAAGTATTTCACAGTTTTAACTCTTAATTCTAAGGTTGCATCCTCATCACACACAAAAATAGTTCGGGGGTGCTGCTGGAAAGCCGAGACAGTCCACATGTGATTGACTCCTTCTTCTATGGCTTTGTAGAGAGCAAACGCCTTGTGTGCGCCTGTTATGAGGATCATTACCTGAAATATCATGAACATTGCTTGTTAACTCTTAAAACATACTCCAAATGACTGAGAAACTGTTTTTTTTATTTTTTATTTTTATTTTTTTTATTTACTTATTTATTTTTTTAATTAGTTTCAGGTGTACAACACAGTGCAATAGTTATACATTTTACCCCTCAAAGTGACAACCCCCCACCCACAATACACCACCCCACTCCCCCCCCATATCATATATATCTATTACTCTTCCTTTGACTCTCTTCCACAGTATAATCCACATCCCGTGACTATCTATATATATTCAATTACAGTTGGTATACCCCCTCCACTTTAGTAATACAGTGCAGTGATCAAACCTCTACTCCATCCATGAAATGGTCTCCCTAACAAGACCTATGATCATCTGACATTCCTCAGAATATTTACAACATTATTAATTATATTCCCAAACTGTTTTTCCTATCCCAGTAGCAATATTGTAGTTGCCTATTTTTGCTGTCTAATCCCTTCCCCTTCTCCCTCATCCCCATTCCTCTCCCAAGAAACTCTGTTTTTTTTAAAGAAAAACTTGAGCACCAATATTCCTCTGAGTGTAAACAGCTCCATATTTCTTCCCAGGTCAAGGTATTTATTTCTATTCTTTAAGGTAAGAAGCAAGCACAAAGTGTACCTCCTGGTTTAACAAAGTGAAATAGTATCCTGTCATGTAGTATTACTGAATATACCCTAATGCCTGTGACTATTAACATCAAGTCCTGATGTGCATATAGCACTGATGTGCAGAAGACCTGGGAGAATGAAGGAAAACAAAAGGGCTGTTTTGCAAATGCAGAATTACAGGTCAACGAAGAATGGATATAACCAGGAACAATAAACCATTCTAGTCCCGATAAGCAATACATATTACTTTAGAAAAGCAAAGTAATCTGGAGAAAGAAGCCTGAAGACTGTCATTGAATATGCTATCTAAAGTTGTGCCGGAACAAAACTAGATTTGAAGGATGTGGGATCTGCTGAAATGCAGGAGCTGCCCTTTAAGTACATGTGACTCTGAATATCCTTATGAACTACAGGAAATCCAAGTTCTTCCTGTGAAATCTGTAACAGCCTATGAGGTAATTCAAAGGACGTGCAAAAGTGAGTGTATATGTGTCAGAATGAATCTTTTATTTTTAGCAGTAAATTGATCCTAAACAGTTTATATAATGAAATAAATCTCATTACAACTGTTAATTTAAAAATGAATATTAAGGTGGTTGTAATTCTAAAATACCCATAACAAAACTGCAAATATTTCATAACCAGACCTTCTAAAATAGGGAGGGAATTAAAGATTAATGAACCAGATATTACTGAATTTCTTTTGTCAAGATTGTTTTCCATTTTGAAGCTATATCTTGATTAATATCAAAGCCTATGAATGCATTAAGATATGAATGAATTTCTAAGATTTTTATTGATAATTTTCAAGTATAGAAATCTAGGTTCAGTGAAGAATATGGTATCACATAAAAACATTTTTTAAAACAAATTACAATACAAGATAAATAAGCACTACTTTCATTAATGGATTTGTTAATTAAGTTTTCCTTGCTGGACATTATTTACCTATTTTATCCCCCTTAAAACTGATATGTGGTACAGTTAAAAAAAAAAATTCAGGTTCTTTGCTCCATCCTGTCGTCTTTCTCAGAATTGTTCAAGTTAAGACCCAGGAATCGGAGTCCCATAAGTGATTATTATGCAATCTGGCAGAAGCCTTTGACTAGCACTTGAATAGCCTCCATGAAGCTACTTTACTGGCCTCTGCACTGTGTGCCACCATGTCCGTGCTTTGGCACCTCGGTGTTCTAGGGCTGCTGTGTCTTTACTTTGTGACAAATAGGTTTTGGAAAAAGTCGCCCGTGGTGACCCTGAACTTATATCTTTATGAGACTAAGCAGGAAGGGAAGTTCAAACCCATCATTAGTTATCCCATTCCCTATAAGAACTTGCCTTTTATCATTGTAGAACTCATGGAGGAAATGGAAAAGGCGACGATTTTTACTAAATATATTTAAAATGTCTTACTGGCTATTCAAATTCAGAGCCTTGGTTGCTTATTACAATGCCATCTTCAACAAGGAAACAGACCAGCTCAGCAAAGCTGACAAGGCACTAATCATTGTGGTGAGCAGCCTGGTCAACAGGCACCCACACAGTGTGGCTGTCCTCAGTGCCTGGTACAGGGGTCTACTCACTGAACCCAGTGCTCTCTGACTAGATCTGTGTGAACTGGAGAAAGTCTGACCTGCCTGCTCAGGAAAAGGCTGTGCTGGAGTTTGCACTTGTCATTTCCATGATGACATAACATGACAATTTCAAAAAGCTCAAAGTGCCTGGCTTAACAGAGAAGATGCCTGGGACATAGCTACCGTTCCTGCTTTTTATGCCATGTCCATCCACCTTCCTCATTTTGTCAATCTTGTTCCTAAGAAAGAATTCTATTTGATGGGCAGAACCAATGTCAAAGACATCAGGAATGATCCTGCTGCCTCCCAAAACATAAAATCCTATATGGAAAGGCCAGAGTTTACATTTCAGGCACACTGCATTAGAAGATATCAGTTGGGAAGTAGTTTTTTAAAAAACATCTAGTCCGTGGATAGGGAAGAGAATTAGTAAATTTGCTCCCTGCTTTCTTGATGAGGTAGATCCTTAGTACTGGGGGTATCCAGGGACATGCGATACCCGGGCCTAGGGGAAACCTTTGCCAAACCTTTGTTTACTTTTGTTGTGATCTAAAAAGAGCATCAGGAGCAAAGGAGTTCAGAGGATGCTTAGGCATTTCTGCAGAACTGGTAACCTGAAATTTGAGGAATGTAACTGGGACATTTTTTAGCTTTCAAAAATAGTGTTACATAGAAATTGGTCTATGTAGACTGATTTGAAATCAACTCCTGGTTAACAAGGTTGTATTTTAAAGACTCAAAGGCAGTGGGTAAGCAGAAGCAAGCACAGATAAAAGTTGTCTTTAGTGCTCTCAGTAACCTCCAGTGATGATTTTTTTTTTTTTAATTGATGGATTATAAAGTCATGGTCACTGGGCCGGCCAAGTGGTGCAGTGGTTAAGCGCTGGCTTGGGAAGTCAGTGGCCCCCGTTCGGTCTCCCATACGAGGGCCAGTAACACTGCCCTCAAAAAAAAAAAAAAAAAAGTATAAAGTCATGGTCACTTATTTTAGTCCTTATGTATTATTTTTGATTTTAGTAAAATTATTTGAAATAAATGAGCACTCACATTTTAAGTAGAAACTTAAGGGGAAAAAAAGAAAACATTGGCTGGATCCTTATTTATTTCCAAGTTATCTGTTAAAAGTTGGGATTTGGTGACTGATTAGATGTGAAGAAGCTGAGAATGACGTACATTTCAAGCTCAGATAATTTCCATGGAGATTATGGCTATTCACCCAGGTTGGCAATATTCAGAAGAAAGGCAATTTTGATAGAAAGATTAATTTAAATTTTGGATAACATAAGTATAAGGAGTCTTTAACATCTAGATCTCTGCTGGCAATGGTTAAACCATGTATCTTTTCTTTTGAAATTACCTTTGAAATACATAGCACTATCTTTAAATATATCTCAGTAAAAACAAATTTTAATCCTTTGAGGGTAAATTTGGCCTTTGGCAAACTACCAACTCAATAAAAATCAGATCTGGTGATCTGATAGATGGCCAAGTTGTGAATAGAACCAACTTTTGTCCAAAATGAATTATAAACGTAAAAACTCATTCAAATAATTCCCAGCAGTTACTGAATATTATGTGACAGGCAGTGTGAGGTGCTAAATATACATGACCCATAAACTCATGGAGATTATAAATTACTGAGGAAAATGATATTAAACCAATAAACATAAGGAAACAATTAGAAATTGCCATAATGCTACAGAAAAACAACAGAGTGGCATGAGAAAATAAAAGAATAATTTTGATTAAAAATGTAGTTTCCCATTCAAACCTACTTTCCCATTTAACAGCAGCTTCTGCCCCACGCATGTATTCAAAATGTAAGTAATTATATTTCCCTTTAATGAAAATGACATTGCAGAACAGCTCACATCACAGTTAAAACTACTGGCAAATGAAAATCTGTACACATTAAGCCCTATACTTGAAGATAAGAAAGTCAATAAGTATGATGACATGATACTTGTTTCAAAAGAATGCTATGAAAAATCAAAGCACTAAGACCCTTGGGAAAATGATGAAGCCCTAGAATGCTTTTGCCATAATGGTTTTCTTTATAATCATGCTGGGAATGAATACTGTGAGGTGAATGGCTTTATATAATTTTGGAAATTGACCAAAAAGAAAAAATTGACCAAAAGAAAAGAAAAATAAGTATTTGAATAATTTTCCGTTCATTCTAAGAATTAGCATAGTAGTTGCATTATAACTTAAATCTTTTTAAATATAAGAAATCTTTGTGCATAATTTTCAGTACTACATTTTAGAAATAAGATTACTCTAAAATCTTGTTTTCAACTTATTTATTAAAAAAGTTCAGTCCTTGAAAGGTTTTTCATATACTGATGACTTTAGATGAAATATCCCTGCATTTTGAATGACAGTTCTATTTGTAAGTTCAAGTACAGATATATTTATGTCCAGATTAGTTACTTATTCATCATTCCCTTGCCTGTACTCTTTCCTCTGCAACTGTCCCATCCAGCTGCCAGAAAGGAACAGAGTTCAGGATTTCCATATAATTTAACCACTTATAATCATGAGCTAACTATAGTTTTGTCATTCTCAGGGAAAGAAATGACAGTCCAATTAAAAGTTTAAAAATTAGGCAGGGTCTACTCTTCAGAGCTCTTGCCTTTTTAAATACACCAAATTTAGCACCTTTTAAAATATACCAAATTTAGTGCTAGATGAGTTCTTTTCCTTCTGGAAACCAACTGGGCTATCCTCCTACAGTCAAGAAGCACATTACACTCAATTATCCTGAGTCTCCAAAATAGTACTGCATCTTTGTCCAACAGCTTTTCATAAGACTTTCCCTTAAAAACAGACCATATATGATCAGGGTGATTTGAGGACCCCAAACTGTAAAGTAGGAATAGGCAAGTGAAGCAGTGTCCGGAAAGAGGTGCTGCCTGTTCTTAGTTTACAGCATCAAAAGACTTAATTTAAATTCTAAACATGACAGTGAGACTGACAGAAGTTATTGAAAGCTAGACAATTTACAATGTGATCAGGATGCAACCAAAATATCACCTATCTGGTACTATAATTCCACCAAAATCTACAGATATCAAAGGAAAACGTCAAAGAACATTTATTCTTACTTCTCTAGCATCCATCACTGTCCCCACACCAACTGTTAGAGCCATAGTTGGCACCTTCGATAAATCTCCATCAAAGTATTTAGCATTTGCCAAAATGGTGTCCATTGCTAGAGTCTTTAGCCTTGTCCTCGATACTAAACTGGATCCTGGCTCATTGAAAGCGATATGACCATCCGGACCAATTCCTTTCAAAAGAAATACACAAATATATATCAAGTCAATATGGTTTCTGAAAGATCAGCATTTTTTTAGAGCAAAGAAATAGTCATAATCACACTTATCTTGGTTTTTGTTTGTTTGTTTTTTAGCTGAGCCATCCTGCCACCTGTTGGCAGCTCCGCGGCAGCTCAGCTAGGGCTGGGCATAGAACTGCTGTTTCTCAGAGCTCAGCTCGTACTCTTGAGTGAGCTCTTAACCAACTGAGCCACTCGGCCAGCCCCCCACTTATCTTGTTTTATTTGATAGCTGAATTTCTAATGGTGCATTAAAATATTTGTTTCTGTACTCGATTCAACACATATTTCGGGGCCGGCCGAGTGGCGCAGTGGTTAAGCGCTGGCTTTGGAAGCCAGTGGCCCAAGTTCGGGTCCCACATATGAGGGCCAGTGACACTGCCCTCAAAAAAAAAACACAAAAAAACAAAAAAAACAACAACATATTTCAATGTTTTTCATATGCTTGACAATGAGCTAGCATAATTCTAATAGCTGTAATATTAAGTATCATATTAGAATAATACTCGATGGTTTATAAAATATTTTCACATGCATCATCTCAACAACAGATATATTTAACAATCTAGTGAGATAGATTCTAGGCATCTGTATTTCCCTCATCTCTCCCACCTCTTCCTGAGCTCAAAAGGAAACTGATGCTCAAGGATAATATGTGGCTAGTTCAAGGTAACAATTTAGTAAATACTGAGACAGCTCAAATTTAAATTTTCTGATTCCTACCCAGTGGTCTCTATTCTCACCCTTTAACTTGCTTGGTTCTAGTTGAGATAGGGCAATTGACTACTGCACCTCACTGTGGTATGGTTTCCTCATTGATAAAAATGTCTAGACTGGATGAGATATTATCTAGGGTAGCAGTGTTCTTCAAACTTGTTTCACTGTAACCTCTCGTAAGAAATACATTTGACACTGCAATCTAGTACACACCCATACACATATAATTAAAATAAGAATTTCATGAAACAATACTTACCTTCATTAGGAGTCATACAAGCACTTTGGATTACGTTCCATTTCATTTCATACAAAAGGGACATAGTAGATGTGGCTAACTACATTGATTGTATGGCCTAATACTGCCAACCACAATTTGAAAATACTGCTTTAAGGAGATCTATCAGCTCTAATATTCTAGATAAAATTTAGATAAAAATCCTTATTTCAATGAAATTGGAGGTAAATCTTTTTATAAAATCAAGAATCTATGGCATAAATAAATGAAGTTTCATATATACGAGGTTGGACAATTAAGTTCGTGAACTCATCCTAGAAAAAGTGCTACATACCTCATTGCTGAATATCACTATGGTAACCTTTGAAGTATTCCCCTTGGGAAGCTATGCACCAACACCAGCACCTAGTCCACCCTTCAAAGCAATTTTGGAACCCTTTTTCTGCAGTGGCCATTAGAGCTGTCATCATATTACCCTTGATATCCTGAATGTCACCAAACTGTCTTCCTGTCAATATTTCTTTTATCTTTGGGTAAAAAAAGAAGTCATTGGGGGCCAGATCAGGTGAGTAGGGAGGGAGTTCCAATACAGTTATTTGTTTACTGGCTAAAAACGCCCTCACTGGTGCTGGTGCACCAAAAACTCCCTCACAGTGAGCTGGTGCATTGTTGTGATGCAGGAGCCATGAATTGTTGGTGTAAAGTTCAGGTCATCTAACTTTTTCATGCAGGCTTTTCAGCACTTGCAAATAGTAAACTTAGTTAACTGTTTGTCCAGTTGGTACAAATTCATAATGAATAATCCCTCTGATATCAAAAAAGGTTAGCAGCATCAGTGCAACAAATTTGCGAACTTAATTGTCAGACCTCGTATTACCCTACTAGCTAGTCAGATTTCTGGCAACCTCAATTAAAAAGTAAACCCACAAGTTCTCTGAGTCAAAATGTCTATTACATTTATAATCTGTATATTCAGTTTAATGATAGATATGTGTATTTTACTGACTCAACATACAATTCTAACAAAATTTTCCCAGGCTTCAACAAGGTTAAAGTATGACAAAGAGAACCTGGTTTTGCAGGAAGAAAGAAGAAATGAAAACCTTAGGAAGCATATATACAACTTCCAAAGCACAATAATGTAGGAATTTTTAATGTGTGGACATAAAGCCAGACCTACATGTCATTAACATGTATGGTTTGTTTCCACAATTAAGCTTGTATCTGCTTGTAAATGTAAGATTTGAATTATAGAAGGCATTTCTCTTTAGATCTGTAAAACCGTTGCTTCCCCTCTTAAGAATATGTCTGCCCAAATACTTATATTTATATGTCTCTATGTATGTATAAAGAGGAAAGATAGAAACAGGAAAAGAAAAGTTCTGGGAAAATTAGGAAGTCCTTCAGGATCAACACTAATAGTCTCACTGGTGATCTGGGTTATACAAAAGTGTACAGCAAAACTGAAATCATCAGCAATGGTTCATGAGGAAGAAGGGTCAATACAGGCCTTTACCAACCATGAGTAACTATCAAAATTTGAGCTTCCTGATATAAAATTGTATTTTTAAAATGTTTTGAATGTTTTACAAAGCTTTGTAAAATTTATTAAAAATACGGGCCAGCCGGGTGGCGCAGTGGTTAAGCGCTGGCTTGGGAAGCCAGCGGCCCTGGTTTGGTCCCACATATGGGGGCCAGTGACACTGCCCTCCAAAAAAAAAAAAAAGATATCAGCACTTTTATGAAACATCTATAAAACCTCAGAGTCTGAATTATCAATATATATCTCTCCTGTGTTCCTATGGTTCTATGGGATAGAATGCAAACTTCATAAGAGTAAGACTTTATCGTCTTCATCACTGTATCTTCACCATTTAGACCAACACAGGACACACAGGAGGCCATCATTAAATAATGGCGGAATAAATGAATGGATGGTTGCTAGTCTTTGATAGCCCATAGTTTCTCCCTGCTGTTTCTACCCTGCTCTGCTCCCCTCACACCAGGGGCCAGAAAATCCTAATACCCAGCCCCTCTCTTAGGTGGGATGATTGTGGTCTAGGGGTAAGAACTTGTCCCACGCTGAAACAACTAGAATTTCTGGAAATTCTGAAATTTGAACCTTAACCAGAGATACAGAAAGAAAAAAGGCATGTAGACCTGAGGCATTTGATGACAGCACTGTAGGAAAGGGTCCCTGAGTTCCTGCTTTGGAGATCTGAGGCTCCCCAGTTCTTGTTTTTCCAAAGACTTGGTTTTTTTCAACTCTTCTATTTTGTGAGTTACCCCAGAATCATTCCAATTAATTCACTTTTGATCCCATTAGGTTATTGTTACTTGTAAACCAAAGCATCAAATCACATAATCAAAGAAGAGGGTTAAAGTTTTCCCCATTGTCTTTTTTTCTTTTTTTAAAAAAAATTAAGGGCTGGCCGAGTGGCATGGTGGTTAGGCACAGGCTTCAGAAGCCAGCGGCCCTGGTTCGGGTCCCACATGTGAGAGCCAGTGACACTGCCCTCAAAAAAAGAAAAAATAAAGAAAAAAAAATTAAGACAATTTAAAGTTAATAATGCCTTTAGAATATATAAATTCCATGTTTGTGTACTTTATTGCTGGGGTAGGTAGGGGATTGCATGATATATCTTACTCTTTTTCTCAACACTTTTGTCTGCAGAGGAAGAATGAGAATTTTTGAGAGTGTATTTCCTCCTTTCTCTTTTCTACTTAGGGAAGGGAACTGATGCTCTAGTCCCCAGAGTGAGCAATGGTGGATTAATATTCTTAAACGTTTTTTTATCCAACTATTTCCAATTCAGAAGGGAGGAGTAAGGAAACCCCATTTTGGCCTCAAGCCCAATCTGCAATCTCTAATACAACTTTACCTTTAATAAAGCTGATATTTTGATCCCATTTGGCTCAGTTTCTTAGTGTTTTTATTAACCAAAACCCTGGAACAAAAGAAGGGTAAGTGGTAAGACCCAGATACCAACCCTCATCTTGAAAATCCAATGATAACACACTGAAATTGACAAAGGTAGGCAAAGAATCAAATGAGATTCTTTCACGAGTATACATCCAATAACAGGATACCCCAAACAGGAAAAAGTTCACAGAAAATGCAAAAAGATAACCCTTCAGTCTATACGCAGAGTGATTATGTCCTTTGGATGTTAACTATAAAAATGTCAGACCCTGGATCATCACATGACTACAGTGAAGATGTTACTAGAAAAGACAAGGAAATCCTCTTAATTTTTTTTTCTTTTTTTTTTTTTTTTTTTTTGGAGAGAATTACTATGATAGGAAGCTTAAGACAAAAATTGGTTAAAAAACAAAGTACAGTTCTTTTTATTAGTAAGAGTCAGTGATAAATAATTATAATTTATGCTCCATCTGTTTCAAAGGGATAAGTAAGGTGGCTTATAGTGAGGAAATGCACAAAAAACTTTAGCTAAAAAGAAATGAGAAGTGACTTAAAGCTATGGGGTAAGAAGTAAGTTCTAGAAAGCTTTGAGGGAAATTCAGCCTTAAATATTATGTTAAGCTATATATACTTTCTGGAAAGCAGGCAAAAGGACAAACTGGAGTTAAAGAATTCTTATCAGTTTTTTGTTTTGTTTTGTTTTGTTTTCCCCCAGTAAATTCTATTACCTGGTATTGAGTCCCCAAGGGATTTTTCACATTGATCCTTCTGTAAGCTCAATAAATTAAATGCAAAAAAAGTCCTCAAATGAAAAAAATAAAGACATTTTTCAAGCAGCCATTTTTTAATAATGAATCTCTCATAACCATCTGTCTTCTTGTATAACAGTAAATGACTGAAAACATTTCTTGATATCAACTATGATAAACAATTTAGGTATATCATATTATAGTAATTCTACTTGATTGCCATGTAGAATTTAGAAAATCTAAAGAATGCATGTGTAGAGCAACACTTAAACATTCTCAAATATCTACTGCCTTAGTGTTGATACTGGCAGGTACCAGTGGAAATTACCTCAGAATGGACAAAAGGGGAGTTCTCCAAGAATACTGAGGCAATATCAGCAAATTTTATTTAAAATGTAAATAACTTTCGATTTTGAAGAGCAAAATAGTCTAACTCGGATTCTTGCTCAGAGCAAAACCATCCCATCTACACAAGAAACTAACTGATGCTGGTTCTGCTAGGCAGAGAGAAAAATTTCCTTAAGAGAAAATTTCAATCTTGCTGGATACCCTTAGAGGTAATTCTGTAAAAAAGCAGGACATTCAATGAGTGAAGGAACAATTATTTCAGTATCTATAGTTCAGAGAGAAAGAGAAGAGTGAAGTAACACTCCAAAGAGTACCAACTACTGTGTAAGGCATTTTATACACATTTTAACAAGGATAATTCTCACACATTTTGGAATGGTTAACATTAATCCTGTTTTACAAATGACTTAATTATACTGAATCTCAATAAACTTTCCAAGGTCCAACAGATAATAAGTGGCCAAAACAGGATGCAAATTTATGTCTGATTATAAAATCCAATTTCCCCCAAGGGCAACCAACCGCCTTAAACATACTTGGCCCCCTCAACCATAAATTAACTTCACACAGCTCTACTGAAGATCTAATTCATGTAATTTTCAGCAGACTTCAAATAAATTAATTGTAAGATGTATTCAGAGAACTTAATGTTAATTTAGAGCTTTAGTAGTTTTAATTGAATACTAAAGAATCTGCCAAAAAACAAGTTTGGTTTCAGTTTAGATGATGTTATTTTAATGTTACCATACTAGTCTGATAGTGATGAATTAGCTGCCTCATATGCTTCAGAATGATGACAGAAAACTATGTTGTCATTAGAAAGGAAGAAACTCTTCCACCTATTTTCAGTAATTATACACACACACACACACAAACAAATATACATAGATTTCAAATGGAATTTAGTCAATTCAACATTAAATCACTTTGGAGTTAATTACAATAATTACTCAGCTTAATTCTTATTAACTAACGGCTGCTGATAAATAAAACCTTATATTATTCTTAACTGATTTCTTAGTGAGATTACGCCATTTAAGTGACCATAGAAAAATGCTAAAATCACCTGTTCCACATGCAGACTTTTTGAGATTTGACCCTGTAATTTGATAAGAAAGCTGGGATGGAGTCTTAAAGAAATAGAACAAGGAAAAGAATATCATTTAGAAAAAGAAGCACATCACTTATAAGATGCAGTAAACCGTCAATTCTAAAAAGATAATTATTAATAGAACAATATGGCAGGGATTGGAACCTATTTCTCAAGATATAATTTAAACAATTCCAACTTACAAACTTAAATTATTTTTTGATGAAAATAAAGTAAAAGATGAGTAGCTGAATAAATGGATATTACACACAGTCGCAGACAGGTGTTCTTTACATTATGGTAAGTTTTTGTTTTTTTTTTAATACAAAGCACCTAATCTAAATATTAACAAATGATTAATGACAAAAATGTTTTACATACCTCCAACAAAAAGATCAATTCCTCCAGCTTCTTTTATTTTCTTTTCAAATGCATCACATTCTGCTTGTAAATCTGCAGCATTCCCATCAAGGATATGAGCATTGTTAGGATCTATATCAATATGCTTAAAAAAGTTATTCCACATATAAGAATGGTAACTTTCAGGATGATTTCTGGGAAGTCCTAAAGTTAATAAAAAAGTAATAACTTTCAGAAATAAATCTAAAATTTACTTTTTTGATTAAGCCATAAATGCTATTTAAAATATAAAACCTTTCTACATCATATTCAATTTAAAAGCATTTTTATGTAGAATATGCTTATTACATGCCACACATTATTTTAACCACTGTATATGTGTATATTAACTCAATTAATTTGTACAGCATCTATGGAAATACTATTATCATTCCCATTTTATAGATGAACAACAGAAGCATGGGAAAATTAAGTATCTTTCCTAAAGTCACATAGCTCACAGAGGGGCTGGAATTCAAACACCGAAGTCTAGTTCATGCGCATTTTGTCGTTACGCTACACTTTTCAAACACACAAAATTGTAATCAGTGGAACTGATTTGTGTGTCAAGCTTAACATAAATTAATAAACCATATAAATGAAATGTTGGTCCATGTTCCTCCTGTATTCTTCCTATATGCTGGAGAGTATTTTGAATTATAACAGTTCTTTTGCTATCACTTAGGCTACCATTAAAAATGTATTATTATATTTAAATTTGGACACAGTTTATATGCCTCGCAGATCTTTCTAGTTAAGCAAGTTAACAATCAATAAATTATAAAACCTTTACAGCTACTAATATATAGTCTTATACTTGAAAAATTTTATTTTACTAGTTACTTTTACGCATATGTACTTGATTTATTCCCCACAAGACTGGTTTTAACTTTGCCTTAAGGAAAAATGAAAAAAAAAAAAAAGAATGAGAAATGTGGACAGATTAGATCAAAGTTACAAAAACTGGTAAGTTGCAGAGCCCACGATGAAGCAGATCTTCTGATTTCTAGTCCCATATTCCTTTTACTGTATTGTGTTGTCATCACAAAAATATCATGTTTTTTAATATAAACTCCCAACCTCACTATAAGGCTGTACAGTTACTCTAGAAATATATTCATATTATATTCAAAATGTAATTTAAAATAACTTAAATATTCTCTAAATAATTCATTTTATTCAAAATATATAACACATCCAAATAATATATTTAAATAATACAGCTTACCTACATATTCATCCATGTTAAAGGTCTTCACATATTTAAAAGAAATGTCTCCATTCTTGTGATATTCTATTAGTTTCTTATAACATCCTAAAGGTGTACTCCCTAAAATAGATAAAAATTACATTTTCTAACATAACTTGAAAATCTAATTTTAAAGTTTACATTAACTTGATTCTGTTCTTAACAATATTCTATATTTCTAATTTATTACGCAATTCTTGTTTTTGTTTGTTTGTTTGTTTTTTATATGTGGGACCCAAACCGGGGCCGCTGGCTTCCCAAGCCAGTGCTTAACCACTGCACCACTCGGCTGGCCCTTATTACACAATTCTTAATTTAAATATGTATTCAATTAACAAATATGTTTAATTAGCCTTTTTTCAAGGTACTTTGAAATTTTAGTGAACTAGAATTTGTTGATAAAGCTGGAAATATCACTAGAAATTATACTTCAGAAAATTTTTATTAAGTTGTCAGTTATTTGAAATTAATGTATATTCCATGATTAGATACTTTTAGAGAACAGATTTGAATTAAAAGAAAACACCCACCGTTTGAGGAAAAAGTTTAGACGATTTATAGCATAAATGATACCTAAATGGATCAAGTTACCATGTATTCAAGTCAAAAGGGAAACAAAAACTAAATTTTAATATTGTCCCTACTTTCAAAACAGACTCTGAAACTGGCAAAGATTAAGTGAGGAACCTTAACCTAAAGTTTTTAACTGGAGTTCCTATTTCTCATTTTCTCTTATCTTCAGCATGTGTCAGTTAAAATGTAAAATGACTTCTAGGAAAGGGACCTTGGCTTTGGGTACTTTATCTGAGTTCCTGATTTACTTGTGTTATAAACATAATTCTTGAACATGCTTTATAAAATTTAGAGATGTCTGACACTGCCTCATGATATGGCACACTTGAGATAAATGAATTTAGCCACTTGAGGATGGCCTCCCTTTGTTTTCTGAATTTGCTATCTTTTTTCATTTTAACTACAACTGGAAGGCGAGATTGCCTGCATTCCATCAGCAGGCCACCTGGTCCTTCCGATCCTGGTTGGAATACTGATTTCCAGTCCACCCATCATCATAAAGCAAAACAAAACACCTACAGACAAATTACTTAAGTGGCAAGCAGAAGTATTATATGACAGAACTAAACAATCTCTGGCAAAATACGCACACACACACACACACACACACACACACTCACGAAATTCTAGAGTAGTAAAAAGACTGTCTCTCACCTGAGATGACAGAAACATAGAAGTGGTTATAAATAAATATCATAGACAGGTTCAGAGAAGAGAAGACTAATAGATTTTCTTAAAGTTAAGCATACATATTGTTTTAAAATACTATTCATAATTTAAATTTTACGTGGTCAAATTTTAAAATTCCTTCTCAAAGAATTACAGCCCATTAAAAGATGGATAAATATGCTTTTCCTTTTTCCTTGTAGAAACATAAATATACTGTCTTTGAGTGTCTAGGGCATAGCTGTAGGAGTCCCTCCTTAATTTAAAGATATATAAATTAAAAAGTAAGAGGTTGTTAACAATGGTGATGACAAAAAACACTTTTATTATTTATTTTCTACTTTTTAATCAAAGTGGCTAAAGAAAAAAAACAATGAAAGATATTGTACAGAATGTATTGATTAAAGAAACTTCATTTTAATATTTGCTGTGCAATACTAATTTATCAACATAGCCAACATTCAGCGAGTGCTTACTAAGATTCAGATAAAATAAAGACTAAGACTTTCTATCCTAGAAGAAGTCACAAGATGGGGATAGGCTAGTACAAAATAACCATAACATAAAGAAAACTATTATAAGTAACCTATTAGAAGTCTGGAGAACGATAGTAAGTTTTGCTTGTTGGAAGAAGGATCAAAGAAGATGGCATTCAATTGTGTCTTGAAGAAGGAATAGAAGTCCTGCAGTTAAGATGGGTAAGTTGTAGTTGAGAGTAAAGATGGGGACGGGCGTTCAGAGATGGCATTTGTCTGCCTACCATGTGCTAGATGCTATGCTAGTGTTTTCATACATTAGCTCATGTAAATCTCACAACCTTGGGAAGTTGGCATTATCTTTTCCATTATGAAGATGGAAGAATTGGGTCAAAAAGATTAAAACATTTGCCAAATACCACATGGCAGTAAAGCCAGGGATTCAAGAGATACTCTCTGGTTCCAGAGCTCACAGAGTTTTCACTATGTAACACGTGAGCAGCATGAGTGAAGGTAAAGCCAGGAAGTTCAGGCCTATTCCTTGAACTAACAGCAGGCATTTGCCTATCATGATTCAGTGCAGAGGAATGGTGGGAATGAACCAGAGAGGTAGGTCAGGCCCACAGCATGCAGACCCTTAAATATCAAGGTTGTGAAGATCACTTCAACATTTACTGAGGAGATATTCCTCAGAAACTGTGCTTGGTGAGGGGATAGTTACAGTAAAGCATATTACTTGCAGTTACAGAAATGTATGCTTAAATTTCAAAAGCATGGATGGATGGGGCATGATTAACACTGTTTAATGGTCAATGAAGGAGGAAAGTGGAAAACATCAACAAAGGTTTTCCAGAGTGTATTACTAGGCAGTTATACTATCCAGAACCAAGAAAAACTTATATATCTAAATACACAAAAACGTGTTTAGCACTGCTGGCATTTATGACTCTGAAGCCTTTTCACTCCACACTCACATTACTATTTCTACATCATAATCAAGACAGTGATTAGTTAGCCGGCCTGAGCATGGCCCAGACTATCAGGGTGTAACCTACTACAGAGGCCATGGTTCAACCACAGTTCAACCATGATTCAGAACTGTGGTTGCTGAGAAGGCCCGCACTAGTGTGGACAATTTGTAAAAATCCCTCTTTTCCATTCTCATCAAGATCTACTACACTGGACCAAAAAAATAAGAAGCAAAACAACAAACAAAAAAAAATCAACTTGTTGAACTAAAGAGTGGACATTCTGCAAGTGGGAAAATATTATGATTATACATTTTATGGAGTTGGCATGTATGGATGGAGGAGCAGGAGAAAATGCTGTTTAAATAAAACACACTTATAGGAACTTTAAATTTATACAGTATTTACAGTATACAAGGGACTTGTGCAAACACTTTTATTTGAGCATCAAAACAGAGTGTAAGCTATTATTATCCTTATAGCTTAGGTAAGGAAACCAAGGTGTAGGGATATAGAACAAATGCCTAACAGTAACCAGGACAGTAGCAGCTCTAATTCCAGATCCTATACTTTCCCATGGAAGTTCATGATATCAAATAAAATGCCATAAGATCAATGACACCACTTGGTAATTTTTTAAGAAAAACCTTAATGGACAACTAATCCATTAAAATATGTAATTGATGCTTATTTATTCTGCCATGAAGACACACCAATCTGCAATTTTTCACTTATAATACTTCTAATAATGGAAAGAAACACAGAAATAGCAAAGGGTTAATATAGGAATATGAGGCACCTAAAGTGAAATTAAGAGGCAACAGCACATACTCTAGATACCTCTGAATGATTATAAAAAGGATAATCTACTAAGTTATATAAACAGTGAAAGTGACATCCCCCAAAACAAACAAACCACTACCAGAAAAAGGTACAGAAAAATACTACGACCATCACTTAAGTTAGGATATTTCTTT
This sequence comes from Aselliscus stoliczkanus, assembly GCA_033961575.1. Lineage (NCBI taxonomy): Eukaryota > Metazoa > Chordata > Mammalia > Chiroptera > Hipposideridae > Aselliscus > Aselliscus stoliczkanus. The sequence goes on along the minus strand of CM066734.1, from coordinate 65,201,316 downwards.
TTGTATTTTGGACTGATAGGTGAGCTAGAATTTAAACCAAGAAAACAGTAACAAAATGTAAATACCATATATATCTGCATGTATATATATACATATATGTATATCATTTATTTCTGGCTTTATATGCTAATATGTTCAATCAGCGATATGGAAAGAAATAAACGGAAAACATTCTACTAAGGGAAACACTTCAACCCCACAACTTTCAGTATCTAAAATGGGGAAAAAATGGTATATTACCTGTTGGTAAACCCAGTGTAAAATATCTGTCCTGTCCCGGTTTGAACTGAATGATGCGATTACAGATGTACTTGGCTGCCCATTCACTAGCCAAGTCATAGTTATCAAGAATGACAAGCCTCATTATGGTGATGTACAGCTTCCAGGGCAAGAAGTTCAAACCTGTGAAAATTCCATCGTAGAACACTTTAAGTAATCTAGAAACACTTAAGTAGACTGTAATACACTGATGACTTTAAAAAGGACATTACTTAAGAAAGACATGCATGAATACAAATACAATCTGCACTTTTAAAATAGTAGTAACAGCTGTTTTCTTTGAACTGAACTTGGGTTCCGGGTAGTGGGCTAGGCCATTTAAATACATACAGTAATCACTACGACAATCTTCAGAAGTAAATACAACGCCCAGTTTAAGATGAGGACAAGGAATCACACAATTGGAGGTCACAGTTACTAATAAAGCCAGAATTCATATCAAGGCAAATTTACTATAAAGACACCACATTCCACTGTCTCTACAAGGATCCTGTAAAAGCAACAAAAAAAAACAAACCTAAAGGCAAACAGAGCAGTACTCATTTCTTCATTGCAAGTTAATGGTAGTCATGATTACTCACCAACTTTTGGGTTTCTTACTAAAACCCAGAATTCTCCCTGTAATGTAACAACCAAACCTCTTTTGATTAAAAGTGTTTATAAAAATGATACCTGCAGCTTGAAAAAATTTCAATCCATATAGAACGGTACAAAGAAGTGAAAAAACAAAAACAGGCAGCTGCTGCGGCGTGTGGCCCGAGGCTCTGCTGCTGCCGCCACCGTCCGGGCGCGCGGGACGGGGCGCTGCGCCCAGAGCCGGCCTGCAACTCAGCCTGCCAAGCTCCCGCCCTCCGGTCCCGCGGCGCGGATACCATTATCATGCAGAAGCCGCAGAAAGTGGCCTGCTGCCAGCCGATGCGCAGGGTGAAGCGCGGCTGAGCCGCTCCTCACGGGCCGCCGAGGTGGGAGGAGGAGGCACCCCTCTCCAGTGACTGTGAACATGCAGAGTGGCAGTCAGAGGCGTGTGGAGGCCCGGGACGCCCGGGAGAGACCGCAATCAGTGTCCCGCCAACCCCGGCGGCGGTGCCCCCAACGGCGTGCAGAACCAGATGACTGCGCTGGGCCCGGCTTGGCCGAGGTGGGCGCCCTGCACCACAACTCGCTGACCCTGACCGACCAGGAGGGCGAGCTGACCACGTGAGCAACTGGCCGCTCCACTACCTGTGCTGCTTCAGCACGGTGCTGGGCAATGAATTCTTTTACATCCTGTTCTTCCCCTTCTGGATCTTGAATCTGGACGCCCTGGTGAGCAGAAGGCTCGTGGTCATGTGGGTGCCGGTCATGTACCCGGGCCAGTGCACCAAGGGCATCATCCGCCGGCCGCAGCCCGCCTCTCCGCCAGTGGTCAAGCCGAAGGTCTTCTGACCATGCCAAGTCCGTGGTCCTCCTCACTTACAGCCGCTGGCAGGTAAGGTTCCCTCTCCTCACCTGAGGGAGTTAAAGAACTCGAGTTCTCTTTGCTCTCCACGGTTATTTTAATTTGGCCATTCCCGTCCCAAACTTCTCTTTCCGCTGGTTTTCACAAGTGCCTGCAAATAGGCCCTTTCTAGATTTAAAAAAAAATTCAATGATGGGGGAAACCGACCTGTATTTTAATGGCAATAATGTTTTTCTTAGAACCCAAAGGAAAAACTGTTTGTGAAATAATATATTATCTTGGTCTTTGGTTGAGTTTTTAAACTCAAGTTTTAGTTCTTGTGATGCACAGAATTTTGATTAATTATAGTGTTCTTATAATGACTTATTAGGTAACTGAGATTCATTTTCACCACAGTATATGGTGCCTCCCTCCAAACTGATTGTTTCAGGAGTAGGTAAAGTCATTAGCTTTACTTGAGACAATGTTTATAAAACAGTAGTATAATACCAAAACAAACATTCCAGGCAATAAAGTCATGAATTTGAAAGGAAAGCCACCCTTTATGGAAGTTAACGAAAACAGCCCAAGTTCACTTTTTAAGGGGTGTGTGGTTGCTAATTTGCTGTTTAGATGCAAGGTTTTTCTACTGGATTACTGATCTGTAGTATCAGCTGTTGACCTACAGTATATTGTTGCATCAGCTTTAAAAATATTTGGTCTTATTCCTAATATTAGAGTTCTTGATCAGATTAGTGGGTTTGTAAAAATGGCAAGTATGACAGCAGGGCCATCCTGCCAATTTGGGATGAGTTTGTAATGGTAAATGTTTTCAATTTTTGCCTACTTCTTTTGGCCTCCCACTTTTTCATGGTCCATAGATGAGGTTTAAAAACTAATTCTCTTTCTTACAGAAGCAAAATGTATTCTTAGACTGCTATCTTGCTTCATCTGTCTTTTAAATTGTAAGGAAATTTGTTCATCCTGCAGACCAATCCCTTAATTTAAGAATAAAGATAATAATTATGGAGGAAAAAAAGAAAAAAAAAAGACCCAAATCCTACCACTCATAAATAATTCTCGTTATTAGGTATACATCATTCCATATAGCAATCTAATGAACAAATATAGATAGACTGTACAGAAATAATTTTTAATAATGGGATCATACTAGACATGGTACTTTTTAATAAAAAGTATAACATTTAATTATTCCTGCATTCAACAAAAGAAAAATAAAACAGTGAACTAAAGAAACTGCTGATCTTTGAGGAAGAAAATTTCTTCACAAAAAGTGATTTTAGTTCCTAAAAGAGTATTCTACATTTAAGGAAAAACACATAAAAATATTATGAGATTAGAGTCATTTAAAAACTATATGATTCCATTTTAGACAATGTGGATTGACCTACTATCATGAAAGGAGAAAACTGCATTCTTACACATCCTGACATCCCCTGATTTCTAGAAGATGTATTGTTTTTATATTGTCAAGATGTATAACATTTACACTATAACCATAAATCACACATTTTAATTCTTAGTTTCATATTTCCACAATTCACAGATTTTAATTTGGTTTTATATTTAAATAGATTCCCCAAACCAATTCTTTTACAAATAGCTTCATTTATTACTGTATGTACAGTCTGCACCCAAACACTTTACATACAGTAATGAGTCAAACTCTTTAAATTAACAGGAGTAGGTCTCATTACAGTGAATATATGGAATCTAAATGGAACTCAAGAAATCTGGCATAACAACAAAAAATTATGATCAACCATAATTCTAGAATTCTGACACGGTAACAAGAGATAAATAGCATTTGTGTGTTAAAAATCTAGATCCCCAGATCCCTCTCACTAGACAGTATTTCTGAAATGGGGTCCAGGAAATCTACACTTTAATATCACAGGTGATTCTTACTATGAGGTCCAATTTGGAAAAGAACACTATACAAGGTGACTCCATTGGAAAGAGGTTTAAGTACGTCTCAGATCAGACACAGGCAAGTTTTCTTTCTTTTTTTTTTTTTTTAATTCTTCGGCTTGCTCAGAGTTCACTCCCCAAAGTCCCAAATGAATCACCTCACCCAGAGAAAAGTAGAAGGATCTTGACACAGGTATTCAGATTTAAAAATGTGGTGTTTGTCAATTCCCAGAGATCCAAACTAGAAGAACGCACTCACAACCAGAAAGCACTAAAAACAAAAATAAATGACACAACACCACCACCTCCTCCCTCGTCTTCCTCTGGTGCTGATTCATCTTGGAACGTGCATCCCTCGAAGCAAGGGCTGCGGAACCCCAATCTCAGACCTTGAGCGCGGATGGGAACTTCTACACGACTTGGGTGGGGTGCACAGCTAAGTGCAGAATGCATAGGAATCGAGGCTCCCTGCACCCCTGCTCTGCGCGTTTCCCCTGCACACCCCACCCCACCGGGTGCCCGCGGCCCCGCCCAGGAGGGGGCGTGCGGGGGGGGCTGGGGTCCCGACCAGGGCAGAGGAGCAGCGGAGGGGTCTGTGGTCTCTGCCCAGAAGGCGAGGCCGCAGCCCCGCTCCACGGAGAACCTGCGGGGCCCACCAACTAGAACGCAAACAAGCGAGGAGGACTTACGAATTTTTACCAAGTGTCAAGAGAAAGCCGATAAGAAGGGGCCAGGGAAGCCCCCTCCCGGAGGCCCCCAGCCACGTTTCATGCTCCCCCCCCCCCCCCCGCCCTCCGCTTCTAGGCTCCCGGCATCCCAATCCGCCCGGGGCTCCGCTTCCCTGTCTGGGTACAAATCCCATCCGAGAGGCCAAGGACCAGCAGGGTTCCCCCGCCCGGACTCTCCTTCTTATCCAAACTCCCTGGACTCACCCGCTGACCCAACCGCTCTCCCGAAGCTCAACAGCACGAACAACCACCGCCCAGCACACCCGGAACGACCCCAGGGGCGCGCGGGGCCCTCAGCCCAAAGACCCGGATGCAAACCCGGGCTGCGAAGGGACGGCGCGCGGCCTGCGGGGGACGCGCATGCGCCCACCTCGGCTCCCGGGAGAGCGCTTCCCGAGCTGTCAGGTCCCTGAGGCAGAGCGCCTTTCCTGCCAGGGAATCTCCAGCTCCCGGGCCATCGCTTTGCTGCTACTCTTCCCCCCCCACCCCATTTTTCAGAGGTGACAGTGAGGTAGATTTTTTGGCTTTATGAAATTTACAATGCAGGGTTACAAATGCTCATACAAACATACCTTTGTGGTTCCTCATACGGCAATCGTTCTTCTCTCTCTCTACCCCAAGCAATTGAATATCTACTTTGCAAACACTATCACAGCTAAGCACTTTTTTTTTTTTTGAGGGCATTGTCACTGGCCCTCATAGGTGGGATCCGAACCGGGGTTAACACTTAACCACTGCGCTACTCGGCCGGCCCTGCTAAGCACTTTTTATTAATAAACTCATCCAACTTAACTTGGTTAAGTGATGCAGAAAGGCAAAATGTCTACCATGGGAAACCCTGCAGGAGCGCAGGATGAGTAAACCCAGGTTATTTTAATGGGATATGGACTTGTGCTGAATGATTCTGGTAAAGGGGTAGAAGAAACAAAATCACAGATCTTTATTCAGGAGGTGGAAGGAAGGAAGGAAGCAGGGCTGGAGAAGCGAAAGCAGCACTCACTCAAAAGAAGGCTTGTGTGGCCTCACTGTGCCCGATTAGGAACCATACAATCTGTCACTAGCACAGAGTGACAGGCAGGCTCAAGGTCCTGTTTCCTTGGACACTACCAACTTAAGATAAATGTGCTCTTAGCACACAAACAATTTTGTGGCAAGACACACATCACCCAATCAATCCTAATAAGGCAAAGTGGTCTCAGCCATGAAACTCTGAGATATTCCTTTATGTTTGGGGATGATCTGAGCATAGGAAGGACCTTGTGTCATCTTCTCCAAATAGAGCCCCAAGGAGTGGCAAGACTAATAGACAGGTCCCTGAACAGAGGTTTTGGATGAAGTGTCTCCTAAAAAAAATTTAACAGGCTGTCACTCAAGGAAGGTGACAGACTTACAGTGGCATAGGAGCACTAGAGTAGAGGTGGCTATGTAGGTGACAGGAAAATGTGCCTGATGACAGCCCTGGTCTACTACAGGTCATAGACGCATCAGACAGCAGTCAAACCCTGTGATCCTGAGTAGCTGACATAGAGCTGCAGTTATTATAGTTGACCCAGAGCCTAAAATAGTGTTTCAGTCAACATGCATCATACAAATGGAGGCCAATGGACAAAGGCTGTTTCAGCAGATACCAATGGGATATATGCTTATGACTAAAAACCACAGGAAAGAGATACCTATCTACTGCAGTGGCTGTCAGAGAAGAGAAAATGACCCCCAAACAGATGCCTTTGCTGATGCAGACGCCAATAGCTTCCTCAACTTAGATATCCTGAGTTGAAGGTTGGGAAGTGGCATATTCAGAAATAACAAACTATGTACTTAAAATGACTAAGAAAACAAGAAACAATTAAATGAAACTGTAAACAACTGATTTAAGTTTCCTGCTCTCCATGAGAATGGAGTTTGAGGGAAATATTTAAGTAAAAGTTATATTATTACCATAATACTGGCCAACTTCGCTCAGATCTTACTCTCCACAGATTTCATCTGTCTGTTTGGGCACAGGCTCTTTGGAGCCAGGGATGATTCAATAACTTTTTAAGTGCTAAGAATATGGAATCCACCCGTCTCCTGGTCCACTCATAATTGGACACCAACTCTGTGTTCAGAAATTTGGCAAAAGTAAAAGTCTTATAAGATTTTTCTAACTCTCAATAACTTTCAAGATCTTACAGATAACCAGAAATGTAAACACCGCCACTACTGCCTGAGGCTGAGGTATCTGGAGGAACAGAAAGGGCACTTGTGAAAACATAAGGGACGAATGGCACTAGACTTATGGGGGGATCACTGCATAAATTATATAAAGGCCTAACCACTGCTCTGTACACCTGAAACTAATATAAAATAATATTGAATGTCAACTATAATTTTTTAAAATACACATATATAGTCATGGGATGTAAAATATAGTGTAGGGAATGTAGTCAATAGTGTTGGAATAGCTTTGTCAGATCCGTAGTACACTTGTTGGGGTTTTCACCTCATGAGGTTGTAAATATTGTTATGTTGTTTTATACAACATACAACAACATCATTATGTTGTTTTATACAACTGAAATTAATAATAAAAAAATCCACAAGGGGCTAATCGCACTAGTCAGAGCCTCACCCTTCTTGTTCCAGCCTCCTTAAAACTGCCAAGGACAAATGGAATATCTTAAGTCCTTTCTACAATTATTGGTACGTCTGTTTATGTGTATGATCTCTGGTATCTCTGTTTGTTTGTGTTTTATATATGATGTGGTGCCTCTTCCTCCAGATAGTGTTGCTAATAATTATATAAACTTTTATATTTCAGGACTGCTAGGGTTCATGTGCCCTTCTCAATGTCAGATTCATCCTGTAAAGAACAATTTGTTTTTACCAAAAACCTTGATAAGTTTAGGGTTAAATTCATTAAGCTTGGCCTGATGTTTTCCCTAACCTGGCAGGATGTTACAGTAATTCTGACCCACTGTTGCATCCCTGATGAGAAGGCTTGGATCCTAAAGAAGGCCATGGAATTTGTTTCAACGTCTTTGCAACTGAGACAGGGAAAATGAAGAAAGAAAGGAACAGTGAAATCAGAGATGGGACCACAGAGACAGGCCAAACTTTTGGCCGCAGTTATAGACAAGCCAAGCCTGAAGCTACCTCAGGGCCACCCCAAAACCCCAAAAAAGAAACACCAGGTATAGGGGCTTGCTTTGGATGTGAAAGTACCAGACCACTGGAGTAAGGAGTGTCCCAGTCCTCCAAAGCAACCATGCCCCCTGTGCAAACTAAAAGGGCACTGGAGGAGGATTGTCCCCTGCTCTGAAGGGAGCAGGGACCAACTCCCTCCCTGCAAATGTCTGTAATCAACTGACATGGCCAGAGGCTCCCAGAGGCTCCCAAGAAAACCATCATCATCACAGGGGAAGAACCATGGGTGACCCTTAAAGTGGCAGGTAAGCCTATTAATTTCCTAGTGGATACAGGAGCCATTGACTCTGTTTTAACCACTCACTCTGGACTTATTTCCACTGAAACTTGCTTTGCTGTGGGGATAAATGGGACCCCTAGATTCCAGGTTCATACTCAGCCTGTTTCTTGCCAATGGCCTGTACCTTGGAGGAAAAGTCTGCTGCCAAAAAACCTTTACAAGTTAGCCTTTATATTTGTTAGCTCCTGCTTTTTTTTTTTTTTTTTTGAGGGCAGTGTCACTGGCTCTCATATGTGGGACTCGAACCGGGGCCGCTGGCTTCCCAAGCCAGTGCTTAACCACTGCGCCACTCTGCCGGAAGTTTGCCTTTATAAAATGTTCTATGGGAGGCCTCTTCTTACATCTACTTGTACACTTTGACCTCAGATCTGTTATTTCCTATATCATTAATTTGGGAGAGGCTCAGTGGGCACTCAGGGAATATGAGGGATCTGTATCTCCTTCAGGAGAACCCCTCTGCCCATTATAGCCCCATAAAACTAGGGGACCAAATATTATTAAAAACCTGGAAAGAGGGGTCCCTGGTATATCAGTTAACTCCTAAATGGAAGGGACCTTATACAGTTCTCCTGAACACTCCAACCACGTCAAGCTATAAGCAATCAGTAGCTGGGTTCACCTTTCTCTAATAAAACCTGTTTCATTAAGACTCCACAGGACTCCTCTAGAGAGGAAGACTGCTACTCACTACTATTTCTGTAAGCCAATGGAAGAATTTAAGCTCCTCTTCAAATAGACAAGCAAGTCAATTTCCCAAGACGGTAAGTTCTGATGTCCAACCCCAGACTTCTGGATTTGCTAATTATTGCCTTTCTGTTAAGCCTTATTTTAGCTCTGGTTTTCCTCTTTACTGGTGCCCACCTGTACTGGGTCCCCATTGAACACTGTTTCTTTTATAACCATAGCCAGTCATCACCATGATTTTTGTCTTGGTTCTCCTGTTCCCCCGGCTTCTCCGGGCAGAATGGGAAACTAATGTCTTTGTGAATTTTTCTAATGTAATAGCTAGAGGCAATGACTGCTGGATATGCCATAAACAGCCCCAACTAATCCACAACCCCTCTACATTTCAGCTGCATGCCTTGGTGTCTCATTGTCAAGTTTGTGTCTTTTAGGATACAGCAGTTTCATCTCCAGATGGTCATCCACCAAGGATTCCAACCCGTCCCTCCTGAGGATGACAAACAGTGCCAGCAGCCACTTGACCAAGCATCCCAGTCTTTATACTGTCTGAAGGCTATCCCTTCCATCACTCTGTAAATCCTCCATAGTCCTCTCCCCACTGTAATAGAATAGCAGGAAGCTCTGGTGACCTTAGCAGAAAGCAGTTTCAGAAGATGGACCTTTGTCCCAAATTCCCTTGTAAGATTACAAGGACCCAGATTTCTTGGGGTGGGGGGAGGGTAAGGGTCAGGGATGTAACTATAGGCAGACAGCATAGGGCTGCAGAGAGAGAGGGGAGAAGAGAAAGGAGGATGTGAGGGGAGACGAAAGAGAGGAGAGGAGATCATTCTCAAGAAAAGCTCTAGCTACAGCTAATTGTAGTGGATTATAATACTATTAGCATTGCTGACAGGGAAAAATCTCCACCCGCTATGTAGCGATGATAGTTCTGACAAGGGCTAAGTAAGAACAAGGGAATCCCACTTTCTGATGAGAAGGAGTGGTCATTGAGGACAGCAAGGACCCGTCTTGGGAATTCCGATAATGCCATCCCTAAAACTTGAATTTTTCATGCCTCATTCTAATAAAATCCTAAGCTTCTTTGTTCTTTGGGGCAGTTGCCCTGGCCTGCCCACTTCCATTATTTTGGCAGTGTACTCTTTTTCTTTAATAAATCCACTGCTTGCTTGGCTTTGTTTAGGAGACTCATTCAGTAAATCCTTGAACTCCTTCCTGTGACCAATCTAGAACCCTTCCCCCCCACCCCTGTAACACATGTACCCATGAAACCATTATAATAGTCAAGAGAATAAATATTACCTTTACCTGAAAAAGTTTTCTAATGGCTCTGTTTTTTGTGTGTGGTAGGAACAGTTAACATGAGATCTAACCTCTCAATTTTTTTTTTAAGTTCTCTGTGTAGTATTGTTAACATAGTAGGTACTAGATTATACAGAAGATCTCTAGAACCTATTCATCTTGCATAACTGAAGGTTTACACCTGTGGAACAACAAATCCCCATTTCCCCTGTCCCCAACCTCTGGCAACTAGCAGTATATTCTCTGTTTCTATGAATTTAGCTATTTTAGATACCTCATATAAGTGGAATCATGCATTATTTATCCTTCTGTGATTGGCTTATCTTATTTAACATAATATGCTCTAGGTTTATCCATCTCATAAATGTAGCAGAATTGCCTTCATGTTAAGGTTCAATGATATTATACTGTATGTATATTTCATATTTTTTTTATCGACTCATCTGTTGATATACATTTAGGTTTTCATTTTTTGGATGTTGTGAATCGTACTGCAGTGAACATGGAAATGCAGATATCTCTTCAAGACCCTGATTTCAGTTCTTTTGGGTAAATGCCCAAAAGTAAAATTGTTGGATCATATGGTAGTTCTATTTTAATTTGTTGAGGAACCTTCATACTGTTTTCCATAGTGGCTGCACCCTTTTACATTCACACCAGCAGTGTCCAATGTTTCTAATATCTCTACATCCTCACTACTATTTCTCTCTCTCTCTCTCTCTCTCTCTCTCTCTCTCTCTCTCTCTCTCTCTCTCTCTCTCTCTCTCTCTCATAATAGCCTTCCTAATTGGTGTGAGGTGATATCTCATTGTGGGTTTGATTTGCATTTTCCTCATGACTAAGGATGTTGAGTATCTTTTCATGTTGGCCATTTCTGTGCCTTCTTTGGAGAAATGTCTATCCAAGTCTTTTGCCTATTATTTAATTGAGTTATTTACTATTTTGCTATTGAATTGTAGGCATTTCTTTTGTATTTTGTTTATTAGCCTTTTATCAGATATATAATGTGTAAATATTTTCTCTCATTCTGCACGTTGCCTTTTCATTCTGTTGATTATTTCCTTTGCTGTGTAGAAGTTTTTTGGTTTGCTGTAGTCTCACTTGGTTTTTCTTTGCTGCCTCTGCTTTTGGTGTCATATCCAAGAAATCATTGCCAAACCAATGTCAAGAAGCTTTCCACCTATGTTTCCTTCTAGGAGTTTTACAATTTCAGGTATTATGTTTAAGTCTTCAGTCTATTTTGAGTTGATTTTCATGTCCAATTTTATTATTTTGCATGTGAATATCCAACCTTCCCAGTATTATTTTTTGAAGAGATTAGCCTTTCTCCATTGTGTATTCCTGGCTCCCTTGTCACAGATTTTTATTTCTGGGCTCTCAATTCTGTTTCATTACCCTGTATGTCTATTTTCATGCCAGCTTCATGCTGTTTTAATTTCTGTGCTTTTATATTATATTTTGAAATTGAGAAGGACGATGCCTTCAGTTTTGTTGCTCTTAAGCTGGCAGGGGAGGGGGTCTTTGGTGGTTTCATATGAATTTTGGGATTGTTTTTCTATTTTTCTAGAAAAGGACATGGGGGTACTGATGACATTAGCATTGAATCTGTAGATTGCTTTGGGTAGTATGCACTTTTTGACATTATTAACTCTTCCACACCATTAACATGGAATGCTTTTTCCATTCATTTGTGTCTTTTTAAATTTCTTTCATCAGTGTTTCCTAGTTTTTAGTGTATAAGTATTTCACTTTATTAAATTTATTACTAAATGTTTCATTTTGTTTGATACCATTGTGCATGGGATTGATTTATTAATTTCACTATTTGTGTGTTTTTTTCATTGATATAGAGAAATGAAATTTATTATTAATTAATTAATTAATTAATTTATTTTAAGCTAATTTCTAATTTTTTTTTTTTTGTTAAAAGATTTTATTGGGAAATTGGGAAAGCAAAACAGTGTTGGGGTATTGGGGAAAGGAAACAGCCAAGTTGTTGTCTTCAGCTTTAGTTGTGGAGAGTGCAGCTAGCTCAGTTCCCAAGTCCAGTTACCATCTGGCCACCTGTAGGCAGCTCAGGGCAGCTCAGTTCAAAGTGCCATGTTCAATCTTAGTTGTGGGTGGGTGTAGTCCACCATCCCATGTGGGAGTCGAATTGGAAACCTTGTTGCTAACAGCACACGCTCTAACCATCCAGCCATTGGCTGCCTGTTGACAGCTCAGTGGCAGCTCAGCTCGGGTGCAGCTTACTGATCCATGTGGGAATCGAACCAGTGACCGTGTTGCTCAGAGCTTGTGCTCTTGAACAACTGAGCCATTCAGCCAGCCCTGAAATTTATTTTTATATGTTGATTTTATATCCTACAACTTTATTAAATTCATTTATTAATTCTAACAGGTGGAGTCTTTAAGATCATCTACAAGCAAGAGATAATCTCCTTCATCCTTTACAATTTGGACGCCTTTTATTTATTTTCTGTGCCTAATTGCTCTTGCTAGGTCTTCCAATATTATGTTGAATAGAAGTAGTGAGAGTAGGCATCCTTGTCTTACTCATATTTCTAATCTTAGAAAAAATGCTTTTAGTTTTTACCATTAAATATGATGTTAGCTTTGGCTTATCATATATGGTCTTTATTATGTTGAGGTAAATTCCTTATATACATAATTTATTGAAAATTTTATCTTGAAAGTTTGTCAAATGATGTTTCTGTATCTGTTGAGATAATCATGTGATTTTTATGTTTGTTCTGTTAATGTGGTATATATATACAAGATTTTTATTAAAATATAGCTAACATACAATATTACATTAGTTTAAGATGTACACAATAGTTACTCAACATTTTCATACCTAAAGAAGTGATTGCCATAAGGCCAGCAACCATCAGACACTGTACAATGCTATCACAATATTACCAGTTATATTCCCAATGCTGTACATTACATCCCCATGAATTATTTGTTTTATACCTGGAAATCTGAACCTCTTATTCTCCTTCACCTCTCTCCCCTTTTAAAAATTTTCAATTATAGTTGATATTCAATATTATTTTATATTTTCTTCAGGTGTACAGCATAGTGGTTAGACATTTAAATAAGAAGTGATCCCCCTGACTAGTCTAGTACCCACCTGGCACTATACATAGTTATTACCATATTAATGACTGCATTTCCTATGCTTTATTTTACATCCCCATAGCTATTTTGTAACAACCAATTTGTACTTCTTAATCTCATCTTTTTTCACTCTACCCCCCAATCCCTATCCCATCTACCATACTGATAAATATAGCACCCATCTGACACCATACATAGTTATTACCATATTGCTAACAATATTCTTTATGCTATACCCTACCTCCCTGTGACTACTTTGTAACAACCAATTTGTACTTTTTAACCCCTTCCCCTTATTCACCCACCCTTCCAACCACCTCCCATCTGGCAGCCATCAAAATGTTCTCAGTATCTATGAGCTTGTTTCTGTTTTGTTTATTTGTGTATTTTGCTCTTTAGATTCCACATATAAATGAAATCACATTACATCTCTCTTTCTCTGTCTGACATACTCCACTCAGCACAGTACCCCCCAGGTCCATCCATGCCACCACAGGTGGCAAGAACCCATCCCCTTCCATGGCCAAGCAATATTCCGTTGTATATATGTACTACCCTGTCTTTATTCATTCATTTATCGACAGATGCCCAGGCTGCCTCCACATCTTGGCCATTGTAAACAATGCTGCAATGAACATATGGATGTACACATCCCCTGGAAGTAGCATTCTGGGTTTCTTCAGATAATTACCCAGAAGTGGGATTACTGGGTCCTTCTTTGTCTCTTGTTGTAGCCTTTATTTTAAAGTCTATTTTCTCTGGTATAAATATTGCTACCACAGCTTTTTTGTTTGTTTGTTTTCTATTTTCATGAAATGTCTTTATCCCATTCCTTTTCTTTCGGTCTGTGTGTGTCTTTTGATCCAGTGAGTCTCTTGTAGGCAGCATATATAAGGATCATGCTTTCTTATCCATTCAACCACCCAATCTTTTGATTGGAGAACTTAATCCATTTACATTGAAAGTAACTGTTGACAGATATGTAATTATTGCCATTTTATTATCCATTTCTCTCTCTCTCTGTCTTTGTCTCTCTCTCTCCCTTTTGTATAAAGTAGTCTCTCTAACATTCCTTGTAATACTGGTTTGGTGGTGAGATTTTTCTGGAAAGATCATTATCTGTCCTTCAATTCTACATGATAGCTTTGCTGGGCAGAATAATCTTGATAGTAGTAGGTGTCCTGTGGGACCCAGTGGTGCAGTCTCCCTGGTTTCCAGAGCTGGGTGCTCTAGATGTGTCCTTTGTATGGGTTTTGTGTGTCTTCCTGTTATAGTTGAGACTTGATTGCTGTTTGCACATCAGTGGGAGTGATTAACCCACAGGCTGATTGGTTGTGCGGACTGACCATGACTACAGTGGAGGAGCTGTGGTGCAGAGGCTGACACTACAGAGCAGGGTTCACTTTATTGGGCCTCTGGTGCCTAACCAGTCCTCTCTTTGGGTGTGTCATCCTTGGAGGTGGCTGGGTAAAGCTCTAGCCCTGTCTGAAGCTGGTCATCTGGCCTGTTCACCCTGGGGACTTTTGGGAGGGGACCCGCTGCAGGCCAAGTTCAGCCACAGTCTGTGCCCTGCCGGGGTTCACCTGGCATGAACCACAAAGGAATCCAGAGATGGCCATTGCCTTTGCTGTGCTTGGAGGTGCCTTGAGAGGCAAAGCCACAAACCAAGGCTGTCTGTTGTTAGTGGTGGGCTTAGGGCTGCTCAGCTGGAGGTATGGGACATACCATAGCCAGATGCTGCTTGTTTGGATCTTGTGAACCTTTGAGAGGTTTTCATCTGCAGCATGAGCCAAGGCAAGCTGTTTATATGGAAAAGCCACTGGGAGCCGCTTTGGTGTGTTTGAGAGTTGGGTGGGGCGTAGTCGCTGGGAATCAGGGGGAGGCAGATGAAAAGTATTAGCCAGTTAGATGGAGACTCAGATTGGTGACTGTGTGCGCCTGTGCACGCTGGGATGGGGAGGGCTCAAGATAGAATAATGGCTTCCACCAGCTCCTCTGATCCTGCAAAAACTGCCCCTCCAGCCCTCACCCTGCAGCTAGACAATTCAGTTCCTCCCCCAATGTTCCTGACCCCTTTCTAGCTGCTGCCTCAGTGCTGGAGCTCAGAGCAAGAGCAAGTCAGTTCATCAGCAAGTAAGTCCGTGCTGCCGGCTTCCCAAGCCAGTGCTCAACCACCGCGCCACTTGGCTGGCTCAGACATTGTAGTTTTCAATCTCTAAAATTTTGATTGGGGTTTTTAAAAATTTTGTTCATGTTTAATATCTTCAATCTTATCTTTAGCTTCTTGAACATAATTATAATAACTTTTATTGTTCGTGTCTACTAAGTTTATCATTTGTGTTATTTCTGGTTCTCTTTCAATTATTTGATTTTTCTCTTCATTATGGTTTGTGTTTTCCTGCTTATTTGCATTCCTAGTAATTTTTTATTTGACTTTCACATTGTTGTTTTTACCGTTTGTGTGCTGAATATGATTATTTTCCTAAAAATATCCTTGAGGATTGTTTTGGGAGATGGCTAAACAGTTTGATTCTTTTGAGTCTTGCTTTTAAGCTTTTTAAGATAGGAATAGACCAGGGGTCTTTCTACGGTTAATTTTCCCCACAACTGAAACAGGAACCTTCCTGGTATTATAACCTTACCCCACGAATTATGTTTTCTATTCTACTTGAGGGAATAAGAACTATGTATGTCCCTTGTGCCTCAGACACAGCTCCCTTTAATCTTTTCAGATGGTTCTCTCCTTAGCCTCAGGTAGTTTCCTCACATGCTTGTGCTAATCAGTACTCAACTGAATACTTCAGGGAAATATTCACATCTTTAGAATTCTCTATTTGTGCATCTAACTTCTCTGTGGTACTCTGTCTTGCCAACTCTAGTCACCTTGGCTTCCCTGGGTTCCTGACTCTGTCCCTTCAACATTGAGAGACCATGGGTCTCTGCCCAAGTTGCCTCCTCCTATGCTACAGTGTGGGAACTTTCTCTAGGCTGGGACAATTGTAGGACTCACTTTTTTGTTTCCCATTACTCAGAGACACTTCCTTTAATTGCTTGATGTCCAATGTCTTGAAAGCCATTGTTTCATAGGTTTTGTCCAATTTATTACTTGTTTAAGTCAGGGGGTGAATCAGATCCTTTTGACCTATCTCAGCTGGATTTAAAAAATAGTTGGATCCTTGAAATACAATTTAATAAAATCTAATTAGCAAAATTCTGTCTAATGCTGAAAAGCGAGTTGCTGTGGTTAGTTAAAAAGTAATACATTTTCTTCTGCCAGTTATTATAACCTATTTGCTTCAGATAAAAGTGACTATTACACATTCAGAGACTCATTAAAAAATCATTATCAGGAATTACTTAGAGCCATGTCAAACCTAAAACCCAACAGAAAAAAAAAAGTTGTATTTATGGAATCAAATTCAAACTTCTCAGAAAAGTAAAAAGATTTTATTTGTAAGTTTTATACATGTTAAAATTTAATATCTTTCTTAATACTTTGTATTCCATTTTTTCATCTGAATTATGTAATATGAAGAAATTAATACAAGTTTTCACCAGCCTGACAGATGTTCTCAAACCTTCTGTAGTTTACTTCAGTGTGCTTTACATATATGATGTTTTACTATGTGTTCCATTACATGAAAATATTTGTAAGCCCTCTCATGAAAAATGAGTCTAAATCTTAAAAGACTTAGCTATAAGTAGCTAAGTAGACTTAGCTATAAGTAGCAACTGTAGAGATGGGGATTGACATGAGTGAGCTCATAAGTGTTGGTAGGGGGTACCCAGAAAGTTTGTGTGTGTATATGTGTGTTTTAATTTTCCTTGTTTGGAGTGTATAATAAAAGTAAAAATAAGGTCCCATTTCATTCATAAAGGAGATAATTTTTTAGCCATCACATCTTGTGGCATGATGATTAGAAAATGGCTTCATTTCTCTATCTCTCCTTATAGTCACATCTTTTCTAATGTGACTGGGCTTGGTGATGACTTATTTCACATCATTGTTGTAGCAATTGCTACCAGATACCCATCTGTTGTAGTGTATCATAAAAGAATGTGACCTTGTGTTGATCCCTCCACCCTCAAACGTGATCACAAAGATTTCAGAGATGCTGGGTATATCTGCTGAAAGGGTTTCAGGACTCCCAAACTAAAGTATCGCCTCATCTTTTGCATCATGCAGGAGTAAATGTTTGTCTGATCAGGTTCTTTGGCTCATGACTTGGACCTCCCTAAGCAAGGCAGTCAATGCAGGGTGCCTTAAAATTTGATAAGCTTTGAGTTATAATTTTAGCCAGATATTTGAATGTATAATAAGAAAGAGCAAAGGTATTCTAAGTGGAAAGTGAAATGCTCATATTATCCATTTCTTAAAGAAAATATAATAGACAGTCAAAGGGCAAAGGGGGGCATTTAGATTTTTAATGTAAGTAGGGTTTTGAGTCAGTTATTTGGCTGTAAAGAGAGAGTAAGGAACTTGATATGAAGCTACAGTTGCATAACAGGCTCATTGTTTAACTTAGATTTTAGGTTTATTTGGGGTCTTTTGGGGTATAACATACTTGGAGGAGGGGTTCAAGTCATTATTCATAGGGCTAACCTTAGCTAGATATCCCCCTACCCTGAAACACTAAAGTAGAATAAGAGAATACCCTTACAGGGACTGAATGAGCAGGACTGGGCAATTGATCAAATGAGAAATGCACAGTACTCATCACACTGAGGAGCGAGAGGACAATCTCCTGATACAGAGATATTATGATTTAACTATGGAAGGTGAAAAATAGTTTTTGTGTAAGCAAAAGCTAAAATGAATGATTATTGATTTAAATGTTTCATTAAAATCAAATTCTCCCAAATCTGCCTACTTTGGTTTACATCTTATCATATTTGCATTCGTTATAGGAACGTTTATCCTGGGCCACATAGTATGTCATCTATATGCAGCCATCATAATTGAATCTCTGTTCCTTTGAATTAAAACATGAACTTTTGTTTTTGAAAGCCACAAAAGCCAGGCAGTAAAATTTGAGATTTTCAGTAAACTTCTTTAGGTATGAATCATAAAAATGCAGAGGGTAAGAATGTATAATAAGACTTAGGAAATTTCAATTTTAATAACATAGACTAAAGCACTGCCTCTTCTCTGTAATTTAATAAAGTCTTCCTGGGATCATAAACTGTGAAATTATAGCCTTAAGGCTTTTCAATGACAACTAACACTAAGATTCAATAAGGCTTAGAATTAAACATCACAATGTATTGTATTCAAAAATGTATATTTGAAAATAATAGTTATAAAATAAATCAGTATATTCTAAAATTTTTACCACTAGAAAAGTTTAGGGGCAAACTGACTCAATAATCTAAGATTGTAGACTAAAGAAGTTATTGACAATATTTCTTTTCAACCAACAAAGCTATTAGTATCATATAATGATATACTTAATCTTTGTTTTTTTCAGAATTCAGCTTTTTATTTAATGTGTTCATGAAATAGATTTAAGCAAAAAAATAAAAATAAAAATCAATAATAATAATAATAATAATAATACCTAAAGCCCATGTCGTCATCAGACTCTTCAGATTCTTCTTTCTGTGCTCCCACTTTCTCCTCCTTAGCTGGGGCAGCGGTGGTGGAGGGGGCAGGACTTTCCACTGGGGCAACACCAGCTGCTGGGGCAGGTCCACCAGCCCTTACATTGCACATAAGGCTCCTGAAGTTGACATTGGCCAGAGCCTTTGCAAACACATCTGGTCAGAAAGGCTCAACATTTATACCAACTGCTTTAATGAACATATTGATCTTATCCTTCTTAACCGTCACCTCATTGTTGTGCAGGATGACGGCCCAGTAGATGCAGGTGAGGTCGGAGACAGGCCATGGTGCCAGCGAGTGCTGGGCACTAGTTACCAGGCGAACCAAGGGCCTCATCCCAATGTGTCCTTAGCTTCCTGGGAAGGACCTGGCACATTAACCTGTGGCTGAGGAAAGGGAGATGGCATGCTTAATCTTCACACATGGGTTTTGAAAGGGTTTTAATGTCTATAAATAATAGAGTAAGCTCTAAATAATCTCCATGAAGGTAGGGACCTGTTAGGTCTTGTCCTCACAGCTGTATCCTCAGTGCCTGGCACAGAACCTGGCACATCATGGGTGTTAAGTGTTCAGTTGTTTTCAATTTAAAATGGGAGCTTCCATGGTACACTTATGCATAGAAGGGTATGGTTGAACCACGCTGCATCAATGGTACTGCTTTTTTCTTATAAACTGTGGATTTTATTTTTCCCAATTGTTCTTTATGGATAGCAGTTTACTCTGGCTGGCCTTCTAGAATACAGCAATAACAGACAGTAAAAACTATAAAAAAAACCATTTCACTACAGTGTAAAACAGTGTCTATAATACTTTCATTAATAATAAAGATTTACCATAGAACTGAAACAGTAAAACAAAATAGAGTGATGTAAAATTCTATAATTTTTTTTCTTTAATAGCAGCTCTTCCACATGAACTGGGTGGGACTTTGTCTCAGGTCCCTGCCATAGGAATTGTGCTTTTCCTTGGATAGCATAGTCCTTAGATTTCATTTGCCCCCATTTTTGTGGGTAGCAAACTGAAGCAAATTAGGATAAGAAAATTAGCCTTGATAAAGAAAATGTATTTTTCAGAATATAAAATAATAAGGAAGGGATGGAATTAGAGAAATGGCCCCCAATATTTTATTGAGGAGAAGGGGGGAGCTCTACTTAACATCCTAGGTTCTTGGTAGGTGACCGTGCTTATTCTACAAAGATCCAGGGCACGGACATTTCCTGATAATTGTATATTACAATTGTATATTACAATCGTATAGCCACTACCAATCACTCTTACTCCCCGGTCTTCCAGCACTCTCCCTATGGGCTCACATTGCTTATTGTATAACAAATAACCAAAAAACATCATATCTCTATATTACCTTCCTATATATTTTTCTTCCTTGGCAATGGTCACCATGATATATTTGTTACAGTCTCTGGGAAGTATTTGTTAATTGGTCTCTGGGAAGTATTTAGTACTATTGGCCTCTTCCACCTTAAAATATTGCTCTCTCCTGCTTTCCTAATTACTTTCATGGACTTTCCTTTTCAGTCTCTCAAATGGGCTTCTCTTTCCAAGATTCCCTCTTTGGCTATTCTCTAATAACTTCACACATTGTCTTTGGACAAACCCTTATACTGTGTGACTTCAGTTATATTGTTCCAAACTTATAGCTCTAGCTTAGCTCTCAGTCTTGAGCTCTAGATCGCTAAGAAACTGAGCTCTGGGCTTTCCAACTAGAAATTCAAATATGTTTAAAAATATTTCAGCACTCCCTGCCCCAAACCTGTTCCTCTTGTTTAGGTCAGTGAATGACAATACTATGTGGACAGTGCTCCAAGCCAGGTCTAAGCAGTTACTTTGACTTTTCCTTCTCTCTCAGCCTCCATATCTAATCAGATACTCTAGGAAACACTATTTGATTGTCTCTCCCAATAGCCAATCTCGACCTTTTCTTCCCTTCTATTGGAACCTATGTCCCATTATAGAAGCTGAAAGGGCCAGATTTCATTTTCTCAGCTTTCTTTGCAGGCATGGGCATTTGGCCCAATCCTGGTAAATGGGACATGAGGGGAACCTGCTTAAAGTCTTCTGGGAAACATCTTCCTCTCTGATTAAAAAACAGATACCTGTGCAGTGGGCTTCTCCCTTTCCTTCCTGTTTGGACGTTGCTGTTTGAGGATATGATGCTCAAGGCTTCTGCTTGAGACCATGAAAAAGAGAACAGCTCCACGGAGAAATCATCACAGAGTTCAGACGGGGATGTTGCAACTGCCCATCTCCTTTCTTCTTACATAGCAAAATGACCCCATAGTATTCTCTGACTTACAGTTGAAATTATTCTAATGTAAAGTGGTGAAGATACAACTTGAAGGCTAGTTGATTTTAGCTAAGTGTCTCTTGAAATGCCTCCTTCTTTCAGTCCCCTTTGTTTTTTTGTTTTTTTTTGTTTTGTTGTTGTTGTTGTTGTTTTTTGAGGGCAGTGTCACTGGCCCTCATATGTGGGACCGAACCGGGGCCGCTGGCTTCCCAAACCAGTGCTTAACCACCGCGCCACTGGGCTGGCCCTTCAGTCCCCTTTGTTAATACCTTTTTTGGACCCTTATCATTTTTTGCATGGATTATTTCAACAACAGTCTCACTTGTTTATCTGCTTCTACTCTCACTTGTTCTTCTTTCGTCCAACTTTCCTTCTAGTATCAGAGGGATTTTAATTTCAACCTTCAAGTCAGATCATGCGTCTGCCCATGTTACAAAATTTCTAGTGGTTTCTCTTAAACAGTAGTTATCGTTGTGTAGTTAAACTGCCCCTAAGCAGCAGCTACAACTTCAGGTGCTAGATTGACATACTTTACACATTTCTATAAATTTGGTTGGTAAGGAAACAATAAGCTTAAATGGATTTAGATAGTTTATTATTCATGGGCCATCAGGCAGCATAAGCTTTATGATTGCATCGGTGTCCCCTTGCTCTCCCCTCATCTCGTGGGATGATGCTGACTGAGTCCTGGTGAACACTGCACACACAAGGGTTTATGTCACAGCTGAGGAACACAGAGGTAAGGAAACCAATCTTATAAAGAGGGAGTTGCAAACTGCAAGCCAAGAGAGACATTACCTTATAAACTTGATCAAAAAACAAATCCACCCTTCACACTGGTTGGAGACACTCACTCAGGTTTCTAAAGATATTTCCACATCTGAAAAAATACTCCAAGACATTTTTGGAGTATACAATGGAGAATTGTTGCCAACACTTAGGAACTGGGTTTGGGAAGCAGACAAGCCTGGAATTAAATGTATATGTTATTGTTGCTAAATCCATATCTCCAGCTCACCCTCTTTCCCCTACACTCCAGCCTGATACGTCAAACTTTTTATGTGACAAGTACACTTGAATGTCTGATGAGAATATCAGAGTTATCATGCTCAAATCTCCTGCTTTCAAGTTTAATGGTAATTTACCTTTCTGGTTGCTCAGCTTTCAAAACTTTTTTTTATTATAAAAGTTTGTTGGGATGACAATTAGTAAAGTTATATAGGTTTCAAGTGTACAATTCTGGAATACATCATCTATGTATCACATTATATGTTCACCACCCAGAGTCAGTTCTTCTTTCATCACCATATATTTGACCCCTTTTACCCTCTTCTACCATCCTCCTTCCCCCTTACCCTCTGGCAACGACTAAACTGTTGTCTGTGTCTATGAGTTTTTGTTTCTTCATTTGTCTTGTTCTTTTGTTGTTTTCAGTTTTATATCCCACATATCAGTGAAATCACACGGTTCTCGACTTTTTCTGTCTAACTTATTTTGCTTAGCAGGATAATCTCAAGATCTATTCATGTTGTTGCAAATGGCATTATTTCATCTTTTCTTATGGCAGAATAGTATTCCATTGTGTATATGCCACTTCAGGCTTTAAAACTTGTCATTTTTGACTCTTTCTCTTATAGCACACATTCATCTATAAATCCTATGGACTCTATTTTCAAATACCTATATTGAGAATCTGACAACTTGCCTCTCCCCTACTGTTATTACACTTGTACAAGGTGCTGCCTTCTGTTGTCTGGATTACTGAAGACATGTTCTAACCATTCTCCCTGTTTTCTCTCCTCAAATTTTTCTCAGCATAGCAGCCAAAGTGATTCTGTTAAACACGTTCTCCTAGCATCAAAATCCCATGTTCTTTATAGAAGCAAATGCCAAAGACCTGACTATGATCCACAAGGCCCTGTAAGAACTTCCCCTCCAGATTTCCATCCAGATTTCATCTGCTGCTGCTCTTCCCTTCTTTCACTTAGCTTCAGTCACGTCAACCTTCCATCTCAGGCCCTTCCTACTTGCTATTTATTCTCCCTTAAACATGTTCCGCTAATGTCTAAAACTCCAACTCCCTCACTACCTTTAAGTCATTACTCAAATGTACCCTTCTGTCATATTCACTGTCTTCTTGACAAATACACTTGGATGTCTAACAAGCATGTAAATTTAACATGTTCTGTATGAGAAATTCCCTGACCATCTTATTTAAAATTTCAGATTCCACCTCTTTCTATTTCCCTTCCATGATTCATTTGTGTTGGTGGGTAGTTATCACTATCTACCATAATATACAGAGGATGCCAAAAAAAATGTATACACATTTTTAAGAAAGGAAAAAAAAACTGTGTTAAAATTGTAATACTCAATATATATCAGTAACAAAAGATGAATACAGTCGTGTGTATACATTTTTTTGGCACCACGATATATATTAATCTTATTTATTTTCTTTTCCCTCTTTCAAAAATAAACTCCCTGAAGGTGGCTATTTTTATTTGTTGTCTTCACTACTATAACTCCAGCACCTGGAGCAATACCTCACACACAGTTGGTGCTCAATAATTATTTGTTAAATGAATTTTTAAAAATCAAGGAATTTTTCACTTTATCCCTTATTTTTCTCAAGCCCTAGAAAAGTTAGTTAACCCTAGCTTTGTCTTGCTCATCAATAAAAAGAGAAAAACAATAACCCTACCTCATCATATTTGAGGGTTAAATCACATAAAATGCATGAAACCCTTAGCATGTGTAGTGTTTGACACAAAACAGACACTTTGATTTCCTAAGGATGGTGATACCTCTCCACCTCCTTCCAGTTGTGTCTTATATTGGACACTAATTATGAGTTACTGTCCAATTCTTTTTTGTATGCCAAGCTTGGTATTTGGCATGTAGTAGAAGTGAGGGAAAAGAAGCGACTTGACTGGTTAAAAGTTGCTTTAAATACCTTATCTCAGTTGATCATCAGAACTAACCTATGTGGGGAGTAGGTTAATAAAATCCTATGAAAAAACTAAGGTTTAAAGGGATTCACAGTACATTGCCAAATCTTATCTGATGATGATTTTTGTTGTTGTTGTTTAGATGAAAAGGGTCTCACATTTCCTTCAAGGCACTGAAATGAAAGCATTTTGAAACAGAAACAATCTACTCATGAACATTAATTTGAGTTCTCCAGTTCCCAATCGTGTTTGAACTTTGAAGGCATTTAAACACATTTTTAATATCTCAGTGAAATTGTGTTAGAGGTGAGATGTCACCTTTATTCTCCTTATCCTCTTATGCTCTTATGTCACATCCCGCACAACAGGGCACAGGGCCGTTTGAGTTTGAGAGCGCAGGTGGGGATTGGGAAACAGAAAATAGAGACAAGAGACAACGGACAGTTCAAAAGCAGTGCTAGCCAGAGGAATCAGTGCCTCTAGGACAAAAAGCCCAGAACTGAGATTGACTGCAGCTTTTATTGGGATACACACTGGGAAGTAGCATTGTTTTTTCCATAGTCTGTAAGTCACATACATCATTCCAGAGAACTTAGCTCTACGTCAAATCACCCCATGGTTGCAGGCTGCCTTTACCAAAAGTCCCATGACCTTTGTATGTGCACCTCCTAAGAGACAGAAACTTCTCATGCTGAGGCTTAAAGATAAAAATGCATGGAGGACAGACATTATCACCTGGTTAGGTTTCACTTCTCAGGCAGGCTGTCAGCACTGAAGACAAGGGGTCTTTGGCCCATGATCTTCACCTGCATTATTCCTCCCATGGTACCCCCATGATTGTGTCTGGCTTGGGTTGCCCTATTGGCCGCTTAGGTTGTACCTGTCATTGACTAGCCAGCCCTCTTTTGGGGGTCCCATGGGGAATTGCCATAAGCATAGTGAAAGCACTGTCTCTGTGAGGATTTGATGTTAAGGAAAGGTGCATGGGGGCAGACAGCTAGGCTGCTGTGTGACCACATTCTTATATACCTATTATTGGAAGGTCAAACAAACAATGTCAAATTTTCTTAAATAGTCTGTTCTTAAAGAAGAGATCAACTCACAAAACAAAAACAATTTATCCTCTAAACAATAAAATCTCACAAAAATAATTATGTGCTATTTGGGGATTTAAAAATACATTTTGCTTCTAAAGTGGTTGTCATTAATTAAAATAGCTGTATAATCATGTCTTAAATATTCATTAAGTCTTTGATAATATCTTTCCTAGTAATTGTTTTGACAAAGCAATTTATAGAAAACATCACTATCTTATCAGGCTATAATTATAATCTTACAAATAAAGATAGTTTGGAAGTAATGACAGGTGATTGAAATAGGAAAGCTATTTGATAAGGAGGAACAATTTCTGGGCATCAGGGGAAGGTAGAACAATTTTTATGGGTGTATTAGTTTCTTATTGCTGATATAAAAAATTACCACAATGTTAAAGCTTAGAATAGCACAAATTTAATATCTTACAGTTCCGGGAGTCAGTAGTCTGAAATGGGGCACATTGGGCTAAAATCAAGGTGTTGGGAGGGCTGCATTCCTTCTTGGAGGTTTCAAGGAAGAATCCATTTTCTTGCCTTTTCCACCTTCTAGAGATTTTCCAGATTCCTTGGATCATTGTCTCCTTCAATCTTCAAAGACAACTGTCTTTCT
Source organism: Aselliscus stoliczkanus (assembly GCA_033961575.1). Lineage (NCBI taxonomy): Eukaryota > Metazoa > Chordata > Mammalia > Chiroptera > Hipposideridae > Aselliscus > Aselliscus stoliczkanus. Next base: position 65,175,829 of record CM066734.1, on the reverse strand, counting down.
TATGATGCCATCTTTCTGGATCTGACTACTGCTTCCCTCTTTCACATTTAAGGGACCCTTAATTGATTAAGGGTGATTAACTTCAGCCCACCTAGATAACCCAGAATAATTTCCTTATTGTAACTTCAGCTTATTTTAATTCCATCTTCAACTGTAACGCTTGCTATGTAATATGACATTTTCACAGGTCCTGGGGATTCAATTATGGACCTCTTTGGGTCACATTATTTTGCCTCCCATAATGGGTAAAGCAAAAGATAAGAGACCTAAGATGGAATAGTGATGTTGTTTGTTTAGGTCAGGGGTGCAGGGGCAAATATGCACTATAATTTAATACTTGCTTACATCTCAGTTTGCTACTTATTATAAGACATCCTTATCATTTTAGAAAGTTGTGATCATGTTTTCCTATGGCTATTTGATCCGGGCTGAACCCATCACCAGCAACTATCCTTTTTATTTATTTATTTATTTATTTTTAAATTTTATTTTATTTTTAATTAGTTTCAGGTGTACAACACAGTGCAATAGTTATACATTTTACCCCTCAAAGTGACAACCCCCCCACCCCCAATAGTTTCAGGTGTACAACACAGTGCAATAGTTATACATTTTACCCCCCAAAGTGACAAACCCCCCACCCCCAATACACCCCCCCCACCCCCCCATATCATACATATCTATTACTCTTCCTCTGACTCTCTTCCACAGTATAATCCACATCCCGTGACTATCTATATATATTCAATTACAGTAGGTATACCACCTCCACTTTAGTAATACAGTGCAGTGATCAAACCTCTACTCCATCCATGAAATGGTCTCCCTAACAAGACCTATGATCATCTGACATTCCACAGAATATTTACAACATTATTAGTTATATTCCCCAAACTGTTTTTCCTATCCCAGTAGCAATATTGTAGTTGCCTATTTTTGCTGTCTAATCCCTTCCCCTTCTCCCTCATTCCCATTCCTCTCCAAATTAGCAACCCTGATTTTTCCTCTATATCTATGAGACAGTTTCTGTTTACTTTGCTCATTCATACAGTTTTTCATATTCCACATATAAGTGAGATCATATGGTATTTGTCCTTCTCTGACTGACTTACTTCACTCAACATTATAGTCTCTAGGTCCATCCATATCATTGCAAATGGCACGATTTCATTCTTCTTTATAGCGGAGTAATACTCCATTGTATAAATATACCACAGTTTCTTAATCCAGTCATCTACTGATGGGCATTTTGGTTGTTTCCAAGTCTTAGCTATTGTAAATTGTGCTGCTATGAACATCGGGGTGCATAACTTTTTTTGAATAAGTGTCTTGGTTTTTTCAGGATAAATACCTAGGAGTGGAATTGCTGGGTCAAAAGGTAGCTCTATTTCCAGTTCTTTGAGATACCTCCATACTGACTTCCAGCAACTATCCTTTTTTAAAAGTATTTTTCTGCTGGCTCTCCACTTCTATTTTTTTAGCAAATGATTTTGCAATTACCAATAAAATATGCTAACTGATTAAATATGAGTTTTCTTATTTTGACATCCCTTTATCATTATCTTCTGGCAAGTAGAGGACAATTTTATTCATTGCACTGATTTATTTGAGCTCATATGTATTTTTACTCACCAATAGGGGAAATGGATTGTGTTTGAAACAGCAGGGGATTCAAAACTAAGTAAGCTGCAGTTTTCCAGCATTCTTTTAGTTTACAGAACTGTTTCTTCAAATGATACATTCCATGGAAGTCTATAGCCCATTACATGAGTCAGATAATAATTGAACATTTTCGTTGGCAGATAGAGAGCTCTGATCTCACTTGTCACTTCCTACTCTTGGCAACTCCATGTTGAAAAACAATGAATTCATGTGTCCTTAGGAAATGTACAAACAAATAGAGGATAAAACAAAAACTTTTAATTTTATTTAGATTTTCCTCCAGCTTTATTGAGATAAAATTGATATATACCATTGTGCAAGTTTAAGGTATAGCATGTAATGATTTGAGATATATATATGTATGTGTATATATATATATATATATATATCAAAATGATTATCACAATAAGGTTAGTTAACATATCCATCACCTCACATATTTGCAGCTTTTTTGTGTGTGGTGAGAGCTTTTAAAACTTATTCTCTTAGCAACTTGCAAATACATAATACAGTATTGGTAACTATAGTTACCATGCTGTACATTACATCCCCAGAACTTATTCACCTTATAACTGGAAGTTTGTACCCTTTGACCACCTTCACATATTACCCTCACACCTGGCAACAAATACAAACTTTAGTAGAAGACAGAGTGGAATAAGTGACAAGAGGGAGGTACAAAATGGAGTGGGTTCAGGAAACAATAAAATCCTAAGTATCTGCTGGAATCAGCTGGTGCTGGAGTCATGACTTGAAGACAAGTTAAGATCTTGGAAGAGCTGAAATAATAAAAAAGCAGCACCAGGAGAGAACATAGAGGTGAGTTTGGCAAAGAAACAAAGGAGGACAGGGTATGTTTGTGCACAGCACATAGATCATTTGGATAATAGCATTGGCTAAATTTAAGAGAGAATTGAGAAATATGGGTCAAGACACGAATCAGAGCAGGCTAAGGAAAACTTTAAATATCAGGGTGAAAAAGCTAAGTTTATTTTATTTTCTCATGGGAAACTTGCAGTAATCATAGGAGTCAGGAATTAGAAGCAGATTGGATTTTTAAAAATTGAATCACATATATGAAACCAGCTCATAGTCTGATACTCTCCCTTGAGCTAAGAATGCAAGTTGAGGAACCATGTCAACTACTTTGATTTCCTTTCTGTCACACAGTGGTGTGTCCTAGTTCCTGATGATCAATGCCATCAGTCATATCCCTTGACCCCAAAGATTTTCTCACAGCTCACTCCCCTCTTTTCATATTCCTAGAAGGAAATAACATGTTTAACTCAATTTAAGCATAACATAGCTGAGCTAAGTAAATATAAAGCCTATTTATATAGCATCCTTGACAATAGTTTCATTTTGTTGAATTCCCACAAGAAGGTTGATTTGGCAGATAAGACTGAACTTTATATGGCATCAGACCTCACAGGAAATCATGGTTTACTTTCACATATTCTGTCAGTGTTTGCTGCAGAAGTTCAGTGGATTCTGCTAACATATTACACAGCATATAATTTTCAATAACAACTTTTTAAAAAAATTGTTTTACATTGGATTCTGCTGACATATTATACAGCATATAACTTTCAATAACAAGTTCTTTAAAAATTGTTTAATGTTCACTATTCTACTACAGGTCTTGTAGTTGTTATTGCTGTGTTATTTGTATATTTTTATCTTTCATACGACAGGAAACACGTATGGAAACTTTTTACTTTCTGGGGAAAACCAGTGAGGGGCCCTACTGGCCCCATCTCTGCAAATGGCACCATCATCCAACCACTTTCTTAGGTGAGAAACTGGGGAATCATTATGATGTTTTCTTTTCCTCTTTCCCATTGATTAGATTTCAAAAAAACAGTGACAATTATCTACTTCTGTCTCCCCACCCTTTACAACAGGACTTTATAGCTCTGCCCACTGAGAAATGGACCCACTTTTTCCCTTCTTGAATTTGAGTGGGTATTGTCATTATATACAATATATATTCAAACAATATGGCAAATGTTTAAAAAAAAATTATTACAGGGCTGGCTGAGTGGCGCATTGGTTAAAGTTGGCTTGGGACACCAGCGGCTCTATTTCGGATCCCACATATGAGGGCCAGTGACACTGCCCTCTACAGCTAACATGGTGAACAACAGCTCCACCTGGAGCTGGGCTGCTGTGAGTCCCCAGGACGGCATAACTGCAGCCCCTGCTGCCATGGCTACAGTGAGTGGCTGGCAGCCAGCGTGAGGGGCTGGCAGCTGGTGTGAGCTGCTAAGAGCCGCTGTGAGCAGCCGTTCAGAGGCTGGCAGCTGATCTGCCTCACCCAAGAAGAGCGCAATGATGATACCAACATGGGCCAGTGAAGCGATGCCCTCCACAACCAGACCGACAAACAAAAGGACAGCAATTTGTCTGTTCTCCTTCCCCAATTCCCCCAATAAAATCTTTAAAAAAAAATTATTACAGTAAAAGACACAGTGCCATGAATCCCTCTTAAAACACTCTCCCTGCCTTTGAACACACTTATTCCATCATTCTTGCCACTTTCTGAGGCAGTTCTGGAAGTCCTCTTTCGTGAGTATCTCTAGTTGTGCTGTCATGGCTGCCTCCATGTCCTGAATGGATTCAAAATGTTTACCTCTCATGGTCATTTTGACTTTGGGGAAGGGCCAGAAGTTGTATGGTGCCAGATCTGGTGAATAAGGTGGATGAAGACACACTTTTTATTTGACAGAAATTGCTGTACCAGAAGTGATGTAGACACGGAGTGTTGTCATGATGGAGGATGATTTACTGCACACTTTAAAATACATCTTCTCTTAACCAAAGCTCACACCTGACTGACTATACCGAAAAGGTTGAAACTTGTCACACACTGTTACTAAGGTATGATGCGCCACTTTCTGCATTGAAGATCCCTCCCTCTCCATTGGATGGCACTCCATAGCAGCATTCACCGTTACAATAGAAAGGCTCCATGTCAAACTGCTTTCTAAAGTGGCTGCACCATATTATATTCCCACCAGCAGAGTGTGGGGTTTTCACTTTTTCTGCGTCATTGCCAACATATTATTTGTCATTTTGTTTATAATGATCCTAGTGGGTATGAAGTGGTATGTCACTGTGGCTTTTATTTGTGTTTCCCTTGTGGTTAATTAATTGGCACTTTTTCCTGTTCGTATTGGCCTGTTGTGTATCTTCTTTGGGGAAATGCCTGTCATTTCATTTGATTAATCGATGATAGTGCTATTTCCAAGCCTAGGTGCCAAGCAACTTTGCACACTTCTGCTGTTCTTATCTAGACCTCTGTCCTGCTGCCATGAGAATAGGCCTATGCTAGCTTGCTGGGGGTAAGTAACCATGTGGAGCAGAGCTACGTCAATGGATGCATCCTAGCTGAGGCTCCAGCTATGTGAGAGAGCCCATGCTAGATCAGCGAAGCTATCTTATCACTGATTCACCAGTTGACTTAGACATATGAGCAAGACCCTTTAAACCTTCCTGATCCTAGCTTATACATATATTTATGATTTAAATGAATGCTTGCAATTTTAAACCACTAAATTTTGGAGTGGTTAATTATGCAACAAAAGGTAACTGATGTACCCTTCTTCACTTAATCACTCTCCAAGTACTGTAGCTTCTCCTTCCTTAATATAATTTCTCTGCTTTTCATTTTCTCCTTTTTTACTGCCTTCTATCTCAATTTTAAGCCTATATCATCTCTACCACTAGAAGTCATATTTTCTTGTATGAAAAACCCTTTAATGGCTCATCATTTTTAATGTCATAAAGCACTCTCTGCTGAAGGAAGTCAGTCTGATGGCTAAGAGCCTAATTTGTTGTGTCAGACTTCCTGGCATCTCCACTTTCTAGCTGTGTAGTCTTGGGTAAGTTACTAAACTACTCTGTGCTTCAATTTCCTCATACTTAAAATGAAATAAAAATACTACCAAACTGATAGGGTTTTTGTGGGAATCAAATGATGTTGTACAAGTACAGCCTGTACTAGAACCTAGTATATCATAAATATTGAAATGTATGCACTAAAATTTGTACTCTTAGTATGAAATATAAGACCTTCCATGAATTGACTCTTTTAATCTCTCTCTGAAGTCATATTTCACATGACTTTTTCACAACCCAAGCCAAAGCCCTTGGTTCCTCCAGTATGTACCCTATTGTTTAAAGCTTCCATAGTTTTATTCATGTAGCTTCAGTGTTTCAAATGCCTGGTTCCTGCCTTTCTTTTCTCCAACCTCTAGTCACCCTCTCTACCCAGCTGACTGCCTCTTTCTCAATACTCTCCTCAAGCAGTGCCAGAGCCATTTTAATGAAGCCTTTCTTAGACTCCACTGCTGTAATCATTCATGCCCTAATTTATGCCCCCAGAATATCCTGCTCCTACGTTTTGCATGGGAGGTATTGGCTTATGCACCCAGACTATTGGTTCTTTTTGAGAAGAAACTGTGTCCCATTTGTTCTTGTTTCTTGATCATCTAGAAAAGGGGTTGGCAAACTTTTGAGATGGAAGAGCCAATCCTGTCCCTCTTTTATCTCAAAAAATTATTCAAGAGCCATAAAACAAATGAAATCACCATTATGTGAATAACATCCTTTAAAAATTTTATAACAAACTATGATAGTTTTATTTTCATTTTCAATTTTACTTCAGAGCCACATGTATGTATCCAAAGAGCCTCATGTGGCTCATGGGCCACAGTTTGCTGACCCCTGATCTAGAACAATTCTTGACACATAGTCTAAACTTCATAAATGTTGGTTTTGAGTTTAGGACATTATAAAGAGGCAGAGGAATTGAGCAGAACTGTATCAAGCTCTAATTTCCTGTTTCCCAAATGCTAAAGAAGGGGTGCTCTTGGAAGATTGTAGATCGCTGTAGGCAAGGAGGCCATTGGGGTGGGGCTGAATGTAGGCAAGAGGGTGGGGACAGGGCGCATGTGGGGAACACTACAGGTCCATGTGGATCTTGAACAACTGGGAAGGTGATACTACAGCTAAAATCCTAGTGAGAAGTTGATGTCCGGGAGCATGGCATAACTAAAGGCCTTTAGAAATGCCTAGTTTGGTCAGAATAGAAGGATCCTTACCACTTTAGCCACTATGAATGAACACAAAGACAATTTAAAAGTTGCGATCTTTGACAACAAGATAATTTTCAAGTTACATATACTGTGTACTGACTTCATGCTTGTTATATATTTTCGTTAAAATTTCTCTCATGAACTTAATATTCTTAATGCTTGAAGGCAGGGTAAGTGCATATGATACTATATACTAGAGGACATAGTCTCAGGAATGTTGGGATGGGAAATAAGGCATGAGTTGATGCTTCATACATTTATTGACCCAAGGTCGTGATTTCCAATGATTAAAAAAAGCATTCCAGTAAAATCACTGCAAACCAAACATCACAAACAAAGAAAGGTGGAACTCTATATCAATTATGTAATAACTGCCATAGCTCTTCTCCCAGAAACTGGAAAACTTCATTCTACTTTCTGACTATGATTTTGAATACTGCTTATAGTAGTCAAAATGGAAGTGGAATCATACTGTACTTGTCTTTTTTTTTTTTTTTAAAGATTTTATTGGGGAATTGGCGGAGGGGAACAGCGTTGGGGAATTGGGGAAAGGGAACAGACAAGTTGCTGTCTTTTTGTTCTTCAGTTTAGTTGTGGAGGATGTTGCTTCACTGTTGGTATCGTCATTGCGCTCTTCCCGGATGAGGCAGATCGGTCGCTGGCCTCTGGATGTCGCTCACTGCGGCTATTGGCAGCTCATGCTTGGCTGCCAGCCGCTCACGCTGGCTGCGGGCCACTCACTGCAGCCTATGGCAGCCCACTGCAGCAGGGGCTGCAGCCCACACCATCACCGGGGCTCGCACAGCCCAGCTCTAGGTGGAGCTGTTGTTAGCTGTAGAGGGCAGTGTCACTGGCCCTCATGTGGGATCCGAACCGGGGCCACTGGCATCCCCAAACCAGCTCTTAACCAATGCGCCACTCGGCCGGCCTGTATTTGTCTTTTTGTGACTGACTTATTTGACTTACCTTAATGTCTTCATCCATGTTGTAGCACTGGTAAGAATTTCATTCTTTTTTAAGGCTGAATCATATTCCAATGTATGTACATAACACGTTTTGTTTATCCATTCATCCATCAATGAATATATGGGTTGCTTTCAGATTTTAGTTATTGTGACATACTTACACAAATATCTCTTTGAGATTCTGCTTTCAGTTCTTTTGGTTAGATACCCAGTAGTAGAATTGCTGGATCACATAGTAATTCTGTTTTTAACTTTTTTGGAAACTGTCATATTGTTTTTCATAATGGCTTTATCATTTTGCATCCCTGCCAACAGTGCACAAGGGTTCCAATTTCTGCACATCCTCACCAACAGTTGTTATTTTCTGGGTTTCTTCTTTTTAATTTTTTAATTTTTTTATAGTAATCATCCTAATGGTTATGAAGTGGTATCTCATTGTGGTGTGTATGAGATATAATTTCATTGTAATATTGATTTACATTTACCTAATGTTTAGTGATGGTGAGCATGTTTTCATGTGTTTATTGGCCCTTTATATATTTTTGGAGAGATATTTATTGAAGTTCACTTACTGTTTTTGAATCAGAATGATTTTTTATTATTGAGTTTTAGTAGTTCTCTATCTATTCTGGATATTAATCCCTTATCAGATACCTGATTGTTGAGTCCAGCTGGATGAGTCGTAGGGACAGAGCGGGCAATGCAGAACATAAGAAAGACAGACTCAAGAGGTATAAGAAAGATGGGGCCAGGGGGCTAACAGCCTCAAGGACTGAGAGCCAAGATGAATGTCTGCCCATAGATTTTATTCACTTTTTCAAGGAGGAAGTTAACTCAGGTTTTATACTGTTCCATTTGTCTCCAGGGAACATTCTTCAGCTCAGGACTGTGCAGTTTCCTGTCATAATCTCAAGAATGCTGCCCTGGTGGTTTTCTGCTAGGCTTGGACTCAGTATTCCAAGTCTACATTCTTGCTTACTTCAGGGGAATGGGTCGTTCATAAGCCAGTTTCCAACACATGATTTACAAATATTTTCTCCCATTCTGTGGGTTGTACTTTTACTCTACCCATAGTGACTTTAGGTGTGTACAAAATTTAAAATTTTTCATGAAGATTAGCATGTCTATTTTTTCTTTTGTTGCCTGTGCCTTTGGCATCGCATCCAAGACATCACTGCCAAATTAATGCCATGCATGTTTGCTCTATGTTTTATTCTAAGAGTTTTATATTTTGAAGTCTTATGTTTAGGCCCATTTTGAGTTAATTTTTATATGTGGTGTTAGGTAAGGATACAATTTCATTCTTTAGCATGTGTATATCCAGTTCCCTGAGAACCATTTGTTGAAAAGATTGCCCTTTTCCCCTTGAATGGTCTTGGTGCCCTTGTTGAAAATCATTTGAATGAATATATATATATATATATATATATATATATATATATATATATATATACACACACATTTACACAAAGGTTTATTTCTGGGTTCTTTATCTATTCCATAGGTCACTATGTCTGCCTCAGGCCAATATCACACTGTTTTGGGTGTGGTAGCTTTGTAATAAGCTTTGAAATCAGGAAGTATCAGTCTTCCAGCTTTGCTCTATGTGTCTTACATATTTTGTGATACCCTGAACTGTGGGAGCACTTAATGGATACTTCAAAACACTTGTGGATTTAATGATGGAATTATTACTATTATGTAATGTAGAACATGTTGGGAGATTTACTCCCATCTTGTCAAAACTAAATAATTTTCACAGAACTATTTCAAGAAGAAAACATCAAACATATTTTTTATAATGTAAATTATTTCATGTACTGCTTACTGGAAGCTGCTATTCTGGAAAGAATGAATTGATTTACTCTCACAATGTTTTGTCCTCTTTTATATTCATTAAAATTCAGGTGATTGGTATTACAGAAAGAAAATCTCTTTCAGTTTAGTCATGGATTCTGAGCGTAAACTTTGTCAAATGCTAGAAAATTGATCTGGCACAATTTCTTATCCATAAAAAAAAATAGCATGATCTCTTTATTATAGTTTTTACTTAGCATTATGGTGTGGATTAAAAGTCTAAGGAAATATAATAGGGGATGTTAAGGTTATATTTAGTAATGCCATGATATAAAGAAAGACAAAGTGATTAGAATCCAGGAAAGTAAATACCAGAAGTGATGTACATTATAAATTATCTAGTCTTAGGGATTCTAGTTTTATTAAACCATAATTCTCTGTTAGCTTTTAAATTTATGGGCATAAAATGATCATCTTTTTATTTTTCTAATTAAAGTTTTAGAATTTCAGAATTTAAGACATCTGAAAGTTCTCTGTATCAGTTAAGGTAAGGCTAGACTGCTGTAACAAAGAGAACTAACAATAGCTTAGTGGCTTAAAGAAAATAATGTTTATTATTATTTTTTCTGATGTTACAGTCTGATGTGAGCTTTCTGGGTTGACATACAGCTCTGCTACAGGTAATCCTTCAGAGACCCATTTTCCTTCCACTTTGATTCTGGATGATTCCCTAGGTTGTTGTCTTTACCAGCTTGAGTCAGCTAGGTTCAGGCACTGCTTTATAAGTTTGTGACACAAGAACTTAAATAGAGGATCTCAGTGTAAGGTTTTATAGGGCAGGCCTGGATGTGATGTCACTTCTGATGACATTCCATTGGTAAAAAGTCAGTCACTAAGCCACACCTGTCTACAGGAAGCATTGAGAGATAAAATTCTTGTTAGGTATTCATGTCAGTTATAACTCTCTTAGTGTGCATAAAAGGAGAAACCGATTTTGGGTAACTAGCAGTGTCTCCACAATCACCTAGACCAGGGGTTGGCAAACTTTGAGACAGAAGAGCCAATCCTGCCCCTCACAACAACTTAAAAATTATTCGAGAGCCATAAAACAAATGAAATCACCATTATGTGAATGATATCCTTTAAAAATTTTATAAATGAAATTATGGTAGTTTTATTTTAATTTTCAATTTTACTTCTGAGTCATATGTAAGTACCCAAAGAGCTGCATGTGGCTCGCGAGCCGCAGTTTGCAGACCCCTGACCTAGACCAAAGCTCTCAGTTTACTAATGAGAGAATGGAGAGTAGAGAGACACTATCACTTACCACCTTTGTAATTTTGGTCATATAGCATCTACCGCTTATTACCCGTCTGACCTTGAATATCCAGCTTCTACCACTGACCGTTGATGTAAACTTGAGCACATAATTTCTACTACTTAACCACTCATCTGACCTTGAATAAGACGTTTTATCACTTATGTGACTTTGGACAAATAGTCTCTATCACTTACCATCTATGTGACTTGGACTCATGACCACTACCACATAACATGTTTGTGACCTCTGACTCGTAATCTCTGCCACTTAGTTCCTGTATGACCTTGGTGACATAACCTTGCTACGCATATGTATTTTCTCATATCTACCTCATAGGATTCTATTAGCCAAAATAATTGATATAAAGACATTAAAACGATGGCTAGTGCTTAGTGGTCAATAAATGTAAGCTGCTCGTGCTGCTATTGTCATCATTGCTACTCATGTTACTCCTACTTTTTGTTACCTACTTAATAGAAACTCTATAAGTACAGTAATTATTCTTTTGTTTATCATATGGAGAAATGTTTTATGGCCTCCAGGTTATTAATATGGATTCTAGTTATTGCTAAGCATAAAAATGCTCCTGAATAAAAGTTATAGTCATTATAATGTCACCTTAACAAGCATTTAATACATATACTTCAATAGTATGTAATGGTATACTGCATATATATATATATATATATATATATATATATATACTCGTATATAGTAGTATAGTACAATAGTATATAAACTCAGATTAAATGAAAGAGTAATACATTTTAATTCTGGTTCCATTTTCCAGTTATAAAGTTCAATGACTTATTTATTGGGTATCAGTCCCATAGGGGAAATTAGAGGACCAAAAGTCAGATAATTTATTCTGAATATATTGTTAGAGTTAAATCAATTGTTAATGAATTTTATCTATCATTTTGTTATGCTAACATCCCAGGGAAAGTAAATGACCCTATGATTATTACCTCAATGAGTAAGTCATTTAATTGAAAACAGGAGTCCAGAAACTAAAAACCCCAAATAGCAGATTGCCAGGTTTTTTGAAGTGGAATTTTACTAACTTGTAAATAGGTCCTAATGTGCAAATGAACTGTACCTTCCCATATACAGCAAAATAACTTGGGCAGTTGATGAATCCTATGAACCAGCGTAGACAAATTACTGTCAAAGTCAAAATCAGTTTTCCTGTACCCTACAGACAGCACAGAAAAAATTTTAAACATGCAGCTTCAATTGATGCCATAGCTTGCTTTTTGCTTTTCTCTAAATCAGTTTATATTTATATTACCAAGAGTTCTATTTCAAAGTGTTTTGGTACTTCAGTTAACCTAAGTGAGAGTTTATACTTGTTTGTTGTTGACTATATATAATGTGATTTTCAGATAGACTATATGTAAAGGTGCATTTTTAAATGTATATTTTAAATCCTAGCAATGATTCAAAGAAATTTTCATAGTATGCAGAACAGCCTTGACATTTGTGAAGTATGCATTTGAGTACACGCACACACAGCATTTAAATGGTGTGTGTTAAAAGTGTTAAAAATGGACCTGGAAAAGAAATGAAGTGGTATTGCTGTGATGGAAATAATGAGAAAGTAAAGAACTCTTACAAAATGACTTCTTAGAAAATAGAAGTTTGGGCTAAATTAAGACCAGGCAGTGAAATTTAGTGGTGGCTTGGCTGAATATCATGAACAAGTTCACTATATGTTTTGCAGAAATGTGAAAATATGAGTCATGAAATTATTTTAGTGAGTGCTCTAGAAGGAATTAATTTTTATAGCTTTATAAGTGGAAAAATTTAGAGCTGTTTTATAACATCAATACAAATGTGAAAAACACTACATTTTCTACATTTAGTTAAGATACACTATGAAGAAAATTATTTGGGGAGGGAGTCTTTATAGCCTCACTCTAATTCTTTCAGATGGCAGTATTTCTTTAGCAAAGAAATAATCATTTCACTCACTTGTCTCTCGCTCACTAAACACACACACACTCAATATGCAAGCCTAGATGTATAGATTGTGTTCTGTCTGGATTTTGCTGAAATAACACTAACATTAAAATGTAGTTTAAGGTCAGCCACTTTAAAAAAAAAATGAACTATTTTATGTTCATAGTTATGGCTTTTAAATCAATGTTCAAATTAATTAGTTTTTAGAATATAGTGAAAGAGAAAAAAGTATAGTGAAATGAAATTAGAATTAAACAGCAGTATATAATAGCACAGCTATTATAAAGTTAATTAGACAATAACTTTCCACTTCTCATTAGGGATAGTTCATGGAAATGCAGGAGAGAATCATCCAGTCTCTTTCTCTTTTAGGTTAGTAAAAGTATGTCTACTGGACACAAATGTTCTGTTAGTTAAAACATTGTCCTGACCAGCCCTTCATTTTATTTCAGTTCTTCAGTTTGCAGATAGTAACAAGGTTTGCCACTGGGGGTCACTATTTATCTATAATTTGAAAAAAAACCCCACAAAACACGAATTGCTTAAATGTGAGATGGTGTAACTGGATGACTTGTAGTAGTGCGAGGTTTTCGGTTTAAAGTAACATTGCTGTAGGAAAAGTCTAAATTTAGACAGAGTCTCCTAGAAATGAAAATACCATCCTTGATTTCACAGAGCCAATGGGTTTTCTAGTTATATTATTCAGAGATAACTAAATAGTAGTTATGTTCAAAATAGCCAGATGTGTATTTTGGGAGAGTTTAAAAATGCTTTACCAATTTGAGGCAGTTACGGGATGGATGCTTTCCCAAGGCCCAGAGTATGATGTTTTAGACTCAATTCAGGAAAATGGATGCTCAAGGCATGCTCAAGGACTCAGGAAGGAGAGCTAGGTACAACCACCCCAGCTCTGTCACTCACTGACTAGGGACCTGATCCAATCTCTTACTCTCAGCTTTTCCCTTAGTAAAATGAAGATGGAAGCCTCCATGATTTTAATAGTGCCTCTGTTCCTGTTTTTCTAATAATACTTGTCAATATCTGTCAGATTTTAATGCTTTTAGATAAAAAGGAAGGAAAGCATTTATACTCTTTCATCTCTGTAATAAGCAAATAACAAGATAGCAGCAACAAAAGTATGATTTTTTGTTGTTAGTGTACCTAACATTTTATGACAGCAGAATGAAGTGACTATTTCTGGAGTTTTTCATTTGTTGTAATGTGAAGCACAAGGGGAATTGACACCCTGGGAAGCTTATACTTTCTTAGGTCAGGTTAACACGCTTTTGATCAATTTTGCTTAATGAATTCATATTTTATCAATGCCAGTTTTAAAAAAAATACATATTCAACTGGTGCTGATTGATCCAATAGATAAAAGAATCCTGGCTCAGCAGCTGTTGGATTATTTTTCTTTTCCAGCTTTTGACCAAAAAAGATCCATTCTCAGATGAACCCTTTACCCTTCATTTTCAGGCTTGTTGCTATTTCCGTACTTTTTTTTAAGCTTTTTTTTTTTAACTTATTAAATTACTGGTTTATTATAAAAGAATATAATTCAGGAACAGCCAGGAGGAAGAGATGCATAGGGCAATGTATGACAAAGAGGCATGGAACTTCCATGTTCAGCATCAGTTTTAAGCCAGGTATCCCTTTATAGTGCTTCCGATCTTTCAGTGATTAAAACAAAAACAGAAACAACAACAACAAAAAATGTGTTTGTAGTACATTCTGCACATAATTTCACACATTTTATTTTATCTTCATAACAACCCTGTGAAATAAAGGCAAGTAGCATTACCAACCCCATTTTAGAGTTCAGGAAATCAATATCCAGAAGGAGTGATTTATCCAAGTGATTTGTTCAGTTTGTAAGCTAAGCATAACTTGAACCCAGATCTTCAGTCTCCAAATTTCATATTCCTCTTTCTTTTGAAGACCCAATTTCTCTTTTATACTAAAGTTCAGTTCACAGACTTCTGTGCTGGCATATTTTCTTGTGTTTGAGACTCTAGACTAGCAGGCTGTCTTACTATGTCATCTATTATGGGCTGAATTGTGTCCCCCCAAATTCTTACATTGAAGCACTAACCCGCAGTATCTCAGAATGCTACTGTATTTAGATATAGGGCCTTTAAAGAGATGATTAAGTAAAAATGAGGTCATTAGGTGGGTCCTAACTAGTCTCAATTTGACTAGTGTCTTTATAAGCAAAGGAAATTTGGACACATATAATGACACCAGGGATTTTCACACACAGAGGAAAGACAAAGAGAGAAAGTGATCACCTGCAAGCCAAAGAAAGAGGCCTGAGAAGAAATCAAACCTGCTGACATCTTGATCTTGGACTTCCAGCCTCCATAACTGTAAGAAAATTAAGTCCTGTTGTTTAAGCCACCTAGTCTGTGGTATTTGTTATAGGACCCCTGGCTGACTAGGACACTATCCATTCATCCATCCATCCATCCATCATCAGCAAATAATGACTTAATATCTAACATACCAAGAACTGCGTTGATCTCTGGGATACAGAGATAAAAGACATAGTTCATGTCCTCAAGGCCCTCATAATCTAGTGTTATGTGTACTTACGTGGGTGATCTGGGAGAAAGGGGGGCAAACAGCTAATATTATAAGGTGGATTGAGCTTTGACAGGAGATGCATAGAAAATCATGGAAGTAAAAAAATGGAGGCTTTATCTCAGCCTGAGTTAAAATGGGGTAGAGATAGAACCCAGAAAAGTAACTTGAAGTACAGTAGAAGTTAGGCATGCCCTCATCCCATGAACCAATATCCTAGGATTTAGTCATGATCCCAAACTCTAAATAGGTGAATTCTAGTTACCCACGGAAACATTCTTGATGTCAAATTTGGATTTGGATTTTCATAATTGTTCACCTTTAGGTTCTTCTCCTTATGTCTGCCAAAAAATCCAGTACAGCTGTAACACCTACTGTTTACCTGAAATACCTACATCTTCCTTTACGTCAAAATCCCTTTGGAAACATGCAATTAGTTCTTGCCATATGTTGTGAAAACTTGTAACTCTCTGTGGTAGACATGTAACAATTTCTCCTAGCCAGTAGAAGTTTACCAGGCCATTGTAGACCTCATCTTAAGATCTAAAAGTATTGGTATGGAATAATACAAAGAGGATATACATATGTATAATGGTGCAGAGCCAGAGGTACCAAATAGCCCTTATTTATGGGCATCACCATGAGTTTTTGCAGCTTATCTTTACCTAACTGCCCTTATAAAATTAGAGATAAACATGATGTCATCAGTATGGCTATGTTGCTGAATACAGAAAAGAGAGTCAACTGTGAATTAGGTTTACGGTGTCCATAAATAATGTAGAGAATGAGAGAAGACAGCATCATGGTACTGCGGTTCTATACCTGGATCAATTATCTGGGTTACTTCAATAAGTTATAACCTCCTCATGATTATCTGTAAAGTAAGAGTTTAGGTCATCATTATAGACAACTGTGATGTCTTCATCATATTATTTTCTCTCCCACGGTTATTTTCCCATAAGTTCAAAAGCAGTCACTCTTTCTTTGTCAGCAGTACTTATTAATTGCCTGCTCTGTTGCCAAAAATAATCTTTATTAAGTCCTCTATTTTTAAAATTTGCCTTTGGCCTTTAAGATACATGTTCTAAAGATGCCATAATTGTAACAAACGCATTTTTTAAGTCCCTGGTTTCATAGGGCCCTTTCTAATTATGCTCTTAGCCATGCACCTTTTACATAAATCTCTAGGTAGTTCTAATTTTAGTAATGATAGGGTAGTTGAGGTCAGACTAACTGTCACAGTTCGCAATGTAAACTCCAGATAAGACATAATATAAAACAACTGTTTGGAGAGCAATCCAAAGCAAGTGAGGCTGGAAATTATGACTCTTGAAATAAAGGAAGCCCACTGGGTAATCTCAGTGTATGTTTTTCCCAAGGATACATCCTAGTCCATGTGGTTTAGAAGAGCTAAAACTCAAGCAGAAAGCCACAGTGGTTTTTAAATTTATTGAGGTGACATTGATGAATAAAATTATATAGGTTTCAAGTGTCCAATTCCTTAATACATCATCTATATATTGCATTGTACGTTTACCACCAAAAATCAAATCCCCTTCTGTCACCATATATTTGACTCCCTTTACCCTTTTCTACCTAACCACCCACCGTCTTACCCTCTGGTAACCTCTAAACTATTTCTGTATTTATGAATTTTTGCTTGTTTGTCTTGTTTCTTTGTTGCTGTCAGTTTTCTATCCCACATATCAGTGAAATCATATGATTCTCAATTTTTTCTGTCTGACTTATTTCACTTAGCATTATCATCTCAAGATCCATCCATACTATCACAAATGGCAGTGTTTCATCATATGGCTGAGCAATATTCCATTCTGTATGTGTACCACATCTTCTTTATCCAGTCATCTATCAAAGGACACTTTGGGTATTTTCATGTCTTGGCCACCATGAATAAAGCTGCAATGAACACAGGGGTACATATATCTTTATGGATAAATGTTTTCAGAATTTTTGGGTAGATACCCAGAAGAGGGAATGATGGGTCATATGGTAAATCTATTCTTAAATTTTTGAGGAAACTCCATATTGTTTTGTATAGTGGCCGTACCAAATTACATTCCCACTAGCAGTATATGAGGGTTCATTTTTCTCCACAACATCTCTAACACGTGTTATTACTTGTCTTGTTGATAACAGCCATTCTAACAACTGTGAGGTTGTATCTCATTGTGGTTTGGATTTGCATTTCCCCAGTCGCTAGTGAAGTAGAGTATCTTGTTATATTTCTGTTGGCCGTTTGTATATCTTCTTGGGAAAAATGTCTGTTCAGGTTCTCTGCCATTTTCTAATAATTGGGTTGTTTATTTTTTGTTGTTGAGTTGTACGAATTCTTTATGTATTTTAGAGGTTAGCCCCTTATTGGAGGCATTGTTTGCAAATATCTTCTCCCATTTGGTTGGTTGCCTCTTTGTTTTGTTGATGGTTTCTTTTACTGTGCAGAAGCTTTTTTGTTTGGTAGAGTCCCATTCATTTATTTTTTCTTTTACTTCCCTGGGTTTTTGAGGTCAAATTCATAAAATCCTCTCTAAACCCAAAGTCCGTAAGTTTAGTACCTATGTCTTCTTCTATGTAATTTATTGTTTTAGTCCTTATATTTAGGTCTTTGATCCATTTTGAGTTAATTTTGGTATATGGTGATAGGTAGCAGTCTAATTTCTTGCTTTTCCATGTGGCTTTTCAGTTTTCCCAGCATCATTTATTAAAAAGGCTTTCTTTTCTCCATTGTATGTTTTTGGCTCCTTTGTCAAAAATTATTGATATATATATATATATATATATATATATACACACACACACACATACACACACACACACATGGGTTTATTTCTGGATTCTCAATTCTATTGCATTGGTTTGTGTGTCTGTTTTTCTGCCAATACCATGCTGTTTTCATTATTGTCATTTTGTAGTATAATTTGAAATCAATGAGTGTGATACCTCTGGCCTTGTTCTTTATTCCTCAGGATTGCTTTGGCTATTTAGAATAAAAGGCATCCAAACTGGGATGAAGAAGTCAAATTATCACTTTTTGCAGACAATATGTGTCTTTATATAGAAAACTTTAAAGACTTTACCAAAAAACTCTTAGAAGCAATAAATAGATACAGTAAAGTTGCAGGGTACAAAATCAATGTACAAAAATCCATTGCATATATAACAATGAAATTTCAGGAAAAGAAATTTAAAAACACATTTTTTTTTTAAATTTGCAATTGCAATAAAAAGAACAAAATATCTAGGGATAAACTTAACAAAGGCTGTGAAGGACCTATACACTAAAAACTACAAGATATTATCTAAAGAAATTGAAGAAGACTCAAAGAAATTGAAAGATATTCCATGTACATGGACTGGAAGAATCAATATAGTTAAAATGGCCATATTACCCAAAGCAGTATACAGATTTAATGCAAAAATCCCAATGACATTTATTAAAGAAATAGAACCAAAAAAATTATCAGATTTGTATGGAATCACAAAAGCCACAGTTTTAAAAGCTGAAGTGGTTAAGGTCTGAGATCAGGATGAATAGAACAGCTCAAAATAAAGGAGGAAAATACTGAAAAGGAGGGAGTCACAAGAGGGAAAGGCCCTAAGTCTGACCATGAACCTCTCTCATATCTTTGAATACACCTAACTATGCATGCACAAGGGAGATTTCCCAGGAATGCAGGGGAAAACAACAACTTTACACTGAAAATGCTAAGCACGGAGTTTAGTTGCTGCCTAGCATGAATTTTAGTTGCTGCCTACCACATGAGTGATTGGAATTGACATTTAAATCTTTCTAAATGAGAAGGGCTTTCAATTGAGATCTCAGAAAGTTTATGACTTAGTAACAGTGATCATTTATTTGGGACTAAGCATTCTTCCTAAGGCTATGGCTCAATTGAAACAAACCCTCCCTAACAAAGTATAAAACCTAACCTCGGGCCAGCCGAGTGGCGCAGTGGTTAAGCGCTGGCCTGGGAAGACAGCGGCCCCGGTTCGGTCCCACATATGAGGGCCAGTGACACTGCTCTCAAAAAAACAAACAAACAAACAAAAAAAAACCTAACCTCCACAAGTTCAAGATATGTAATAAGCAATTTAGGTATCTGCTAACCAGAAATCAGCACTTTTTCCAGGAAGATTCCAGGATCCAGAGTTTTACTATATAGAATACAATCCACAATAAACAGTATATAATTGAAAAACAAAACCCTACATACTTGAAAAAACAAACTAACAAACAAACAAAAAACAGAAAAATGTGTCCTATAGTCCAAAGCAAAAGTAGACAATACAGACATTCCTTAAGGTTATTCAAATGTTAGAAGACAAGGACTTTAAATCAGCTATGATAGATATGTTCAAAGATGTAAAGGTAGTGATGCTGAATAGATGAAGAATCTCAACAGAAAAATGGATGTTATGAAACATAAATAAATGGGGCCAGCTGAGTGGCTCAAGAGTGCAAGCTCTGAGCAACAGCGTCACAGGTTCGATTCCCACATGGGCCAGTGAGCTGCGCCTGAGCTGAGCTGCCACTGAGCTGCCAATAGGCAGGCGGGTGGCTCAGCTGGTGACAGTGCATGCTCCTAACAACAAAGTTGCCAGTTCAACTCCCACATGGGATGGTGGGCTGCTCCTCCCAACTAGATTGAAAGCGGCAACCAGACTTGGAGCTGAGCTGGGCCCTCCACAACTAAGATTGAAGGACAACAACTTGACTTGGAGCTGCTGGGTCCTGAAAAAAACACAATGTTCCCTTTCCCAGTAAAGAAAAAATCTTAAAAAACCCCAGAAAACAATGGAAATTTTACATAAAGTACAATATTTGAAATGCAGAATTTGCTGGTGGGTTTAATAACATAGAGACAATGGCAAATGAAAAGGTTGGCCATTGAACTCGAGGATTAATTGATAAAAACTACACAGTCTGAAGAATAGAGGAAAAATAATTTTTAAAAATGCATAGAGCCTCATTATATGATAGGACATATTAAGCTATGTAACATATGTGTAAGTGAATTTAAGAAGAGTAAAAAGGTGAAATGGGGGAGAAAAATATTTAAAGAAATGATGGCTAAATTTCCCAAAATTTGCTGAAAAACATCAAGCTACAGAAACATAAATCTGATTAGACACAAGCAACATAAAAGCAACTCTGCGCACATCACAGTCAAATTACTGAGAACCAAAGATAAATAAAGAAATCCTGAAAGCTGTTGGGGATAAGAGAGACACAAATTTTGTGAAGTGGAACAATGATACAAATTATGACTCTCTTCTCATGAGAAACAATGGAGGCCTGAAGACAATGAAATGATAACTTTGAAGTACTCAATGGGGAAAAAAGGATAAATCCAACATTTTATACCAACTATACTATATCAAAAACTGAAGGCAAAATAGACATTTACATATACACAAAAGCTGAAATGATTCAATTTCAGAAGACCTTAAGCATAAGAAAGGCTAATGGAAATTCTTTAGGATGAAAGGAAATGACACCAGATATAAACCTGGATATGGGCAACAATAAAGAGCTTCAATGAGCATAAATATAAAGGACTAATTTTCTTCTCAGTTTCTTAAAATGTTATCTATTTTTTATTTTTTATTAATTTCTTGGGGGTGACGTCAGTAAAATTACATAGGTTTCAAGAGTACAATTCTATCATACATCATCTATATAACACACTGTGTGCTCACTACCCAGAGTCAGTTCTCCTTCCATCACCAGGTATTTGACCCTCTTTACTCTCTTCTACCATCTCCCTGTTTACTCTACTCTCTGGTAACCACTAATCTGTTGTCTGTGTCTATGAGTTGTTTGTTTGTTTGCCTTTTTCATTTGTTGCTCTCAGTTTTATATTTCACATAAGAGTGAAATCATATGGTTCTTGATTTTTTTTCTGTCTGACCTGTTTCACTTAGTATGATAATATCAAGACATATATATATATATATATCACTTATCTGACTGTTTAATGCAATTTATATCCATGTACTGTAGGGTTATAATATATGTATATGCAAAATATATAAAATATATGACAACAATAGCAAAAGGAGATGGAGGAAGAGTAAATGGAATTATATTTTTGCAATGTTCTTGCATTTTATATAAAATGGTATAGTATCAACTCTGGGTAGACTGTTATAAAAATAAACTTTGTAATCTCTAAAGTAACCACCAAAGAATAATATCAAAAGTTATACTTATAAAGCCACTAAGGGAACTAAAGTAAATTACCAAATATATTTGAGAAACTTGAAAGAAACAGAAACAGAGGAACAAACACACATCAAATAGAAAACAAATGGACAATTTTAGATCAAAGTACTATCCTATTAGTTATTACATTTAACAAAAATAAGCTAGAAATGTAGAATAAAAAGCAGAGATTGTCCTAATGGATAAACAAATGTAGTTCCCCAAAATATGCTATTTATAAGAGATTCACTTAAAGTAAAAAAAAAGAAAAAGAAAGTGAAAGGATAGAAAAAATAACCTATGCAAATGGTAACTATGCAAAAGTATAAGAGGGTAAAGTGGATCAAGAATATGGTGATGGAAGGAGAACTGATTCAGTGGTGAACACACATGTGACATATAGATGATGCATTATAAAAATGTACACTTGAAACCTATGTAACTTTACTAACCATTGTCACCTCAATAAACATAATTAAAAAAAAATCTAATGTGACTGTACTAATGTCGGACAAGATATGTTTCAAGATAAACAGTATTATCTGAGGTAAAGAGGGTCATTTCATAATGATAAAAAGGTTAATTAATTAATAAGACATACCAATTATAAATACATGTATACCTACTAATAGAGGTTGAAAACACATGCATCAAAAATAAAAACACAAACAAAACTAATGGAAGAAATTGACACACAAATATAGCTCAGAGATTTTTAACATTTGCTCTATCAGTAATTGATAGAATCATTAGATATAAATCAGTAAAAATATGCAAGATTTTAACCCTGACCTAATTGATGTTTATGGATCCATCCAATAATTATTGAATACATATTCTTTACAAGCGTACATGCAACATGTCCCAAAATGAACCATATACAGGGAAATAAAATATTTCTCAATACATTTCAAAAGATAGCTATCTTACAGAGTATGTTCTACTCCATTACAGAAATAAATTAGAAAACATAATATCTATAAAATCTTCATATATTTGGAGATTAAACAATACACTTATAGATAATGACTCAAATAAGAATCACAAATTACAAAATATTTTGAATTAAAAAAATAAAAGTACAAAATACTAAAATTTGTAGGAGGCAGTGCTTAAAGGAATTTTTAGCTTTTAATATTTATATTAGCTGCCAGTGAAGGTTTCCATCATAAGTATCTAGAAAAATATAAGCAAATTAAAACCAAAGTATGTCAACAAAAGAAGGCATTACAGAACAGAATGTTTATATATATATATAAAATGGACGAAAGAAGCAGAAAAAAATTAACCAAGTTAATTTTGGTTCTTCAAAAAGATTGTAAAATTGATGGCTGTCTAGCAAGATTGAGGCAGAAAAACAGATTAATATTAACATTATCAGCAGCAAAATAATGATTATCACAGAATATTATTAATAACTACAGTTCTACATGAAGTGGACAAATTCCTTGAAAAACACATCTGACACAAGAAGAATTAAAATATTATTTAGGTATCACTGAAGAGCAGAGCAAATAGATTATTCAGTAACGGTGCTGCCTTATTTGGATGTCCATATGGAAAAAACAAAGTTGCATTTAACCCCTTTCTTACACTATACACAAAAATTAATTCTAGGTGTACTATAGATTTAAGTTTAAATGATAAAATAATAAAAATTCTAGAATAAGGGCCGGCCGAGTGACTCAGTTGGTTAAGAGCTCGCTCAAGAGTGCGAGCTGAGCTCTGAGCAACAGCTGTTCGAGGCCAGCCCGAGCTGAGTTGCCGTTGAGCTGCCAACAGGTGGCAGGATGGCTCAGCTATAAAAAAAAAAAAAAAAAAAAAAAAAAAATAAAAAAAAAAAAAAAAAAAATAAAAATTCTAGAATAAATAAAGCTCCCCTGGAAGAATTCTGAGCACGTTTGAGACTAAACTTCACCACGTTGGCCTATTTGTCACCTTGAGTGACCATGCACGGAGCCATGGCAAGGCTGGTGACAAGCCGTCCTGCACAGAAATGCCTGGCCACATTAAGAGGAGCAAGGCTCTCTTCAGAAGAAGGTGGAGGAAGCCAGAGCTTCCAATGCCAGCATGAGCTGCTGCTGAGTTGTAGCTGCATCTGTAAGAGCCTCCTGTTCTTGGTCTGCAGGCTTAGGTTTAGCTGAATGAAGGTTGTTAAGGGGACAAGGTAGATTTCTGTTTTTTTTTTAATATGGCCACTCAAAAAAATGGTGCTTGCAGCATTTCTTTTGAAAAAATGTTCTTATTTTGAAGAGAAATTACAGCTTTTTCACACTGTTGTAGAACACACAGAAGAGGCTTATGTTTCACAGTCCTTTATAGGTGATTTGTGAACTTCTGTTAACCCTTATATCTGGATACAGTTTCCTCACATGGAGCTTAGCCTCATTGTGATGAGAAGGGAGTAGGGCAGGGCTGTGTTCTATATCCAGAAGCTATGCTTATGCCTTAAATTGTGCCTGGTAAACTATCCACTAGGAATATTTAAATGAAAAATCTACACCTACCATCTGTTTCTGGAGAGTCCCTCCAGTGAAGAGTTCATAGTTATAGTCCAAAAGAAGCTTTGAAAAAAATCATTGGTACTGCCACTGTCATGCTGAGGTTGGGTGGAAGTGGCAAGGCTCTTGAGAATGTTATTGATTGGCAGCCTGATGTGCCTCTCCTGTTGTTTCTTGTTGTTCAAGGTACTCGCTCCCTTATGGATTGAATTATTCCACCCTGTAGGGAGGCTTGGCCCAAGGAGGTCCTGGGCATCTATAGAGGAGGTAGAACAAATCCTTAGGGAGTTGGGAGTGAGACAGGCCATGTATGCCCCTGTCTTTGAAGGCCCTGATCGGGCAACATTCACTGCAAGAATGAAAGCCAAGACACTCCAGCCCACTTCCAGCACCTTGTATGAGAGGCTGATATCCATCCTGAGCCCAGTCATGGGACAAGACATTTATGAGGTCGGTGTTAATCCATTGCTGATCTGGGGGAAACTGACAAACCCTGGGAATGAGTATGGGCTGTGGGAAAGACCCAAGACAAAGGGGGAACTCGAGAAGCCAAAAGGCACTCAGTTGGCTGTAAAGGGCTTGGTAAGATAACCTGGAAGCAAATGTGGTTTGACCTCCTTGCTGCCAGGACCCCACCTGAATAGATAGACTGGCATCCCAACACTGCATTGGTCAGCCTGTGGAAAGCCTTAAAACCAGAATAATAGTTCACACCTGCCCCCACTTCTAGCCACTACCCATAGTGCCCAGTGTACTTCAGCAGAGGCCTCAGGGGTGCAGTTCTATTCAGGATGGATGCCTCCCACACCGTGAGTGTAAGATGGAGGCCAAGATTGTCTCCAGATTAGGGCCACTGAGGGCAGTCAGAGGTCCCATGTTGAGCTCACTCTATACAAGTATCCCAGAAACAAACAAAAAGTAACAGCTCTGGTTGATACTGGAGCCAAATGTACTGTAACACGGGGTAACCCTCAGAAGCAGCATGGACCCCTCAACATGATCAATGGCTATGGAGGGCAAATAGTTATGGTTAGTAAGATCCCGTTGATACTGCAGATTGGGTGTTCATCCCCAGGAGAATATGAGGTTTTTAATCTCTCCAATACCAGAGAATATATTATTCTCTGGTCCTCCTACAAGGTTAGCTCTGCAAACTGTTATGAGTGAATTCCATCTCCGAGTATGAAAAATCAAGTCAGTGCTGAGGGGAAATGTCAGCTGGGAACCCTTATGTCAACTGCCCCTGCAAAATAAATGGTAACTGTTAAACAATATAAACCAATGCGGGAATAGGGAAATAGGAGAAACTATCTGAGAACCCCAGCAAATGGGTATTGTATGTCCTGCCCATAGTGCTTTCAACAGCCTGTTACAGCTGTTAAACACCAATTTCAAAGATGAATAAATGACTGTAAAGATGAAATAAGGAAGGTAAGGACAGGGTGACTGATAGAGATGAGGGGGGTAGTGGTGCTATTTTGTAGATTGTGTTCAGAGAGGTAACTCAAGGATGAACCATGTAAATACCCAGAAGGAAGGGATTCTAAACAGAAGATAGCAAGTGCACATGTCCTAATGTGGGAGTTTGCTTGGTGTATTAGAGCAACAGCAGTGGAGCCCAGTAAACCTGGAGGAGGGTAAGTGGGCCAGGAGTGGTGGTTAAGGCCTGAGAGATGTCATGGATTTTGGGTAATGGGTTTAGGTTTTACTCTAAATAAATTGCGAAACCAAGGGAAGATTTTGTTATGGGCAGATAAATCTTTTACATAGATTTTTGCTAAACTTGTTGAAATTCCTAAAATTGATTAAGGGTTCTAGTTTCAATTATATTGGGCTTTTATATTCAGAAGAGGAAATGCAACTTTTATGTATTGAACAAATATAGAGAAATAATATTCTGGAGGGGCATATGATTTTCCAGAATTAAATGATAATAACATCCTAAATTGATAAATAAGAGCAATATAATTCTGTTCCAGCTGTTCTGCACAATGTGTGGAAGCACACAGGCCTCTGTCAATTACTGCCAGGAGATAGTGTGAAACATGAAAAGTATTTTCTACTATTAATATTTCCTTTCACAATAAGCATTGTATATTTAAGCATCTACCCCAAACTGGCAAAATAAATATGGTATTTTGGGTACCAAACTTGTAAGACCAAGCTGAGTTTCAGTCTTTGCCTTGCCACATACTTACTCTTTGACCTTGAGCAAGTTTCCCCAGGGTCCTTGAGTCTCAGTTTCATTATTCCTAGCCTGGACATAATAGTCTTTATGTCACAGGTAATGTATGGTAAGCACTTATCCCAGTTTTTACCACATATTAAGTAAGCATTTAAAAATAAATGTAGCTATAATAACTATATTGCTTTTGTCTCTCCTAGTATTGCTACATTTTGAGCAGACTAAAATAGGTTAAAATGTTTGCATTTTGTTCACTAAAGCATATTATTAATGTTTATTGATATGCTCTTAATTTTTTGATATTATAAGTATGTACAAGAATAAAAAAAGAAGCAAACCCCATCAATGCAAGTAATTTGGACAGATAAGCAATACATTCTATTATACAAATCAATTAACATGAAATTTTAATTTTGGGCTACCCAAGCTTATCTCAGTATTATGAGGACTTATTTTTTGTTCAAATATTTTTTCCTAAGAATGTTTGACAATGCATTACTTGTCCTTGACTCACCCTGGCTTCTTTCTGATAGTAAACATTCAATAAATTCTTGCCAAAGAAAGTGTGGTGTGTGTGTGTGTGTGTGTGTGTGTGTGTGAGAGAGAGAGAAAGAGAGAGAGAGAGAGAGAGAGAAAGAGATTGAAAGAGAGGTGATTTAAAAAGCAAAGTATCTTTATCTTCATGAAATTGGGATTCTTGTGCATTGCTGATAGAAATGTAAAATGGTTCAGCTCTACAGAAAACAAAATGGCAGGTCCTCAAAAAGTTAAACATAGTATTCCTACATTATTCTGCCATTCCACTTCTATGTATAGACCCCAAATAATTGAAAGCAGGTACCACTACAGATGCGTGTACACCAGTGTTCGTAGAAACATTATTCACAATAGTCAAAGATAGAAACAACCCAAATGTTTATCATCAAATGAATGGGTATATATATACAATGGAATATGATTCAGCCTTTAAAGGAATGAAATTCTGATACATGCTGCAACAGAGACACATCTGGAAAACACTATGCAATTCGAAACAAGCCAGGTACAAACAAAACAAAACAAGCAAACAAAAAAAACCCAAATGTTGTATTTTTCCACTTATATGAGGTACCTAAAATGGGCAAATTTATAGAGGCAGAAAATATAACAGAGGTTACCAGAAGCTGGGGGAAGTGGAGAATGGGGAGTTATCTGTTTAAGGGGTACATAGTACAAAGTTCTGGATATGAATGGTGGTGATGGTTACACAGCATTGTAAATATACTTAATCCCACTGAATTGTACACTTAAAGTGATAAAAGTGTTAAATTTTATGTTTGTATATTTTACCTTAATTAAAAAACAAAATAATAGTCTGTTTTGAATTTAAAAAAAAAGAAGCCAAAAAAAATGAAGTATCTCCAAAAGTAGATTGATTGAATATCGCCCAGATAAATACAATTATTAATTTAGTGATATATGTTGAATTATCTGTCCATTTATTGAGAATTTATTACATATTATGGTTGTTTTCCCAGCTCATTTCTCAGTGTTGTGTACCATCCATGCATTTGGGGGGGAGGGGAGGATCACGACCATATTTTCACACCCTCCAGAGTTGTTTTAGTCTCTCATGGTAATTTGGTGCCTCTTGCCACAGAGACTCCTACAGACATGGGTAGTGGCCCAGGTATAAGGTGGTATATTAAGGGTTATGATACTAATGTCTATAAAAGGAGCATGAGTGTAGGATAACTACTTCAACTACTGAACACTCCCATTTTCTAAAAAATGGAGAATTTACTGGGTCATAAACACTTTTACAGCCTAGCATCACAAAAACACAACCAATTGATAATAAAAACTA
This sequence comes from Aselliscus stoliczkanus, assembly GCA_033961575.1. NCBI lineage: Eukaryota > Metazoa > Chordata > Mammalia > Chiroptera > Hipposideridae > Aselliscus > Aselliscus stoliczkanus. The sequence continues at coordinate 65,147,688 of CM066734.1, read as the reverse complement.
TGTTCCAAGTAAATTCACTGGTATGTTATGAAAGATTAAAGACTCACCTGTCCTTGAAATGGGTGTCAGTATTTTGATATATTTTTAGTTTAGAAATATCTTGAGAAAAAAACACTGACAAACAGAAGAAGCATATGAAGCTATAAAAAATTACCTGTGTTTTCTTTCTCTTTGGTTAATATGCTAAATGCAGAATAGTGCTGGCTATATTCCTAGGTTCATTTAATCTAAACTATGTAATTTTGCCCAAGAATATTGGGAACAGATAGTCTCCAACTCCCCCTCTTGTCTCCCTTAGTTAAAGCAAGAGAATCTTCCAAAGCACATGGAGACAAATTGTTCCTGATGTAAAACTAAATCATTTTCGGTGGAGATGGAAAGGGCCTTTGACTACAAAGAATACAATTGCTGAAGTTATTTTGGTTCTGCTTCTCTGCTCAGTAAGTGCAGGCTGACATCCTTTCTCCTCCCTTTATCCATTATCTATTTGTCAAAAAAGAAACAGCAAAAATAAAGTAAGATAAAATGAAATAATAAAAATCATGGGGACAAACAATTGAGTCAGATGTAATCTTAAGGAAACAGCATTTAAATTCTGGTGTAGAGTTTTTTTATTTTATTTTTTTATTAAATTTAGTGGGTTGAGTTTTTATTTATAAAAGTGTACACAAGATTTATTTTACTTCGGTTTTTGTAAGGGGAGATGATTTTGTATCCAAGGAGAATTATTAAACTGGAGTTTGGGAGGTAAAACTGCATTTTATATATACATGGAAAGGAGGTTATATTAGAAGGGCTACCACACAGAAATCTTAATAGTCCAATACTTAAAAATTTCAGTGTTTAACCACTATCTGCCTAAATGTCTAATTGGGGAGAATAAATTGCCAAAAATGTTATACATTTTCTAAATAGTGCCTTAGTAAGTTAGAAAAATGGCATTCAAGGGGAGACAAATGGTTGACGTTTTCAAAAGGATAAACAAACAGAAGAGGAAAGACTAATCACAAAACCCAGGAAAAATGTTAATGAAATGTGGGAATTACCATTTGATAGGGATTTTGGAAAAATGTAGTTTCTCACTGCTTTTCAGCTGAATTCTGAGCAATTGTTTTGTGCTTTTTAATTTACATAATGTGCGAGTCTTTCAAACTTCCTATAGACAAGGAAGTCCAGGCATCTATTCAGAAACCTAATGGAATAGCTACAGGAATGTTTTCTCTAAAGGACTGAAAAGAGAAGGAGGTTTACATAGACAATGAGTAGAAAAGTTTGTGTTCCTTCAGAAGATGATCTAAAATTATTATTAAAATTATTACTTGCAGCACTGCAGCAAGCATTGTGGGGTGTGTGGTGAGAGGGGCTCAGGGTAGGAAACCTGAATTTCCACTCCATATCTCCCAAGGTAAGCTATCCATGGGGATCAGTAGTCGGGCTGAATGACTTACTTTGCCTCATTTGTAACTCCTCTTCCACCATATCTTCATTTAAATGTATGTATTGTGCAAAGGAAATAATAAGAGTAACGATTCTGGAAGAAATATTGGGTTGTCGGAAAAGTGATGACGTATTTTGTCTTGTTTTTTCAAAGGTCATTTATTTATATAAAGAACAAAGATCAATCAATGATATATTGCCCATTTTGTTCAATAACCTTTTGCCATCTTTCAGTGAGCTTCATAATTCCTCTTTATAGAAGGACCTGTCTTTATTCGTGAAAAACTGAACAAGTTGCTGATTTACAGCCTCATCTGAACTGAACGTTATACCATGCAAGGAGTTTTGAAGATAGCGAAACAAGTGGAAGTCTGATGGCGCAAGGTCAGGCGAGTATGGTGGGTGTGACAACATATCCCATCCAAGCTCCAATAATTTCTGACGGGTGATCAAACCTGTGTGTGGTCTCAGAGCATTGGCGATGGAACACAATTCCTTTACAATTAACAAGCTCTGGACCTTTCTGGATGATGGATTCATTCAAATTGTCCAATTGCTGACAATACACATTGAAATTGATTGTTAGGTTCCTTAGTAGGAGCTCGAAAAACAGAGAGCATAACCTTCCTCTGATGAATGTTTGCTTTCGATGTCGTTTGAGGCGAATCATCACGTCGGGACCAATACCATTTGCACACCACATTGTTGTAAGCAATCTACTTTTCATCATCAGTTATCAGTCTCTTCAAAACAGGATTGTTTTCCTCACATTTAATGAGCATATTGCAGATGTTTATATGCGCCATCAAATGAACTTCTTTGAGTTCATGCAGAACCCAAATATCAAGCTTGCTTACATATCCCAGCTTCTTCAGGTGGTGGTGAATGCTTGAATGAAAGATGTTCAATATTTCTGCAATCTCTCGTGTCATGTAACATGGGTTTGACTCTATCAATACCTTTATTTTGTTGTCATCAACCTCAGTGGGCCTCCCTGATGGAGGAGCGTAGTTGAGATCAAAATCACCAGCACAGAATTTTGTGAACCATTGTTGGCACTGATGTTCTTGTAGAGCATTGTCACCATAAACTGTGCAACTTTTCACAAGCTTGACATGCGTTCTTCCCTTTTGGAAGTAAAACAGTAAAATAAGGCAAAAATGCATAGTTTGGTCTTTCATCTTCAACTTGTTGTAAAATCTCTGAAACTCAACCAAATTGCCCAATTTTTTTTTTTTTAGAATGAAGCTAGAACTGAACTAGTTCTATCTGTTGCAAACAGGCATCATGACTTTTCCAACAGCCCAATATATTTACTCAAAAATGGTATCTTATACCATTTTTAATGTTTCATTTTTTTTCTTTGTTCCTTTTAGGTACTTATCATTCATATGCACCCATGTTATTGTTAAATAGTTGCAATCACTTCATAGATACAATTTTGAATTCATAGATACAATTTTGAAATTGAGCCTTTCACCCTAGCATTTGTTTATGAGAATTATTATATGCTCCTTTTGGTTTTAAAATGGTCTCATTAGTGGCTATGACAGCCTGTTTCTGCAGTGGTTGACAATTTAGTTTTATCACTCTTTCATAGTCATAAATAATATTAAGAAAGGTACTAAAATCCCTTTTAGAGAGGAACTGTCTGCAAGAATATATTGCAAAAGTTAAAGGTGAGTCATTAAGGCTTCAGCTAAGACCAAGACTCCTGAGAACATACTGTAATACATGAAAGAGACATAGAAGGGAAATTACTACGATTCTTTGAGAGACAAAGGAAAGTGAGTGGCAAAAATAATCCAGGAATACTGACATGTTCTCTATCATTTAGCTTTTTTTCTTTTTATTATTTTGTTCTTATTTCTTTTTTGTTCTTATTTTATTTTCTTATTTTTCTTTTTTTTCTTTATAAAGACTTAAAGAGAATATGTGTGCCTAGTAACAATTGTTTCTTGATAAAAATTGCCAAATTATTTCTGAAAGTTTCTTATTGACTTTCCCATCAACATTTTAGAAATCAATTCCTCCAAGTATTATTTGCAGCCTCCATATAGTACACAGCACTTAAATGAATATTGTAGAATCTATCATGGTGAATAGAGAGTGAGGAAAGGAGCTGCCTGAATTGCTTTGGAGATAAAGAGAACAGGGTGGGTATATGCTGACTTTAATTACATTTGCTAGTTGTATTATATTCCATTATACCCATGTATTGTATTATAGGTTAAAATCTCTTCTCTAAAAACTCTCTGCACATCCATTGACATGGTTGCAGTGAGAGTTGCCATATTATTGCTACATAATTTTATCCTCCATTGTCACTGTTGATTGGACCAGAGATGAGACATTGACCCATTTGGGCTATTGAGTTTATTCCCTAGGAATACAGGTGAAAAATGGAGCCAATTTGTCCTCGGTTTCAAGATTATAATATGGGAGACCCATGGGTTATTGCTTACTTATTTCATTACGTGACTGTGAAGGAGATGAAGCTTATCTCTGGGAAGATCATAAAAGAGGAAGATCTAGAGAGAGAAACAGATCTAGAGAAAGAAGCTGATGGCATTGAAGCTCATTGTTTCAATTCTTTCATGATGTTTAAATCTTGAATTCTCTCATATACTCCTGAGGCCTTCTGGGTAGGTGCACACTATTCTTGTTCACTTTTCTGCCTGTATGGTGGACGACTATGGAATCTGATTCTTCATCGAGATGAGCTTTGTTCTTGGTTAAACCTCCATTGACTACCAGCTAATTTGATTAGTCACTTGTTCTTGGAAAAATAATTATCTGACAAACTAATTCACAATGAATTGTGAATATAGGTTCATAACTTAATACACATTATTAAATCTGGTAAATCAGAGTTTCCGAGAAAGGTATTATAATTTTTTGTTGTTGTTGTTATGCCAGTGATTTCATTGAACTTAAGAAGGGGAATCATTCAATAAAATCTGAGGCCTTGCAATACTCTGGATTGGCGTCTGTCTATTTTCTGAATTTCATCTCTGTCTGTCTCTCACTGGACTTGCTACTTCTCTTTACTGTGCCTCTGTTTGTATCAGCTTTTCCTCAGTTGCCTGTACATGACCCATTTGAGGTGAAAGGACGGGGGAATCTATACACCAAGCAGACACGTAAATTCCGTATTCGGTCAGAACTAAACAGTGCAACTCTACTTGGTCTCCATGATCACTTCATAAACAGGAATGTCCCATGCCCACCCTCTAACACCTTCCTTCACTCTTCATCTACTTATCGCTTGCTACATCATAACGCAGCCACATGATATGTTTCACTTTTAGATTCACTGCCAATCAACATAATCTCTCAGATGTCCTGTTGCATTGGCTGAGGGAGACAAATCTGAATTGCAAATTTATTTCATCCGGTCATGAGTTACATACACACTGATAGATTGTCTGTACTGGTGTCAGGTGCTCACTCCTGGTCCAATTCCAGTGGCAGGAAGTGTAGCTTTAGAGAGTGAACCATGGTCATTTAGGCATAACATAGAGAAATCCTCTTAGCGGAGAGACTGGGCAGATATGGTATTAAATGATTCAATTTCTTTAATGAAAACTTAATTCATCTTAGCCACAAAATGAGATAAGACGAGATTTTGTTTTTTAATTTAACAGATGACTTAATAAATTCCTTCCTCTCTTCTTCCTCCCCTCCTCCTTTTCTCCTTCCCTTTCTTTCTCCCTCCCTCTTCCCCTTCCTTTCTTTCTCCCTCTTTCCCTTTCTTCCTTCCTTCATGCCTCTCTTCCTTTCTTCTCTTGTACAAGTATATATACACATAGCTACCCACAGTTGCAGTTAATGATTCTAATTTTTCAGAATTAACCATGTAATAACCCACAATTGTTGTCTGTGTTATTTACTCAGCTCTTTGTTTAGTCTTAATTCCTTTCTGTTTCTCTTTCCCTTCTCCATCAGGAAGTAAATAGCATAGCACAATAGAAAGAGCATTTTGAGACTAGCAACTTAGATACCCTGATTACCACCAACTAGCTAAACGTCTTTGAGAAGTCATAGAGCTTTATCTAACCATCTCTCCCTCTCTCTCTGTATGCATATGGATATATTTATAAATATGTAATATAATAATGTTTATCAGTATATTTATATTTTTGTTGAACATAGACAAAAGGAAAATTTGACAGCTACTGCCTAAAGCACGTGTTTATAAAATTGTCAGTTTCTCAAATATGAGTGATTATGGATCCAAACTTTTGAGTCACAGTACAAAAAAAAAATAAATTATAATTTCTATAACTTATAATGTCTAGAAAGTTAAGAAGAACTTCTGGCTTCAAAGGAAATAACTCTTTTTTGTTTTGTTTTTAATGAGATGAAGGAGCTATTCCTTCTCTGGGGAGAACGCTATATAATATAATGAAAATGTAATAAAAATATTTCTAAGTATATCCTGAAAATAATTATAGAAGCAGTAGCTTCTGTAATAATTAAGGGAATGGGCTCTGAAAATTGGGTTTAAGTTTTCATACCATCATTTAGAAGCTGAGTGACTTTGAGCAAATTACTTAATCTCTTTGTGGTTCAGCTTCTTCTTTGTTATAAAACGGAAAACAATAGTGTCTAACTCAAGTATTTTTTGTGAGGATTAAATGAAATCTTATGCACATGATTCTCATGTGCCTGAAACACAGTGAACCCATAATAGCTATCATTATTACTGAAATACAATTTATTATTTTAAAAACTTATATCAAAATAGAATAATAGCCAAACACCAAATTGCATTTTTCTCACAATAAGGGTCTGAGCAAGTCAAAAGATTCAGAGTTCTGTGACAATCAGACTGAATCCAGGGAGACACTTCAGATATATGAATGTACTACGTGTTCTTCAGAAAATCCTCCAGAAATAGTTTTGTTCAACTTAGTTTGTGATAGCTATTGATCAGCAGTGATTTTGTGGTTATACTCTTTGACAATTATTTGGACTACAGCTTTTCTGAGGTGTTGATGAAATGCAGAACTGATGTTTTGAAAAGGCTAAAAGAAAATTTCAAGTTGAAGAGCTTGATGAAGACACATGTCTTTTTTTTTTTCTTTTTTTTAGCTGAGCCATTCTGCCACCTGTTGGCAGCTCAACGGCAACTCAGCTTGGGCTGGCCTCGAACCGCTGTTGCTCACAGCTCAGCTCACACTCTTGAGTGAGCTCTTACCCAACTGAGCCACTTGGCCGGCCCTGAAGACACATGTCTTAATAGAAACCCTGTACCTCTGCATGAAAATGGGTGGAAGCTTCCTATGGGAAATAGCGTCTGATAGGGAACCCACAACATTCATCCCCAATACTGATATGCATTTCCCCAGGCTCAGCTAACTCCCTCCAGAAATACAGGAAATAAAAATTTAAAGTCATTGAACTAATCTTCTATATCTTAGTAGGAAATATGTGCCTTAACAGGACCAATGTACATTTTAAAACAAACTATGCACCACTTGCCAGGGAACTGAACGGGGCTCAGAAAAAAAAGAGCTTTTAGGGCCGGCCGAGTGGCGCAGTGGTTAAACGCTGGTCTTGGGAGGCCAGCGGCCCTGGTTCGGGTCCCGCATGTGAGGGCCAGTGACACTGCCCTCAAAAAAAAAAAAAAAGAGCTTTTAGTGGTATGACTCAGGTGATAGTGTCTTTGCAGTTGACACTGATGAAGATGGCCAAATTACCCCTTCTTTTTGCCAATTCTTTTCTCTGAATGCTGGAGTCTGCAAGACTATGAAAGTAAATAGACAATTTCTCCAAAGTTCAAATCTCTTGCTGGGAAATAATATCAGAAAAACATTCCATTAAGTTTCTTGTGTTTGGCTGCCCAACTAGCCATATTTCAGGAGACAAACCATAGTCTTTGAAGGTTACAGTCCAAGAAATGTACCATACTAAAATTCAATAAAGATATTGATTTGGAAGTTTCCAAATCAGAGCATCCACTAACAGCAGATGAGGTCATATGTGCCAAAATGTTAATTTTAAATTTCGATGTGTATCAAGAAATGTGAAGAGACTGAGACTTTATCTTTCTTGCAAGCTAACAAGTCAGCCTGCCACATGGACAGTGACAGAAGTCATGAGACTCCTGACCAGAGACAAAGGGTTTTATTACTCTTTGCATAGCAGAGAGTATGAGTTTCACATTTGCATCAGATCTCCTTGACCTGCACCAAGTCCCACAGGAGCAGTGTAGAGGTGGGCCCAGGTAAATGCTGTGCATGCATTATATTTGCATCACATTTTAGGAACTCCAAACTTTGGAAACCCTAATCTTTGTAAGATGGCTGCAAGCAATCCTGCTCAATATTTTCTCTGAAGGGAGGAGGCATTATCTTTATTATACTGGACAGCAAACAAATCTTCCTGTGGTTCAGAGAGAGACAATAGATCTTTCATGGCTGTTTGCTATCCAAGCATCCTTCATAAGATAGTCTAGAAAAAGATGTGTCAATAACTATGCCTTTAAGACATACAGAAATATCAGAGACCTATGGAGAATTTCTCCCAGCAATATTTATAAAGACACACATGTAGTATTTAAATATAATTTTAACTGTTAAGTTTGCCATCATTGTAAAAAAAATGATCATTGCAAATATTTATAGCCATCAATGTCTTGTGATATACCTGTATTCTATTTATGTACCCAGATTGAGAAGCTATTTTACATATGAGTAGTTATTCTACACTGGGTTTTCCCACCTGTGTTCTTTTGGTGTCTTCAAAGCAGTTCGAAAAGCCTGCCCACCTTCTTTGTGAGGATTCCATTCTACACCTACCATCTATTTCTATTCTCCTGTACTTGGTATTTCTCTCTCTCTAGCTAGATTAAATTTTCTGTAGCCTATGGGGAATGGGGAGGGGGCTACAAAAAAAGGGAACATGATGTTTTTTCATTCCCACTATGTATTATATTGAGACAATTTATGAAGTTGTTATAAATGATATGCAGAAAATCAAAACATTGTGTCCTAAAAAATAGGAATTTTCCTGAATTATGGTATATATTCTTTTCACTGAACTTGGAAAAGACACTTCAACTGTTTATACGTTAATGATAAATACTATCAGTAAAAGACATACGTGTCTCTAGATTTCTCACTATGAATCTCAGTATTGTAGTTAATAATCCATATTTTTTTCAGAATTAATCGTGCACTGAACTTTGGCTGATTCAAAATGTAATCTTTTCAGGATAATTCATCAATTCCCCAGGGGAGAAAGAGCTCTCTACACAAAGCTGGTCAAAGTATACATGTAGCTTCTGTTTTTGTTTTTAATTTAGTTCCCACCCCCACCCCTTTTTTTTTCTCTTAGAATCAAAGTATGAGCGTTTACTTGAATTCATTTTCTTGGAAACGGTGGTTTTTTGGATTGCATGGCATTTCATCAAATATAGTCCCTTTTAATTTACTTCAGTATGTAAATTTTGGATATTTAGGTTACCACAAAGTTTTGATTCTAACAATATAAACTTAACATAGATCTGCTGTGATCTTCCTTTTTACTTGTCTAATTATTCCTTTGGACAAATTACTAGAGGTGGAATTGCAATATCAAAGGGTATGAATTACCCTTTGTAATAAGGCATAGGCAAAATACAGCTTCTTCCAATTTAAATTTCCTCCAGTCAGTTTATTGCATTCTATTGAATGATTAATATCAACATAAGTACTATCTTTGTCCAGCTGTTAAGCAAAAATGGTGTTACACCAATTTAATGTACATTTTGTTCTAAGAACATTTTCCCTATATGTTACTGATCATTTGTCATTTTCCTCTTGTGAATTGCCTGAACTCTGTACATTGCTCAGGAAGATATGATTATAGTTTGTCATATTTACTGCAATTCTTGCTTTTTAATTTTATGGTGTTTGAAAGTGTAAAACACACCAAACCAACTATAAATATAGAAATTTCAATGATACTATTTAAATGCCAGATTTTAGAAAAATCAGGAAACATTTAAATTATTAGAGGGTTTGCTTATAATTATCAGTAAGTAAATCAAGCAATCCCCAAATTACTTGATTGGACTTTATGAGTTTTAAGGTCTGTCATAAAAAAACTGAAGAAAACAATGACTGATTATGGCTTTTCTGTAGCAAGATACTGCTTTTGTAGTGTGAAATATAGTTACTCTCTTGAAAAATAAACTCAAAGTACTAATTTTTCTTTGTCATTTAGCCATTCAAGAAAACCCTAAACATTTTATTTGCAATTATATTATTATTATTTTTTAAAGATTTTATTGGGGAATTGGGGGAGGGGAACAGCTTTGGGGAACCAGGGAAGAGGAACAGACAAGTTGCTGTCTTTTTGTTCTTCAGTCTAGTTGCGGAGGACGTTGCTTCACTGGCCCATGTTGGCATCGTCATTGCACTCTTCCCAGATGAGGCAGATCGGTCGCCGGCCTCTGCGTGTCCTCACCGCGGCCATTGGCAGCTCACGCTGGCTGCCGGCCACTCACTGTAGCCTATGGCAGCCCACTGCAGCAGGGGCTGCAGCCTACACCATCGCTGGGGCTCGCACAGCCCAGCTCCAGGTGGAGCTGTTGTTAGCTGTAGAGGGCAGTGTCACTGGCCCTCATATGGGGGATCCGAACCGGGGCCGCTGGCATCCCAAAACCAGCTCTTAACCAATGAGCCATTCGGCCGGCCCTACAATTATATTATTGATATGGGGTTGTTGTACAGCTTTTAGTTGTCTATGTGATTTTCTGAATGAGAAGGGCTCTTCAGAGCAAAGCATACTAAAAATAAGTTTTTTAAAAGTAAAAGAAAACATTTCTGAAAAAATCTTACTGCATTTCATAAAAGACTAAAGGAAGTGGGATATATATTTGCCAATTAGATCTAAAAGTAAATCTCAGCAGACATGTAATCACCTGTATTACAAGAAAAGAAGTGAGACATAAATAGATACATAATGTTACACAGAGTAAATCTGTACATATTGTATTATGCTATAAAACCTTGGGACATTAAAAAATATTAACTATGCAAATTTACTTGATAATAAAAGAGGGAGGAATCTAGAACAGGTGTTATAAAAATTGAGAGTTACTAAAAGTTTAATATAATAAAAACTTTATTATGTTTTATATTTATTAAATTTATTGGGGTGACATTGGTTAGTAAAATTATATAGGTTTCAAGTGTACAATTCTATAATACATCATTTATATATCACATTACATATGCACCACCCAGAGTCAGTTCTCCTTCCATCACCATATATCTGATCCCCTTTACCCTCTTCTACCATCCCTCTTACCCGCTTACCCTCTGGTAACCCTTAAACTGTTGTCTGTGTCTATGGGTTTTTGTTTCTTTGTCTGTCTTGTACATTTGTTGCTTTCAGTTTTATATCCCACATGTAAGTGAAATCATATGGTTCTTTACTTTTTCTGTCTGACTCATTTGGCTTAGCATGATAATCTCAAGATCCATCCATGTTGTTGAAAATGGCAGTATTTCATCTTTTCTTATGGCAGAATAGTATTCCATTGTGCATATATACCACATCTTCTTTATCCAATCATCTATCAAAGGACACTGGTTGTTTCCATGTCTTGGCCACCATGAATAATGCTGCAATGAACATGGGGTACACATATCTTTATGGATAAATGTTTTCAGATGTTTTGGGTGGATACCCAGGAGAAGTATTGCTTCTTCTACCATGAATAAGAAAGTACAATGTCCGATGGGTCTCCTTGCATTTTAGAGGCAACATATTTCACACCAAGAGGTACTGCTTAGCTGATAGGCTGAGGGGAAAAAGTTTGCTAACTTATGGCCAGAGCATGAAAGACCTCAGAGCAGGTCAAAGCTGTGGAACAAGTAGCCCTGCTTTTGAGGCTATGCAGTCTATCAGAACCTATGTGTTGGAGAAATCAGTTTTAGAAAAGGTACAATGTTGATTTTGTCTCTAGTACTAGTGGTAGAATTATAATATAGCTCCAAGGAGAAAGGCATAACATTTGCATTAGGGAATTATATGACTTTTGAAAAATAACTCTTGGCAAACAATTAGGCCTGAGCATGAGATTACAGGTGACCCTGTGGACAGAACTAATTATCATGAGCTGGGTCCTTTATGTCCTACCAAATCATAAAATCAGGTAATAACAACAATAATGTATTATAAGATGGAAGTGTTATACCCAGGATTGAGCACAAATTCAAAAGATATAAAAAAGCTGCATGAACAGGTAGTCCCGGCCCCTATGTTACCCACCAGTTTCAGCCCTTCTCCCCGCTTTTTGTGGCTATAGCGGTGATCCTGTATAAAATTATGTGATCTATTTGAGTGCTTCTTGGTTCTTTCTTGCCCTTTTGTGACTATAAATGGACAGTTAAAGCAACCTGAGCCCAAGAAGTGCATGGTGACCGTGATTCAGGGACTTCGGTGATGAGTGTGTGCTTTATGACATCAGGTGGGCCACTGCTATGGACTGAAATGTGTCCTTTCAAAATTCATATGTTGAAACCCTAACCCCCAATATGATGGAATTTGGAGATAGGGCCTTTGGGTGATAATTGGATTTAGATGAGGGTATGAGGAAGGGGCCTTCATGATGAGATTAGTGCTCTTATAAAATGAGGAGGAGACACCAGAGCTCTCTCTCTGCCATGCAAAGACACAGCATGAAGACAACCATCTGAAAGCCAAGAAGAGAACATTTACCAGGAACTGAATTGGTTGGCACCTTGATCTTGGAGTTCCCATTCTCCACATCTCTGAGAAATACATGTTTAAGCCACGTAGTATGTGGTATTTTGTTATGGCAGTCCAAGCTGACTAAGACAGCTATCAAGGTCAGCAGAGGTGGTGGCAGAGGATGAGGAGACTCTAAAATAGATAGCAACGGAGAAAGAATGAGTATCAGACGGCTTCCTCGGAATAAGTTCCATATCCTCCCTCTTCTAAGATTCCTTTCAGGAAAAGAGGCCTGAGACAATCCTGAGGAGGGGAAGTCCGTTTATGGAGAAGTCCGTTTGGGTAGTAGCAGGGGTGGGCTGTGATGACAGAGAGGCGTCACACAGATATCCCCCTCAGAGAAGAACTTGCTGCTCAGCTATGTGCATTGCCGTCAGTAGATGGCCTCCAGCTCACAGCTCCTTCAGGACTTGCCTCAGTTGCCCAAAGTTATTCCACTTTGGGTCACACCCTTTCTAGGGAAGCCCATTACTGGTGAATGAAGAAGTGAGGTAGCTAAGGCCTGGACATTTTGGCCTAACAGAACACTTTTCTCTCTACAGTTCCCCACCCAGATGGACAAGACTTTTTCAGGCATGCATTGTAGTTAAAGTTTTTCCTGTGTTCAGCTCTGCTTTCTGTATCTTTCATAGATCCATCGATTTTTGGAATGTATTTTTAATCAAATTTTTTTTACTGAAAGGGATGCTGCAAAAGAAAATTGCTGGGCCGGCCAAGGGGCGCGGTGGTTAAGAGCTGGCTTGTGACGCCAGTGGCCCCAGTTCGGATCCCACATATGAGGGCAGGTGACACTGCCCTCTAAAAAAAAAAAGAAAAAAGAAAATTGCCTGGGGCTCTGCACACCTAGAGTGAGACCCTAGGTGACATAATCCAATCCAGCCAACCACTTGGCTTCTACCCTTTCAATTCTGCTAGAGATGCTGGCATCTGGTTTTTTTCCCCTATGTCAGTGACCCACTACTGCCCACTTGGTGTTGCAGTCACCTTCACTGTTAACTTCTATAAATGGGAAGGCTTATGTAAACAGAAAAATCCTACAAATAAAGGGATGGTCCTGATCATAATGAGTTTTGACAGTTGATATGTTCCTTTTATGTAGTCAGAAAGATGCCATTCATCCCTTTCCTGCTTCCTGAAACCCCTTACACTACTTTCTTGGCGGGCGTTTAGCGCACCTGCACATAAGCCGTAGGTGAAATTCAAAGTAGAGCCTTCTATATTGATTTTCTAGGTAACAATTAATTATATTTGTGCATGTTCTTAAAAAAACTACTGAACTAGAGCTCAGATCATCTCAGTTTTGACGGAAGAGATTGATTTCTTGGCAACAATTTCAATTCTTCTACCCCATGCTGACAACAGCTGGTCAGAAACACACTCAGCATTGTCTTCACGCTTGATGGTTATAGTTGCGACCATGTTAATTGCCATCCTATCTAATAGCACAATGGGGACACTGTATAGTACTGAGAGTGATTATAGGTTTGCCTTCTGCAAGAAGTCTTTATCAGAAACCATGTGCAATTTGTAATTAAAGTTCTAGTCATCCTTGGTAAATATGTCTTTCTCTTAGTATAAAATTCTGTTTCACTTTCATTTTGACTAAATGTTTTGCAAGTTAGGTATATCTGGGGATGGGATCCTTAAGGTGTCATATTCTAGCTGTTGTGACAGGAATGAAAGAATAACATTGTAGTATGCCGTATGAAACTTTTAAATATATGAAATAAAATGTAGTTAAATGCAAAAATAAAATAATTTGTATTTTTATATTGAAAATATATTTTGTTAGGGAATATACAATAGAAACATATACAACTCAATGAATTATTATAAAATGCAATGTGAGCAACCAGCATATCGTGTGTCCTACCAAGTACTAAACCCTGGATCACCATCCGTTTCCCCAAAATAATCACTTTGACTTTCATAATACATATGTGCTTTCTTTTCTTTGTGTTTTTTTTTTCTTTTTTCATTGAAGCACAGTTCTCTAATCGTCATCATACTATGGATTTCCCAATTGTAGACCTTCATATAGATCAAACCATACCATAAATATTTTATTTTCTCTGGCTTTTTTCAATGTTCTTTTTTGGAGACTCACCCTGTTATTGATGTAGATATGGTTGGTTCATTTTCTCTGATGTGTAGTGTTCTATTTTTGAGTATTCCACAGTTTGTCCTCCATTTCAGTGTTGATCTACATTTGGGTTTTTTCCAGTTTGAGATGTTTATAAATAATATGCATAATTGTAGATGTCTTTTGCTATACATATTTTTCTTGGACATAGACCTAGCAGTGGAATTCCTATTATAGTGCATGAATATGTTCCATTTTAGCTGCTGATTTCAACCTGCTTTCAAAGTTTTTGTCTGAGTTTCTAATATCACCTGCAATGTATGGTAGTTCCAATTACTTTACATCCTTGCTAACACTTGGGTGGAAATCTTAATTTTAGCCATCAGAGGGTTTCTAGTAGTATCTCTCTGTGATTTTAATTCGTATTTCCCTGATTTCTTCTAAAATTGAAAACATTTTCATATATTAATTGGCCACTAGGACGTTTTCTTTCTGAAGTACCTGTTTCACTCTTGCTTATTCTCTCTTTGAATTGGCTAGCTTTTTCTTTTTGAATTGTAGGAGTTTTTTTTTTTTTAATGCATCAGAGATGTATATATTCTTCTGTACATTGGTTTGCCTTTCACTCTCTTGATGATATCTTTTGAAGAATATGAGTTCTTAACTTTTATGTAGTCTAATTTTTAAAACTTTTTCTTTATGTTTAGTGGTTTATGTGTCTTGTTTAGAAACTCATTCCTACCTCAAAGTCATGAAGGAATTATATTACATATTTAAAATTTATAGTTTTGTCTTTTACATTTATGTCTACACAACATTAAGTTTTGGTACTTATATATGGTGTGAGCAGGGGTAAATTTTGTTTTTTCCCCATATTGTATCCAACTGTTTAAGGGATTATTATTGAAAAGTCTGCATTTCTCATATTGTTCTACCTTTATTGTAAATTAAATGTTGCTATATATATGGTTTCCATTCTGGGCTCTTTTTAAATCAATTCCAGTGTCTGTTTGTATATTCTGGCATTAATATCACACCACCTTAATTAATGTTGCTTTAAAATAAATCTTTAGATCAACTGTTAAAGCAAAACTTTCCTCTTCTTGTTCTATATTTAATAATATCTTGACTATTCTAAGTCCATTGCATTCAATTTAAATTTTAGGATAATTAATACACTTAGACACAAATACACCCACTCTGGGTTTTTTTTTTTTTTTTTGAGGGCAGTGTCACTGGCCCTCGCATGTGCGACCGAACCGGGGCCGCTGGCCTCCTAAGCCAGCGCTTAACCGCCGCGCCACTCGGCCGGCCCCACGCACTCTGTTTTCATTGTATTGATTCTGTAGAAGTTTGATGGAAATTTATATCTTCATAATATCAAGTCTTCCCATTTGTAAACATATTATATTCCTACATTTATCTAGGTCTTCTTTAATTTCTCTCAGTCCTTTATTGTTTTATTTTAATATTTTTAAAATTTTTAAATGACAGTTGATATACAATATTATATTCATTTTAGGTGTATAACATAGTAATCAGACATTTATATAGTTACAAAGTGATCACCCTAATAAATCTAGTACTCATCTAACTCCATATATAGTAATTACAATATTATTGACAATATTCCTTATGCTATACTTTACATCCCATGACTATTTTGTAACTATGAATTTGTACTTCTTAATCTCTTCCCCTTTCTCACCCACTCCTTAACCCCCTCCCATCTGGCAGTCATCAGAATGTTCTCTGTATCTATGAGTTTGTGACTGTTTTGTTTTTTTTGTTTATTTTGTTCTTTAGATTCCACATATAAGTGAAATAATATGGCATTTGTCTTTCTTTGTGTGACTTACTCCAAGCAGCACAATTCCCTCCTAGGTTCAGTCATTTTGTTGCAGATGGCACAATTTCATTCTTTTTTATGGCTAATATTCCATTTTATATAGGTACCACCTCTTCTTTATCCATTGATCCATTGATGGATACCCACGTTGCCTCCAAATCTTGTAAATAAGGCTGTAATGAACATATTGATGCACGTGTCCCTTCAAAGTAGTGTTTTGGGTTTCTTCGGGTGAATACCCAGAAGTGAGATTACTGGGCCCTTCTTTGTCTTTTGTCTGGTCTACTTTGTCTGGTATAAGTATTTCTAGCCCAGCTTTTTGCTTGTTTTCATTTTCATGAAATATCTCTTTCTTTCTTCTTACTTTCAGTCTGTGTGTGTCTTTCAATCTAAAGTGAGTCTCTTGTAGGCACCATATGTAAGAGGCTTTTCTTTTTCTTTTTCTTTTTTTTAATATTTGTACACACATGTTTATAGTAGCATTATTTACAATAGCCAAGAGGTGAAAGCAATCAAAATGTTCATAAACTGATAAATGGATAAACAAAATGTTGTGTATTCATACATTTATTCAGCATTAGAAAGGAAGAAAATTCTGACACATGCTAAACATGGATGAAACTTAAAGACATTATGTTAAGTAAAATAAGTCAGTCACAAAAAGACAAATATTGTATGATTCTACTTATATGAGTTACCTAGAGTAGGTAAATTCATAGAGACAAAAAAAAAAAAAATAGAATGCCAGTTGCTAGGGGCTGGAGGTAGGGGCACTAGGAGTTGTTTTTTAGCAGGTATAGAGTTTCAGTTTTGCAAGATGAAAAGGTCTGGAAATTGGTTGTACAACAGTATGAATATATACTTAACACTACTGAACTGTACAAATAAAAATGGCTAAGATGGTAAATTTTATGTTATAGGCATTTTATTATGAGCTCATGATTTTTAAAAATGTGTTTTTTAGTGCTATGTTTTGAAAGGGCCAGAAGCAATGACTCCAGACACACACATACACACATGCACACACACGAACTCATTAGATTGAGCTACAGGAAATTATTTCTAATTCAACCATTTTATCTTATAATTTCATATGACTCAACCTAATAAATATGCAAATAAAACAAGTATAGTAAATGTTAACAATTGTTGAAGTCTGGTGGTGGATATATAAATGTTACTGTACTATTCCTTGAACTTTTCTGATTATTTGAAAATTTTACTAATAAATTTTGTAAAAAAAAACAAAATAAGAAAAAAGGTAACAGTTTGGCATAAAGATTCACTGAGGAAATAAATCCTGCCTTTGTCACTTAGTAGTTATGTGACAGCAATGATGCCAAGAGAAGGTTCTTGTGAAGGGGAGGCAGCTTGATTCTATGCACATCCTCCATGGGCCATCCACCCACACTGCCCCAATAGGCATAACACTGCCTAAGAATAGCGTGCTTTAGCACAAACCTCCTAAACACTAGATTTAGGCTCTTAAGTCCCCTCCAAAATTTTTGTAAAGGTATGGTCATCCCTTAGTATCCATAGGAAATTGGTTCCAGGACACCCCTTGGATACCAAAATCTGTGGACTCTCAAGTTCCTTCTATAAAATATAAGAGGGCTGGCCGAGTGGCTCAGTTGGTTAAGAGCTTGCTCAAGAGTGTGAGCTGAGCTCTGAGCAACAGCAGTTTGATGCCCAGCCTGAGCTGAGATGCTGCTGAGATGCCAACAGGTGGCAGGATGGATCAGCTAAAAAAAAAAAAAAAAAGAAATACATATATATATATATATATATATATATACACACACACACACACACACACACACACACACACACACACACACACAGTTGACCCTCTGTATCCACAGATTGCCAAACTCCGACCAAAAATGTTGTTTTTGGGAGACCCAAGATGGCAGAGTAGATAAACAAACACTATACTTGTCTCATCCCGTGAACACAACAAAAGTACAACTAAACTATAGAATAATCAACTTGGAGAACAATCTGAAGTCTAGCTGAACAGGAGTTTCATAACTAAGGCTATGAAGAAGCCACAACGAGACTGACAGAAGGGGCAGAGAGGGGAAACAGGCTGACCCCACAACCATGTGTGGCAGTTGAAAATTGGGAGATTTTCAGAGATTCCCCATGACTGAGCAAGGGACCCCAGTCTCCCACACCAGGCTTCTCAGCCCAGAGTACTGGTGCTAGGGAGCAGAGCCCTTACAATATCTGGCTGAGAAAAACAGTGGGGATTCTGACCGTAAGTTGGGATAGAAGGCTGAGGGAAACCCAGACCTCCTCTTAAAGGGCCTGTGCAGGCACTCACCCTGAGCTCCCGCAGGAGACGGTGACTCCGGGGCATAGGAGATATGTGGGGAGAGACTGAGTTGTGAAAGTTTGAGGCGAGGACTGGAAGAACAGTCCCCATTTTACCTGTGGAGCTCTCCTCTTGTATAGCCAGCAGTTTGGCTCCATCTTTCCTGTGTTCAGCCCACACCCACAGGCCAGAGCTGAATCTGATTGGCCTGGTGAGCTCCACTGCTCCACCTTGCTGACTCACTAGGACCTGGCCTCTCGCAACTTGCATACCACCAGGGGCTTTATCAGTGCTGAACCTTACAGGAGCTTGCAGGTGGCAGCAGCCCTCAGAGTGTCCTGGCTTTTTGTGGAGCTACCAGTCCCAGTACTGGGGTCAGCTCTCCTGGGTTTGCAGCATGGCCTCTCCCATTTGCTTCTGGGTACAGCACAGGGAAGGACCTACCATGGATTGCTTTGTAGCTCCTACCACGTACTCCCAGGCCAATCACAGGCAGTGGGTGATGTGGACCTGTGCCAGAATCCCTCCCCAAAGGCCCCAGGACTAACATAGTTGGAGGTTGGATTCAGACCACAGCAGAGCACCCTCCAATTAGATCCACAAATAGCACACACAAAGGATGGTCTCAGCAGGCACCAGAGCCAGCCTGGGAAAATCCTGCTCCATGGAGAAAGCCTCTTCATAGCAGCTCTGGATGTGGCCAAACCCCACAGACAGTCAGACTGGGGTTCAATATTACATATTGACATGCCAACAGTAATCAAGTCTCAACTATAACAGGAAAACACACACAACCAAAAGGGACACTCATAGAGCACCCAGCTCAGGTTACCAGGGAGAACATGCCACTAGACCCCAGAGGACCCCTACTATGTAAGGCTACCTGGCAAGAATGGGAGACATAGCAGCCTTACCTAATATACTGAAACACATACAGAGAGGCAGCCAAAATGAGGAAACAAAGAAATACATCCCAAATGAAATAACAAGAGAAAACTCCAGAAAAAGAACCAAACAAAATGGAGACATGCAACAAACTGGAGACAGAGTTCAAAACAATAGTTATAAGGATGCTCAAGGAACTTAGTGAGAATTTCAACAAAGAGATAGTAAACATAAAAAAGGACATAGAAACCATAAAAAAGGAACCAATCAGAAGTGAAGAATACAATAACTGAAATGAAGAACACACTAGAAAGAATCACCAGCAGACTAAACAAAACAGAGGATCGAATCAGCAATTTGGAAGATAAGGTAAGCAGAAAACACTCAAATGGAACAAGCAAAAAGGAAAATGAATACCAAAAAAATAAGCATAGTTTAAGAGACCTCTAGCACAACATCAAGCACAACAACATTCACATTGGTGTACAGAAGGAGAAGAGAGAAAGCGAGGGACTGAGAATCTACCTGAAGAAACAATGACTGAAAACCTCCCCAACCCTACAAAGGAAAGACATACAAGTCTGGGAAGCCCAGAGAGTCCAAAGAAAAATAAACCTAAAGAGGGCCACATCAATACACACCATAATTAAAATGCCAAAGGCCAAAGACAAAGAGGAAATCCCAAAGGCAGCAAGAGAAAAGCAGTTAGTTACAAACAAGGGGGCTCCCATAAGACTGGCAGCTGATTTCTAAGCAGAAACTTTGCAGGCCAGAAAGGGATTGGCAATACATATTCAGTGATGTAAAACAAGAACCTACAACCAAAGTACTCTACCCAACAAGGCCTCATTTTAAAGTGAAGGACAGATAAAAAGCTTCACAGACAAGAAAAAGCCAAAGGAGGTCACCACCAAACCAGTATTACAAGGAATGTTAGAGCGAGTTCTTTAACATGGAGGGGGAAAAAAAAAAGCTAAAAACTGTGGAAAATATGAATAATAAAATGAAATGGCAATAATTACACATCTATAACAATTGCTTTCAATGTAAGTGGACTAAATGCTCCAATCCAAAACATAGGGTGGCTAAATGGACAAAAAAAACAAAACCCCTACATATGCTGCCCAAAAGAGACTCACCTTAGATTGAAATACACACACAGACTGAATGCAAAGGGATGGGAAAAAGTTATTTCTTGAAAATGGAAACAAAAACAAAAAAAATTTAAAAATCTGGGTTAGCAATACTCATAACACATAAAATGGAGTTTAAAACAAAGGCTACAACAAGAGACAAAGAAGGACCCAGTAATCCCACTCTAGGTATTTACCCGAACAAACCCAAAATGCCAATTCAAAGGGACATGTGCTTCCATACGTTCAATAGAGCATTGTTTGCAATAGCCAAGATGTGGAGGCAACCTGCATGTCTGTCGATGGGAGAATGGATAAAGAGAAGGTGGTACATATATACAGTGGAACACTGCTCAGCCATGGAAGGGAATGGGTTCTTGCCATCTGCAGTGGCATGTATGGATGTGGAAGGTGTTGTACTGAGTGGAGTATGTCATACAGAGAAAGATGCAACATGATTTCACGTATATGCAGACTCATGGATACAGACAATATTTTGATGGTAACCATGTGGAAGGGAAGCTGGGATAGTGGGTGAAAAGTGGGAAGGGATTAATACAAATTGGTTGTTACAAAGTAGTCATGGGGATGTATGATATAGCATAAAGATTATAGTTAATAATATTGGAATAACTACATATGATGTCAGATGAGTACTGGATTTATTGGGGTGATAAATGGAAGGGAGTTTGGAGGGGCAGAGTGAAAAAGCTGAAAGGACTAGGAAGTACAAATTGTAGTCACAAAATAATCATGGGGATGTAGAGTAAAACACAGGGAATATTGTCAATAATAAGGTA
This sequence comes from Aselliscus stoliczkanus, assembly GCA_033961575.1. NCBI lineage: Eukaryota > Metazoa > Chordata > Mammalia > Chiroptera > Hipposideridae > Aselliscus > Aselliscus stoliczkanus. The sequence continues at coordinate 65,126,432 of CM066734.1, read as the reverse complement.
ATAACTATGTATAGTGCCAGGTGGGTACTAGTCTGGTCAGCGGGATCATCTCTTAAATTATATAAATGTCTAACCATATACTGTACACCTCAAATTAATATAAAATATTGAATCTCATCTGTAACTGAAAAATTTTAAAGAGGAGGAAAGGTAAAGACCAATAAGTGGTCCAAATTTCCAGGTATAAAACAAATAATTCATGGGGATGTAATGTACAGTAGTGTACAGCATAGGGAATATAGTCAATATTGTGATAGTGTGGTACAGTGTCAGATGGTTGCTGGATTTATCATGGTGATCACTTCTTTTTTCTTTTCCCCCGTGACTATATATATATATATATATATATTCAATTACAGTTGACATACAATATTATACAACCTCAGCTTCAGGTGTACAGTGCAGTGATCAAGCCTCGACTCCATCCATGAAGTGGTCTCCCTAACAAGACATGTGACCATCTGACACCCCATAAAATATTTACATTATTAATTATATTCCCTAAACTGTCTTTCATATCCCTGTGGCAATATTGTAGTTACCTTTTTATGCTGTCTAATCCCTTCCCCTTCTCCCTCATCCCCACCCTCCTCTCAACTAGCAAGCACCAGTTTTTCCTCTATATGTCTGAGACTGTTCTCTATTTAGTTTGCTCATTCATTCAGTTTTTCAGATTACACATGTAAGGGAGATCACATAGCATTTGTCCCTCTCTGACTGACTTATTTCACTCAACATAATAGTCTCTAGGTCCATCCACATTGTCGCAAATGACACAATTTCATTCTTCTTTATAGCTGAGTAGTACTCCATTGTATAAATACACCAGAGTTTCCTAATCCAGTCATCCACCGATGGGTATTTTGGTTGTCTCCAAGTCTTAGCCACTGTAAATAGCACTACAATAAACATAGGGTGCATATACATTTTTTGAATTAGCATCTTGGGTTTCTCTGGGTAGAGACCCAAGAGTGAAATTGCTGGCTCATAAGGTAGTTCCATTTCCAGTTTTTGAGATACCTAGGGGCTTGTTTTCTTTTCCATTCAGCTACCCTACATCTTTTGATTGGAACATTTAATCCATTTATTTTTAAAGTAAATGTTGACAGATATGTAGTTATTTCCATTGCAATTGGCTTGGGTGGGCCAGCAAGCTGGGTGGGGTGGGGTCTCAAGAAATCACCAAGGCAGCATGAACATTGTTAGCTAGGTTGATGGAGACTCAGCTATGGCATCCTCCTAGGTCTGCATGCTAGGAAAGGGGAGGGATCAACAAAGAAATAGTGATTTCTGCCTGCACTTCTGTCTGGGAGAAAAATGTCCCTCCAGACCTCACCCTAAGCTAGACAATTTAGTTCTTCCCCATATGTTGCTGGCACCTTTTGAGTTTCTGCCCTAGTGCTGGAGTTCAAAGCCAGTGAGTCCATGAGTGAGTAATCCATGTGTGCGCTCTTTAAGAGAAACTCCTGGGATTCCATCTGCCCTCCATTTCATTCAGCCACAATCTCTGTTGGTTTTCACAGCCAGAAGTTATGGGGACTTCTCTTTCTGGCCCTGGAATCCTGGGCTGGGGAGTCTGGTGTGGGCTGGGATCCCTCACTTCTCAGGAAAGGCCTATGCAGCTGAGATATTCTTCATGATTTTTAACTGTGGCTGTGGGACCAGCGCATCCCCTATCTTTGCTCCTCCTATCAGCCTACACATGGCTTCTTTTGTATATCCTTGGTTATAGGACTTCTTTCAGTTAGGCTTCAGGTGATTCTCAATGATGGTTGTTCTGTAGTTTAGCCAATAAAGAAAGTGGTTCCCTGGACCTTTGACTCATGTGTGGTGCTTGGAGACTCCAACTGGGGCCAATCTATTCTTTCTGTTGTCCTTTCAACCTTGGGTTATCACTTGTATTTTGTTCAAGTAATAACCTTCTCAGGTGGAATTACATGTTCATTTTCCTGTAGAATTTAAGAGATCTCAGGGACTGGTTATGTTATTACCAGTCAAGGCAGGGATCCTTGGTTTCCAGGACTCCCTTATTCTCTTGACAATTTAACAATTCCACTCTCTGGCTTATGACTTAGAGCCCAGAATAAACAGAGGGTTTGGAGCTCTGGAAATAGCTTCAAAAGAACATGTATGTTTTTCCTAGGAAGGGTTCTTTAACCCACATTTAGTGAGAGAAATGCACTACTGCATTTTAATGATCTGCTTTAACACAATTTCTGTAATGTTTCTATATTATTATAGTTTCCTAGTACTGCCTTAACAAATTACCATTCAATTTGGTGACTTAAGATAACAGAAATTTATTCTCTCAGTTCTGGAGTCTAGAAGTTTGAAATCATGGTGTTGGCACTGCCATGCTCCCTGTGAAGGCTCTAGGAAAACATCCTTTCTGTTCTTCCTGGCATCTGATGGTTCCTAGCAATCTTAAGCATTCCTTGGCTTGTATCTGTATCACTCCAAACCTTGCCTCTATCTACATGGCTTTCTATTTTGTGGGTCTCTTTGTGTATTCCTGTGTGTCCTCTTCTCTTCTTATAAGGTGACCAGTCATTAGATTTAGGGCCCTCCCTAATCCAGGATGACTTCCTCTTACCTTAACTCTGCAAAGACCTTATTTGCAAATAAGGTTATATTCTGAGGTCCTGGGTAGACATACATTTTTTAATATACTGTTCAACCTTGGCCATTTCTTTTCTCAATTCAAAAAAAATTAGGAATACAATTAGAGTCAGGTTAAGGAGAGTTTTGAAATTTTACATGGAAAACAATGAGAAATGCTGGATGATGACTCGATAGAGTTTTAGGTTGAAAACTCTAACACATACTTAGGATGTTTTATGCACATCAGAGGCCCCAAATGTGTATACATAACTGTTCTATTTAGAACATGTTTATCTGGAGGTATTGTCCCCTTATTAGCACTTAGAGACCATTTTATAAATATTAACTTTGTTCTCCATAATGAAATTTATTACATTTCTATAAAGCAAAATATTCCTATGAGATCTTTTATTTTCTTATTATTAATCTCTTCTAAATGTAACCACCTTAAGAGAAAAAGATAATCGACGCATTATTTCCAACATCAACTAGCATGATTTCTCAAGCATTTATGGAACATGTCCTAATTAGTTAGGGGATGCTATATCATAATAGTTAAGAGAGAAAACTCTGGTAACAAATTGTCTAGACCTGAAGCATGGCTTTACACCTTACTGGCTCTGCCTTAGTTTACTCATCTGTAAAGTGGAAAATAGTAGTGCATATTTTATAAGGTTCTTATAAGGATTAATGAGTTTATGGGTGTATGCTAGTGCCTGTATATGTGTATGTGTATGTATATGTAGGTATACATATAATATATTCATATTATATATTACATATGCAAGTGTTATGCTTGCCACTCGAAGTTCTAAGTGTTTTATTTGATCATGTTGTATAATCTTCACAACTAACCTTTAAGTGTTGTTTTTATAATTTACATTCTATAAGTAAGAAAAATATGATATTATCTCCCAAAACAGTAAGTAATTTGCCGAAGCTTATACAGTAGAGTAATGAGGGTTCTAGCCTAGGCAGTCTAGTTTACCAAGCCCATAGCCTTAATTATTACATAATACTGCCTCACTATTTTCAAAGTAATTAATAAACACTTGTTGATTAATTAGATGTATGCCCTAATTATTGCTGATTTGACTTGTTCATAAGCCTCTCAATTTTATGTTCCTTTTTAATGGCTATAAGCTAATTTATTAATTATCTGTCACTACGTAACTTCATTATCTCAAATCCTAGAGGCTTAAAACAACAATAATTTATTATCTCTCACCATTTCTGTGGGTCAGGAATTTTGGAACAGTCTGGTTAGGCAGGTGCTGGTTCAGGCCTTTTAGGAAATTATGGTCAGATGCTGGCTGGGGTGGCAGTCATCTGAGGCCTTGCCTCGACTTGGGGGATCCACTTTCAAGGCGGTTCATTCCCATGCTGGCAAGATGGTGCTGGCTGTTGAATGCAGCTCTCAGTTCCTCTTTACATAGGGCTGTCCACAGGGTACTAGCATATTCTCACAACACAGCAGCTGGCTTTTACACAATAAACAATTGAAGAGATCGGTGCGGGAGTCCCGGTGATTTTATGGCCTTGTTCGGAAGTCACAAACCTTCCCTTCTGCTGTATTCTCTTGGCCTCAGAGACCAGCCCAAATCAACTTACAGACTATACAAAGTATAAGGTTTATTAGAGACCATTTTGGATGCTGATTTCCATAGTCAGGTATGCAGGACATATTTCTGTCTCCAGCCTCTCTGTGTTGGCCATGCCCTCCCTTCCTCTGTAGTTATGCCTCTTCTGCAGTCCACAGTAACCTATCTCCTGAACTCACCTGTCCTTAGGTTTACAGAAGTAGGAAGGTGACCTACCCACAGATAATCATTGTCACTCCCAGCATATTTGTTCCTTCATGGAAACATACAAACGCAAAAGATCACCTGTATAAATCATCCAATGAATGCATAGAAGGATGGTGTATACATTTCTGTTGCTTCCTTGGTTCCTGCTCTTTTCACATCCTAAGTGTTCAGTTCTTTCAGAACATCCCATCTTGTTAGGTAAAGCAGAGTTAGTGTTTTCCTTCATCATTAGAAAGTCCTAACTGATATATCTACTTTCAAGTACCTTTCCACTGAAGGGTAAAATGCAGTGTTATGTGGATAAAAGTCAGGAATCTTCAGAGCTCGCTTAAGAGTGCAAGCTGAGCTCTGAGCAACAACAGTTTGATGCTCAGCCTGAGCTGAGCTGCCGTTGAGCTGCCAAGAGATGGCAGGATGGCTCAGCTAAAAAACAAAACAAAAGAAACAAACAAAAAAACAAAAACAAAAAAACAGGAAGCTTTTCTTGTAGTTGTAGTTTCTTTGTCTCTCAGGCAAATGGATCATTTTGCTCAGGGAGACATGTATTCCCTGATTTGGGCTTTGGACGCCTATACTAGGAATACCTTCTATCTCTTCATTTGTCAGGTCCTGCCACTTCAGACTCAATACTAAAAGATAACATTCCTTATAAATCTGGGCTTATTATTAACAGGGGTCCTGTTCATAGGGAATTCATTAATTTAGGTAACATTTTAAACTCATGATTTAGCCCTGTCTATGTAAAAGTTAAAATATGTCTCAATCTTATTATATAACATCAGTATTTTATAAAATATCCTGAAAAAAATAAATCTTCTATAAATTTATGAAAGTATCTTATGCTGAAAGCTTCCTACATACTAATGTTTTCAATACATTTCCTTTGTTAAAAAGAATTTGTTTAATGGAAATCCATTTCAAATGATCCGGTCTTCTTGATTTCATTACTACAAACCGTGAATGCCAACTTCTAAAATATACTTTCTCAGCTGGAAGCATGTCTTATTAGTTTAGTTTAAAAGCTAATAAAAATAGACATTGTGTTCCAATCTTTTCAAAGCCTGCTAAACAAGCTTTGAGGAAGAAGGGATAAAATTATGTGTGGGAAAGTAAAAACAAGGATAACTGTTTCTGGCACATTGTTAACTGAAAGTGTGTGTGGGTGTGTTCAAGACACCATCAGCTGAGAAGCAAATATAAGAATATTCATGTAAGGTGCTTCCTAAACATTTTTTCCCACCAGATTAATGTGTTGAGGTCTTTTCCTAAATGATTAATTGGTATCTAATCTGATATTCCACATAGTGAATCACATGTAGCATGATGGATCGAGAGCTAAGAAGATCAAATCTCCTTGACCATATTTCATTTGAAGATGCGATTTCAGTATATTCTAAGGAGAAATGAAACAGCTGCCTCCTGTCCTTTGCTTGGATCCTGACTTCTGCTGTAGGTATTTATGTCACCTGAAACACCCTTGAACACACATGTACACAAGAACTTTTGTAGGGACTGTCAGCTTTCTTTGGCACCCAGCTAGGTGCTTGTTCATTTCACTTGTGTGGTGGAGTGATTATGTTCTTACTGCTGATAAGCCTTTGTAAATGTGTAGGTTTGTGTAAATACTTGTGGCCATGCATACATATGCATATATGTTTGTATGTTTCATTATCTGTAGGGGCCTTGTATGTGTCTCTGTGTGTCTTCTTACATGTCCTTTTGTTAATTATCTATTTCATTCCATGCTCACTAGTTAGTACTTCACTAGTTAGTACTCCATCACACTTCTAGTATGTCGCATGTCTTTATTTCACCTCATTACCCCAATACTTACCCCAAGGGTAAGTTTCACATACCCTTTTTCAATCATGTAAGCCCTTCTTAGACTACATGGCTATTTGAGAATTTAGAGTCCCATTCTTCTCCTTCCCTTCTTCCCAAGTCATTCCTTTGTACTTTACAGAAATATATTCACTAGAGTGGGTTGACAATATACAAGACATTTTCCTTATTTGGGAGAGTTAAGGAGCAAAGAGAAATAATTGATATTCCATGGAAGGGGAATAAATAAATGTCAAAGAGATATATGGATGGCATCTTTCAGCATACTGATTTGAAAATTACATAGAAGCAACATATTCATTTATTCACCCAGCAGTTACTGATTTTCTTCTGTGTGCAAGGTAGTATTATGGACAATATTTACTAATGATAATGACATTCAATTTTTTAAATTCTGATAGAAAGTGGTGCTGAAAGAAAAATATCTGAGTGAGTGATTTATTTGTCCAATATGAATATATCTCAAAAACTGTAGTTCTAGTGGAAAGAAAACTAGACTTAGAGACTGAATATGTGTACAGAAACCCCAGCCCTCAAAATACTGGCTTCTCTACACTGTAACCAGAATCTTTATTTTAGAAGGCAAATCTAATCATCTTGTATTTCTTTGCCCTTTAAATGGCTTCTTATTGTCTTTAGGATAAAGATGGAAGTCTAACATGGCCTACAGATCCTGCATAGTCTAGCTCTGCCTGCTTCTGCAATCTCATTTTCCAGTACTGCTCTTTTTCCTCTGTTTGCTTCAGCCACTGCAGCCATAGTTCATTTACTACACAATGCTCCATTTCTCAGGACCATTGCCCATACTATGCGTCTCTTTAAAACACCTTCCCTTTCCTTGCTTTTTTAAGTTCCACTCATCCCAGTTAAAACAGATCACTTTAAGGGCCGGCCGAGTGGCACAGTGGTTAAGCGCTGGCTTGGGAAGCCAGCGGCTCCGGTTCAGTCCCACATGTGAGGGCCAGTGACACTGCCCTCAAAAAAAACCACAAAAAACAAAAAACAAAAAAACAAACAGATCACTTTATAAAAGGTTTCATGAAACTATGATGCTTTCCTTTAGATAACTTTTGTCTATTTTTAATTGTATATTTATTTGTGTGGTTAACATTGTCCACTCCCACTTGACTATCTGCACCCCTGATCACTGAGTCCCTGTGCCTATCACAGTTTCTGACACACACATTTTTTTTTTTGAAAAATTGAATGATTGGAGGAAGTTATTTCACTAATCTGAATCAGTTTCACCAATTATAGAATGGGGATAATAACTTACTCTGTACATTGACTGAGAGAGAATGCATAAAAGCTTTTGCAGAATGCTATAAATATCTAGGGTCAGATAATTATAATTATAATGATAACCAAGAGGAATTGGTATTTGCATTAATTGAGTAATAGAGAAGAACTTGTCAGTGATGGGGGTGTGCAGTTGACTTTAAGAGAAAGCATTATGTCTTCTTGTAGAAAGGAAGCAATAAGAGAAAAGTCTATATCTGTCTCTATCTCTATCATCTTTATCTCTATGTCTATCACTATATATATCTTAACAGTTTAAGAGGAAATTTTTATTTATTATTTATTTATTAAATTTAAAAGGAAATTTAAAAAAAGAGAGTTTTCTCCTTCCTCTGTCCTCAATGCTGGCTGCAATCTGAAGTTGTAACCACCTTAAAGAATTTTTATTTTCAGTTCATGTGTGGTTATCATTGGCTTTTCAAATTATATGCTTTTATTTCTATTTCTTGATTTATCAACTGTAGACAGTATCTACTGAGTTTAGATTTCCATGGTAACTCCCACCTTTCTACTTTCTAGTACACAATTAGAATTATTTATGATTCTTCTAGTATTACATTTATGACTTTGAATAACATGCTTCAACAAATATTTCTTGATTTATATAATTTATGAGTACTTGTTGGCCTCATATTATATATGATAAGGTAATATACTTACATTTTTCCTTAATTCTCCTTGCCCTTTCTTTTACCTAAATTCTGTCAGCCATATCACTGTTTGATTTTGCCAACTTATATTCTGTTTCATTTTTTCAAGTTTCATGTTATTCACCTATGTTTTCACTAAAGTTTGATTTTATTTTTTATGACATTTATTGGGGTGACATTGGTTAGTAAAATTATATAGGTTTCAAGTATGCAATTCCATAATACATCATCTATACATTTCATTGTGTGTTCACCACCTAGAGTCAGTTCTCCTTCAATCACCATATATTTCACCCCATTTACCCTCGTCTACCATCCCCACTTCCTCCCTTACCCTCTGGTAACCACTAAACTGTTGTCTGTATCTATGGATGAATCTTGATGTCATCATGCTAAGCGAAATAAGTCATACAGAAAAAGTTGAGAATCATGCGATTTCACTCATACGTGGGATATAAAACTGAAAGGAACAAACAAGACAAACAAATAAAGGTTGATTTTAAAAGTTGAAAACATTAGCAATTTTAGCATATCTTCACAAATTCTACTTTAGGTTACAAAAATCTGCACCAGATATATTTTCCAGGTTGGAGCTAAATTTCAAGTAGCTTTCTTTATACCTCAAGGCAACTGCAAAGGAAATTTCCATATTTTAAAATCCATTTAACTGTGCAATTGAGGAGCTTCCAACTACCCTTCAATTGGAAGTTGCTAATCTGCGATGTAATGACATTCTAAAGGCAAATCGTAAGAGAAGAATCAAGTAGAATTCAAAATATCACCTTTCAGGTGATTCAAGCTCAAAGTCATATGCTCATGGACTGATATCAGAGTTTGGCCATACTGTCTGTATGAAACAATTTCAATGATGAAATACATAAATCTTATTACAGAACATTATTAACAGGTAAACACTTGCAATTTTTCTAATGTAAAGAAATACTAACTTTAAGGGCCAGCCGAGTGGCTCAGTTGGTTAAGAGCTCACTCAAGAGTGCAAGCTGAGCTCTGAGCAACAGCAGTTCGATGCCGGAGCTGAGCTGCCGCTGAGCTGCCGACAGGTGGCAGGATGGCTCAGCTAAAAAAAAAAGAACTACTAACTTTAAACCACAATTAAGCAAGGCCTTATTTCCTCCCCAGATTCCATTTCTTCTCATTGTTACATCTGCATTATAAAAACTGTACTCAGTAATTATTATTACATTTTGAATTTTATTAATAAAATCTTTGTGGAAGAAATTCAAAAGAAATGAACTTCATAAAACATTCAAATTATGTAAATGTGATAAATACTATGCAAAAACAATATTATTAAAATATATTATTAAAAACCTATAAATACTATTTCAAAGTACTGTAATGGGACACATTAAAAAGAGGATGTAATTATATATAATTGAAACTGTGCCAAACAAAAGAGAACATTCCAAGTTCTTAATGCTCAAAATCATATATTTAATGTGTTCAATATGTGGTCTATGATTTTCTTATACAGAGTTTGGGTCTCCAACGAGTTTCTAACCTTATTTCTTTGTTGTTATTGGAGCAAAATACCTTATAAATCTAGTCATATTGGTAAAATCTTTCAAGATTTTAAACATACAGATTCTCCAGTGGGATCCATTCTCTCCTTAAGGAATTTTTTTTAAATTAAAGTTTGTTGGGGTTTATTAGTAAAGTTACATAGGTTTCAGGTGTACAATCCTGTAACACATCATCTGTATATCACATTGTGTGTTCACCACCCACAGTCAGTTCTCTTTCTATCACCATATATTTGATCCCTTTTACCCTCATTTACCACCCTCTCCCCACTTACCCTATGATAATCACTAAACTATTGTCTGTGTCTATAAGTTTTTGTTTCTTCATTTGTTTGTCTTGCTTCTTTGTTGTTTTCAGTTTTATGTACTACATATCAGTGAAATCATATGGTTCTTGACTTTTTCTATCTGACTTATTTTGCTTAGCATGATAATCTCAATGCCCATCCACGTTGTCGCAAATGGCATTATTTCACCTTTTCCTATGGCAGAATAGTATTCTGTTGTGTATATATACCACATCTTCTTTATCCAATCATCTATAGAAGGACATTTTGGTTGTTTCTATGTCTTGGTCTCCATAAATAAAGCTGCAATGAATATTGGAGCACATATTTTTACAGATAAATGTTTTCAGATTTTTGGGGTAGATACTCAGGAGAGGGATTGCTGGGTCATATAATTCTATTCTTAATAGAAACCTCCACACTGCCTTACATAGTGGCTGCACCCATCTGCATTCCCACCAACAGTGTACGAGGGTTCCTTTTTCTCCACAGCCTCTCCAACACTTGTTATTATTTATCTTGTTGATAATAGCCATTCTAACTGGTGCGAGGTAATATCTCATTGTGGTTTTTATTTGCATTTCTCTGATGACTAGTGATGTTGAGCATCTTTTCATATGTCTATTAGCTATTTGTATGTTATATTTGGAGAAATGTCTATTCAGGTCCTCTGCCCATTTTTTAATTGGATTGTTTGTTTTTGTTGTTGTTGAGTTGTATGAGTTCCTTATATATTTTGGATATTAGCCTGTTATTGGAGATGTTGTTTGCAAAAACCTTCTCCCATTCGGTTGGTTGTCTTTTTATTTTGTCAATGGTTTCTTTTGCTGTGAAGAAGCTTTTAGTTCGATATAGTTCCATTCATTTATTTTGGCTTTTACTTCCCTTGACTTTGAGGTCAAGTTCATAAAATCTTCTTTGAACCCAAGGTCCATAAGGTTAGTACCTATGTTTTCTTTTATGCAGTTTATTGTTTCAGGTCTTATGTTTAGATCTTTGACCCATTTTGAGTTAATTTTGGTGCACGGTGACAGATAGCAGTCTAGTTTCATTCTTTTGCATGTGGCTTTCCAATTCTCCCAGAACCATTTATTGAAGAGGCTGTCTTTTCTCCATTGTGTGTTTTTGGCTTTTTTATCAAAAATTATTTGTTCATATTTATGTGGGTTTATTTCTGGGTTCTCAATTCTATTTCAGGGGCCCAAGGATGGTTCAACATATGCAAATCTATCAATGTGATATACAACATAAACAAAATAAAGGACAAAAATTATATGATTATATCAATAGATGTAGAAAAAGCATTTGACAAGATACAGCACCATTTATGCTTAAAACACTTAATAAAACAGGTATAGAAGGAAAATACTCTAAAATAATAAAGTCCATATATGCCAAACCCTCAGCTAATACTATAATCGATGGTGAAAAACTGAAGCCCTTCGCTCTACATTCAGAAACAAGACAGGGCTCTCCCCTATCACCTCTGCTTTTCAACATAGTATTGCGAGTCCTAGCCAGAGCTATCAGGCAAGAAAAAGAAATAAAAGGCACCTGAATTGGGATTGAAGAAGTTAAATTGCCATTTTTTGCAGATGACATGATGCTATTTGTAGAAAACCCTAAAGACTCCACCAAAAAGCTACTAGAAACAATAAACAAATGCAGTAAATTACCAGGTACAAAAGTCCATTGTATTCCTATATACTAACAATGAAATCTCAGAAAAAGAAAAAAGCAATTCCTTTGCAACTGCATCAAAAAGAATAAAATACCTAGGAATAAACTTAACCAAGGAAGTAAAAGACCTATACACTGAAAACTATAAGACATTTTTAAAAGAAATTGAAGAGACAAAGAAATGGAAAGACATTTCATGTTCATGGATTGGAAGAATTAGCATAGTTAAAATGACCATATTATCCAAAGCAAAATACATATTTAATGCAATTTCCATCAAAATCCCAGGGGCATTTTTTTAAAGAAATAGAACAAAAAAATCATCAGATTTGTATGGAACCAAAAAGACCCCAAATAGCCAAAGCAATCCTAAGAAAAAAGAACAATGCTGGAGGTATCACACTCCCTGACTTCAGCATGTACTACAGGGCAACAATAATCAAAATAGTATGGTATTGGCAGAAAAACAGACACACAGACAAATGGAAATTTTTTATAGAGCCTTCTGACTTCCTGTTTTCATTTGTACCAATTGCACAGAGACTTTATTGCATAATTCCAGTGAAACCAATTGTGCTGCTTCTTTTTGATTTCCTGTTTTACTCTTCAGAAATACAAACTCAAGTTTTTTGAAGGATGCCTGCGACTACATAATCATTTTGAATGTTGAAGATCTCAAAATGCTTTTAGTTTCTCAAATTTGATTGCTATTTTGACTGAATATTGAATTCCAGGTTCTAACCAATTTTCCCTCAAAAATCCCCAAGTCATTGTTCCATTGCCTCCTAGTCTTCTGTTGGCTAATGGGAAGATTGATTCCATTCAGATGCTTCTGACTGTAGGTAATATAGATTCATTTCCCAAAAGTTTTAAGCATATTCTTTTTATTTTGTGGTTGGAATTCTAGTAAGATGTGCATCTGTATAGGTTAATTTTTCATTCATATTTTTGGAACAAAGTAGCATCTTTCATTCTGGAGATTTCACTTTCCATTAGCTCAGGAAATGCCTATTTTTAACATTTTTTCCACTCCCATTTTATGTCCTCTCTTCTAGAATGTCTCTTAGATATTGTCCTTTATTTTAATAATTTTATTAAATTATTTTAGTAATTTACATAATTTTGTTTTATTGTTTACTAATTATTCATTTATTAATGTATAAATAAGTAGTTATTGAACACTGCCTAGGTAAATATTGAGCTCTAGGCTCTGTGAACACAATAGGAATCAGGCAAAAATTCCTGCCCTTATATTATAGAATCTAACACACCATAGTTTGGATTTTCTGAGCTATTTCCTCAGTTTTTTCTTGGAGAACAGTAATTTTGTCTTTATATATGTTTATATTGTTTTTTTCCTTCTGTTTAAAATTGACATTTGTCATATTTCTAAATGTAAAAATATTTTGTCTTTTCTTCTACTTTTTCCTTCATTGTGGCATCCGCTAGTTTTATAGTTTCAGTATCTACTTGAATAGTGCCAAGATTACTAATTATATGTTTATTACAAAAACTTTAATTTCAGAGATATGATGTAAAATTTTACAGATACACATGGGAAAATCAGACATGATTACAGATGGAAGTGAAGACAGCCTAACTACAAGTAAATAGCTCTATTATCTATGAGTGTGAAAGCTGAAATCCTGTGAATGTGATACGCTGTAGGACAGAAAAGAAGGGTAAATGACTGCTCTCCTCCTTCCTTCTCTCTTTCCATTAACAGAACCACATTGCTCATCATCTTTGTCTGGGGTAGCAGTATTCTTGAATGCCCAGCACATTCTCCCTCCCTCAACCCATTACTCACAGTCAAAGTCATGATTGGAATACAGTGGAGCACACCTCTGATCCGGGTGTATCTAGTCCTCAGCAATGGCTGTACCTTGGCCAAGTCTCCTCCAGGAATCAGTCTGAATCTGGTCACTAATAGCAATCTGGAATCCAGTGAGATATCAATCTAAAATCTGGACAATATACTGTTTTGATAGTGGAAAAAGCAGAATAAACATTTTTGGGAACCACGACACTATGGTACACAATATGGCAAGAGTTTCATTTCATCTCCTAATCTATGTATTTATCATGGTGTGGGTAATATTTCACCATCTGGTTGACTTGCTCTTCAAACTGTTTATCATGAGCTTTCTAAGCAGAGATGACTGGGGCTTATGTGGCTACAGGGACCTGAATATATGGATAGCACTTACTGTTGGTCTGGAATTCTGGCAGATCTATATTCAAGTCATTTTAAAATCTGAGGGATATAGTTATGGAGTACTATCTATCTTATAAGAGTGTTAAGTTTAGTGTAGGCTGGACACTTAATACTGAGGAGATATATATATATATATATATATATATATATATATATATATATATATTTTTTTTTTTTTTTTTTTAAGCTGAGCCATCCTGCCACCTGTTGGCAGCTCAGTGGCAGCTCATATTGGGCTGGGCATGGGCATCAAACTGCTGTTGCTCAGAGCTCAGCTCACACACTTGAGCGAGCTCTTAACCAACTGAGCCACTCGGCCGGCCCTCAGGATATGTATTTCTAATAGGAAGGCACAGTTTCAGTGACTCAGGGTGGTATGGGTGGTGAAGATAGAGTTATAGGGACATGGAATTTAGTTACAGTGATGGAGGTCTAAGAAAATGGAAAATGTGAACTTGGACTTCTTACCTATTCATCACAGACTTTCCATAAACAGGAGGTAAACCCAGAATCTGTTATTCTAACAAATATGTGGAAAACCAAGTTTTCTTGGATAGAAATATGAACTCATTGGCCAAACTGTGAATTCTGTGCAAGTGTAAGCCAATGATTTCACTGCAGATGGTATGGTGCCCTTGCACATAGTTATGGGCAGAATTTTTCTTGAAAGTGATGTGCTGCTCGGGGTGGAAGAGCCAGTGGGAATGTCAACACAAACTTCATGAATAAATGTAGGTTTCAGGTCTACAAACACTGCTTTGGAGACAAGCTCCCTATCCCCCATCTTACTGAAGGTGATAAAGGAGTCAACTCTCTTAAGCAGCCATAATCTTTTTACTTGGTTAGATGGCACATTCCAGGCAGTAGATTTCTCAGCAGTCAATTGCTTGTCTGGGCATCAGGCTGGCTAATGTGGTGTGGATGTATGGATGTATGTAGCTAGCTAGGAGATGAAGCCAGCCAGAACAGACACAGAGTTCTGGTTACCATGCCAACAAGCTAAGGTTTATGGAAAGTAATTCACTGAGGCTTTTTTTTTAAGTTTGATTGTATCTCTCAAATGATGTTTTGATTTAGAGTGCGTTATTATGTTTGCTCATGTTGGGATTATTTTTAGCATCAGAAGGTTCCCAAATCATGTTTAGTGATACTTACTTGTTAGGTCGTATTTATGAATGGTAATTAGATGGGCTAGCATAGGTAGCAGGTATACAGGTTTCTTTGAATTTAATGTGAATAGGTTCATAAATAGAAAGAATGAGACAACACATCAAATGATGCAGACTATCTTAAATGTAATAGCTTTTTTTAGAAAACAGCTAAATATAAATAAAGATGCTGTATTGTTTTTGAAGTGACATTGTTGTCAGCATCATTATGACCTGACTGATACTTTATTTTCTATAAACCTTTGAGTTCACTATATATTGATAAACTCTAACAGAGAGAAGATATATTGGTTTAAATATTGATTTGGATTAGATAGAATTCCTGTCATAGGAAAACTTACAGCCTAATGGATCTAATTATCTTTCAGTAACTTTAGAAAATGCATCTAGTTGTCAAACCTGGGATTAATTTACCATCAAGAGCAATATTACATGATGAAGATATTTGATTAGAAAAATCTTATGAGTAACCATTTGAACTTCTTTTACAAAGATAGTCAGACATACTTAGGACAGAAAAGAAGCAGAGTAAATAGGAATAGTTTTATAACAGTTTTTCCCCTTGGTCACAAGGGGTGCATTTATAGCCCTTTAAGTGCTGGCCTTAAAGTAACGTGTTGCCATATTTTATTTACTCCTTTATGTGCTCAGAGATAAAATAACAATATCAAAACAGTAAATACTATACAGAAGATATTGATGGAAACAGTAGTATAAAAGAAAAACATCTCGCTTTTCCTATTTATACTTGTATGGGGATATTGGAAAACAAATCAAACAGAAAGTGGGGGTTCTATGAGAAGGGATAAATTTTAAAAATGCCAATTAAATTCTTTGTTTTAGTTGCTCCTTTTAAAGACTCTGTTTTCTTTGTATTTCTTCACTGATTTCCATGGATGACACTTTGAGAAGGAAGTATTAAAATACAAGCCGAGGTGATTATTGCAGACCCTGGAACTAGTTCTGTAGAGATCACAAAGGTGATTCTCCGAAGTCATTGTTCCTCATTTCACTTAATGTGCAAACAGCTTCCATGATTTTGCTCTCTCCAAACTTCTCTTCAGTGCTTTCCAGAATGATTTTGAGGCATGTATCATTATCAAAGAACAGTAGAAAGGTTTCAGTTGTTCATGGCAGAGGATTTAACTACATATATCTATCTTATACTATAGTATCTTCTCTTTTCTCAGTTATTATGTTGATATTTTTATATTTTTATCTTCCAATTTTATTTAAAGTAAAATAACATACTTTGTGTAATTTATCTTAAATATTTCCTTTTCATTAGTTAGTGACAAGTAAATATACAACTGATTGTGATAGGTTATTTACTTTGATATTGCAGAATTCTGGGCTTTTCTTAAATTGTCATAAGGTTAAATCACTTTTTCTTAGAATGCAGAATCATTGCTTAGATGGTCCCCAGGAATTGGAGACAAAGATGTTTTTGTGACTCTTGGTGCCACTCCTTGTATCTGTGATGAAAATGTTTCTTTTCATTATGTTTGTTCATGGTTCAGTACTGAGCCATATGGACACTGGCATATTTTCTTACATGTATGCTTCAAGAACATGATTATTAGGATTCCTATGACAAAGGCCCATGGCCCTGTCCCAGTTACTTTCTTCACTTGTAATGAGGGTTGTGATATTGAAGACACAGGGCCTTATTCTAGGAAGCCAGAGCTATTTCTTTCCCAGAGTCCAGTCCAATGAAGTCTGAGAATCATGACTGTCATGAAAGAAGTCCTGAATGGGCAATATGAATTTCTCTCTACGTATGTATACTAAATACTCTAGGATGGAAGAAGAGGGGACATTTATATTCCCTAGGAAGCTAACATTTCCTGAAAGTAGTTACAGGTCATTAAAAACAAAATAGTGTTTTAAATGGGTGACTTAAATACTCAGTATAAAGAGTGTCTCCTCTTCTCTTTGACTCCTTCCATATTTTTGAGAGGATAAGTTGATATTTTTTATAAAAGCAATAACTTATCTGGAGCTTCCCTTAGTACTAAAAATCAATACTCCTTTTCTGAAATCTTTGGACACTAAAATGTTCAGCACCATATTTTGTCCAGATGTATTCTGTTGCTATCACCAGAATCAATATAGTTGATTCATATTTGACTAATGACCCCAATGTCTGCTTAGTGTTGCCCTGTAATGTGAATTTGTATACCTGTGATCTAAGAATTTTTATTTCTCTAGGTCAGCTGATGCTGGATTCTACTGAAATTTTTATTGCTCTCATGATTGGCCGTGGTATATCTGCTCATACATTTGTCACTGCAGGACCACTCTTAGTTTGCTCTACTTTTGTAAGAGTTTCCT